>CM035116.1:79145308-79774058 GCA_020205555.1 Panax stipuleanatus | reverse complement strand
GTTCATGTTTACTAATATTTGCGCGACAATTTCGATAAACGTATTCTACAGGGATCACTTCCTTATTAGCAACTTCTATGATCAAAGGATTTTCTAATAGTTCTCGAGGTGTACTAAGTCTACTAGCAAATTCTTCAGATACAAAAGAACAGGTGGCACCCGAATCAAATAATACATAAGCATTTATATCATTGATTGGGATTATACCTGACACCACGTCCTTCGCAGCCACTGCGTCTTGGACGGTCATGTTAAAGGTTCTGGAGGTTGGGCGGTTGGATTGTGCCGGTCCACCGATCATCAGCTTGTTGCCTCCTTGCTGATTACTACCCCCGCCACTTCCCTTCTTTGGGCAGTCCTTAATTCGGTGCTCCGTCGAGCCACAAGCAAAGCATCCTTGTATCTTCTTCGGTTTCAAACAGTTAGGCGAGATGTGCCCTTCCTGTCCGCAGTTGTAGCAAGTGCCACGTCCCTTCCAGCACTCGCCCTGGTGATTCTTCCCACACTTCGGGCATCCTTCAGCCCTCTTCTTGAAACCTCCACGAAAATTCCCCGATTGATTATTATTGTTGTTTTTGTTGTTGTTGTTGTTCTCCCACTTTCTCTTTCCCAAGTTGCTTCCTCCGCTACTGCTTCCTCCCGTACGATTCTCTCCTCCAGTATTCTTTCCTTTCTTTTCTTTGTTATACAGACTTAAGGCCTCACTGCCACCTTCCGCAATGATTGCCTTCTCCAGTAATGTTGCAAAGGAATCAATTTGAAGAACTGATACCTTATTGAACAGCCACGGCTTCAACCCTTGTTCAAAGCGTCTAGCCTTCCTCTCTTCATCACCAACTTGGTGTTCCGCAAATCGCGCTAGTTCGTTAAACCTAGCCGCGTATTGCGCCACCGTCATCTCACCTTGTTTTAACTCTAGGAATTTCACCTCCATCCTATTCTTCATACTCTTTGGAAAGTAATTCTCGAAGAATAGTGTCTTAAACTTATCCCAAGCTATTATCCCTTCTCCAGCTCTTTGTTGATTAGCCTCCCACCAGTAGTTCGCTTCTCCCCTCATCATGTACGTGGCAAACACCGTCTTCTGATCTTCGCCTACGCTAGCTATAGTGAAAGCTTTTTCGATCTCTTTGATCCACGTTTGTGCGATGATTGGGTCGGTAGTTCCCTCGAACTCCGGGGGTCCTACACTCTTAAAGTCTTTAAAGGTTGTTACTGGCACAGTTTGAGGGTTCGGGCGAACGGGTTCATTGTTCCTTCCCCTTAAGGCTTCTCCTAACAAGTCTACCAGTTTCTGGATCGGGTCTACTTGTTCTCTCTCATTGTTAACAGATTCTTCGGGTGCTGTCAATCTACGTCTGGGCGGCATTATCTGCATCACAATTTTTCATTTTATTATTATTCAAGTATATCACTTAAGTATTTCTTTTAATACTAAAAGAATAAATTTATAACACGTTTCTAAAATCAACTCCATTTATATTCATATGCCATTTCATTTTCATTACATGATTTTCCTAGCATACTGCTATAAATGTTATCACATATATCCCCTAATATCACAAAAGACGGGGAATATACCAACCTACTACCATACTACCCCTCTAACAAAAGCTAACTCGGGGTTTACATCATCATCCCACATCTTACACAAAAGATCGGGATTACAACATAGTATATACAATACATAAAGACACAACTAGTACTACCACTAGACTGACTAAGGAAATCTCATCCCATCATCCCGCGCTCCACTGCGCTCTTGTACTCCAACTGTGCTATATACGCAACCAGCTCTCGGCTCAAGGTATGTAGAGTCTGTCCCTGTTCTGCCGGGTAGTGGTACACACCATCAATCACCCTTTCAAAAGCTGAACGGAACACATACCCCATCTTGTTCATCTTTCTCTTCTTGCACCTGACCTCGTCCTCAAGGTCGTCGGCTCTCTCATTGGACGCTTCCCACTTCTCCTCGAAGTGTAACCTATCCATCACCTCCAACTCTAGCTGAGTACGGAGTGCCTCTTTCTCAGTCTTCTCACTCAGCTCCCTCTGCTCAACCTCTTCTAGCTTCTCTGCCAAATCTACATTCCTAGCCACTGACCTGTGAAATAGAGTCCCCATCTGGATCCCTGCCTCCCTACGGTAGGCAATCTCCACCTCTAACTCTTGCATAGCCAGCTTCCTCTGGTGGTCCTCGTCCCTCAGCTTCTGGAACTCAGACTCTCTCTCGTGGGCCTCTGCCTCCAGCTCTTGAACTCTACAGTCTAACTCTAGAATACGCTCCTCGTACTCGCCTAACATCTGTTCCTCTATAGTAGCCTCATCAGAGTCCTCTACTGGCTCATCCTCCATCGGCTCCTCCTCTGGATCAGTCTCTATCTCAATCTCGATCTCATCCTCGTCATCAAACTCGGATGGTGCAACTGCCTGCACTGGTGTAGCCTCTAGAGGTGCCTCGTATACTACGTGTATATCCCTGGGCTCCTCCTCTACAACTCTACTAGGTACCCCTGTGTCTGTCATCCTACACTCACAAACACAAGACAAGAAATAGCATCTCCATTAGAATGTTAAACAAAATATAAGTTCATTGTATAGAATGAAGTTACATTTCATAACAGACTAAGTCTCTCAAGGAAAGCTCTACATGAGTTTTATCTCCTTCCTAACTTCTAAGTTCGCCTAAGTTATAGTCTAAGGACACTCGTTCCTAAGGTTTATAACTACAGCTTTGATACCAACCTGTGACGCCCCCAAATTCCAGGACCGCCACTTGGTCTCTCGAATTCGGTTCATCACGTGCTCATGGTAATACATCACAATAATAATAATTAAATATCATACGATCACAGCGGAAAATCTATTTTAGAATAATTTACAATGATTTATTATAATTATTCCCCCAAGTCTCGCAACCTACAGTACTTAATAGATTACCTAATAATATCAGTTAACGACTTATTACATAATCTAACTTAAGCTTAAACATAATCAAATCCAGTCTTACTACATCATCTTCATACAATATGAATATATTTAAAACATAACAGACATAAGCTAGTTGGTAGCTTTGCCCTTGCCCTTATCAACGCCCGAAGGTTCACCATGCTCTGCCTTAACTGAAATGTTTTAGGGAAGGCAAGAATGAGCACAAATTGCCCAGCAAGTAATATACAATAAGGATGAGTAATAAGATTCTCAATTCTCGAAAGGGTATAACAAGATTTGATAGTTCAAGAATAACAAGAATATCAACAGTTCTCAATATCAGTCGCTAAGGACAGGATAATATCAATATGATTCAATAATAAGTCAATTCAAGATTTCAAATAATTTGAATACTGAGTAGTCACTACGGACTATGAACTTCTACTAGAATTGACAGTAATAAACTGAAAATCCAACAAAAACAGGTACAACAGGTGATCAGCCTAAAGTACCCTTGTTATGCATAACAATCAACCATACTCAAGTGTGCACGTCGGTTCTCCGACAATTATATATTCCCTTCAAAGAAGGTTGTTCTTCTCAGTCAAATACAAGATCCCGCACCAATCAATTAGTTTGGGTCGCTTTTCAATAATATAAGTCTAGCCGAATCAAATGGCATAGACACTTTCACAATATTCAAGAACAATACTAAGTTCAACATGAATAATAGCTTTAATGAAATAAGAGTTCAAGTATGCTAATTCGATTCAACCGATTAAATAGGAAACTAGTTCGCAATACACAAGATAGGATACTTGCATAGTAAAAGAGTATAAGTTAGGAAACCTTCACAATCATAGATTTCCTTGCATAAAGTAAATGCGTCAGTTAGGATACTTGCACTTTAAAAGAGTGTAAGTAAGAGAACTTGCCTTTAGCGTAGTTTATCCACGAAAAGCAAATCAACACTTTCGAATTCCTATCGTAATACAGTTACGTATATATATGATATTCATTAGTCATATAATTTAACTTCACATTTTCTCTTTGAATATACGATCAACACATAAGCTAAGTTTTACCTAGCTACACAGTTATATAGAATATAATTTCTATCCTTAACGTTCTTTCTTTAGAGTTTAAACGCATTCTCATATAATATAAGATCTCAACAATTAGCAAACATGCTTGCATATTATTAATATCTCATAAGACCACAATCAATACTAAATATATTTCATTTTAGCAAGTTACGGCATCTCCTTAAGTTAACCGTCAAAATCGGGTTCAAGTAACATCATATAATATCACGTAGCATGTATTCATATTTAAAGGATACTTTACATGCTTGTATAACTTTTCCAAATCCAATCGTACATGGTATAGGTTCTTAAGTTAATACTTAAAGCCATTCAAGGACACGAACTCATATGGTCTAACATGGTCTCTTTTAAACACATAAGATATTCATATAACTTGTATTAGTCATGCTCATGAGTACTCGTATTGCATATATGTAGCTAGCATTGTTATTATCTTGAAAACATGCTTTGTTCATGCTAAACTTTAATCATGGCAACTAATCATGGTATATATACATGCATGACACATGAATGAGTCTAAGAGTACTATCACATGTGTTCATAAATGTCAAATTCTAATTCTCGTCATAACATACCAACGTTCACGTTCAAAGCTTATACTTTGTTAGTATAGTTCATTAATAAGGTCTATCATGTTCATGCTTCCTTATGAAACCCATATACACAAGTTAACATGCTTTTCATGTATTTCAAGGCCCTATAAACATGCTCGAAAAGTCAGAATGTATACATGGTTTTTACATGTCAATATCAACCTTCAAAACTTGTATTTTTGTTAGAAAGGTGCACTAGTTGGGTTCACATGTCCATATTATATCACGGAACCTATATACATAAGTTAGTATGCATTTCATGTGTTTCTAGGTCATACTAACATGTCTCGAAAGTCAGAATATTAACATGCTTCATATATGTTAACGTCGTTCATGAAACTTTAAGTTCGTTTTCAAACTATATGTCGTTTGGTTAACCATGCATGCTAATATACTAAAACATGCTCACATTGCCTCATTAGGTTTATATGTATGTATTAATCATGCTTTCATGCTTGTTTAAACAAAAATCAAACAATTAGTTCATAACAGTTTTGTTGCAGAATGCAGAAAAACTGAACACAGAGGCTGGCGCTGCGGCGCGGCACAGCAGCTCACTACTGGCGCTGCGGCGCGAGTGGCGCTGCGTGCGGCGCTGCGGCGCGGGCTGCGGCGCGGGCTGCGGCGCGTGTGGCGCTGCGGCGCGGGCTGCGGCGCTGCGGCGTCGAGGCAGTTTTCTGCAGTTCAGACTGCAGCGAAATCCGACCAAAAACCTCCCATTTCATCGATTTCAACATACCCAAATGCTATTAGACTTGTTTAACTTACTAACACATACATATATGCTTATATAACAGTCAATAGAAATTATCAATTCCCAATTTTACGAACTCTAACTAATTTCACGAATTTCATGTATTTACAGAAATTAAAGAGGAACAATGGAAATGAAAGACTATTCAGTGGTTCTATCATGTGTGTATGTTCATATAACAATAATATAAGGGTTCTACAAACCAATCATGATCCAATTTGGCATAATCAAGAATTTCAACAAAACTCAGAGAACAACAATGGAGTTCTTTTGACAGAAAATGAAAGTGAAGAATATGGAAATTGTATTATACCTTCTGCTAGAGCTTATTGCTGCCTCACTCCCTCTTTAACTGATATATATATATATGGACACTCACTCTCTACTTTCCTTGCAAGAAATTCTCAGCAAAAGAAATGTGAAGGAGATGAGGCTATATTTATAGAACTCCCATTATACAGACAAAGCAATTGTATCCCATATCAAACTAACGGATTATAGGAATGCATGAAGGTTATCAAAGGGTAGGTAATTAGTGGTTGGATTCATCATGAATCCCACTCCCTCCACAATCATGAGCTATGAAATGCTAGTTGCTGAGTTTGGGGAGAAGAAGAAGGAATAGGCCTTAGCTGTATGTCAAGCACGTGAAGAGCAAATGGAACACTTAAAATGAGACAATTGATTTAACTCCTCAGCATTTGCAAATACTACACTTGTATATACACACCATATACATATGTTATATATATATGTACTCTTAGGTTATAATTTAAATCACAATGTACTTCACATAATGTAATAAGTGTAATTTACACACATATAATCCATGTACGTTTATCTTACTGATATAATACAATCGGATACTACCACATTACATTATATCATATATTATTAAATTGTATTAATCAACAATTATTTATAATATATCCATGATACATTATTTTACTGTAAACACACTCACCTTGTCACATAGGCATTATCATGTATTCCTAATATATAGTTTTAATATAACATAATCACATTATACTTCATGTAATATACAGTTTCTATGTGTAATATATTCGCATTGCATTATATAACATAGTTTATGTATATACATGCATGGTCACACTTAAGTGTCTCTCTACACTATATAATATAGTTGTATTCCATATACTTTATATATTCAAGTATTGCACATTTGTACATATCAATATAATTGTTAACCTCCATAACAATTTAATTAACCCTTATATGATTAATTATCACTTTGATATAAATCTTATTGTATTTATAAACACGTTGCTCATTATTATTAAGTTTCTTGCAATAATAATAATCACATATTGTTAATCGATCCTCATTAGTATTTTATAACAGTTAATTAATATTCTTTGATTAACAATTAATATAGATTAATTGTTCGCTTAAATTAATATAATCATTCTTATATTACGCCACTGTGCCACACAAGGCAATCAACGAGTTTATCACAAACTCCACCAATTTCTCAATTATTATAATTATTCAATTATATATAATTGAATTAATTCATCTCATAACACAAAATCATTTATATTCAAATAAATTCTCATTTCCATTAATATATTTATTTAATAATATATGGAAATTCTCGGGTATTACAGGTTATACCTCAAGTTAAAGTTTTGTGGAGGAACCATGATATTGAGAAGATGACCTGGGAGTTAGAATCGGAAATGAAAACGAGGTATCCTCACCTTTTCGAAATACCAGGTACGTACGTCAATTTCGAGGACAAAATTTCATAAGGAGGGGAGGTTTTAAGACCCCAAATTTTATGAATAAGATTTAATTTTCTTTATATATTATTTTGAAATAGTAAGGTGTTGATTTGATAATTGTGATAAGTTATGGGTGAAATGTGCAAAGTTTACAAAGTAAGCAAGTGGTTATAAAATATTCGTTGTGTCGGGGAATATTTGTTTGGCCGAGGAATATTCTTTTTGTTGGAGAATATTCATATGACGGCGCAGTCATTGGTGGACCCCACAATAGAATGAATGTCGAATATAGAAAGCGACAGAAATAACCTTCTTACAAAAATAACGGTAAAACGTTTACCGTTAAAACTATTAAAATACCCGGTTGTTAAAATACAGTAATAAACGGTGTTGCACAGTAGCACACGGTATTGCACAGTAATTCTAATTATTGATTCTTACATAAGAAGTCACTACTCAATAATTGTTACAGTAATTACTGTTTAATATTTTATTTTATTGATTCAATAATTGCTATGTTGATATTTTATATTATTGTTTCAATAATTGTCACTACACAGTATTTTTATATTATCAGATCAATAATTTATATTATTTGAATAATATTATTAGATAGCATTATTGACAATGTCTAAGAAAGTTCTGTCTAGGAGGGGTTATTTAATTGCGCGTCAGTAAGGAGAAATCCTTATCTAAAGGCCCCCTCTTTCCAAGGAACGACCTGGTTGTCATTATTGTGGTTCTGTAATATTATTTATGAATAATAATTATTGATAAAAATGATAAATAAATATTTATTCAATGTGAATTTAAACGGAGGAATTTTTAATAAAAGTGACAATTATCGAGAATGAATATTTTATCTGTTCTGATAAAATAATTCATTCAAATATATTATTATAATATTACATTATAAGTGTATAATGTGATAATACAATAATATAATAGTGATGATATTTTTTTTATAACAAATTCACGATATATGAATGAAATGAGGTGGAAGAGAGAAAATAAAATTTGGAATTCTTTTAATAAATATAAATATTTTAATATATATATATAAACACGTGGTGGAATTCATTATTTTAAAAATGGAGGCATTGAAATTTTGAGTGTGTTAAAAATTTTCAAGAGTGATGAGTGTGGAAAAATTATCCGTATGTAAATTTGGGTCAATTTTCGTGCAGAATTTGAAAAAACTTTCTTCTACAAAGTTGTAGAGAATTAAATTTTATATGGAATGGACATAATGTTCATATTTTTTGATAAAAGGGCTGTTTATTATGAATTATTAAAGTTCCAGAATATTGAGTCTGAATTGATTTTGGTGGAAAAGAACAAATTGAATTTGAACTCTTATGATGCAAACAATGATGTCATCGGAACGATGAGGTAAGTAATGATGTCATCAGAGTGATGAGGTAATCAATGATGTCATAGGATCGATGATGTAAGCGATGATGTCATAAATTATGGTGAAAAGACTATTTTACCCTTACTCTGCCGAGCCTATAAATAGAAACTCATTTCTTCATTATTTTCCACCAATTCACTAAAGCTATAAAGAGAGAAAGTATAGAGAGAATAAGGGAGAAAGAAGAAGAGTATTCTGCTATTACACTAGTGCAGTCTCCAAATTTTTAAGGTAAGGGGTATTATTTTTTTCGTATTCATGAAGAGAGTTATTTTCTTTCAATACTCGTAAGGGTTGTTCTTCCATTGTTTATTATTCTGTTGGAATAACCTGTCTACGCGGACTACCGCATGCATGGTGAAATCCTGTTGTTATTCCATTCTTTATTATTTTGTGGGAATAACCTGTCTACGCGGACTACCGCATGCCTAGTGAATAACCCTTCGTATTCAGTTGTTATTAAATTGTGAAAATAATCTGTCTGAGCGGACTACCGCGTGACGGGTGAAAATCCAATTGCAGTTTCGTATATTGTTTCATTTCAGATTCCTAACTCTAAACTTACTGCGGTAAGTATTGCTTCTATAATTCCTAAAATGATCATAAATTTCTTGAGTTTTGCGCTTCATCTAGTATCATTTCACCGGAATAATTTTCTGAACTTTCTCGTGAAATTCTTATCTTTTCATGTCAAGTTACTATTCACAGTAAAAAAAATATTTTTTTTGATTGTATCCAAGTTTTGAACTTCATTCTTGAATTTTGCTCCACAATTGATTATTACGGAGTATTATTGAACTTGGATAAACTAAATTACGAATCCCTAATCCTTGTCCTTTATCTCACTGGATTCGTTCCTTATATTGTATTTTATCATCCTCAGTCCTAAATGGTGATATAACTGAATATCTTTGGCCGGTAGTGCAAAGATGAAAGATTACTTGATGAATATCTTTGGCCTGTAGTGCAAAGATGAATGATTACTTGATGAATATCTTTGGCCCGTAGTGCAAAGATAAATATTGATTTGAGATATATATTGATTGATGTTACAAAGATAAAATATTGATGATGGACTTTTAAATCATAGAAGATAGTAGACTTCATTCTTTACTTAACTCGTCTAATGAATTGTTATTTTCGCTGCTAATATTGATCTAAAACTTGTTGTCCATTATATTTTATCTGATTTTTTGAAGACTAACGATAATTTATTATTCATTATCTTAGTCATAATATTCTTTACTGGGCTAGTTGAGCTCACCTTTTTTTTTCCTTTGTTCTCTTCAAGTAATGGGAATATTTGGTGACTAGTCGGGGATTAGAGTGATGGTCAGAGTTAGATCAGTAGAAGTCCTCACTATTCTATAAAATAGTGGGATAATGATTGTAATTAATAAGGAGTGAATTTGAATGTTTATATTTCGTATTATATACGATTTGTATTGAAATTCACAGTTTGTGTGGTTGTAGTTTGCATGACCGTATGTTATAAAAGATTGTATTTGAATTCTGTACCATGTATTTAGCCACTCAGAATGGGTGGAGTATTGAACCTATTTTGGGAGCGTCACAGTTGGTATCAAAGCCATAAGTAAAGAGCCCCGAGCCTCTACATGGTGACTCCCTGTGTGGGATGCACCGAAGCCAGACTCTCCGTAGGGGATGCCGTAAATAACGGTGGCAAACTGATAGGTATCATTGTGAGGTGTTGTACAAGGTTGGATATGAGTCACAGTTGGTATCGGAGCTTAGAGATATGATCTCTGGCGGAGATCTGGGAATAGAACTAGGAGGGGAGAGACGAGTAAAACCTTCGCTAGTGTGTCCTACCTAAGCTTAATTGTTGTTTAATTGGTCGGTTGGAACATAAGGTTAATATGTGATATGTTAATTTATTTGATTAACCCTTGTTTTGTGGCAGTATTTGAGAATGGCAGCTGAAAATCTAAATAATGGAGTGAATGAGACCATTGAGACACCTTTAACCACCAACTAGGAGAACGTGCAACAGGAAGGCAATATTCCTCCTGTAAACAACACTACCGAAGAAACGATGAATGATGGGATGTCAGGCGAAGAAGAAATTAGAGATATCTATGTGGTGAGTGAAGAATTAATAGTTGCACCCAAGCTAGTCGCAGAGGTTGCAGCTGAGAGTGAGGAAGAAGAGGAACCTAAGAAAGATTTATTAGGAGAATTTTATGATCAAAATGTAGAACTGCAAAATCTTATTCATAAGTTAGAAGAACAAGGTGAAGAACGATAGGCGGCCATTGAACAAAGGGATACAACAATTCAAGAAAGGGATACATAAATTTAAGATTTTACTACTCGATATGCGAGGCTTGAACAGAAGCTCTCTCTGGCAGAACATATGATATTAGAGCTGGAATCTGAAAATGCAAATGTCAACGATCAGCTGAAAGAAGAAGCAACTGAACGAGTAAGAATTTAAGATGCATGGATAAAAGTCGCACGACGCGTTGATATTTTAGAAAGAGACGTCCGATCCAAGAAGGCCAAAATAGACGACATGGATTTTACTTTTTGGACAGCAATTGGGAGAATCCAACATCGAGTTTGGAATTACCCTATGCATAGCAGTTAACCCTAACTCGATATGGACCGAAGAGTAATGATTCAAATCATGGATCAGGAGTGCGACGAAGCAGTTGAGGGTGGAATGAACTTTATAGCAAAGTCAAGACCAGCTGGGATAGTGAAACCAAAGACAGTCCCAGACAAGCCAAAGTCGGTTTCCCAAAACGCGAGGAACCCGAACGAGGTGATCACGGATAAGCTAGTCATAAACTCTTGCGAAGTCTATACATTATTAGATGTCGGTGCTACCCATTCTTTTATTTCACCTACTTATGCTCAACATTTGAACTTGACTCCTGATAAATTAGACTTTGACTTATCTGTTGAAACTCCGTTAAGAGAAACCTTCGTTACATCCACAGTTTACAAATCTTGCTTGATTCAAATTGCTACCCTCACCCTACTTGGGTATGTTTGAAAATACTTACATTTGACGTGATTCTAGGAATTGACTGGTTAACCACTTATCATGCCAAAATTAATTATTTTCGTTAGGTTGTTAGTTTTCATATTCCTAACCAACCTGTTGTGTGAATTCAAACCACCAAACCACTAAAATCAGTCAATGTCATTTCAAGTCATAAAGCTATTCGTTTATTAAAAAATGGATGTCAAGCTTTCTTTGCCCATGTCACTGATTTAAATCAGAATACATCAGATTTGAATGATATTTTTGTTGTTAATGAGTTTCCTGATGTATTTCCCGAAGAACTTCCTGGTCTACCCCCTAGAACGTGAATTCGAATTCTTTATTGACCTTAAGTCCGGTACAAAATCCATATCTAAAACCCCATATCGAATGGCTCCTATTGAACTTCAGGAGTTAAAGGTCCAACTACAGGAGTTGTTAGACATCGATTTTATACGTCCTAGTACGTCTCCTTGGGGTGCTCCACTTTTATTTGTAAAGAAGAAAGACGGTAGTATATGACGTTGTATTGACTATCAGGAGTTGAACCATGTCACCATCAAGAATAGGTATCGGTTACCTCGTATTGATGACCTGTTCGACCAATTGCGAGGTGCTATGGTTGAAGCACCATGAGGGTCACAGTTGGTATCAAATATTTGGATCAATTCGTGGTTGTCATTATTGATAACATCCTAATATACTCCAAAAGTCTCAAATATTTCTTTACTTAGAATGAACTCAATATTTGAAAACGACGTTGGTTGGAGCTGTTGAAAGATTACGATCATACCATCCAATACCATCCTGGAAAAAGCGAACGTGGTAGTTGACGCGTTGAGTAGAAGATCGTATGCGGGTATAAGTGCGATATTGTCAACACGAAGCCCATTTTGTATGACGTACAAAGGATGAAGATAGAGTTAAAAACTTCAAAGACCCATGTAATGATGTCAAATATACGCGTAGAACCAGCTTTAATGGATAGAGTTAAAGCTGCTCAATTTACAGATCCGGAGCTGACGAATATGAAGAAGAAGGTGCAAGAAGATACTATTCTCGAAGCAAGAATCGATAAAGAGGGAATACTTCGAGTCTAATCCAGACTTTGTGTTCCTAACGACTCTGAATTGAAGTATAGAATCATGATGGAAACACACAACACACCATTCGCAATCCATCCTGGAAGTACCAAAATGTATCGTGATCGTCAACATACAATTTGGTGGAGCAATATGAAGAAAGAGATCGCAGAGTTTATCTCGAGGAGTTTAACGTGTAAACGTGTCAAGGCGGAGCATCGAGTGCCAAAGGGTCAGTTTGCAGAAAGTTATGGACACCGATTTACGATTCATTGGTCCATTTGAGATCCTTGACCGAGTAGGAAAGGTGGCCTATAGACTCGCCTTACCTCCAAGCATGTCTCGTGTTCATAACGTTTTTCATATATCCATGCTTCGTAAATATGTGAAAGACTCAAACCACATTATTGAATTAGAATCAAACGAGATAGCCGAAGATTTAACGTACGAGGAGGTACCTGTCAAGATCTTGGATAAGAAGGAACATGTCCTACGCTCAAAGGTTATACCTCAAGTTAAAGTTTTGTGGAGGAACCATGATATTGAGAAAATGACCTGGGAGTTAGAATCGAAAATGAAAACGAGGTATCCTCACCTTTTCGAAATACCAAGTACGTACGTCAATTTCGAGGACGAAATTTTATAAGGAGGGGAGGTTTTAAGACCCCAAATTTTATGAATAAGATTTAATTTTCTTTATATATTATTTTGAAATAGTAAGGTGTTGATTTGATAAATGTGATAAGTTATGGGTGAAATGTGCAAAGTTTACAAAGTAAGCAAGTGGTTATAAAATATTCGTTTGGCCGAGGAATATTCTTTTTGTTGGAGAATATTCATACGACGGCGAAGTCATTGGTGGACCTCACAACATAATGAATGTCGGATATAGAAAGCGACAGAAATAATCTTTTTACAAAAATAACGGTAAAACTTTTACCGTTAAAATTGTTAAAATACCCGGTGGTTAAAATACAGTAATAAACGGTGTTGCACAGTAACACACGGTATTGCACAATAATTTTAATTATTGATTCTTACGTAAGAAGTCACTACTCAATAATTGTTACAGTAATTACTGTTCAATATTTTATTTTATTGATTCAATAATTGCTATGTTGATATTTTATATTATTGTTTTAATAATTGTCACTACACAGTATTTTTATATTATCAGATCAATAATTAATATTATTTGAATAATATTATTAGATAGCATTATTGACAATGTCTAAGGAAGTTCTGTCTATGAGGGGTTATTTAATTGCGCGTCAGTAAGGAGAAATCCTTATCGGAAGGCCCCCTCTTTCCTAGGAACGACCTGGTTGTCATTATTGTGGTTTTGTAATATTATTTATGAATAATAATTATTGATAAAAATGATACATAAATATTTATTTAATGTGAATTTAAACGGAGGAATTTTTAGTAAAAGTGACAATTATCGAGAATGAATATTTTATCTGTTCTGATAAAATAATTCATTCAAATATATTATTATAATATTACATTATAAGTGTATAATGTGATAATATAATAATATAATAGTGATGATATTTTTTTTACAACAAATTCACGATATATGAATAAAATGAGATGGAAGAGAGAAAATGAAAATTGGAATTCTTTTAATAAATATAAATATTTTAATATATATATAAATAAACATGTGGTGGAATTCATTATTTCAAAAATGGAGGCTTTAAAATTTTGAGTGTGTTAAAGATTTTCAAGAGTGATGAGTGTGGAAAAATTATCCGTATGTAAATTTGAGTCATTTTTCGTGCAGAATTTGAAAAAACTTTCTTCTACAAAGTTGTAGAGAATAAATTTTATATTGAATGGACATAAGGTTCATATTTTTCTGATAAAAGGGCTATTTATTATGAATTATTAAAGTTCCAGGATATTGAGTCTGAATTGATTTTAGTGGAAGAGAACAAATTGAATTTGAACTCTTATGATGCAAACAATGATGTCATCATAGCGATGAGGTAAGTAATGATGTCATCGGAGCGATGAGGTAAGCAATGATGTCATAGGATCGATGATGTAAGCGATGATGTCATAAATTATGGCAAAAAGACTATTTTACCCTTACTCTGTCGAGCCTATAAATAGAAGCTCATTTCTTCATTATTTCTCACCAATTCACTTAAGCTATAGAGAGAGAAAGTATAGAGAGAATAAGAGAGAAAGAAGAAGAGTATTATGCTATTACACTAGTGCAGTCTCCAAATTTTTAAGGTAATTATTTATTTCGTATTCATGAAGAGAGTTATTTTCTTTCAATACTCGTACGGGGTGTTATTCCATTCTTTATTATTTTGTTGGAATAACCTGTCTACGCGGACTACCGCATGCATGGTGAAATCCTGTTGTTATTCCATTCTTTATTATTCTGTGAGAATAACCTGTCTACGCGGACTACCGCATGCTTGATGAATAACCCTTTGTATTCAGTTGTTATTAAATTATGGGAATAATCTGTCTGAGCGGACTACCGCGTGACGAGTGAAAATCCAATTGCAGTTTCGTATATTATTTCATTTCAGATTCCTAACTCTAAACTTACTACGGTAAGTATTGCTTCTATAAAATCCTGAAATGATCAGAAATTTCTTGAGTTTTGCGCTTCATCTAGTATCATTTCACCGGAATAATTTTCTGAACTTTCTCGTGAAATTCTTATCTTTCATGTCGAGTTACTATTCACGGGTTACTATTCACGAGTTACTATTCACGATTAAAAAAAAATTTAGATTGTATCCAAGTTTTGAACTTCATTCTTGAATTTTGCTCCACAATTGATTATTACGGAGTATTATTGAACTTGAATAAACTAAATTACGAATCCCTAATCCTTGTCCTTTATCTCACTGTATTCGTTCCTTATATTGTATTTCATCATCCTCAGTCCTAAATGGTGATATAACTGAATATCTTTGGCATGTAGTGCAAAGATGAAAGATTACTTGATGAATATCATTGGCCTGTAATGCAAAGATGAATGATTACTTGATGAATATCTTTGGCCCGTAGTGCAAAGATAAATATTGATTTGAGATATATATTGATTGATGTTACAGGAATAAAATATTGATGATGGACTTTTAAATCATAGAAGATAGTAGACTTCATTCTCTACTTAACTCTTCTAATGAATTGTTATTTTCGTTGCGAATATTGATCTAAAACTTGTTGTCCATTATATTTTATCTGATTTATTGAAGACTATCAATAATTTATTATTCATTATCTTAGTCATAATATTCTTTACTAGGCTAGTCGAGCTCACTCTTTTTTTCCATTGTTCTCTTCAGGAAATGGGAATATCGCGGGGACTAGTCGGGTATCAGAGTGATGGTCAGAGTTAGATTAGTAGAAGTCCTCACTATTCTATAAAATAGTGGGATAATGATTGTAATTAATAAGGAGTGAATTTGAATGTTTATATGTCGTATTATATACGAT
Organism: Panax stipuleanatus; assembly: GCA_020205555.1. NCBI lineage: Eukaryota > Viridiplantae > Streptophyta > Magnoliopsida > Apiales > Araliaceae > Panax > Panax stipuleanatus. The sequence goes on along the minus strand of CM035116.1, from coordinate 79,757,946 downwards.
TTGTATTTAAATTCACAGTTTGTGTGGTCGTAGTTTGCACGACCGTATGTTATAAAAGATTGTATTTGAATTCTGTACCATGTATTTGGCAACTCAAAATTAGTTGAGTACTGAACCTATTTTGGGGGCGTCACATTATAAGTAAACTATCTAACATTTAAACACATAGTCAAATATTAGATAACCTTAACACTATACATACACAAGTCTAAACCTAGCACACATCGAGTCTTTAATAGTATTCAATATAGTATACTGAGTGGTTTTCCACAAATAACTAACAAATTAACTTCCGTCTTGTCTACACTGTTTTCACAGCTAGTTAGATCGGTTACCAATTCGTAGATCCCTTCCCCATATGAAGGAGTCGTTTATCCCAGCTACTATACATCAACTATTGCAGAATACGACTGTACTACTTTTAGACTTAATACTTAATCGCTTACTAAGTTATTATTATAACTCGGTAAACTTTTTACTATTCAAGAGATTCAATATTTTATTTCAGTAAACTGAAACCAAACAGTCTTCCTAACATTTTTAGTTTCCATTTCAGTATCCTAAAATGTTCATTTCAGCAAGCTGAAATATACTATTCGCGAAAATACCAAATCAATTTATTATTATCATAGATAATTTATTAATCAGTCAAAATATTTTTCACAGGCTCATCATAATTTTTCAATAATTATTATCATTTAAAATGATTTTTAATTTATTAATATCATATTTATATGATTTAAATACCACTTAATTCCATTATCATTAATATTTATTTACTATCAAATATTAATGAAATACATGTCATAATATTATATGTTATTTATAATATCACAAAGTAATTTTAATACCTTAATATCACATTTAATTGATTTTAAAATATTTAAAACCATTATTAAATAACTGTCATTAATATTAAAATATTAATGTATTTCATAACAAAATATTAAAAGATATATTTTATAACTTCAAATATTTTTGATAACCATTAAATCATTTTATATGATTTTTAAAACATTAAATCTATTTTTCTATAATTTATTTAATATAATTATTAAATAAATTAATCACCATTAATATTAATTATTAATGAAATTTATCCCAAAATATTAAAAGTCATCCAAAATAACTTAAAATATTTCCTAACACTTTAATATATTTTTAAAGTATTAAAATCATTTTTAAGTAATTTATTTAATATAATTATTAAATAAATTTAATATCATTCATATTTAAATAATTTGAGCATTATAAATACTTGTAAAAATGAATATTCGTGTAATATATTTGAAATAAATCGAGCATTATAACTGCTTTTTAAAATGAATATTCTACTATTCTATTTGAGATAATTTCAGCATTAAAACTGCTTATAACATGAGTATTCTTACTAAATACTTGAAGAAAATCGGACATAGCAACTGCTTATAAAAGTATATTTTCTACTTTATAAGAGAAATAAATCGGACATTATAACTGCTTATAAAAGTATATTTTCTACTTTATAAGAGAAATAAATCGGGCATTATAACTGCTTATAAATAGGACTTTTGTACTATTTACTTAAAATAATTTGGGCATTATAACTGCTTGTAAAAGTATATATATTTTTACTAAATATATAAAGAATAATGAACATAATAACCACAAGAGTAAATACCTGTTGGAGTTGCAAGCTTTAACTAATCCTTTGAAATCTTGAAACTCAAAAACTTTCCTGTCTCTTTCTCTCTCTAGCCGAAATTCTCCTCTTTCTCTAACCATATTTTTGGTATTTGAAAAAATTGAAGAGAATGGCTCCTATTTATAGAAAAATATAGTTTCAATAATTGCACGTTAGGGGCTCGACTATTTACAGTTTGCCCCCGGCTTATTATAGTTTGGTACCCTGGTTAATTACACTTTAGTACCTTATTAATTGCACCTTAGTCCCTGGGTGACATCACGATGACATCATCATGATGACATCACCTTTTTATGTTTCTTTAATACTAATGTCATGCTTGCATCATCCTCGGTAAGATCTGCACGTCGAGAAGCCTTCATCCAAGCGTCCTCTGCTCTAGCACGCTTTGCTGACTCCTCTCGCAAGTCATTCTTCAGTTTTTCTATCTCAGCTGACTTCTCTTCATTTTGTCCCTCTGCATGAACCAATTTTCACTCCATGTCTCCAAGACGTATATCCAGATTCTTGATCTCGCCAGCATTCTGCTCTATCGTAGTCCTTTATGCAACAGTCTGCTCCTTCAGTTCTCGAACAGTGTCTTGTAACTCTATGTTACGGCCATACAGCTCGTCGTACATCTCGGCACTGATAGAGTTTAGTGGAAACTCATCAGGGTCCTCGTCTTCCTCCTCAGCTTCAGTCTCAACCTCTATCTCTTCAGAGTCCTCCTCTGAATCAAACACTGGCTCGTGCTATTGACCCACAACAGTGATCAAAGGAGATGGCTCTCTCCGAACCAACTACTCCCAGACTGTATGAATGTCTCGGGGCTCCTCCTCAATAGCCACTCTGGGCTCAAACTCCTTAGGCTGACTGGATCCTCCAACATCCGACATCCTGACAATCAAAATTTTAAGTTTTAGTTACTACGTGATGCTAATCGATAGTCGCGAGCACATAAGCAATCACATAAGCACAAAAAGTCTTTTATTATCTTTCTTAGAACTCGATAAGTGTTTATCTCCACTATATTATCGATCTCTTAGAAGGCTACTACCCTAAGGTTTTCCCTCACCTAAGGTTCATAACCTATAGCTTTGATACCAACTTGTGATACCCCCAAATCAATTCCACATGATTTGATGTTCACTGTCCAAAAAAAACACATCCAACTACCCATAGTAAATGAAATTCATAAAATAGATAGAAATCCTCCCCTTAAGAGGTTACAACATCTGAATAAATAAATCCCAGGTCGTCTAACCTTAATATATCGAGTGCAGAAACATAAATAAGTAATTAAGTCTTAAACATCACAACATAAGTCTTAAACAAATCATTCATAAATAAATAACAAGTCTTCATCACTTGTTAACTTTGCCCTTGCCTTTGCTAGTAGAAGGCTCGTCAGTTCTTTCAATCTTAGCTGCAATGTTATTATGCAAGAGTGAGCAACGATTTCCCACAAGTATAACAGTATAACAATAATAATAACATACGGGAAATCAAAGAGTTCTGAATATTAGAAATATCGTCTTTTGAATCAAGAATAATTAACAAGAATTCAAAAGTACATCTGAGGGTCATAAGACCAAGAACTATGTCCTAGGTTGTCAAGTATTTCTAATTTAAACCTTTAAGAATCGTAAGACTATATGGACCTTACTTCTCGTACTTAGGGTGATCAGCCCTTAGTACCCTGTATGTGCACAACATCTCAACTCTAACGCGTAAATAATCCCCTATAAAGGGTTATTCATCTTAGTTTGACATCAGAGTCTGCACCAAAGGAAGTTTGGTTTGGATAAATCTCAATAATAGTTTTAAAATTTAGAACGGTCATCAACTATGGACTAGTCGAATCAATAAGGGTTCGCTAGTTTTACAAGATTAATCAATAGAATGATACTCAAATAAATAATGAATCTCAAAGGTATATAATTGAATAAATATTGCATAACCAAAGTATTGCTTAAAAAGAGATATACATCTGGTATGGAATCTTGAACTTGAATAAACAAGAATAAGAACTTTCTCAATATAGAAACATAAGTTTAGGACTTGCTCAATGAATAATTTAGAACTTTCATTATGATAATGAATCAAGGATAGAAAACTTGCTCAATAAAAGGTTTGAGTTTAGAAACTTGCTCAATTAAAAGTAAGAACTAGGAAACTTGCATAATCGTAATTGAGATAGGGTAAGAAAACTTACCTTGTGCACAAGCTACAATTATAAATCACGTTCCTCAATTAATCCTACATACCATTACATTCACAATACCAATTAATTATGTGACGCCCCAAAGTCCGGTCTATCTTCAAACCCGAATTTCGTACGTTATGAGTACTTCTCATTCCATACATACATCATTATATCCTAAAGACTAATGATATATCCATTTAATTCCCAGGTTCTATTACCTTAAAATCTTCCTTCATTAAAAATAATGATAATTACATTATTCTTATCATCTTACAATTGTGACTTAACTAGTCACCACATCTACAGAATAGTTTAATCGAACTATTCTACAAGTCTTGGATTGATCTTCACGCTTGTTCATTATATGAATAGTACTTTATCTTGTAACGTTAATAGTACTCGCAACCATAGCATCTCACCATAGCAGGACATCGATCCTCTTGATCTTCACAGGGTCCTTTAATATATACTACCGTCGTTTACTGAAAATATTTTTATTTCAAGCAAGTGTGAGCATTTAATTGCTCAGCAAGTCATAGCAGTTGAATATTAACAACTCAAGTATCAAAATTCTTTTAAGACTTTGATAACTGAACAATGGTTATGAAGCAGCTTGAATAATAGGAATACGTTCTGATTCCTATCATTTTAACACATACATTATATTTCCTTTGTCATACTTTCATCCTTTTACCTTTTTCATACACATTATGTCTGGCTAGAATCATTAGCACAAACTTAACAAGAACGGTTCATGAATAAACCGAACTCTTTCACACTTAACAGTTCAATCACAGAACAGTTCATTTCACTTAAACACCAAAGTGTTAACATTGTGGCACAAGGCCTTATACATACCAATACCTTGTATAAATATCACACATTTGCATATACGAAATACTTTCTCAAGTTCAACATCTGAGAAAGTTAAGAAACTAGCATTCATATAGAAATGAATGAAGTTAGGAAACATACATCAATTAGAACTTGAGCAAGATTAAGAAACTTGCATTCATATGAAAATGAATGAAGTAAGGGAACTTGCCTTAGCACTGCATATCGCTTACTGTATACCGTTCATCATAATCCCTATATAACACACAAGGAATAACACATATACATTAGTTATATACTTGACTTATGCATTAGCTTAACTTCACTTTACCCCTTATGGTTCGCGTTCTTGTAATCTAAGTTTACGCGACCAACCTCCCATATTCATTTCTTCTATCCCTTCGATAACATTACACTTAGAACACATCGAGTCTCTAACAGTAGTCAAATATAGTAAACTAAGTGGTTGGTTTCCCACAAACAACCAACAAACTAGTTTCCCGTCTCGTCTACACTGTCTTTCATAGTGAGTTAGATCGGTTGCTAGTACGTATTAACCGTCGTTCTCTGACGGAATTGTTTAGCCCAAATACTATATCTTGACCATTATAAACTACACTTGCATTACCATTTTAGACTTAACTTATCTAAACCATTATAACTATAATGTTCGTTAAGTTAATCTTCATTACATTTCTTACAACGTCCGGTCCATTCGACTCAGAATGTTATTTAAGTTATTACCATTAACTAGGCTTTTCAATGTTATACATTATTCTTCATTCTCTTATTACCGTTTGTTACGTCTTATCATCATTCATATGTCATAAACCAACTCTCGTCGATCATCGTTAGACAACACGACAAGCGAAACCCTAATCAATTCGCTAGGTTGCACGTATTTCCATCGAATTCCCGTTATTGGACTCCGTATAGTAACTACATAAGTTTTATCTTTATTTCTTAACATCCTCTCATGCCACACCTCTATTACATCTCATGTAACCTTGAGGCGCGCATTAAACTCGACTACGATCCACATTTCACTTTTTCGGATTTTTAGTTTTAAATTTAAATACGTTTATTCAACGTTTAATTCTTAAAACCGCCCTTAAACATGTTGTTTAAGTGTTCTCTCTTCATGAATATTAATCATATACTTTCCCCATAAATACCATATAAAACGTTGGGCTATAAAATATTTGCGTCGAAAAATTTTCCCCTTAAGGGCGCTGCGGCGCCACCCTAAGTGTTAAATCTGGCGCTGCAGCGCTGCCTTGCAGTGTCTGGATCCCTATTCTGGCACTGCGGCGCCAACTTCTAAGGCTTGGGCGGCGCTGCGGTGCCAGCCCTGTTCTATTGAAATTTTTTCTAAGTTTTTCAAATTTTAAAATTCTTGAGCTCATAACGCGATCGTTATAACTCAGAATTGTCTCATTCCAAAGCCAATAGTTCATATATCTTATGTTCTATGATTCCATCCAGTTGAAATTCATTTCTGAATCTGTTGGCTGAAAATTCACCATTTCGTCCATTTTTACGAGTTCGTTAAACGTTCGTGAACGTTCGACGCTCAATTCTTTGTTTTAACTTCAAATTCATTCCTTTTTGCTCTCGCAAGTCTTATTTACCTAATTATACGTTACGCCATCGAAAACCAACATTTTTGAGTTAAACGACGACTTTTGACTTTCATTCCGGGAAAATTTACGATTCGACGCTTAACGTCTAATCGCGTAACTTTTGCCGAATCTTCGTTACTCGATATTTTTACTTCAAACCAAATGGAATCAATCCATTGGATATTCATTATTGATTCTAACCATTATAAACATCTAAGTTTTAATAGTTTTCTTTATTAAGTTACTTAACCATTTCATTATGGTTTTAACTCATTTCTTCATTAACTACTTAACCATTAAATTATGGTTTTACGTGTTCTTGGTTATTAGTGTCTTAAGGTTCACTAACATCCCATCTTACCATATCCTACAATTTATGCTCTATCAATTCTCACTTCTCTATCAATTTAAGAATTGAAGGAAGATAAAAATTCAAGGTAAACACTTATACCTTTCATTGTTCTTAAGTTCTTGACTTAGTGTTCTTCACCAAAGTCTTAAGTAGCTTTCTTGTTTCTTGAATTGCTTGACATAAGATCTTCCTCCTCTCTTCTCTTCTCTCCCACATGAGTTGGCAATTTTTCAAAACCACAAATGAAGCCTTAAGCTTCTCTTTTATAGCAAATGCAATACCAAGGGCCATTTGGTCATTAGACCAAACCTCCTTAACCCCATCTCCCCCCACATACTACCCCATGTCCTCCCATGTGCTAGCCATGGCCACCATGTGCTCCCCCATGTCTCCCCACATGGGTTGCCCCATAGGTTTTACCCACCCATTTACCCATCGATTCGACACACGGGTTCGAATTTTAATTTGGCTTAACATTAAATCTCATTGAGCTTTAATCATCCACCAATTGGGCTTGACAAAGTCCAAGTCTAATAATTAAAGTCCATTAAGACTTATCATATTTCCCCTCGTATAATTCTCGTATTCTCTTCATATATACTTCGTATGATATTCGTATCATACGTCGTATTACCCTCGTATTGTCCTTGTATAATAACTAGTAATATACTCGGATTCATTCTGTATAATAATCGTTATTATTACACTTAACTATTTTTACGCATTTCTCGAAATTCAAATATTTTTGAATATTCCGTCTTTCTTCTATCGACTAACTTTTACGCGTTCTTCGTAACTTCAAAAAACTAAAAAACACTTTTTGACATTAAGCATTTTCCTTCACGTTTTCCCCTAACGTAGTTAAACGAATGAAAAGTACATAACAGTACTTTTCGTCTTTTTTAGTTCATCCGATTTTTGTACGTTTTTCGAGAAAAACTTTTGTCGGCTAACTTAACTTTTCACGATATATTACCGTCAAATCTTTTGACAAAATGTCATTCTGACATTCCAATCTCCCAGAAAGGCTTAGGGTCTCAAACTCTAACCTCAAACCCTAATCTTTACGGTAAAACCCTAACCCTTAGGGTTTCAACATGTGAATAGTGTCTATTTCGTCTTTTTCTCAAAAATATTTTTATTCCCGAAAATCTTTTATTTTCATCTTGAAAATTCTTACTCGTTCATTCTAGCTCGCAGCTAGAATCCTCCTAATTTCTAGTCATCCTATGTCATAGAATAACTAATACATACATAACATAGAATATAATTAATTAAAATTCATTTTATTAATTATTATTTCTTTAAACCTAATTTCTAGACAATCCAATTTTCTGGGTTGTCACATTCTTCCCTCCTTATAAAAATTTCGTCCTCGAAATTTTTCAAACCACATCCTTACAACCCTTCGACGAAGAGTTAATCATACTTCTTATTTTTGCTGAAAAATCTCAACATACTAATTTAGTTAGGTATTTACCTAATTATTCCTTCTCATAATCTTTTCTACATCCTTCCCCCCAAGGATCATTATCTGTTATAATCGTCAGATGTTAAACATCCTGACAACTATACTTCTAATCTCTCAAGTTATCACATTCACCCCTTCTTCTAAAAATTTCACCCTCGAAATTGTTAACATAATCTTTTCCTCAACTTCTCTTTATAGAAGTTATCATCCATCGTACATTCAAGAACCTTCACAATTTCTAATGAATTATGAAGTAAAATGAATAGTTAGGAATATAAGGATTCCTTTAAAATATATCATTGTCGACGTCAGAAAAAAATCCGCGGGTCGGGTCACAACCCGGATCTTTCTCTCTTCCTAAGTTATGTCTACCCTTACTCTTTTTATTTGTGAAAAAGGTTTTGAAGGGCTTTTTAGAAAAAGGCCAACATGTATCATGTCAACGATTGAATGTTTTATAGAGTCGCCAGTTGGTAGATTTAAAATTGTTGTACCAACTCAATCGAGTTTTATTAGAAAAGAGGCCCAATTGCTGGACATTGTCGAAAATTGATCTTTGAAACCGAAGTTTTGAGTTCGGGGCTTGGTTAAGTGTGGGGAAGGTGTTAGGCACCCCACAACTCCCGTGTAAACACGGTACCGCATCTTTTCAATATTTTCCTTTTCAATATATATATATAAAGAGATAAAGGGCAGTGGTTTTTCACTCCGAGGTCCGGACGGAAATATATATATATATATATATATATATATATATATATATATATATATATAAGCAGTAAAAAGGCCACAGAATGATTCAGGCTGAACTGGAATGTAAATATATATATTTATAATTAAATATAAATAATAAAATAGTCAAATCGGGACTAGGAAGACAACTCAGTCCGGTGAAGAGTGCATATATATATATATATATATATATATATATATATATATATCAACGCAGTAAACTACCGCAGATTTGACATCCGGGCTTGACAGAATTGAAAAGTTAGTATATATACAGTTAAATATAGACAAAAAAAAAAACCAAACCCGGACTAGGAAGATAACCCAGTCCGACGAAGTTGCTAATAACGAAGATGCAAGTATATAAAAGTTATTAGAAGCGACGGATCGTCAATCCAAGTTGTAGAAATGCCAGAAAATACGGTTAGGTACTAAAATATACCAAAAGTTAACAAAAACGGCCACAGAACTAAGTTTCGGGCATATTTGGAAAATGAAACTTGATATACAAGTGTATAACAGCGTAATGAAGTAATATAAACTTGCTGATCGTAAAAATACTCACAATGGACTGCTACACGGGCTTTTTGCCAAATCGTAGACTTTAAATGTCCAAATCTACCAGTTATTTTTTGATATGTGGTAGTATGTGGGTATATCTACGTGTTAGAGTGAAACAATTTGGGTTTAGAAGACAAGAAAATGGCTGAAAAACCAAATGGTCAGGGGTTCAGAGCGTTTTTTGAATTTTTCAATGAGCTGGGGGTGAGCTCATATATATAGACCCAGGAGAAGCAGCTCTACCTGCTGCTGCCGTAGGTATAGGTGCGGTTCCATGTGGAAGGGCCCACGTGGCGGGTCCCGTTGCATAAAAGTATGTGCACTCAGAGCAATGCGATGTCAAATTTAAAACTTTTTAACTTTTGATCGGAGCGTCCGTTTGAGGCGTGCTATACCTTTTTGGAAAGCCCTCGTCGAGCGCATCGCAATGACATGGGAGAAGACCTTTTCTGAGTCCAAAAAGACGGGTTCATAACCAGGTCTTTGATTCCTCACAGTTTATCCGTTGAGCTGTCTTGCGCTGTTTCTACTCAAGATCATTGTTACGGTTTGTTCTGACTTTAGTGGCATCAATTCAACTTGAGTTTGATTGAATTGGCTTAGACTTGGTAAAATAACCGTTTTACCCCTTCTGGGGTTGCCCTTAGTGCTGGCATAGCCTTCGGTTGACTTCCTAGGGTTGTTTCCAAGGTTTGGACCCCATTGAAGTCTGTTCATCTTCAGTGTTGTCTCTGAGGCTGACTTGGTCCTTCTAGGTTTTCCTCTGGAGATGTTGTGATGCTTCAGGATTGTTTCCAAAGTTGAACTGACCTCTCAGGTTGAGATCGGGGCTGACTTGTACTTCCCGGGTTAAGACCGGGGCTGACCTGTACATCCCGGATTGAGACCGGGGCTGATTTGTACCTCCCGGGTTGAAATCGGGGTTGATTTGACGGTCTGGTATTGAGATCGGGGTTGAGTTGATGACCCGGTATTGAGACCGGGGTTGATTTGATGGCCCGGTATTGAGACCGGGGTGGATTTGACGGCCCGATATTAAGACCGGGGTTGAGTTGACGACCCGGTATTAAGACGGGGGTTGATTTGATGGCCCGGTATTGAGATCGGGGTGGATTTGATGGCCCAGTATTGAGACCGGGGTTGATTTGATAGCCCAGTATTGAGACCGGGGTTGAGTTGATGACCCGTTATTGAGACCGGGGCTGATTTAAAAAGACAGTTTTGCCCTCCTACAGTGTTAGTAACAGGGAAACGAAATTTTGAGTGTCTACAGATGCCCCTTTTTATCATGTTCATGCAATATAGTGGAATTAACAAGATAAAGATTGCTAAACACTTGAAATGCAAATGCAAAGATAAAGCAATGCATGGCAGGATATGCGATGAATGTTAGATACCTTCGAGGGGGTAGGGTTATCACTGATTGATTACGTTAGTTTCTGCTGTGGATAACGTGACCTGTGATAACCCTTGTTGCAGCATTATCATGCAGTCGCTGGTAGGACATCAGAGTTAAGCTATCCGAGACTATTTTCATCACTTTTTGCTAGGGATGACGTCCTCCGTGATAGCTTTGTTGACTCTTATGGGGATGACATTATTGATGCTACCTTGGTTTGAGACCAATGGTTTCCCACACCTGCCGATACTCTTCATGGGGAATATTTTCCTTTCGACTGATGTCGTTGTACCTTTTTGTCGGTTTCTCTGCTGGGGATACATCTCAGTTACTGAGTTATCTCAGTGTGTGCTTCCGATGCCTATCTTGATGATAATTTACACCAGTAGTTGGCAACAGGGGGTTGAATAACCAATCCTTCTTGGTACTCCCACTGATGATGTGTATAACAGATTCCATCAACGAGGATGGATTATTATATTATTTCCGTCATCGGATCACTTTCGATGCTTCGCGGGGGTTGCGCCAACGGCTGAAACGTCGCTGAGGTTGAGCCAACTGCTGATAATTCGTTGAGGTTGAGCCAACGGCAGAACTGTCACTAGTCTGTACCTGACACTTCACTAGGGTAATGCCAACGGATGAACTGTTATCGGTTAGTACCCGACGCTTCGCTGGGGTTGTGCCAATAGCTGAACTGTCATCGGTCAGTACCTGATGCTTCGCTGGGGTTGTGCCAACGGCTGAGCTGTCATTGGCCAGTACCCGACGCTTCGCTGGGGTTGTGCCAACGGCTGAACTGTTATCAGTCTATACCTGACGCCTCGCTGGGGTTGAGCTAACGGCTGAACTATCATCGGTCAGTACCCGACGCTTCGGTGGGATTGTGCCAATGGCAGAACTGTCATCGGTCAGTACCCGACGCTTTGTTGGGGTTGTGCCAATGGTTGAACTGTTATCGGTCTGTACCCGACGCTTCGCTGGGGTTGAGCCAACAGCTGAACTGTAATCGGTCAGTACCCGATGCTTCACTTGGGTTGTGCCAACGACTGAACTGTCACCGGTCAGTACCCAACGCTTTGCTGGGGTTGTACCAACGGATGAACTGTCACCGGTCAGTACCTGACGCTTCGTTGGGGTTGTGCCAATGGCTGAACTGTCACTAGTCTGTACCCGACACTTTGCTGGGGTTGTGCTAACGGCTGAACTGTCATCGGTCTGTACCTGACGCTTCGCTGGGGTTGAGCCAACTGCTGAACTGTCATCGGTCTGTACCTGACACTTCGACAGTGTTGATTTTTGGCAGTTTTGTGCCATTTTTTCGACAGTTTTGCACAGTTTTTTGGCAGTTTTTCAGCATTCTTCATCATTGGTCCCCTGGCATTGCTTCGGGGGAATACTAATGGCTTTCAGGAAGTTCCCTTTTCTGTCAGGATTACACTGCTTCAACGCAGGATTTTAGGACAAATCGCTCAATCGCGTAGCGATTTTTTCTCAAATTTGAATTTTTAGCTCATATAAACTCCATTTTAACTTAATCGAACCGAGCCGGAGGGGGCAGGACCCACCCTGTGGAGCCGCAGTTAGAGGTGCGGCTGCCGTAGGTGGGCCCGCTTCTACTTACATTTTAAAATGGGCAGCAGCGAGCTCATAAACTCATTTTCATTTCGAGTTTCAAACGGAATCCGATTTTATTTTTCAGATCTACGGAATTCGGGCAGTTTTTTTCAGATTCCGTCAGTGGCTGCATGTTCTGCACATCCCAGGTAACATTTCACATCCTTTTTTCGCAAGTTTTGGCCGTTAAAAACATGTAAACCACGTAGGGTGCTTTTAGACGCAATGTATGAAAAATGTATGCCTATATGACCTGCTAAAAATTTTCTGACTTAATAAGTATACATATTTTACTGTAATGCACGTTTTGACGTAAGAAAAATCAGATTCTGAGACAGTCATATTTTGCTCTTTTTGATCAGTTTACTCATCCTTTTTGGGGACTAGTGAGCCTGGAGTTTCAACTAAAAATGTCCATAGTAATTTGGCTACTATGTGAAGTTTACTTTTTATTTTATTTCATAAATATGAACTGCTTCTATTTTTGGAAAGGTGTGCTACTGAATGGCCACCTAGACATGCCTATGTGCATGCGGACAGTCCATTTTACAAAAGAGACTCTGGTGAAATTTTTTCAAAAGCCTGAGCATTCAATAAACATATAATTTTTACTCTACTGGGGACTTGGACTGGCCCATGCATGTTTTAGGACTTAAAAATGCATAAAATACTGATTTAAATTAATAAGCCATAGGTTTTAGGCTTACCACACCCTTTCTGAGGTGATTTGGAGACTTTGTCCAGGTGGTGGACCGAGACAGACCCGGCGGTGGTAGCAGGGTAGTTTTTGGAGTTAGACAGAGGCGAGCTTCTGATGTTCCTCAGCCACGTTCAGCTTGGCCGCCTTGCAGATTAGCATATTCGGTGATTCGTCCAGCCTAGGACGAGCCGCCGATTGATATAGACAATGAGGAGGCTCCTTTTGCTGCTCCCATCCCAGGTTAGGCCCTACGTGCGGAGCTTCCGAGCATTATTGTGCCAACCCAGGAGTTGCTGGGAGACTTGAGTCGTCATCCATTGCGATTTCTTTATGCCAATGAGGTGACTTGAAGTTTTCTTCTCTCTGGATTCTATTTTTTTCTTTTGCCATTTTTGGGGCACAGGTTTTTGACATGGGTTGTCTTTTGATGCAGGTTCCCGGCTTTACGCATCCTCGAGGGAACTGGTTCAATGTGCACTCCCTCTACCACACTTTGCACAAGGAGTACAGGGACATTGTTGACAGCTGGGGGTTTCAGGCCTTTTTCTCTATTCTTCCCCGTCGTTGCTCCTGGGGTTATATTAGGCTTTGTCTGAGCGCTAGTTCCACCAGACTTAGTCTCTTCACTTGTTGGACTGCGAGGTGATGAGGACGCCTATAGATTTGAGGTTCATCACTGGCATAGAGTTCGAGGGTGAGCCCGTGACTGTTGTGGTCGACATTACGCCCACTACCGTTAGATCCCTGTTAGGAGTTCCTTTGTCAGCGTTCAAAGGTCGGATGGTCCGATCTGGTCCCTTGAGCATAGATGCCCAGAGTGGGGCTTTACTTGAGCCTCTGCCTGATGATCAGAGGGTTAGGGATCGCATTCTGAGGCGATTGTTTCTGGTGATTATCAGTGGTTATTTTCTGGCGGACAACTCATCGACTGTGTCCTTCGCCCTGGTCAGTGCTACCCGTTATGTAGAGCGCCTCAGTGACTTTGATTGGGGTTCCTACACCTTTGCCTATTTTCTCCAGGGCATGCGCATGCTCTCGGAGGGTACGGAGACTTGGTTAGGATTCTACCCATTTCTGCTGGTGAGTACATCTTTCTTGTACCTTTTTGATTTCTGCAGTTACATTTGGTACTCTTGGTCACTGAGGGCTTTTGATATTTATATGGCCAGTTATGGGTGTATGAGAGGCTTCCTTGCCTATGACCAACCACTGCTTTAGGTCTAGAGACCTATCCCCGGGGCTGGCGTTGGCATCACTCCACTCTGACAGAGGTCCCTGTTGTTGAGGACTTTACTCATTCCCGCCTACAGTTGGAGCTTTTGACAACCGGAGCGATCTCGTGGATCCCATATATGAGAACCTGAATTTTTAGAAATTATTAATAATAATAATTTAATAAATAAAATTCTTAAAACATGAGATGGGTTCGAATAAGAATATATATATATATATGTGATACGAGGTGTGTAGTACTGTGTTACATAGGATAATATGAGCTATGTAATAAGTAATCTTGTGTTTAATAAGTATATATCATTATTATATATTTGTTATAAATTGTAGAGATGAATTAGTAAGAAGATGGATAAGATTTATCTATCGACATTAAATAATTTATAGAATTATTTTATCATAGTAAGTTGGTGCCATTAAATATCTTTGATAATCACCATTTTCTTGAATATATATACTAGTAACTAGTATGATTGTAATATAGGTTATTATTAATGCTTAAGCTATCCATGGATGGATTGAGATAGTAAAGCATGAATTAGTTAAGGGAATTAACTAATAAGTATAAATGTTGGTTAATTTAAATTGAAAGTTATATTATGGAATAATATAATTTGAATATTAAAGCCTTAATTAACTATGGTGATATAGTAAGGGATTTAAGAATCACTTAAGTAAATAGCGAGTTAATACATATGTAGAGTATGTGATTATAGTAAATGCCTTTATATATATTACTTGGCATGGTATTATATGAATGTGTGAACGACGTTAATAAAATACGTTGTTAAACCAATATATCTTTAAATAAATATTGATTAGAGAATTAATTAATATTGAGATATGGTTAAATGTATAGATTAAAGAAATTATTTTGGGGATAATTTATAGAAAGGAAAAAAAAGAAATGAATATTATATATTTCTAGTAAAGAATATTAAAATAATTTTTAATATTAAATTATTTTAATAAAAGGGGGAATGTTATAATAATATTACCTTAGATGTCTTGGTATGAGGTAATAGGTATGATTAATTAATATGGTAAATATATTAAAACATATTTGCTATATGTAATAAATTGATGGGAACAATTTATCATAATAGAAAATAAACTTATGGCCTATTTTCTATATAAAAGGTGTACATGTGTCATACATGTAACTATTTTAATAATATTTAGATATTATATTAAAATAATATCTTGAGAAATTGAGTAAATCGTTTTATTATGATTGATGCCTCTATTGGAGAAAATGTAATAAAAATTTTTTATATCATGTTATGAAGAAATACATAATAGTAATTATATCTTATGTATTTCCAAGAGGGTTAAATCTATAAAAGAAAACTAAGTTATTTTAATGCACTAAATAACTCAAGTTACTATTTTACCGTAGATTTTATAATTAATAGAGTAAATCTTAATTATTCTAAGCATAAAGGTTATACATATTATAAGTGTATAATTATTTAAGGTAGCTTAGTATTAAAGTGCATGTGTCACACAAACCTTATATTAAAGGAACATTAAAGTATGGTGGAAATGATAATAAGCTTAATATTGAGCTTGTGAGGTATGCCTAATGTGACAAAGTGGTGGGATAGACATTCATTAAATAATTTAATGAATGAATAATTAAAGAAATTAATTAGTATTATTATGTAAATTAATTCCTATGGGCAATGATCATATGTTATAACTACATCTATATGATATGAAGTGTAACACTTTAAAGTAACTATATTATAGAAGAACTATATAGTAAGATTGAAGGAATGATATAAGTTACATAAATAATGTTTATGTGACAAGATGTGATGAATGGATACATTAAGGTGCATGTATGGAATAATAAATTTTACTAAATAAACAATTGTTATTTAATGATTATTTCAATAATTAAATATAATTGAAATAAAAGAGTTGTAATAATGTGGTGTGACAATACTCAATCTTACTATATTCGGTATTGTCAAATGTACATAGATTATATGATTGGGTGTATGTGTGACCCTATCATATCATATAGTAATAACATTAAGTTGTTAGATATAAGCTTGCAAGTTAGCCCATGTGAGAGCAATGATGGTTAACCAAATGGCTAGGGTACAATGAATAGTAGTAGTTGGTGGGAGTTAGCCACCAACTCTTCTTTGCCCCTTGTGTAATGACCATAGGAGGGTAATAGCTTGGCTATAAGTAGAGGTCATGCATTGGTGTGTAGAGTGCTAGTTTATTTGCTAAATACAAGTATATATGTTATGGGAATTAATTATGTGACATGGTGAAATAGACCCCCTTCCATGACCCCTATTCTATGCCCAAATGCTGAAAATTTTGTGTTATGGTGAAGTTTGTAAACTAAGAGACATGTGGGAGTAATGATGAGAAAGGACCATGAATAGTAGTAGTTGGTGGAGTTAGCCACCAACTCCATTCTTTGCCCCTTGGGTATTGTCCATAGGACGGTAATAGATTGGCTATGATTAGAGACAATTAGGTAGTGTTAGCATATGAATGTGCTAGTATATAAATTATGAGAACATATGATGTAATGGTATTACATTATGAACATATTGTAAGAGGTGATGTTGGGAATAATATTATTTGTGAGATTATAGTATTGTAAGCTTGAGATCTATTATATACTAAGCTTACATAATTGTGCCTTGTGTGGCATGGGTGGTAAAGTTAAATCAATTAGAGGTTTAACTATAATTGTTAAAAGAAAATAAATGGTAAGTTAATATATATTTATTAATTATCATTATGACAAATGGATATATTCGAGATAATAAATTTTATGGAAATTATGGGTTGAGAATACCCAACTATTTTATATCTAGTCCAATTAAAATATTAACCTAATGTACATGAGGTACATGATTATATGCGTTGGTGTATATTTAAAGTATGGATATACTTATGTGGGTGTGCATATGTGTTTGTATATATGTACCTATGACTTATATTAAGGTAGCATTATTAAGTAAACATAGTGTGACTTATAGTGCCCAAAAGGAATAAAAGCCTAAGTGTGCAAGTACCCGTATTGCTGAAAATCAAAGAGGCTAGCATGAGGGTGATAATGGCTAGGATGATGGTAATAATGAAGGAGGGAGTGGCTCAAATAGTAAACTTCAACCACCTCCACCAAACTCTTCTTGCCCAATGGACTTCTCTTCTTTCCTTTGGTTTAATTTGTGGGGCAAAAACCAAGTTGTGTAATGGTTTTTGTAACGCCCCCAAATCTGGGTCCCCAGAAGTTCGGACCTGGTACGTTACGATACATCATTTCTATAATTATTGCGGAAGATATAAATATAAATTGTTTATACAATAACTTTTACACATAATACCCAAGGTCTGTAACCTTAACTTAATACTTGCATTCAATATCCTACACGACATACAATGTCATTTGTATCCAATACTATTACAAGTTTAACCTACATCCAAATCCAATTCTAGAATTTGTCTTTATCTTTCCCTGTATCCGAAGTTTTGTCTTAAGCTGAAAATTTTATCATGATATAGCAAGGGTGAGCAACAAATTTGCCCAGCAAGTTTTAAATACAAAAGAAGATATATCATGATTGAAAAGGTATAATAAGTTGACAAACTTTCAATAATATAATAATTATGAAAGAACATGAATCAAAAATGATGAATAGCCAACAATGAACATGAATAAATTCAACTGAACAATATGGTAATGAAGGTGATCAGCCTTTCATACCTGATGAACATATACAATATGCACAACGTGCGAATCAATAAATCATAGATGTGATATAATCAACAATGATTAATCACGAACATGTTTTACAATAACAACTGGAGTTCGAGTTAGGAAACTTGCTTAATTAAAAGTATAGTTCGAGAACTTGCCTGTACCGTCGATTACTGCTATGCAATTTAAGTTAATCACTTTATTGAAAAGACCTATTAGTTATAAGATATATATTTCAATTAGCATAACATATCTTATTCCATAATTCTATTACTATACTATCTAACATTTAAACACATAGTCAAATATTAGATATCCTCAATACCATACATATACACAAGTCTAAACCTAGCACATATCGAGTCTTTAATAATATTGAATATTGTATACTGAGTGATTTCCCACAAACAACTAACAACTTAATTTTCGTCTCGTCTACACTATTTTTACAGTGAGTTAGATCGATTACTAATTCGTAGATACCTTCCCCATATGAAGGAGTCGTTTAGCCTAGCTACTACACATCAATCATTAAAGAGTACGACTGTACTATCTTAGACTGAACACTTACTTATTCATACAACTTGTAAATTAACACTTAAACTTTTATTTTTAAGTCCTTTATAATTTAGTAAGTCGAATACCTAATCCAGCAACCTAGATTTAGAATGAATTTCAATTTAGTAAACTATTTTCCATTCCAGCAAACTAGATTCAACTGACCTCCAATCCAGCAAGCCTGGATTCAAACTGACATCCAATCTAGCAAGCCTGGATTCAACTAACCTCAAATCCAGCAAGCTTGGATTCATCAATCCTTCAATCAGCAACCTAGATTATCTAAACAGACCAATCCACCATCCTGGATTATCCAAACATCTCATCCAGCAACTTGATGTCCAATCCAGCAAACCAGATTGCAATCCAGCAACCTGATAGCCAATCCAGCAAGCTGGATTTCCCTTTTTTAACCAAATCATCTTATTATTTTTTTTAATCTTTTGTACACACATAAATACATGTATTTCATACACAAAAATAATTTTTCAGGAATTTTTCAATTTCCTTAAGTATTTTTTAAAAATTCGTTTCTAGTTAATTCTTTAAGAAATTTGCTACATCACGCTTAACTCCAAAAATTCTCAACTCTTGGTGGGATCTTACACATGATATCGTGAGCCTCCAGTTTGAATTTTGTGGCCATCGGAGTTATAAAACTCCGGTTATAGCGATCTTTGTCGAAAAAACACAAATATTAAAATGGTCATAACTTCCTCAATTTAAGTCGGGATGAGTTCATTTTTGGACACAAGCTACTTTATAACATATATTTTAATGTCCCAAAAGATTGAAATTTATTACATTAATTAAGTAGACGAAACTGCCCTTGGAAAATCTGGACAGATTGCTATTTGTCATTTTTAGTTTTGGCGTCCTTTACTAAAAACAGTCCACACGGAAATCTACATAGATTTTTTTAGTGATTCTGCTTGAAAACGTTAGAAGACCCATAGATCTAACACCAAAAATTGACCACACTCAAAGATTCAAAATACACTAGGAGATATGGTCGTTTGAATTTTATGTTACGTTTTCTCAAAATCTAATTTTTCAGTTTGTGTTTTCTAAGAAATCTTCTTAGATCTCTTGATTAGCCAAACATCATAAACCATCATAACACATACTAATACCTCTTATACTCATGGATTTATCATGATCCATGATCTAATTCACCAAAAATCACCAATCATAAGATTAAACCCAAGTAAAGCTAGAAAAATTAGGTTTTCTTACTTTGAAAAACTTATTTCCTATTTCTTGATTTAGATCTAACTTTTGATACACCAAATGGTTAGATCTAAACACCACATACTCTAAATCATGTAGATCTAAGGTTTTGAAATCTTGGATCTACATCCCATCAAAACAAATTAAATAGGAGGAATAACTAGTTTAGGGTGTTATACCTTTGCTTGCTCCTTCCTCTCCTTCTTCTCCTTCTTCTTCTTCCTAGTTTGATTAGGAACTATATGTAATATTCGTGATTATTATATAATTTACTAAGTATCAATAAATGAATTTATGTGAAACTCTTATGTGTTTTCTATTATTAGATGTATATGTGTTATACATATATATTTTTATTATAAGTTATGTGATGTGATGTGTTTAAATAGTTGGTTTAGATTTATTTAACTATTTGAATTGATTAAGTAGATAATTAGTTCTATTAATTTCATAGGATGGTATTAAAACACGAGTTGGAGTTAGAAGCAGAATTTAGAGACGCGGACTGCGTATTTGAGTCCAGAACGTCGAAATTAGTCAGGATCGACTGTAACAACAAAAATGTGTCACGGTTGACCTTTTGGTCAAAGTCAATCGGTTGACTTTTTTGGGAAAATTCAACCACAAATTTCGGAGATGAATTTGACGAAACTGAATAGTTCCATGACGTCCGGAACGTCGACTTTAGTAGGAATCGATATAAGTATCGCAAGGTTTTGCTACGATGGGCAAAATGGTCAAAATGGCTTACTAATTGATTAAATGATTAATGTAATATTTTATTTAATCAAAGTCAGCTGCTAGGAGACCTTGTGACACAACATTTGGGACAAGAGGGGTGTGAGTATACGTATTGTTATATATTGAGGGAGAGGGAGTTATAATTTCATAATAAACCAAATCTTTTCATTTTCCTAACTCCCCACCCCATAACTAAATTAAGGTATTATGATTATGCATGTAACTGATGATTTGAGAGATGAAAAGGGCTGGAGAGATCAGCTCTATCAAGCTATATATATACACACCCAACTCAAATATTCTTCCCGTTGATAAATTCCACCCAAGAGAGCAAAAAGAAATTGAGAATGAGAGTTTGAGAGTTTCTAAGATTTCTGGAGATTACATAGCATTTAACAAGCAAGGTGTGAGGCTCAATCAGATTAAAAAAAGGAGGAATTCGCACCAAGTAAGTAAGTCATGAACTTTTCTATGTTCTTGGGAAATATAGTGGAGAAAATGCTTGTCTAATCATAGTAATGTTATGTTTTGGTTCTTTGATGCCATGCTATCATTAGTTACTGATATATGGATATTAAGAACGAAAGTTCTGGTTTAATCATGTTACAATTTCATAGAAATTCAAGGAATTCGTGTATGCATGCTAACTAGTTGATAAAATGTCTCTTAGATGCTAATTTATTCAAAACATGGAAATCTATTAGAATTAAATGTTGTAGTATGTGTATATATATTAAAGTAGATGATCTGAATGCTTAGAGTAAGTTTGTTGCATGCTAGAATCGAATTTGTGAGTTTTTGTCAAATGGGTTGAAACTAGTATTGCTTGACTTTTCAGATTTTTCGGTCGATTGAAATCATATTTTCGATAATCCGTTTGTTGCATCTATTAATTTTGTAAAATACTAGGAAGCATGATGTCGAGTCTGTCCAAATTTGAAAAGAAATGGAGTTAGAATGAGCAAGTTATGATTTTCGGGAAGTGGTATGAAAATAAATAAAATCTGTAGATTCTGGAAATTTCCAGAAAATTTCTAAGTCCTAAATTACTCCATGCACGCTTATCTATGCAGTAGGTTTGTGGTTTTAACATATTAGTTTCTGGTATATGTTATTTTTGTAAAATACTATGCTATATGAAGTATGTTGTGTCCAAGTTTCATTGTCATATCCTGTATGGGTTGTTCGGAATTAATTCGCAAAGTGGGCTGCTCAAACTGCAAAAATTTCTGGGGATGAAGAGCTGCGCAGCTCATAAGGCCTAAGCCTGCGCAGCTGCGCCGGTCCGGGTCGGGTCGGATCCGGGTCCGGCCGGGTAGAAAAAATTTCAGAAACTTATTTTTTTTTTCCAGATTCCAATATTTAACCCCTGGACCTATAAGATGCAACATGTTTATGTAATTGAATTGTATGTTAATCGAATACGTGTTAGTTAATAACTTATTTAAATAAAAGGAAACTATTTTCTTCCAAATTTGAGTTCAAGAACCTAATTGCTTAACGTGACACCTATGATTAGGGTACGTGAAAGTTAATTGCTAACTTTAACGATAGTAGACGTATCAGGCAAGTTTCTTACCTTATTTTTCATTAATAAATTATTCAAGCCTTACTTCTTTTATTGCGGTAAGGGTAAGTACCAAGCTCGTATTTATTCGTTGACACACACAAGTTCCTTTGATGTAAAATTCTACAACTTCAATTATCTTGCAAATTTTATTGTTGATTACTCAGTTATTGCTTCAACTGCTATGCTTTAAAGTTCTATTTATTTAAAGAACTGTTTCTAAGTATGTTTCCTGGCCTTTGTTTTCGGCTAGTTATTATTGATGAAAAATGATTTAATTCAAATCTTTCGAAGCTATTTAATGTTTACCAATCCAAATTGCTTTGGTGCGGTTTCACATGAATACTAAGATGAACAACCCGAATAAACGGGCGAACAGATGTCGGGCATATAGTCCCATTTATGCTTATGCAGTTTAAACTTTATACTTGTGCACAATGTAGGGTACGATAGGCTGATCACCTGGAGTACTTGCAAAGACCGTTTACAATCTAATTGATTGTTAAACCGTCTGATGGTTTTCAATGAAACAAAGTAATGTTCAGGGTATCTAACACCCCTTAGTATGATATTGAGAATTCTTAAACTCTTATCTTAGAAATTCTTGTTTAACACTTGATAATTCTTTTAACTGTTGAGATATATTCATACAGATGCTTTTACTCCTGATGTATGTTTTCAAACTACTTTATATACTTGCTGGGCAATTTGTGCTCATTCTTGCTTAAACCTTTCAGTTAAGGATGAGAAGGCTGAGGGCTCGGGCAAGGACAAGGGGAAGTCTAAGATGAAATGTTGAGAGTTGTTTATGTAATAAGTTTATATTTTCGCATATGATGTTATGTAGCGATAAACGCTAAGTTTAAGTTTTAGTTTATTTAAGGTTGTAAAGACTTGGGATTTTATTTGAATAAGTATGTAATAGTTATTATTATTATTATTATTATTTCTGGAGTTTATGTAGTTAGATGACGATGTATGTTGTACCGTGAGCACCATGTCCTGTAATCGATGTTATACGAATTTAGGGGCGTCACAAGTTGGTATCAAAGCTGCAGGTTATAAATCTTAGGTGGGGAACCTTAGACTATAACCTTAGAGGAGCTAGTAGAGGTAATAAGGAGATGAACTCACGTAGAGTTCTAAGTGTAGTGTCGAATCTTTTTTTCTAAAAACAAAATCAATATCTATTTTAAAATACTAATCGAGTTGTTTTATCTTGATTGTAGGATGTCAGGTGAAGAGGAAGTTAGAGTTATTCACGTTGTGAGTGAGCAGTTGGTGACGACTGTACCTAAGCCCATAGCTAAGGCAGCAGCTGACTCAGACCCAGAGGAGTATCCTGAAGAGGAAGAGGAGCCCGAGGAGGACTCCGAAGAAGCACCTGAGAATAGTCTGTTAGATGAGTTATTGGATACGATTACCAAGATGGACGACAAAGTCCATGAGCTGGAGGAGCCGTATCAGGAGGAGCAGGAAGCTGCAGCATTGCTTGGGGCATTGGTGCAACACCTGGTGATTAGGAACGGGGATGTGGCTGACAAGCTGCGAGCAACAAGTCAGAAGGCGGATAGGCTGAAGGATGACAAAGAGGCTATAAGGACCCACTTGGGGCATACAATTAATGGGTTAGAGTCAAGGATACATAGTCTCCAAACTGACAAGTAGATCATTACCACTTTCTGGGGAGAGGAGATGAGAGCTCGTGTTCGGGCCGAGAAGCTAACAGGCGAGTTAGAAGGAGAAGTGAGAGATAAGAAGGTTAGGATGGACAGGATGAAGTACGAGTTTAAGTCAGCGCATGGGAGGTTCCAGCATAGGGTGTATCAGTTTCCACGTGAGGAGTACCGGTCTAGGCATGTTATAAGCCGAGGGCTGGTGCTGGAGAAAGCAGATGAAGAGCATGAAGATGCCATTAGGCGGGGTCTTTAGGTTATTTGTGATGAACTTTTACTATTAGCGTATAGAACTCTTAACTATAACATAAAAACTTGGTTTTCAATTTTTGTTAAGTATCTTGGTTTAAATGATGTAAATGGCTTAATGCCATAAGATGATTAAATACCTTGGGTATTATGATTTTTAAATAAATAAATATGCTTTTATTTAAATGTGCGATGTGATGATTAAGTTTTTATATGAATTATAAATGTTGTAGGAATAAGTTATGAGATGATAACACTAAGTTTATTTAAACAGAAAGATGGCTAGAGGAAGACGTCGTTAACATGTACCAGAAGGGTCAGGAGATAATGCTGGGGGTCCACCGAACCCTATGCAACAATTCGTAGACATGTTAGGCGGGGCACTTCAGACTCGACCCCGAATATCAATAACCCTCCAACGGCCCAAGTGGCAAACTTTAAGGACTTCAAGAGCGCGGGACCACCTGAGTTCAAAGGAACCACCGAACCTGTTGAAGCCCAAACATGGATCAAAGAAATGGAAAAGGTGTTCACTATTGCCCGAGTTGGAGATGAGCAGAAGACAATCTTCGCCACATATATGCTGAAGGGAGAAGCCAACTTCTGGTGGGAGGCAAACCAGACCAGGGCTGGAGAAGGGGTGATACCTTAGGAGGAGTTTAAGAAGATCTTCTTAAAAAACTATTTCCCTGTAAGTATGCAGAGTCGCATGGAGATGCGATTCCTGGAGCTGAAGCAAGAAGACATGACGGTACCTCAATATGCCGCAAAGTTCAATGAACTGGCGAGGTTCGCGCCTCATCAGGTCGACACTGAGGAGAGGAAAATGAGGAGGTTTGAGCAGGGTCTCAAACCATGGTTATACAACAGACTTTCGGTGTTGTAGACGAATAGCTTCGCGACTCTCCTGGAGAAAGCTATAATTGCTGAGGGCAAAAGTGAAGCCCTGATGAAATTTAACAAGGAGAAAAATAAGAAGAATGAAAGAGGGAATCGTGGGGAAGGTAGCAGCGGCAGTGGTGCAAACAAAAGGAAGTGGAACAACAACAACAACAACAACAGCAGCAGCAACAATTTCAATCCGAGAAACTCTGGGGGAAAACCAGGGGAAGTAAAGAAGAGGACTGAGACATACAAGGAGTGTGGGAGGAATCACTCAGGTGCATGTCTAAAAGGGAAGAATGTCTGTTTCAATTGCGGGAAAAAGGGGCACATCTCTCCCAATTGCTCTGCACCAAAGAGGAATGGATGCTTTAACTGTGGAGCATTGGATCATCAGGCAAGGAATTTCCCAAAGAAGAATTTAGGAGGAGGAAATGGAGGAAGGGGACCAAGCGGTGGAAATCTCACAATTACTGGACCACCAACTCAGAATCGACCAACAGCAATGACTTTTAACATGATAGTTCAGGATGCGGTTGCATCCAAGGATGTGGTTTCAGGTATCATTCCGATCAATGATATATCTGCTTATATATTATTTGATTCGGGTGCTACTTGTTCCTTCGTATCGCATGAATTCTCCCAACAATTAAACTTACCCCAGGAAGAATTAGAATATCCTATGAGCATAGAAGTTGCTAATAAGGAAATAATTCCCGTTAGCCATGTCTATAGGAATTATGTTGTAGATATCAGGGGATATAAGTTACCTGTGAATTTAATTCCGATTCAATTAGGAGAATTTGATGTAATTCTAGGTATGGATTGGTTATTTAACCATGGAGCAATAATAGATTGCCAGAGGAAGTGTATAAACCTTATGACTCTAGATCAGTCTAAGGTAGTGTTCTACGGGAGTAGGTCGCCGAGACACTCGAGTTGTCTGACGATGATTCAAGCGAGAAAGTTACTAAGAAAGGGATGTGTGGGATATTTGACCCATATTGTCGATACGCAGAAGGTAGGGAAATGGATGGGACAGATACCAGTAGTGAATGGATTTTCATATGTATTTTTGAAGGAAATTCCAGGCCTTTTGCCAGATAGGGAGGTCGAATTCGTTATAGATTTAGTACCGGGAACGGCACCGATTTCGAAAGCCCCATACAGAATGGCACAGGCAGAGATGAAGGAGCTGATGGTACAGTTGCAGGAATTATTGGATAGGAAGTATATTCAACCAAGTTTGTCTCTTTGGGGAGAACCAGTTTTATTTGTGAAAAAGAAGGAGACGATTAAGAACAAGTATCCGTTACCTAGGACAGATGATCTGTTCGATCAATTGAAGGGAAGGAAATATTTTTCCAAGATCGACTTGAGGACGGGATATCACCAGTTGAAGGTGAGGAAGGAAGATGTACCTAAGACAACATTTAGGACTCGTTACGGACACTACGAGTTTCTGGTGATGTCATTTGGGTTAACGAACGCGCCGGCGACATTTATAGAGATGATGAATTGAGTATTCAAGCAATACTTAGATAAATTCGTGGTCGTGTTCATAGATGATATCCTGATCTATTCCAAGGCTCAGGAAGATCATGTTGAACATTTAAGAATGGTATTGGAGGCGTTAAGGAAGGATAAGTTATACGCAAAATTTTTGAAGTGTGAGTTCTGGTTGGAGAAAGTTCAATTTTTGGGTCACGTGATCGACAAGGACGGAATCTCCGTGGATCCAGCAAAGGTGGAAGCGGTACAGAATTGGGAATAACCAAATACACCGACTGAGGTAAGAAGTTTCTTAGGACTGGAAGGCTATTACAGACGGTTCATTCAAGATTTTTCAAAGATAGTGGGAACGTTGACAAATTTAATGAAGAAGTCGGTAAGATTTGTCTGGACAGAGAAGTGTGAAGAAAGTTTTCGGGAACTTAAGAAAAGATTGAGTGCAGCACCGGTGTTGACTTTACCAGACGATATAGGTGATTTCATGATTTTCAGTGATGCGTCACACAAAGGACTTGGCTGTGTGCTTATGCAACATGGAAAAGTTATTGCGTACGCGTCGTGACAGTTGAAAGATTACGAGAAAGGATATCCTACCCATGACCTGAAATTGGCAGCGGTAGTATTTGCCCTAAAGATATGGAGGCACTATTTATATGGTGTAAAGTGTGAAATATACACGGATCATAAAAGTCTGAAGTATATCTTCACGCAGAAGGAGTTGAATATGAGACATAGAAGATGGTTGGAACTAATAAAGGATTACGATTGCGACATCTTATATCATCTGGGGAAAGCTAACGTGGTCGCAGATGCGCTAAGCAGAAATGGCAGTGGTAGGTTGGCAATGCTAACGGCTCAAGAGGAGTTGATTAAGGAAATGGCCAGTTTGGAACTCGAGGTAAAGAGTCCAAGTGAGTCAGATGAGAAGTTGTTCGCAATGGAGGGTCGACCGACTCTATTGGACAAAATCAAGGAAGAACAAAGCAGCGATGAAGAATGCGAGAAGGTGAGGAAAAGAATTTCAGATGGAGAGGAGCTTAAGTTCAATGTCGGTGGTGATGGATTATTAAGATTTAAGAAGAGAATTTGGGTGCCAGCGGTATCTGAGTTAAAGGAGGAAATCTTGCAGGAAGCTCATAGCTCAAGCAACTCAATCCACCTGAAAAGCACAAAGATGTATCAGGATCTTATCCAACATTATTGGTGGCCCAATATGAAGAGAGAAGTCGCAGAGTACGTCAGTAAGTGTTTAACATGTCAGCGAGTCAAGGCGAAACATCAAAAACCGAGCGGGTTACTTTAACTTTTAGAAATTTTAAAATGGAAATGGGAGCATATCACGATGGATTTCGTGGTAGGACTTCCAACTACACAGAAGGGTTACGATGCAGTATGGGTGATCGTTGATCGATTGACCAAGTCAGCGCATTTTTTGCCAATCAAGATTAGATATACCTTGGATCATTTGGCAAAGATTTACATCAAAGAGATTGTTTCCAGGCATGGTGTACCAGTATCAATTGTGTCAGATCGTGATCTGCGGTATACAGCAAATTTTTGGAAAAGTTTTCAAGAACGCATAGGAACGCAACTGAGTATCATCCTCAAACAGATGAGCAGAGTGAGAGAACTATTCAAACATTAGAGGACATGCTGAGAGCATGTGTTATGGACTTCAAAGGAAGCTGGGATGACCATATACCGTTGGTGGAATTTACATACAACAATAGTTACCACGCAAGCATCGGGATGCCACCTTATAAAGCTTTATATGGAAGGAAATGCAGAACGTCATTGTGCTGGGATGAAGTGGGAGAACGGCAATTGCTAGGGCCAAAATTGGTGCAGCAAACTGCGGATGTGATCAAAATGGTAAGAGCGAGATTAGTGACGGCTCAGGATCGACAGAAGAAATATGCTGATCAACATCGGCAACAACGAGACTTCGACGTCAACACATATGTGTTTCTGAAGGTGTCACCTTGGAAAGGGAAAATGAGGTTTGGGAAGAAGGGAAAACTTAGTCCCAGATTCATAGGACCCTTTGAAGTGTTAAGGCGAGTTGGTGAGGTAGCTTATGAAATAGCTTTACCTCCGGAGTTAGAACATATACACAACGTGTTCCACGTATCGGTTCTACGACCCTATAAACAGGATTACAAACATGTTATAGAGTATAAACCCTTCCAGTTTGAAAAGGACTTAACATATGAAGAGGTTCCTGTACAAATAATTGATAGAAAAGAACAAGTCTTAAGAAATAAGATAATACCTTCTGTAAAGGTGGTATGGAGGAAGCACAACGCCGATGAGACTACGTGGGAACTCGAGGAGAAAATGATAAAAAAATTACCCTAGTCTTTTTATTTAACTTGTAATGATTCTGGGGACGGAATTCTTATAAGGGAGGGTGAATGTAATATCCGTGATTATTATATAATTTACTAAGTACCAATAAACAAATTTATGTGAAACTCTTGTGTGTTTTCTATTATTAGATGTATATGTGTTATACATATATATTTTTATTACAAGTTATGTGATGTGATGTGTTTAAATAGTTGGTTTAGATTTATTTAACTATTTGAATTGACTAAGTAGATAATTAATTTTATTAATTTTGTAGGATGGTATTAAAACACGAGTTGGAGTTTGGAGCGGAATTTAGAGACGCGGACTACATATTTGAGTCCTGGAACGTCGAAATTAGTCAGGATAGACTGCAACCACAAAAATGTGTCACGGTTGACTTTTTGGTCAAAGTTAACCACGAATTTCGGAGATGAATTTGACGAAACGGATAGCTTCCATGACGTCCGGAACATCGACTTTAGTAGGAATCGATATAAGTATCGCAAGGTTTTGCTACGATGGGCAAAATGGTCAAAATGGCTTACTAATTGATTAAATGATTAATGTAATATTTTATTTAATCAAAGTCAGCTGATGGGAGACCTTGTGACACACCATTTGGGACAAGAGGGGTGTGAGTATACGTATTGTTATATATTGAGGGAGAGGGAGTTACAATTTCTTAATAAACCAAACCTTTTCATTTTTCTAACTCCCCACCCCATAACTAAATTATGGTATTATGATTATGCATGTAACTGATGATTTGAGAGATGAAAAGGGTTGGAGAGATCAGCTCTATCAAGTTATATATATATACACCCAACTCAAATATTCTTTCCTTTGATAAATTCCACCCAAGAGAGCAAAAAGAAATTGAGAATGAGAGTTTGAGAGTTTCTAAGATTTTTGGAGATTACATAGCATTTAGCAAGCAAGGTGTGAGGCTCAATCAGATTAAAACAAGGAGGAATTCGCACCAAGTAAGTAACTCATGAACTTTTCTATGTTCTTGGGAAATATAGTGGAGAAAATGCTTGTATAATCATAGTAATGTTATGTTTTGGTTCTGTGATGCCATGCTATCATTAGTTATTGATATATGGATATTAAGAACGAAAGTTCTGGTTTAATCATGTTGCAATTTCATAGAAATTCAAGGAATTCGTGTATGCATGCTAACTAATTGATAAAATGTCTCTTAGATGCTAATTTATTCAAAACATGGAAATTTGTTAGAATTAAATGTTGTAGTATGTGTATATATGTTAGAGTAGATGATCTGGATGGTTAGAGTAAGTTTGTTGCATGCTAGAATCGAATTTGTGAGTTTTTGTCAAATAGGTTTAAACTAGTACTGCATGACTTTTCAGATTTTTCGGTCGATTAAAATCATATCTTCGGTAATCCGTTTGTTGCATCTATTAATTTTGTAAAATACTATGAAGCATGATGTCGAGCCTGTCCAAATTTGAAAATAAATGGAGTTAGAATGAGCAAGTTATGATTTTCAGGAAGTGGTATGAAAATAAACAAAATTTGCAGATTCTGGAAATTTCCAAAAAATTTCTAAGTCCTAAATCAGTTCATGCACGCTTATCTATGTAGTTGGTTTGTGGTCTTAACATACTAGTTTCTAGTATGTGTTATTTTTGTAAAATACTATGCTATATGAAGTATGTTGTGTCCAAGTTTCATGGTCATATCCTGTATGGGTTGTTCGAAATTAATTCGCAAAGTGGGCTGCTCAAACTGCAAAAATTTCTGGGCATGAAGAGATGCGCAGCTGCGCAGCTCATAAGTCCTAAGCCTGCGCAGCTGCGCCGGTCCGAGTCATTCCGGGTCAGGTCAGATCCGGGCCGGGTCGGGTCGGGTCGGAAAAATTTCATAGACTTATTTTTTTTCCAAGATTCCAATATTTAACCCCTAGACCTATAAGATGCAACATGTTTATATAATTGAATTGTATGTTAATCGAATACGTGTTAGTTAATAACTTATTTAAATAAAAGGAAATCATTTTCTTCCAAATTTGAGTTCGAGAATCTAATTGCTTAACGTGACACCTATGATTAGGGTACTTGAAGGTTAATTGCTAGCTTTAACGATAGCATACGTATCAGGCAAGTTTCTTACCCTATTTTTCATTGATAAATTATTCAAGCCTTACTTCTTTTATTGCAGTAAGGGTAAGTACCGAGCTCGTGTTTATTCGTTGACACGTACAAGTTCCTTTGACGTAAAGTTCTACAACTTCAATTATCTTGCAAATTTTATTGTTGATTACTCAGTTATTGCTTCAACTGCTATGCTTTAAAGTTCTATTTATTTAAAGAACTGTTTCTAAGTATGTTTCATGGCCTTTGTTTTCTGCTAGTTATTATTGATGAAAAATGATTTAATTCAAATCTTTCGAAGCTATTTAATGTTTACCAATCCAAATTGCTTTGGTGCGGTCTCGCATGAATACTAAGATGAACAACCCGAATAAACGGGCGAACAGATGTCGGGCATATAGTCCCATTTATGCTTATGCAGTTTAAACTTTATACTTGTGCACAATGTAGGGTACGATAGGCTGATTAACATGGTTTTCGATGAAACAAAGTAATGTTCAGGGTATCTAACACCCCTTAGTATGATATTGAGAATTCTTAAACTCTTATCTTGGAAATTCTTTTTTAACACTTGATAATCCTTTTAACTGTTGAGATATAGCCATACAGATGCTTTTACTCTTGATGTATGTTTTCAAACTACTTTATATACTTGCTGGGCAATTTGTGCTCATTCTTGCTTAAATCTTTCAGTTAAGGATGAGAAGGCTGAGGGCTCGGGCAAGGACAAGGGGAAGTCTAAGATGAAATGTTGAGAGTTGTTTATGTAATAAATTTATAATTTTGCATATGATGTTATGTAGCGATAAACGCTAAGTTTAAGTTTCAGTTTATTTAAGGTTGTAAAGACTTGGGATTTTATTTGAATAAGTATGTAATAGTTATTATTATTATTATTATTATTATTTCCGGAGTTTATGTAGTTAGATGATGATGTATGTTGTACCGTGAGCACCATGTCTTGTAATCGATGTTATACGGATTTGGGGGCGTCACACTATAGAACTACCAAACTCCCTCTCTCTCTTTCCCCTTTCTTGGCCGAAATTGCCTCTCTCTCTCTCTCTCTCTTCCTCTCTTTTGCTTGTTTTATTAGCTTAGATAGAAATGAGATGAAAGAGAAACAAAATAAAAAATGTGATAGACTTTTGTTTTAATAAAATGTATAGATATGATTTGCATATCCATAATACATCCCCCACATCCTCTCTTACTCATCATGATTGAGTGTCTTTCACTCCTTGCTTAGCTTGTTGGTTTGATTAAATGATTAGGCTTCAACAAATGCTTGACACCTAGCTTGAGTTGTTCACCAACTAAAGTGCCTAATGATTACATACCTCCCCCCTTATTCCTCCCTTCATATTTTCGGCCACTTGGCCTTGTTGGGCCCTAATTGGTTTTATTTTTAAGGCCCATATTTCTTACTTAATGTCCCATAAGTCCCTAATCCCATTGGGCTAGGTTTGGGCTACTCTTTCAATTCCTTTAGGCTTGCTCCTTTTTTC
The DNA here is from genome assembly GCA_020205555.1 of Panax stipuleanatus. Classification (NCBI taxonomy): domain Eukaryota; kingdom Viridiplantae; phylum Streptophyta; class Magnoliopsida; order Apiales; family Araliaceae; genus Panax; species Panax stipuleanatus. Next base: position 79,725,425 of record CM035116.1, on the reverse strand, counting down.
TTATTTTGCTTCCTAAATAAATTGAGCTTGGGCTTCCATCATTAAATAAATTAGACCATCATAATATTTGTCTCATACATGATATGTTGGGCTAGCTTAATAACTTATTATTAAATCAATTAGCTACAAGTCCAACGCTTAAATAAATAATTGGGCTTATTTAAATTACTTACCCTCCTTAGTCCATTAAATCTATTATCACTAGAACTAATGCTCAATATTTTTGATATTTACATATTCTTAATTATCTTTATATACAAAATAAATGTATACACATTATATAATGTATGTTTATTTAATTATACACATAATTCACATAAGTTATAACACACTCCACTAAGTGTATTAACTTAATAGTCCTAATCGACTTAATAAGTTATAAACACTCACATAATTCACATACTTAATTTATATATTAGGTCACCAAACTTTATAGGTATCGTAGTACCTTATTCTTAATATTTCATCAAACACATATAGATTCATCTCTAGGGTTTAGAAATTTTGTAACCCATATATTCTCTATTCTCATTCGAACAGTAAACCATATAGGTTCTTCTTTAAAAATTTTAAATTATTCTTCAAATTCTCATCTAGGTTTTATCCTTTAACCTTTATTTTAATCATTTAAAATCTTATAAATTTTCGGGTTGTCACAGCTTTCCTATAAATAGAAGCCTCCCCTTCACAATTCTAGTTTTCTAAGTTCTTGATGAGTTTATAGAGAGAGTTTGTTGATAAGTATTAAGAGAGGGAAGTGCTAAATTGAGAGGAAGCTATCTAAGTTGAAAGCAAGCCTAGTATTGCGAGCCTTGAAGAGGTAATGTTACTATGAACATTTCTCATTTCAAAGTTCTATAATTGTAAGAGATTATCATGATAAATTAAATGTGGTTAGGATAAGTTGTTTGAATACTGCATGAAGCAGAGGCCAAGTCTGGTGCTAAACCGAAGTGGCGCGACTTCCCCATTCAAACCCAGCGTGGCCGCGACGTTTGCCAGAGTTAGATATTGCTTTCTGCTATAATCTGACTTAATGGGCATGCTAGTTTGACTCTCATAAGTATATAAATGACTCTAATATGTGACCTAAGGTTACCATGCATGTAATAAATGGAATTACCTTAGTATTAATGATTTTCTAAAAGAAAACTTAAAGTTTTTGAGAAATGAAACTTGATGAATTTAGAGTCCTTAGAAATCTGACTTTGGAGACATATGTACGTGTCTTGATTATGTGTGTCGATGAGTATGAAAGGTAGTTGTTGATAAGTTACCTTGGTTAATAGTAAACCACTTTTGTTTTAATAGAGTTTTAATGAAAACTTAAAGTTTTTGAAAACAAACTTTGTAGTACCTAGTGTCATTCGAAAACTAACCTTGGAGCATACGTACGTAAGTATGAAACGTAGTTTGTTATCAAGTTACCTTGCATGTGCTAGGACTATGGCTTGGCTTAAAACGTTTTGAAGGAAAACTTGAAAGTTTGAGAACTAATAGTTTTTAACATTGTGTAAATGGTATTATGGCTTTTCAAAGCATGTACACTAGGACGCTTTATGCCTCTAGACGTGTCGAGTGTGTTCATTATGTAGCTAAGCATGAATTAGACTATTTGAACATGGTTTAAAATAAGTTTTCAAATAGTGAACTATGCTATGTCCATGTAAATAAGATAGACACATGTGAGCATGCTATTAGAGGCTTATTAGTAGCATTATATGGCTTAAAGGCTTATGTCAATGAACCTTTGTTAAATGAAGTGTTAAGCCTTGTTGATATAAATAACTTAACATAGAGCTATGAAATTCAAAACTATATAGTTGAATATGAACTTGAAGAAAAGTCAGAACCTACTCGTGTTTATAGTGTGTATCAGAATACATAATATACTAGAGACTGAACCATCCAATAAAAATCTCAAGTTTGGTTCTGGCAGGGAGTAGCGCGGCCGCGCCACTCCCAAGCTTTAATGCAGCGCTGCCGCACCGTTTTGCAGAGCTGCCAAAAGCAGTTTGTTAACTGCTTGGACTTAAGTCGTGTTTATATACTTTCCTTAAAGACCATAAACACTGAAACAGTGCAGTTTCAATAGAATGAGTATGAGATTATGCGGTAACGATATTGTCACCCTAAATTGAAATGAAATGAAACTAAGTTAGGACACAATATAATATTTATTATTCTATTGAGAATGTATGGATGCGTATAATTGATAAGTATGAATCCATGATTATATAACTATGTAGGAATACACGAAGTGCAGATAGCTTTAAGTAGTTAAGTCGTAGTTGATAAACTACGAATCAGGCAAGTCTTTCAGTTCCTATTTGATACATGAATTCTATAACTGTTAATTGAGTTATATTATGTTATGAGAATGTTGATGTATATATATGAATTGTATATGAGATATGTATGAGATTGAAAGTTGATCTTTGATGATATACTTGTAAAGTGAATCTCTATTCCTGTTACGTGAGAAGTAACATGCATAGGAAATATTAATTGACTATGAATGCATGAACTGAGTATGATATTATATGTTATGTGATGCATGAAAACTGTTAGAATTGCTGAGCTGTCGAGCTCACTCTTGCAAATAACCACTTTTGCAGGTAAGGATTCACGGTAAAGTTACATGCTAAGTGATTGATAGAGTTCGTTAGCATTGAAAGAAGATTACTGTTTAATTAAAGTTATGTTCTTGAACCATTTTTAGGTTCTAGGAGATGTACTTGATAGTTGTTTACAATGTTTAATATATGTTAAGTTGTAAAGTGGTACTATCAATATATAGAGGATATCGAATAGAGATGTAAACATTTATACAGTAATTCGAATATAGTGAATCATATATAATTGATTCAAGGTTTGTAACTGATTCAAGTTATGAGAATCAATAAAAGATTATATTCAAGGAAGATTGAAAAAGTTTAAGTTATTCCGCATTTTTATAACATCGAATATGATGTAAGACGGGAATGGTAAATGCCCAAGATTGGAACTTATAAAAGTTTGGGGTTATTATACGGATCCTGGATATGGAAGGAATTTATATTCTAAATTGTAATAAAGCAAAGTTATATTCATTAAGTTATGAATAAAAGATGTAAATATTTGACTAGTAATACCGTGACTGCACCAGATCCGAGGTAATAGAAGGGACTCAGATTTGGGGGCATCACACCATATACCTCTGAGTTTTTGACTGTTGGATTTGAGGGAGGCTTCCCCACTGGTTGAGAGTTTGCCTTGTCGACCCGCAGAGTTTTATTTTTGACAGAGGGAGGCTGGGAGCTCTATCTAGGAGAGCGTGCTATCCAGAGTATCATGGGTCAGATTCGTATTCCCTTTGTTCCTCCGGCTTAGCATCATTGGCCATTGATCCAACCACTGATAGATATCCCTATGGAGGTCGTGGACGGCTTTACCCTATCAGAAGGCCCTTATAGCCAGGAGGCATTCAGCAATTTATGGAGTCCTCGCACGATTGGAGCTCAGACTCGTGCTACCCAATTTATGGCAGACATGGTGCCTGGGTCTGTGATGATGACAGACTGGATAGCATTCCTCAAGGAGCCTACTCACTTAGACCAGATTACAGGACTGACCCAGGAGTTGGAGAGAGCTTATTTGTTCATTAGGCATCTTGGCCGAGATCCGTTAGAGGCATCTTCTTTTTACCCTTATAGCTCAAGAGCGGGTCCCTCATCAGGTCCATTTTTCAGCAGTTTTGCAGGGGCTGATCCTCCTTCGTACCGCCCAGACATGCCTGATGACCGCGACTTTGTGTCAACGGAGGAGATGGAGCAGGTTAACCACCTGAGTGTAGATATTTTGGATCCTTTTGGATAGCTATTGTAGCTATATCTTTTGGTCGGCCACTATTTTGGCTTTTGGGCTACTATACCCCGTTTTGATAAATCACTGCTAATAGTTGGGTGGTGGTGCCCCATATTCCTGTACTTTTTATTTTGCTTTGTATTATCAGACAAGGATGATGTTTGTAGTATATAGTTTATTGTAGATATGCATGATATTTCCTATCTATCGCATCATCTTTATCATTGTCATTATGCATGTATTATGTCATGTGTATGCATTTAGACAGATGAGTTCAGATTTGACCCTGGATGGTCTTGTGATACGATGATACAGATATCGTCATCCACCGTCGGTCGTATTGAGCACTTACCACCATCTGTGGTGTCATCATCCTTGAGATCGTGGTATGAGAGCCTGCCAGAGGGGCAGTGGATCAGATGCTAGGGAATTCATTGGCCCTCATACACTTTCAGGTTCCGTACGGGTTCGTATATGGCCTTTTACCCTTTTGGATACCCGAGAGACAGGTTTTTCACTTCTGGAGGCACGAGCTAACTCCGACTTTAGAGAAGTATCAGCGGTTCACTGGTTTGGCTTTAGACTTGCCCTGCGCTCGTACTGCGATCAGCGATATGAGGAGACCGTTTCTTCGAATGTCTGGTCTACGTCAGAGTGTAGTTTTAGATGAGATCGTTTATGGACATGTGATCTCTATGGACTTCTTGATTGATCATTTCGACCGGCTGGACAGCTACGATTGTCATGCTGGAGATTTTATTGTCTCGGCAGAGGCATGGCATTTGGCCAGGATAGATGTTTTGTTGATGTGCATAGTAGCCTATGTCTATATGCCACTTCACTTGGACCACTTGAATGTCGGATTGATGGTCATGGTTCGGGCCCTTAGACAGGGTAACACTATTCCTCCGATGATATTAGCCGAGACGGTGAGAGCAGCCACTCACTGCAGTACCTACCCGAAGGGGGTTTTTAGAGGTAGTTCGGTCTTGCTGTACGTATGGCTCATGTCCCATTTATAACTGATTAGATTTTTCAGACACCAGGGGTACTGTTTCACCCGTGAGATAGCCATGTCTTACTCCTTTCAGCTAGCGGAGTGTACCGACGTAGAGACATAGTCAGCATTTCTGTCTGATATTGCGCATCCATTCTCGAATTCTACCATGCTCAGGGCTAGTCTCCCCCTATAGCTTCATCACCCACGCATCTGGCATGGACTATTTGACCTTAGCGGGATTGAGGGGAGTGACCACTTACTATCCCCTGGCTGTTATGGGCCAGTTCGATCAGTTTTAGAGCCTGCATCATTTTGAGGGGGCTGTTGATTAGAGAATGTCAGCTTCATCTATGTGGTCTACCAATTTGATTAGAGTGTACGAGTGTTGGACTCATAGGGAGAGGGATGATTTCTCCAGTAGCCATCTGGATCGATCTCCAGAGTACTTAGCGTGGTTGGAGGCAGATATAGCATCAGCTACATTTATCCAGTCAGCTCTGATAGTGGATTCAGACGAGGAAGAGCCTATGGAGGATCCTGATTCTCCTACTGAGGATGAGTTGTTCATTGGTCTGACAGCAACACTAGTTAGTGATTCGCCGATCACTTTTGTCGGGACAGATCCAGCTTTGGTAGACTCCATAGCTAGGATGACCTTTGAGAGAGATCAAGCTAGAGCGCTGATGTTGACTGCCCTGTTCGACAGAGATATAGCTTTTGCGAAGAGAGATGAGGCTCGAGCCACTCGAGATATAAAATTAGTTGAGAGAGACGAGGCTCGATCTTCTCGAGACGCTGCTTTTGTTGATATTGAGGAGACTTTGATTGCCAGGGACGCAGCTTTTGCTGAGAGGGATGAGATTCAATCTGCCAGAGATGCAGCTTTTGAGGAGATTTAGGAGGTTTTGATTGCCAGGGATGCTTCTTTTGTGGAGAGGGATGAGGCCATAGCTTCCCGGGATTTTCACATTGCCGACAGTATTGCTCTCCGATCTTATACTCATGGCCTAGTTGCCGAGATGAGTGTTTACATTGATGATCACAATGCCACTATGCAGATGACAGTGGATGTTTTGGCCCGCATGGAGGCTGAGGGTATTGTGCTTGCAGCGGCTCCTCCATCTTCAGAGCGAGATGCCATATTGGCACTGCTGTCCCGTTTATTCATGGGTCCATAGACTAGCTTTATTTTTCCTGCACATACTAGATCAGCCATTTTTGTCATGTACAGGACACTATGTATATATCAAACAGTATTATATATCAAAGAAATATATTTTGATTCACTTCCCTTTTTGGATATGTATTGTCATTGCTGAGTGATTACCACTTCTTTCATGACTTGCTGTTGTTGATGTATCTTAAGCTTCTCCTTGATGGACTGACAGTGAGATGTCAGAGAGTATCTCAGATAGGCCTGCTGACTAAGGAGGCTTGATAGTTTTTAGGTTTCATATGGTTTCGGTGTCTTGGGATTGGTTTTTATTAGTTTTGTTTTTCTTGAAGGTCAAACCGCACCATAAATTACTGCCTACGTACTCCCGGGTGTAGGGAGATCAGGTCATTCGTAGTTCAGTTTTGGTATGAGAGGTTTGAGAAGTGTCTCTTTTGAGTTTGGTTTGATGAGTTTTTTAAATTTTTTATTTGGTTTGACTGCACCAGGAATGGCTGCCTACGTACTCCCGGGCTGAGGGAGATCAGGTCATTCGTAGTTTTGGTTTCTAGTGAAAATCGAACCTGATTTGATTTGCAGGATCAGGATGCGGGTATGTATGCGTTTCAGACATAGTACCATTTTATGGTATCTGAGTTGATGAGTTGGGGAAATTCAGTTTCGTCCATTTCTTGCAATCTGATAGCTCCTCCCGTCAACACCTCCTTGACAATGAAAGGGCCTTCCCAATTAGGAGCAAACTTTCCTTTGGCTTCGTCTTGATTGGCCAAAACTTTCTTCAGCACCAAGTCGTTTTCTTTGAATTGTCGAATTTGGACTTTCTTGTTGTAGGATCGAGCAATCCTTTGCTGATATAACTGCCCATGGAAAATGGTTGTAGCCCTCTTTTCATCTATCAGAAGTAGTTGGTGGTATCGATCTTGCAACCATTTATCTTCGTCCATATGAGCGTCGATTAACGCTCGCAAGGACTCCATCTCTACTTCTATGGGAAGGACTGCTTCCATGCCATATACCAATGAATAGAGGGTAGCCCCAGTAGAGGTACGCATTGATGTCCTGTATGCTAACAGGGTTAGAGGCAGCAGGTCAGGCCATTCTTTGTGATTGGCGGACATTTTTTGCATAATTATTTTGATGTTCTTGTTGGCCGCTTCAACAACACCATTCATCTTGGGCCGATAGATGACGAAATTGAGATGCTTAATGTGGAACTTTCTACATAGTTCTTTCATCATTTGATTGTTCAGGTTTTTGGCATTGTCTGATACGATCACCTCTGGTTGCCCATTTCGACAGACGACATTATTTCTGATGAAACCAGAGATGACTTCTTTGGTGACTTTGGGAACAGAGGAATCTTTAACCCACTTGGTGAAGTAATCGATCATGGTGAAGATGAATCGATGGCCATTGCTGGCTTTTGGTTCTATTGGACCGATCACATCCATTCCCTACATGAAGAAAGGCCATGGTGAACTCATATTGTATAGCTCATTTGGAGGAGCGTGTATGGCATTCCCATATACTTGACATTGAAAGCATCTCTTGACGTGATCATCGCAATCAGCTTTGAGAGATATCCAATAATGCCCTGTTCCTAATATCTTCTTGGCCAGCAGATGACCGCTCATGTGTGGACCACAGACTCCACCGTGGACTTCATCCATCAATATCTGGGCTTGCTCTTTATCAAGGCATCTTAACAAACCTATTCTAGCATCCCTTTTGTATAGTGCATCTCCTCTTAGATAGAACTTCATAGCCATTTTGTGAATCCGCTTTCGTTCAGATTGGCTTGCCCCAGCAGGTGTAGATCCATCTCAAAGATATTCGTTGATGTTTTGATACCAAGGCTGTTTAATAGAAGGTATTTTATCTGATATGTCTCCAATGTAATTCCCGTATGTCGGGGCCTTCTGACTTATGAATTTGATGCAGGGAATCCCACTCCTATCGGATATGTGGATCAAGGAAGCCAATGTCGCCAATTTATCAGCGAAGTCATTCCTACCCCGAGGAATATTGATGAAGGTTACGTCTTTAAAATCCAGAGATACATTAACGACTTGACGGTTATAGGGTAGCAAATGTAGTTCTTTGGTGTGATATGCCCCAGTGGTTTGTCTAATGACCAATTCAGAGTCTCCAAAGACTAGTAAATGTTTAATACCCATGGATTGGGCTAACTTCAACCCCATCATGTAGCCTTCATACTCGGCTATGTTGTTGGTGTTGCCAAATTGAAGTTTGGTAGCCACAGGATATTGTTCTCCTGTACCAGAGATAAGGACTGCCCCAACTCCGGTACCTTCCATGTTTTTCGCGCCATCGAAATACATTTTCCATGGTTGGACTGTATTTTCTTGTTGGAGTTATTGAATTGTCATGATCCCATCATCCGGGAAATAAGTCTCCAGGGGCTCGAACCCTCCTGATGGTGCTTCGGCTAGTTGATCTCTAATGCCCTGACCTTTGATGGACTTCTGAGTTACATAGACAATGTCGAACTGTTGTAGGATCAACTGCCATTTGGACAGTCAACAATTCAACATTGGCTTGTTGAATACGTATTTCAGTGGATCCATACGAGATATGAGGTAGGTCGTGTCCCATAGAGGTAATGTTGTAACCTCATTGTGGCCCATGCTAACGCACAACATGTCTTTTCGATCAGGGTGTACCTTTGTTCACCATTGCTGAATCTTTTACTAATGTAGTAGATGGCTCTCTCCTTGCTACTATCATTTTTATATCTCAGCATACAGCCCATTGCATTGTCATTGATGGACAAATACATAAACAGGGAAACTCCGTCCCTTGGGGGTACCAATACTGGTGCTTTGCTCAGCTATTTCTTGATAGCAAGGAAGGATTTCTGACAATCCTCATTCCATTTGGTGGAGGAATTCTTCCTTAGTAGCTTGAATATGGGTTCACAGGTTGCTGTGAGCTGGGAAATGAACCTGCTTATGAAATTGATCCTTCCTAGGAACCCGCCTATCTCCTTCTCTGTTCAAGGTATTGGCATCTCAGTGATGGCTTTTTTCTTGGCAGGGTCTAACTCGATGCCTCGATTACTCACCAGAAATCCTAACAACTTACCTGATTTGATGCCAAAAGCACATTTGGCGGGATTTAGCTTGAGGTTGTTGTTGGATTAAAATCTAGTTACGCACATCACACAAGTATACATGGTCAACAAGTAATAAAGTGAAAGTAAAGTATCATTCCCACGAGAAATTATTTAATAAGAATCACCAAGTACTAACCCATAACCAAACTATATCTTATTCAAACAAATATAAATTAACAATATATAATTAAACTAATTCTAATTACCACTAGTTAAATTAAGATTACGGAGATTTAAGATCACAATTTCACTTATTGCTTCATTTTAGTTAATACACTTCTTATCAATTATGTTCACTATTCGGAATTGTTAATCAAGAACACTTAAGCAGATATAACCATCTCTCAATGCATTATACCCAAACTCACTCGCATCCACAGATGATAGAATTAAGCAAGACACCCTAAATAACTAATCCACTATATCTCTATGTGAATTACAATTAAAAAGGATTTCACGCACAAGTTTTCTATTAGATTACATATGGCGTAAAGGTATATCTCTATCTTAAACACGAATCATGAATTCCATCTACGCAGAAATCACAAACACATGCTATTATGATCAGATCTAAACCCATAATTCGTCTCTCGAGTTCATATAGATTATCACGGTAATTTTTGATTAGGCAATTAAATAGTTAAGTCCAAATCACAATAGATAATCTCACCGATAGATCATAATCATTGATAGAGAAGCATATTAAAATAAACTACACAATAAGATCCATTGTAATCTTAAACAAAGAATTAGTTCATTATCATTGAATTATAACTAAGAATCCACAATTGAATAAACATTAAAAAATAAGAAAAAGAATAAAGAAAAGATTAGAATCTGTTGTCAGCAAATTCTTGCTCCTTCTTGCTCCATCGCTTAATCTTCAATGGCCTCCAAGTGCTTCAATCTCCAAATCCCTATACAACTAGGGTTTATTATTTTATTTGAAACTAAACTAAAACTAATCTAACAATAATAAGAATTCATTCATCTTAGCGATCTAATATAATATAATATATATATATATATATATATATATCAATGAAATCCCTAAGCTCCTCCTTGTGACGCCCCCAAATTCGGGTCCCTTGAACCTCGGATCTGGTACGTTACGGTACTTTATCTTCATACATATTCTATCATCTACTGCGGAACATAGAAACATATATTGTTTATTTCACATGATTCTGTAATATTTTTCCAGGTTTATTAGCCTTAACTGAATACATACCTTTAATAATTAAAAAGGTTTACATAAGATAACTAAATAGTTATTTGTATAACAATCTATTACTATACTTTGCCCTTGTCTCTGACCTTTTGCAAGTATTCATCTTAATCTTAAATTTAATATCATGATATAGCAAGAGTGAGCAACAATTTTGCCCAACAAGTTTAAGTTCAATGAAGATATATCATGATTGAAAGAAAGAATAAACTTTCAAGTTTTAAATAATATAATAATTGTGAAAGAGCATGAATCAACATGTCAATAATTGAATGACTGAATCAATAAGGTTTAATGTCAACAAGGACCATGAACAACTTTATCTAAACCTTAGGGTAATGAAGGTGATCAGCCTTTCATACCTGATGAACATATGCAATATGCACTAAGTGTGAATCAATAATCGGTTTAGACGTGAATAATCATCACTAATCATTTACTAACATGCTTTCAAATATAACTCGAGTTTGAGTTAGGGAAACTTGCCAGAACCGTTGATTACTGCTACGCAATCTAAGTTAACGTCCTTATTGAAAAGGCCTAGCAGTTATAAGATTGATCTTTCAATTAACATATCATACTTTATCTCGTAACTATCTACCATTTAACCACAAAGTCAAATACTAGATAATACCTTAACACCATACACATTCACAAGTCTAAACCTAGCACACATCTATTCTTTAATAGTATTCAATATAGTATACTGAGTGATTTTCCACAAACAACTAACAAATTAATTTCCGTCTCGTCTACACTGTTTTCACAGTGAGTTAGATCGGTTACTAATTCGTATATACCTTCCCCATATGAAGGAATCGTTTAGCCCAGCTATTATACATCAACCATTACAGAATACGACTGTACTACTTTAGACTTAATACTTAATCACTAACTTTATAAGTTCTTATCATCTTATATTAAATTGACTAACATTCAATCATATAGTGAAGTATTAAACATTTCATTAAAGTCTTAGTGCTACGATTATACTTTGATAATCTTTTAATTATGTCATAACTTATACTTCTAAGTTTTACCTTTATATGTTATCTTAATAAACTAGATAACATTTCAGTAAACTGAAAATACTATTTCAGTAAATCAAGTTTCATTTCAGCATCCTGAAATCACCATTTCAGCAGACCATAAACCATTTCAGCCGACTGAAACCATTTCAGTAATTCGAAATCCAATTTAGCACCCTGAATTTTTATTTTAGTCTATTACAAGCATAATATAGTTTATTGAATATCAAATTCAATAACTATATTGAAAAATAACTTAATTCTCTTATTTTAAAATCTCGTCGAATATTATTAATTATTTAATAATATTTTAAGCTAAGGTTATTAACCTTTCAATAACTTTTTAAGTCAAATATTACTAATAATATCTCAATCTAATATCATTAGTCACATAAAATTATTTCAAGTCATTAATCACTTTAATAAACAATTTATTTCAATTGTTTTTCTTTTATTAATTAACTTGTTTAAGCATTCTAAAATGCCATAACATCATAACACTTCATACCCGACCCGAAACCTCCCTCAAAAATCTGCACAAATCATTCTTAAGGGTCTCAAGTCATAAAACCGTATTTTTCATAATTTTGGACATCATATATTCCATTTAATTCATTTATCCATAAATCACCATTTACATGAAAAATACCAAATTAGTTCCAAAATTCTTTCTTTTCTGGGATTTGGTAGAATATACTTCCATATTGAACATATATTTTTCCCGGAATTTTTAAAATACAACTACTATTTTTAAATAATCCATAATAGTCAAATCTTCTCAGTTTTATCATAAATCGAGATTAGCTCCAAATATTCCTAAATTTTCACAGTATGTTCCTATTATACGCATGTACTTCTAGTAAAAGTTTTGTAATTTTTGGAATTTTACACAGAGAGTTATTTGGGTGGCTTCATAAAAATAGTCCTTAGCTGTAAAATCCATAACTCTCAAACCGTATGGCCAAAAATTCTCAAATTTTTACAGGATCTTCATAACTACTGATCTTAACACTCCAAAGTTTTTCAGAATTTTTAAAATACAAAAAGTGGACGAAAATTTCCCCGAGGTAGACTGATCCAAAACCATTTTACAAACAAGAAAAATATTTCTCTTTTCTTTTGGTTTCCAACCCAATCAACACCCCATATGGGTAAATCCAAATATGAAACACATAGATTGAAGGGTTTACACTTTCATATTAAAAGCCCTTTTCATCAAATCACAAAAAGAGAAGAAAATTAAACATATAAAATAGTTATACCTTTAATATTTCTTCTTCATCATCTTCTTCTTCTTCTTCTTCTCTCTTCCATGGAGAATTTTCTCCTTCTTCTCTTCCCCTAGGGCTGCCGCCCATCTCTCCTTCCTGTCCCTCTTCTCCCGTTCTTTCCTTTCGCTTTTCTCTTTCTCTCTCTTTCTTATCATTCTTTCTTTTTTCTTATCTTCTCTTATCTTTCTCTTTCCTTATCTTTAAAAAAAATCTATCCATATCTTACAAATCTCATCCCTTCTCGCTCTCATGATTACTTGGAAGGATAAAAATAAGTGTTGGCCCAATTGTAATTCAACACCTAAAAAGTATGTACCAACTAAAGTAGATATCATTATTACATTCATCTCATTTTCTCCTTCACAAAAAAATTCGGCCACTTGGGTTTTTTTTTTCTCCATCCAATTTGTTTTATTAAATGTTTTGCACAATGACTATAATACCCTTCCCCACTTGGGCTCAACTTGGGCTTTTATTTAATTGCTTATTGAGCTTGCTTTATTATCTTATTTTGCTTACTACATGAAATAAACTTGGGCTTCCACCCATAATTAAATTGAGTCATTATAATAATTGTCACATACATAATATACTAGGCTAGATTAAATAATTTAATTGCCCTTAATTCACTTTATCTACAAGTCTCATGCTTAATTCATTAATTGGGCTTGTTTAATTAATTCCTTGAGCTATGGAAAATTATCATAGTCCAATCCTTTCCATCTTATCCCACCCTAAATATTTAATTAGGCTTTACATTCCTTACATTTAGAATTTAAATCATCACTCTTGTACATTAAATTTTATAACCCAATTAAATTACTTTAATTAGGGTATAAAATTAATAAATTGAGATAGTAAAATATATTTCTTAAATTAGTATAATTTATTATTCTCCCACATGTTCCTTAACAATTGGGCTCACTTGGGCTTAACACTTGATTCTTTTGGCCTTCCCATTAAAATATTTGGACTTCCTAACTAAAAGGTTTGGGCCATAAGAATTAATATGGGCCACTATCTTAAATTCTATCTTACCCTAATCATTTAATTAGGGTTTTCATGTACTCAATTGGAATTTAAATCCTTACTCAACTACATTTAATTTTTTAACCCTATTAAACTTACCTTAATTAGGTTATAAAATTAATTATTTGAGATATATAAAATAAATCTCTTAGAATTAGTATATATTATAAATACTATTATTATCCCATCTCATAACCTTAAGTTATTCAATCCTTCATTCCTAATATATAATTAGGATTACATAATTTTATTCTTAATTCTCTTTTATACACAAAATAATTGTATACATATTATATAATGTATATTTATTTAATCACATACACAGTTCACATAAATCATCACATATTACACTTCTAACTCCAATTTTGACTTTTCTCCATAAAAGTCAGCTGTTGACTTTGACCAAAAAGTCAACCCTTACACATTTTTTATTTACTGTCTTTTCTGACTAAACTTGACGTTCCGGATGCAACCGAGCAGTCCGTTCTTCAAAATTCTATCTCTAACTCAAATTTTGAGTTTTAACTTATTCCATTTTTATTGCTAATTATATTAGCTAATAACTTTATACTTAGTCATCTTCTTATTTGGCAATCAAGGCCAACATTCAAGCTATGCTAATTACTAACATAGTTTTATCTTGATTATCATATTCTTAACTTAATTCATAATTCCTCTTGCTAAAATATATAGCACCTTACTAAGTATATATATATATATATATATATATATATATATATTTCTATACATATACTCATCTTCGTTTAACCTCATAGTATCTCTTCATGGAATTTTATTCCCTTAATAAAATTTCCACATGCATCATTATAACATTTCTTTAGACCATTCAGTTCACATCGAATTTATAGGTATCGTAATACCTTATCCTTGATATTTCTTCAAGTACATATTAATTCATTTGTAGGGTTTTAAAATTTTGTAACTCATATTTTCTCTATTCACATTCGAATAGCAAACCATATAGGTTTTACTTGAAAATTTTAAATAAATCCTCAAATTCTCATCTAGGTTTTATTCTTTAACCTTTATTCTAATCATTCAAGATTTTATAATTTTTGGGTTGTCACACTCCGTGTCTCTCTCTTTAATAGGTTAAGTCTCTGCCCTTAATCATACTTTTTTAGTCCATTCAATACTCGTGGCCCCCACCATATAATATGAAGTGCAGCCTTTATTTATTTCCTTTCTTGCATCCGAATCCTACATGAAGTAGGATAATAGCCATGCTGCTTTTTCAATTAAGTCCTATTACTATCATATATATGCGCAGCTGCTCCCCTTTTGTATCAGGTCCCACCTTTTCCTTTATATGCATCCCCTTTTTATCTCACAAGAATTGCAAGCCTCATCTCTTGTTGCACCAATCCGAATAAGACAAGGAAATTAGCAATTGCTAGCCTCACGTAGGAAAGGAAATCAGCCTAGTTACTGCCGCCTCCCCGCCCCAGTGGGGATTCCCTTGCCAAATGACCCGCCCCAGCAGGGCCAAACATTGTCCAACCGGATCCTGAATTTGCATGCTGAGTTCGTGCTCTTCTAGGAAACATGGGCCCACCATATTCCATTCTCCATTTAACTTACTAAATCATTTTGAGTCCCTTAACTGCGGAATTGGGTTAGCCCAATTGGGTTTTTCCTTTTTCATTCCCCTAGCATGCATAGCTTCAATTGTACCTAAAATAAAAATATAAGAATAATGAGTATATTTAGGCACACAATAAAAAGATTAAGCATTAAGGAATAAACATATTTCATTTGTCCTTTTAAAGCTACTTTCGCCTCCATTTCATGACCTGCACATAAACATATAAACCCAATAGAAATGATAGGCAAATTACTCAAAAACATTCAGAATCAAGCTATAACGACTACCGATTCGTAGGTATGAAACCCACTCATCAGTTGTACTTACGCAACCTGTTGAACAGCCTCCTGAGATGGTCAAGGTGATCATCCTCCCTCCGGGATTTGATGATGATGTCATCCACATAAACCTCTATCTCCTTATGCATCATGTCATGAAATAGGGTCATCATAGCTCGCTGATATGTAGCTTCGGCATTGATGAGGACGAAGAATAGTCTTTTGTAGCAGAAGGTTCCCCAGGGAGTGATGAAAGCTATTTTCTCCCTGTCCTCTTCAGCAACCATGATCTGGTGGTAACCACCAAAGTAGTCCACAAAAGAATACATGTCGTACTGCGCCGTGTTGTGTATCAGAATGTGGATGAAAGGTACTGGGAAATTGTCCTTTAGGCAGGCTTTGTTCAAATCCCAGTAATCCACGCATACTCGTACCTTCCCTTCGTGTTTAGGTACGGGAACTATGTTTAACAGCCACTCTGGGTATATTGATACCATAATGATACCAACTTTGAATTGTTTAACATCCTCTTCTTTGACTTTCAGACTCCATTCCAGTTTCAAACGCCTGAGCTTCTGCTTGACTGGCTTGAATCCATCTTTAATAGGCATTCGATGGATGACAATGTCAATAGATAGGCCAAACATGTCTTCATGTGACCATACAAACACATCCTGGAACTGTATTATGAGTTCGATCAGGTCGGCTTTTTGATCTTGGGTAAGGTCTAAACCTATCTAGATTTCTTTGATGTTTTTGGAGGTTCCTATGTTGATAGTGGTGGTTTGGTCGAGGTTTGGTTTAAGTTTGTCTTTAACCCATTCTTTGATCTCCTCGGGCACCTCATAGTCATCTTCCTCTGCTTGATCAATATCCATCAAGTCGAAGTTCAGTTCTACATCAAAGTTGTAGTCACTGTGATAGGTTGGCATCTCATCAGCAGTGACAAACAAATCCAACTCTGGAGTCCTAAAAACAAACATGCTTTCACTTTAATATATGCAACTACTTAAATGTACAAAGCATTTGGCAAAGCATGACAAAAGTTACTGCTATAGCTGTACAATCAAAAGTAAGCAGTAAATGAAAGCATGTTATAGGGCAAACGGACTCTCTACCCCTTTACCCTTTTTGACTGAGGCAAGGTATGCTGCTCCAGTTATCCAGGGTTAGATCCTTATGAACAGGGAGGATCAAGGAATTGTGCTCGTCTGCCTCATCTCGGATAATGACTGAGACATCTTTTACAATAGGGCCAAGATTTTTCTTTGAACTGCCCCCTTTTCCTTTCTTGATGCGGGGAATTTGAATCTGATCCTTTGTCACTATCTGGGATCTCATCATTCATACCCTCGTAGTTTATGATAACCCGCATGTTAGCAAATGGGTCTCGTCCTTCGTACATGATCTTTTCTTTTCCTCTTTTGCTATCCCCCTCAGACTTTGGGGATTTTCTTTCACCGGTCAGTATGATTGGAGGAAACAACATGGCGGATATCACAGTGGGGATCTTCCCCATTGGCTTTACAAAACCAGCATCAGTGAGATTTAGCAGCAGTATGGTGGAGCATGTTCCTTAGGGTGCTTATGTGGATTTCGGTGGCTTGACCCGGATGAATAACCCAATCCAGCTCTCCCTGACTGGCTCGAGATTTGGACTGGACTTGCAATACATTGCTGATTCTTTCCTAATCCTTTCCCAGGTTGGAAACACAAAGATACCATCTCCTGGCCCACTGTCATCACTTCAGGGGAGACTTTAGGCTTCAAGGCTGGTACCCCAACTAGTAGGTATTGAGTATCGCTCACCTCGAAGGCTTAAAAACTAGCAGTTTCAATCCCTGCATCCAGGCTGATCACCGGCATGTCTCCCTGTATGCAGACAGAGCATTTTGGTTCAGCATTCACCGTGATTAGGTTGTCGTCGATAATGTATTTGAGTTGTTGATGGAGGGTGGATGGCACTGCCCCTGCCATATGGATCCATGGCTTACCCAGTAACAAGTTGTATCCAGTGGCGATGTTGAGCACTTGAAAGGACACATAGAAAGTGTGCGGACCAATCTCCAGAGGAAGCTCTATTTCTCCCATAGCTTGTCGGCGAGATCCATCGAAAGCCTGGATGACCACATGACTGGTTTTGATCCGGTTCGGGTTGATCTTCATTCTCTCCAAGGTATCGTAGGGACAGATGTTGAGGGTTGATCCTCCATCTATGAGCACACGTCCGATCACAGACCCGAAAAACATCACTGCTATGTGTAATGACTTGCGATGACCCGTCCCCTCTGCAGGTATATCATCATCAGTGAAAGATATCATATTGCTGTAGAAAATGTGTTCTACCACATGTCGAATTTCTTAAAATCCATGGTATGTTGCAGATGGGCTTCTTCCAGTACTTTCACCAGAACGTTGCGATGATCCACTGAGGATAAGACTAGATCTAGGATGGACATCTTCTCAAGTGCGTCTTTTAGGTTTTGCACCACTTTAAATTCATGGTGTCCCATTTTATCGAGGAACTCTTTGATTTTCTTTTCAGCAACCTTTTCTTTGGCTTTGATGACTGATTTGATCACCCGCTGAGGCAGGTACAATGGATTATCCTTTGGTACAATGGTAATGTTATTTAAGGTTGAACCTTTGCCATTCCGGTAGTTTTATGGGACCCTCTTTAGACTGATAACTGGATACTGAGGTCTGAATGACAAGATTAAAGGCTTGGGTGCAGTCACCTTCACAGGATTTTATGTTTCTTGGACCCCTTTCCCTGGCAGTACTAAGGGTATGAGAGATGACTCCTTATCATAGGAAATAACAGCCATGGTATCCTGATTCCACGCAGTTGGAATAAAGAGAGTTTCTTCATCTGGGAGGCCATAATCCCGATTCTCTCTTATCAATTCACCACTTTCAATCATATTCTGAATCAGGTTATGAAGTGCCCAGCAATCCTCAGTATCATGGCCGGGTGCATTGGAGTGGTATTGACAAGTTTGGTCAGGCTTGAATTTCTTGAATCGCGGGTTTAATGGAGGTAATAAATCTACAACCATTCCCTCATTGATTAACATCTAGAGGATTTCCTTCATCGGCTGGTTCAGGTTGGTGAAATTCATTTGAAAGGCGAATTTCCTACCAGCTTGGCAATTCTCCTCTTTGGCCATCTTGTCGGCCCAGGATTCATGCTCATGAGACTGGCAGTGATCTCTCATGGGGATGGAACTGATCTCTGGTGTGGGAGGATTTGCCTTAGATTGGTTGGTCTGGTTCATCATCTGTCTGGTGATCTGATGCTGGTATACAACCAGTTCTGCTAACTTTCTAATTTGTTCCTTGATAGGCCTAATCTCCTGCTCGATCAGGAATTGCCTTACCTAGACTTCCCAACTGTCTGGGCTGTTGTTGATAGATGGAGTCGACTCTCCTATATAACAGAGGTATTTGGATCGTTCTCCATTTCCTGTGTCGATCATGTTGATATTTTCCTCTTTGTGCAGATGGAGGGGATTATCCTGCATGTGCGGTTGCTCGGGCTTTGTCACCACAATCTCTCCGTTGTCAATCAAGTCTTGAATTTTGTGCTTGAGAGACCAACTGTCTTGTGTGTCACGGCCCGTAGCTCCGGAATGGTAAGCACACTTCTTACTTGGGTTGAAATTTTGTTTGTCGGTATTGGTTGGTGGAAGGAGTTGCACAATCTTTTTGTGTGCAGCTAACAATTTCAGCACATTCTCGTGGGAATCCCCTAATGGGGTGAATGTTCATCGACGCTTGGCCTCCATAGTCTTCTGGAATGGAGGGTTTGAAGGCTATGCAGGAGCTTGAAAAGGGGTATAATTCCTCCTTTGAATGGGCATACTGCTTGAATCAACCCTTTGATTCTGTCCTTGCAATATTAAGAACACTTCTTCCTCTTTCTTCTTATGTGCTCTCCGGGGATTACTCCCGTAATTCCCGGACTGAATATGCTCGGTAACGGCTTCCAAGGCAGTCAGGTCCTTTATCTTCCCAGATTTTAGCCCCATTTCGGCCATCTCTCCGTGCTTGATCATCTCAGAGAATGGTTTTCCTATGCCTGCTAGGACCCTCTCGTAATACGGAGCTTCTTGAATATCAATGAAGGTCATGACTATCTCAAACTCAGTCATGGATGGGGTGACTTGTGCTGCAACCCTTCTCCATCGTTAAGCATATTCTCTGAATGACTCAATACTTTGTTTCTTGATTTTGGTTATCTGGTATCTGTCTGGAGCCAGCTGAGATTGAAAATTGTACTAACTGAGGAAAGCATGGGCCAACTCTTCCCAACTGTGAATTTTGGAGTTGTCTAGATCGGCGTACCAGGCTCTAGCCTCCCCGGTCAGACTCTTTTGAAATAGCTGCATTCGAAGCTTCTCGTCCGCTGCATAGGATCTGAGTTCTCCAATGAACACCTTCAAGTGAGTGTAGAGGTCTCCTAATCCATCATATTTTTCAAAATCAGGAGTTTTAAATTTTTTGGGATAACGAGCCCCAAGGAATATATAGAGGTCTGAATAATTGACACTGCCAAATGCCCCAGTCCCTTTGATAGACCGGATGGTTTCTTCCATCTATTGGACTTTCTTCAAAATGTCACCATCTTCCTGTTCTTTGTTAAGGATGGTGATTTCAGGGGTTTTGTTGGTTGTGTCCTGGTTTTGTGGTCCAGGAATCTGAGTATCTGTCTTTTCAGTCTCTTGACTGCCACCACTACCACCAGGTATTCCGGGTTCTGTGTGAGCTTGGGCTTGCTTCCCTTTAAGAGCCTTACTTTGTTCTCTCAGGAAACTGGCTAATTCGGCTATCTGATTCTTCAGTCCTTCGAACTCTTTCCTAGAGACAGGAGTGGATTATAGCTGAGCACTTGAAGTCATGTCCATGGATGGACTTAGTGCTTTCTTAGACTTAGATCTAGTAACAAGACCAATTTTTCACCTATAATAAAATGAGGCGTGTCAATTTCCTGAAGTAGGTATAGATAGGATGCATGCCATGATATGTTTTTGTGGGTTTTTAATCTTATCCTGCAAAACTGAGGTCAGTTGTTTTGATGACAGGATGACAAGATATATAGAACAAGGAATGTAAAATTATGATATTTACATTGTGCTCCTTTACATTGGAATTGAAACTTGATATTGAATTGAAAGAGGAAGGCATGAAGAAGCTTCCCATCGGATTTGGTTAATCAGAGGCTGACCTATCTAAGGTAACTCTTGCAGCTTTTTCGGCATGAAGGTTCTCAGATCATCGCAATCTACTAGAGGGGAAATTAATCCGATCTTTCAACTGGAGCTAATCTGGGTGGTGCATTTTCATGAGCCCCGAAGACTTATTCGCCCTCGAAGACATTACTTATCACCAACTGGTTTGCCTTCTGGTGGAGGAATCACACAACATACATTCACATACATTGTGTCTCACCGTTATGCATATGATGACATTGGTGCAAAGCACTAATATGGGTGCAAAGCACTAAAAAAACAAAAAAGCATTCATTCACATTCATTCAATGTAAAGACGCATCATTCATGCATTCATTCAATATAAAGATGTAGCATTCACACACACGTAGATTTTAAAGTAACATTATTTTTGAAAAGATTTTGAACGCGGCCTAAGCCCTCTACTGTCCCCAGCAAAGTCACCACCTGTCGACGTCGAAAAAAAAATATGCGGGTCGGGTCACAATCCGGATCTTTCTCTCATCCTAAGTTATGTCTACCCTGACTCTTTTTATTTGTGAAAAAGGTTTTGAAGGGTTTTTTTAGGAAAAGGCCAACATGTATCATGTCGACGATTGAATGTTTTACAGAGTCGCCAGTTGGTAGATTTGAAATGGTTGTACCAACTCAACTGAGTTTTATTTGAAAAGAGGCCCAATTGCTGGACACTATCGAAAATTGATCTTTGAAACCAAAGTTTTGAGTTCGGGGCTTGGTTAAGTGTGGGGAAGGTGTTAGGCATCCCCACAACTCCCGTGTAAACACGGTATCGCATCTTTTTAATATTTCCTTTTAAATCTGTAATGTGTGTGTGAATGTTGAAAGAAAATTGGGCCTATGCTTTGATTGGAAGTATGTTTATGCATCGTTCAACCTATATATGAAGTGTTTGATTTGATTTGCAAAAAGTCTTTGATTTGATTTGCAAAAGCTTCTTTTTCCCGATAAGATTATTGAAATGATGTTTTGAAAGAAGGTTTTTAAACCCTTATGCTAACATAGGAATTGAAGCATATCGATACTTCAGTTTTATCTTTTTAGCCTTAAGGCTCAATTTGAATGGTGATTATCGGGCTGCGAAGCATCCTCGACCACAAAATATATATAAGTTTAGGTCTTCTCATAGGCATGACAGCCATTGTAGTGACTCTGACAAAACAAACCATGTTTTCACTATGTTGAGACCTTAAATCCGAATAACCATTTTAAGGTCTTTTGTATGTAAATTTTTTACAGAGAAATTGGCAGGGTACATTTGTAAAGTTGAGTTTGTCCATCGTGGGAATCAGATTCTGATCAGTTTAATCATGAAGGCCACGATTCCTAGGCTCACATAGGGAAGCCAATAAACCTGCACAACTCAAATTTGTACAGAAATATATCCAAATATCGCCAGAACCGAGGATTCATCAGTAAATCCTGGCTCGCACATGGCCGAAGCGTCTCGTTCCCACTAAATAGCGATCTAAGGGCCGCGCGGTAGCTTTTATAACTGAAATTAGAAAAATTCTAGATTTAAATAAATCTTAGCCATTCTAGTTTCTCGGTTCTGTATGGACCTATTTTGAACAGTTTGAAAGCTAGAGTTGGCGAGATTTAAAGAAATATAGTTCGCCCGTAGAAATGTCAGTGCCGATTCATATCAAATGAATATTTAAAGCAACAATTTAATAAAATGAGTAAAGCAATATATATATATATATATATATATATATAATTATATATATACAAAAGCTGTAAAGGGCGATGGATTTTCACTCTGATGCTCGGACTGGAATGTAAATATATATATATATATATATTTATAAAAGCTGTAAAAAGCCACGAAGTGATCTAAGCTTGACAGAATAGAAAAATATATATATATATATAAGCGGTAAAGGGCGGTGGGTTTTCACTCTGATGTCCGAACTGGAATGGAAATATATATATATATATATATATATATATATATATATATATATCAAAGCAGTAAGCTATCGCGGATTTGACATCCGGGCTTGACAGAATTGAAAAGTTAGTATATATACAGTTAAATATATACAAAAAAAGTCAAACCTAGACTAGGAAGATAACCTAGTCTGACGAAGTTGTTAATAATGAAGATGCAAGTATATAAAAGTTATTAGAAGTGACAGCTCGTCAATTCGAGTTGTAGAAATGCCAGAAAATGATTTTAGATACTAAAATGTACCAAAAGTTAACAAAAACGGCCCGAAACTAAGTTCCGGGCATATTTAGAAAACGAAACTTGATATACAAGTGTATAACAACGTAATGAAGTAATATAAACTTGTTGATCGTAAAAATACACAATGGACTGCTACACGGGCTTTTTTCCAAATCGTAGGATTTAAACGCCCAAATCTACAGCTTATTTTTTGATATGTGGTAGTGTGTGGGTATATCTACGTGTTAGAGTGAAAAAATTTGGGTTTGGAAGACAAGAAAATTGCTGAAAAACCAAACGGACTGGGATTCAGATCATTTTTTAAATTTTTAAATGAGCTGGGGGTGAGCTCATATATATAGACCCAGAAGAAGTAGCTCTACCTGCTGCTGTAGTAGGTAGAGGTGCGGCTCCACGCGGTTGGGCCCACGTGGCGGGTCCCGTTACATCAAAGTACGAGCACTCCGAGCAATGCGATGTCAAATTCAAAACTTTCTAACTTTTGATCGGAGCGTCCGTTTGAGGCGTGCTATACCTTTCCAGAAAGCCCTCGCCAAGCACGTCGCAATGACATGGGAGAAAACATTTTTTGAGTCCAAAAAGACGGGTTCATAACCAAGTCTTTGATTCCTCGCAGTTTATTCGTTGAGCTGTCTTGCGCTGTTTCTACTCGGGATCATTATTTTGGTTCGTTCTGACTTTAGTGGCATAAATTCGGCTTGAGTTTGATCGAACCGGCTTAGAGTTGGTAAAATGACTGTTTACCTTTCCCGGGGTTGCCCTTAGTGCTAGCATGGCTTTCGGCTAAATTCATGAGGTTGTTTCCAAGGTTTGGACCCCATTCAAGTCTGTTCATCTTCAGTGTTCTCTCTGAGGCTAACTTGGTCCTTCTAGGTTTTCCTCTGGAGATGTTGTGATGCTTCAGGATTATTTTCAAAGTTGACCTGACCTCCCGGGTTGAGACCGGGGCTGACCTGTACTTTCCGGGTTGAGACCGAGGCTGACTTGTACCTTTCAGGTTGAGGCAGGGGCTGACCTGTACCTCCTGGGTTGAGACCGGACTGACCTGTATCTCCTGGGTTTAGATCGAGGATAACCTGTATCCCCCGGGTTGAGACCGGAGCTGACCTGTACCTCCTGAGTTGAGATCGGGGCTAACCTGTACTTTCCAAATTGAGACCGGGGCTAACCTGTACTTCCCGGGTTGAGACCGGGGCTGACCTATACCTCCCGGGTTGAGACCGGGGTTAATTTTATGGTTCGATATTGAAACCGGGGTTGAGTTGATGACCTAGTAATGAGACCGGAGTTGATTTGATGGCCCAATATTGAGACCGGGGTGGATTTGACGGCCCGGTATTGAGACCGGTGGTGAGTTAACGACCCGGTATTGAGACCGGGGTTTATTTGATGGCCCGGTATTGAGATCGGGGTGGATTTGATGGCCCGATATTGAGACCGGGGTTGATTTAACGGCCCAGTATTGAGACCGGGGTTGAGTTGATGACCCGGTATTGAGACCGGGGATGATGTAAAAAGACAGTTTTGCCCTCGTATAGTGTTGATAATAGGGAAACGAAATTTTGAGTGTCTATAGTCATACATTGCTGAGGGGTCTTATAGACCATGATCTCTTGCCAGGTCAATGACATTTCATCGTAAACCATGCATGTTTACCTATTGTGTTTACAATCATAACAAATCGTAAACCACCTTTTCCGTTAAATTGAGTGATCAGCTCATCCCCATATCTCCTCAGACTTATATCAGATTCTGAACCAAAATAATTTGGCTTGGTACAACTTCTCAAAGAAAGCTTGATTTCTTTTAAACATGACATACCATTTGCCTAGCCAAATCAAATAGCTCAGACTATACTAATAAATTGGACACCAACTTAAAACAGTCGTCTAGTCAAATCAATTGACATCGACTACTCTTTTAAAATTCTTTCACAATAATTCAAAACGTTCAATGACGTCATGATACCGTACTGATTTACAGCACGTTCAGGAATTCATCAGTTTTTGACTTTGTCATACTACATACTACCATACACTTCAGGGTATGTTCAAATGTAATAATAACTTCGTCTTTTTACCACCTATGCATCAAATGCACCGATGATATAAAATTTATTTTGATATTTCAAATCAAACTGTGTCTAGCCAAAATAATTAGCATAGACATATAAAGAATAATTCTTTTCAAAATTCATTGGTTTCCAAAAGTTGAAACCAATATTTTTGATCCAAAGACATACACATCAGCACGATGTCAATAAATTTCAAAATCTAGCAGAGCTAGAAGACTTGAAATTTTCTACTTCTGTTTCTTTTATTGTCATACGTGCGACAATCCTAACTTCTTCTAGCACCCTAAATGTTACTTGTACTTAAAATAACTCATTTTCAGTCTAAACTTTCCTATACCTTAGTATAGTTCATCAACTTACCACACTTTATGTGTTTAGGAACTTTCCACAATCATGTGTTTAAGAACTTATCTTCACAATATGTAATCCAAGAACAAATCAAGGACTATCCATACGCTCAGGGCTCAAAAACATAGCATATTACTATGAGTCACAAACTTTTCACAAGTATGACTTTCAAGAACTCGCACCTAACTTAATACACTCTACTATCCAATATATACATGAGAAAAAATTCACCTTCTCTTCATATACATATTGATAGCGCGACATTAGTATTCCAATTATTATCACTGTAATAGGCTGAGTGGTTGTTACACCAAAGCACAAACCTTTGCCCATAACAAAAGTTCATACAACTCAACTATCATATGAGTTCTCAATTGAAATTTACAACCTTTTAACTCTCTCTTGAATACAAATTTTCTTTAATTTGTACCTTATCCACCTTTATCACTCGATCTGAGTTCTTTTTCCCGTACCATTCACAGTACCTGTCCATTATAGCAATCAGCTATAACTCTTCTATCGTTTAACAGAAAATCTGTTATTATGATTTAACGAGATCACGTAGTGATCTTTTTCCTTAATCGTTTTAACCTAACGATTTTCTTCTCTTTCTCTCTCAGATTATAACCTTAGGTAATCATACCTAAGGTTTATAACCTATCAGCTCTGATACCAACTTGTAACGCCCCGAAATCGGTTTATCTTTAAACCTGTGACAAACGAGAATTTTATAGTTTAATTTAAATATTTATCGAATTAAATAAATATTTTGATGATTTATTTATTGAGTTAAACAATTATTTAATGGAATTGTGGTGATTTAATTTAATTATATGTGTTACATTGATTAAATTAATGTGGAGAATTTTTATAGTTCAAAGTATGAATTTAATTGAGTTTATAAATTATTTAATAAGCATAATGTTATTCTAATTAATTTAATAATTAATTAGAGATTTAAGAATTTGACATAATTAATAAATGAGAATTTTAATTATGTGATGATGTGATTTAATGTGTAATATCATCTTTTATTTAATTAATTTAAAAATAATTATTTGAATAATTAAAGTGTGACAATTAAACTATATAATAAGCAATTTAATTAAAATAATGGGAAAGGAGTAATAAAAGAGACAAACAAACAAGGCCTAAGGAACATGGGAGTAGCTAAGGCCTGATGCGCCTAACTGCTACCCATGACTACTACGGTTAATTATTATACGTATATAGAGTATCATACCTTCATATTGTATATCATATCTGTGAGAGAAGTTCAGAGAAAAAGAGAGAAATTTGAGAGTGAATTTGTGAATTGAAGAAGAAGAGTTGTAGATTCTAAAGTTCATATCATCATCAAACAGAGTTAGCAAGGGTATAATTCTTCATCCCGAGTTTTATAATTACGTTAGTTTATTTTCTCCAACAAACCCAATTTAAGTTCTCTATAACTGATTTGTATTGACGATTGTTGTATATATGATGATGTATGGGTTAATATATGTTCATAATATATTTTCTATCACTTATGTATGTTTTAAAACAATCAAAACCATGTAATTATGCTCTATTTAGAAATTTGAAAATTACAGAGTATGAAGAACATGAATATGATATATATGTACAAATTTGCATGCTTTAATTGTTTATTTAACTTGAAATTGATAGTTGATTACGATTATGCATGTTAAAACGAACAAAATGAACTTTAAACGGACAAATTCAGAGTTATAACGAACCGGTAATGATGAATTTCAAGATTTTTCTCGAAACTTTACAAAATACCAAAAAACTGTGAATTTAAGTGTTCCAATTTGAATGATTATGGGATCTAAATTGTTCAAAAAATGCTAGAAACATTGTATGATGCTTATGTGAAGTTTATAGTTCATGGGTAACATTAAAATTTGCTATGTTAGTTTAATTTGGGATTTATTGGGCTAAAGATCAGTACTATCGCGAGTCGCAGAGTTCGAATCTGGGAACCTTCACCCCGGCCAGGTTCTCAGTACTAGAAAGCTCGCCCCGACGAGCCTGCTCCCCAACGTAGTTTTCCTATACAAAATCTCGCCCCTACAAGAATTGTAGAGAGGAAACTATTTTTTTTTGGGGGTTTTCAGTCATGGCATGTTAGTTTAACTTAGTCTAACGAACATATTAGCGTGTTAAGAATATACCAAGAGGTTACAATATATTTTTAAACGTGTATATGATGATTTCAAATTTGTATAGGAACAATTGTAAAGAACTTAAACTTGTGGTTCGTAAAATTTGACATTTGTTGTGTGGTTAGTCAAATACATATTTTTGATTTATGTTACGTGGTTAATGTTAATGATCAGAACTTAAAACTATGTTAATAAGTCAAAATGGAAGTGATACCCCATAAGACTAACATTAGTAAAACTAATGACTGTTGTGATCCTAATGGAATATGTAGGACTATTTAGGAATGTGAATAGTTATTGTTTAACTTACGCACAAGGCAAGTTTTTCTTACCCTGTCTCGATTATGATTACAAAAGTGTTCTATCCCTAATTTATTATTGTTGAGCAATTTTCCTAAATTTTACTTTTAACCGAGCAAGTTTTCTAAATTCAAAGTTATTTATTGACCAAGTTCTAAACTTGTGTTTCTATATCAATCAAGTTCTTGTCCTTATTCATTCATGTTCAAGATTTCATATGAGATATTATAATCCTTTTAAAGTATTTTTTCAGTTATACAATACTTATTCGATTGTATACTCTTGAGATTTATTATTTGATTTGAATATCAATGTTATTGTTGAACCTTATAAGACTAGCGAAGCCTAATTGATTCGACTAGTCCATAGTTGATGAACGTTCTAAATTCTAGAATTATTATTGAGCTTATCCAAACCAAACTTCCTTTGGTACGGACTCTGATGTCAAACTGAGATGAACAACCTTGTTATAGAGAATTATTTACGCATTAGCGTTGAGATGATGTGCACATTATGGTACTAAGGGCTGATCCCCCTAAGTACGAGTAGTAGAGTCCATATAGTCTTATGATTGTTACAGGTTTAAAGTAGAAATACTAGACAACCTGTGACATAGTTCATGGTCTTATAACCCTCAGAAATACTTTTGATTCTTGTTATTCATTCTTGATTCAAAAGCCGAGCTTTCTATTATTCAGAAGCCTTTTGACTTACTCGCATGTTATTATTACTGTTATACTGTTATACTTGTGAGTAATCTTGCTCACTCCTGCATAATAACATTGCAGTTAAGAAAAAAAGGACTGACGAGCCTTCCTAGCAAAGGCAAGGGCAAGATTAACAAGTGTTGAAGACTTGTTATTTATTTAAAAATATTTATTGTTAAGACTTGATGTTGTTTAAGACTTATTTATTTGTTTATGTTTTCCGCACTGATGTTTAAGGTTAGTATAACCTGTGATTCATTTATTCAGACGTTGTAACCCCTTAAGGGGAGGATTTCTATCTAATTATGTTTCTGCATTTATTATGGGTAGATAGATATATGATATTTGTATAGTGAACACCAAATCCAATGGAAATTGAAGTACCCAAATTTAGGGGTGTCACAAGTTGGTATCAGAGCTGTAGGTTATGAACCTTAGGTGGGGGAAAACCTTAGGGTAGTAGCCTTCGATAATATAGTAATGATAAACTCTTATCGAGTTCTAAGAAAGATAATAAATTACCTTATGTACTATGTGTTTATATTTATGTACTCACTAGTATCGGTTAGCATCACGTAATAACTAAAACTTAAAATTTTGATTGTCAGGATGTCGGATATTGGAGGATCCAGTCAGCCTAGGGAGGTTGCACCCCGAGTGGCTAATGAGGAGGATCCCCGAGACATTCATACAATCTGGGAGCAGTTGGTTCAGAGAGAGCCATCTCCTTTGATCACAGTTGTTGGTCTAGAGCATGAGCCTATATTTCATTCAGAGGAGGACTTTGAGGATATTGAGGTTGAGGCAGCCGAGGAGGAGGATGAGGACACTGATGAGTTCCCACTGAACTCTATCAGTGCCGAGATGTATGACGAGCTGTATGATCGTAACATCGAGTTATAGGATACTATTCGGGAGCTGAAGGAGCAGAAGGTTGCTCAGCAGACTACCATCGAGCAGAAGGATGGTGTGATCAAGACTCTGGATACACGTCTTAGAGACATGGAATGAGAGTTGGTTCATGAGAAGGGCCAAAGCGAGCAGAAGTTAGAGGAGATAGAGAAGCTGAAGAATGATTTGCAAGAGGAATCAGCAAAGCGTGCCACGATAGAGGATGCTTGGATGAGGGCTTCACGACGTGCAGATCTTGCCAAGGATAA
This sequence comes from Panax stipuleanatus, assembly GCA_020205555.1. Classification (NCBI taxonomy): domain Eukaryota; kingdom Viridiplantae; phylum Streptophyta; class Magnoliopsida; order Apiales; family Araliaceae; genus Panax; species Panax stipuleanatus. The sequence continues at coordinate 79,695,629 of CM035116.1, read as the reverse complement.
CGACCGGGCCAAGAAAGTAAAGAATAAGGAGACGGAATATACATTTCAGACTGCGATTGATAAGGTCCAGGATTGGGTTATGTGCTATCCAGAGTAGTTCGAAGATCTACCTTGGTATATGCTGGATCGCAGGACGATGTTTCGCATTAGGGAGGAAGAGCACAGCAAAGCTGTTCGACGTCTTAGTAGGTCGTGATAAGAACAACATGATTATATGAATATTTCTTTGTTAGTTAATAATGTAAATTCCAATGTGATTATAAACAAAGGACTATGTTGATGATTTAAATCCTGAAGATTCTCTATCTTGGGATAGTTGATGTAAATAGCAGTGATGCTATCTTGTTTTGTTTAAAACTTTGGATTAAATAAAATATCAAAGTTTATTTGAGATGTTATGTGTTAAATGTTATCTTAAAATATTTAAGTTAAGTCTTAAATATTTAAGGAATTGAATAAAGATCTAATAAGCGTATGTCTTAACAGAAATATGCCGTCGAGAAGATGCCCTATTCGTCAACCGGCCCAAAAAGGGTCAACGAATAACGACGCCAATGCCAACGCCAACCCCGTTCAGCAGTTGGTAAACTTATTGACCAGAGCACTTAACAACCAGCCGCAAGCTCCACCAAACACGTCATTCAAAGATTTCAAGGCGGTGGGACCGCCAAAATTCAAGGGATCCATGAACCCAATCGAGGCACAGACTTGGGTTATGGAAATGGAAAAGGTTTTCGGCGTTGCTAGGGTTAGTGAGAATCAGAAGACCGCTTACACAACTTTCATGCTAAAGGCGAAGGCCAATTATTGGTGGCAGGTAAACAAGGTCCGGGGAGGACAAGGTGTGATCACCTGGAAGAGGTTTAAGGAAATATTCTTCGAGATGTACTTCCCGACGAGCTCACAGAACCAAATAGATGTTTAGTTTTTGGAGCTAAAACAAGGTAATATGTTTGTACCAAATTACGGTGCGAGATTCAATCAGTTGGCTAGGTTTGCCACATACCAAGTGAACACTAATGAGAGGAAGGCTAAGAGATTTGAATAGGGACTGAAGCCCTGATTGTATAGCAAAGTGTTAATGTTCCAGTTGAACACTTTTGTTGGAGTATTGGAGAAGGCTATCATCGTTGAAGGTGGAAGCGATGCTATGAGAAAATACAACCAAGAGATGAAGAAGAAGAAGTGTGAAGGTGAAGGAAATAAGGCTAGTGGTAGCAACACTGGGGGAAGCAACAGTCAGAAGAGAAGGTGGAATGACAGCTCATCGACCGGGAATTAGTTGAGAAACCAAAAAAAGAGGGTAGAAGCATGTCCGACTTGCGGGAAGAACCACCTGGGGGTCTGTATAAAGGGTAAACGAGTCTGCTACAATTGTGGTCAGGAAGGCCACATAGCACCTAACTGCCCTAACCCTAAGAAGGGTGCCTGCTTCACATGTGGGTCAAAGGACCATTTGGCCAAGGATTGCCCCAAGAAGGTATTAGGAGGGGCAAAAGCAGGAGGCAATAGGGGAAACAGCAGTGGCAACGCTCTGAGTAGATTATAGAGTAGATTAGTGCTAGTTTATAGTAGTTAGTTTTCTAGGGTTTTATTAGACTTGATGGTTGAAACAAGTGGATGCTATTGAAGATTCATTATTGGATGCTTAGAGACTCATATTTGCATTTCCTATCTTTAAACTTTCTTTGCTTTCTATTTTGTAATCTCAAGATGTATATTCATATTGTGGATGGTATATTTGAGTTGTCTATGACTTAAACTATATTTTGGGGTTTCAATGGAACCTAATGAGTAGTCTATATTGATATCCATTCCATGTTGGTTCTTATTGATTGCTATATGCTTATCTATTATGATTCATGCTTTCATTGCTTAATTGATTCGCGACCAATTACTGTGATAACCTATGTGGGATTGAAAGATTAAATGTAGGTTTAGATCTAATCGTAGTAGCGGGCGATTGTACATTCACATGGTGTTGGGCATATGATTTGTGCTTAGGATAGACATATACCGAAGCGCCGCTCGTAGTCAATAGAGGACTTGAACTTAACCCTACTTATTTGTAAATCACATAGACATATAGTGGTTTAGGTAATGTAGGTGTTCATGTGCTATCTATCTTATGTGGATTGTATGTGATATGGATTCGGTGCATCAAAAGATGGCCGTCTCTCACTTTCGTGTTCTCGGCTAATAAACTATTGCGATTAAATTGACCTAACTGGAAGTTTATTGACTTAGACGAATCATTAGGGGAAATTGGGATCTCTTATCTGCCCTATCTAATTTCACTCTAGGATTAATTAGTTAAAGTTTAATTCCTTGTCTAGTTTAATTAATTTTTAATTAAAACACACTTTACCACCCGTTTAAATAAGACTGAGATGATTATGTGCTAGTGCTTTGGCGACTGTTTATCTGTTAATTCCTCGTGGGAACGATATCTTTACTCACTCTTTATTACTTATTGACTGTGTATACTTGCTCGTTAATTGTCATCATATAAATCGGATAACAAGTTTTTAGTGCCGTTGCCGGGGAATTAATTGGATGACTGTTTGCCAACATTAGTTTCAATCAAATTAGTCTTAATTTAAACATTTTTTTATTTAATTCTCTTCCTATATTCTTTTTTCAGGTATAATGGATCTCAACGCTTATCCATGGAACTACACAAGGCAAGAGCAACCAAGAGAAATAGGGAATGATGGTGTCGACCCAATTGCTTCACTTTCAGCTCAGTTGGAGGTTCTCTCGATGAAGTTGGATACTGTTACTGCCCAACAGAGTCGAGAGACGACAATGACTTATGACTATGGTGCTGGGAGCTATGCGAGCCATCAAGATCCCATCAGTTATGGACAAAAGCAGTATGGGGGTGAGTACTTCCACAACGAATATCCATATTATCAGCAGGATTGGGGGTATCACCCAGAGCCTTCAGAAAGCTATTATCAAGACCACTACTGCGAGCGAAGTCCAATGTACGCACTAGAATGCACCTTTCAGACTCCAGCTTATGAGCCTCAATACATGGATTCAAGCTTGAAGGAAGGAGGTGACATAGCATCATTAAGAGATACCTTAATTGATCAATCACAGTCAATCGAGAATCTTCAGTATTAGGAAAATCAGATTAGTATGGCGTTAATGAAAGAGGAATTGATTGAGCAAGGGATACAGACTCAGAATCTTCAGAATCAACTCTCTCAAGTAGTGGATGCCATGAGCAAAGGGCCTCAGAATTCCAGGGAGGTTCAGTACATGGATTCTGAGGATGAAGTAGAAAAGGAGATCTTGATTGAGCGAGAGGAGTCGAATTAGGGTCTTCAGATTTGGGCGAAGCAGATTAGCACAGCTTTAAGGAATGAGGAGATGATTGAGCGAGAAGCCGAATCTCAAGATCTTCGAAGTCCAATGCCTCAGATGTTTGAAGCTATAAGTTATGACCCTCAAAAAGATTGGTGCTACGAGATGGATGCAGAAACTGATGAAGATCCTGAAGTGCACTTGCAACTGGATGAGCTTGAGGCAATGGATATCGAGGAAATGATTGGGGATGTGGAAAATGAAAGTGAACCGACAGTGACAATTCCTCAAGAGCCTTCTCCGTCGAAGTTTGAAACACCAGTCAAGTTTGCATACCCTTTCCCCCTTTGGTAGCCACATTACAAAGACGGATCTCGATGACATGAGGGAATCCACACTTCTGAAACCATGGTGGTCCGTAGAAGAGAGAATAGAAGAAGAAGAGCCAGTTGTGTTCTGTGAACCTCAATGCCCCAACCACTTCACAAACCTAACGGAACTAGTGCCTAGCTCCCCAACCTTCAACATGGGGAATCCTTATACACATCATATGCTAGGTAGTTTAATTCCGAGTCCTCTTATGATGGGAAGCCTCCAAAAGCACATTGCAGTTCTGATGGATGGAGGGGTTCTCAAATATTATCGGGGGGTTGGATAGTAGCATCTCAGACATAGTCCAGCTAGAGGACTATAAATCAAGCGCTCGATGGCAGGCACCCCATCATTTCTCTCTCTCCCTAATTGTTTAATTCTCCATGACCTGGTTTCTATCATATTTCTCTCCCTCCTTGTTTAATTCTTATTAGTTTAATATTTAGTTTAAAATTTTTGAATGCTCATAGATTTAGGAACTCAATGCCTTCATTTTTGGACTTAGGCATTGATGCGTATATTCTTGGGACTATACAGTATTGGACATATTTGTGATGCACTTGCATGTGGCATATACGCACATATAGGAGTTTTTGGGAATTCACACACATATATCTTTTTATGTTTCATTCTCCTAATTGGAAATAGTTAATATTATGTTTTGATGGGCTAAGAGGGCTTAATAAATGTTGTATGCTTTTCTCAGGTCAAGGCTACTAGAATGAATCAAAAGTCAAAAGTCCCATCCTCAATGCATGTCAAAAGCTGCATATTAGAAATTTGAGGAAGGGCGTGTCATGCAGGTTGTCTCAGACTTCAGGAAAAATTCAGCAGAACTGAGCACCACTTCATTTCATGCAGCATCAGAAGCCGAATAGGGGAGTTCTTCCTTTTTACCTTTACCTTCAATGAGGACATTGAACATTTTAAGTTTGGGGGTATTGGTTTTATTTTGCATGTAGTGTAGTCATTTCATTTCATTTTGCATATTGTGTTATTTATATTTGGTTTTGTTTTTCATGTAGTTAGTTCATTTCAAGTTGTGTTAGTTCATTTAGTGCATGTAGGTTGTAAATAGTTAAAATTTCAAAATTTCAAAATTTTGAAATTCTGTTTTGCATTCTGTGTTAGAGCATACTGCATGAATTCAGTTTCAGTTGATTAGTTATGTATTTTGCCTGTGAAGAAACTTGAATGACTTGATTTTTGAACTGATTTGAGACCTAAGCTTGATTGTATGGTCATATATGTAAATCCTCATCTGTCAGATACTGTGTAGCCATTTAGCACGATAGAGTAACCATAATGACATGCTAAGTTTAAATTTTCACATACTAATCTTCTGGTGGGAAATCTGTGTTTTAATAAAAGAGTTTTAGTTCTCATATGATAATAACTAGACTGTAAAAAGCTTAAGTTTGGGGGAAACAGGGGTTTTGCATGATATGTGGGGAGACGGAGCGTAAGACGCACTCCCCTAAGAAAAAGAAAAATAAAAGAAAAGAAAATGCATTGAAAAAAGAAAAAAAATAGAATAAACACTTCGGCTACGTCGAGTTCTTTGGCCTTTGATATTCGAGCAAGTAAGCCCTCGGGGTGTCGCTACACCCAGCGCCCTAAGGCCTCGAGGTCTAGGAGTCGTTGGTCGAAAGCTTGCTACATGGATATCATTGAAAAGACTAAGAGGACTAGGCATTGCACAGTCGATTGTGTACACGGGAAAGTGCGAATACGCCCTCATGAGTCAATAAAAGCTTAATAAAACACCCCCTGTTGACTCTTAGCTTAAGTAATGCATAGTCTTGGTTAGAACTTATATGATTTACTGCTTTGCTTGAATTGAAACTTGTTTTTCCCCTAAGAAGCATAGTATGTGAGTTATTTATCTAAAATCATGTCTAATGGTTGCTAGGCACACAACGCACAATACATCAGTGCTGACAGTTTTGGATTTGCAAGAATATGCCTTATGGCCTTGTCGTGGGTAGCTTATCTATTCGATTATCTTGTGGTTTTCTGAGGCATTAATTTGAAAGTTCAATACTGACTGAGACATGGATTCGCATTCATAGTAGTGTAGGTTGCATACATTGTAGATATTGCATTGTATCTTGTGTTTAGTGTTGTTTTGGTTGCTTGAGGGCAAGCAACGTTTAAGTTTGGGGTATTTGATAAGTGGTTTTATGACCACTTATTCGGATAGTAACCAGCTTATTTCGTTGCTTAAACTCAAGTAATCCTGTGCTTTTAATATGTTTTTCCTGTGTTTTGCAGTTTTCATGTTTAGGAACTCTCCGAGTGCTAATTGAGCTTAAAAGAGCAAAAGAACGCTTCAAAAGGGGCAAAGCACTGAGATTGGTTTAGAGCATAAGGATGGCATGGGTAAAGAGGCAAGGAAATGTGATGCTACGAGGCTGCAAAAAGGAAAGAAAGCAAGTATGAAGGTTGCAGCCAAGTGCAGCAGCAAAAACAAGCCATTAACAAAATCTGCAAGGCCGCGCGGCCGCGCCCCATTCAAGGCATTGCCACGCACGGCCGCGCCAGTCAAGAACTTTGCCGGCTTTGACTTTCCAATTGCACGGGGCTTGGCTTGAGATTTGGGATATAAGGAGGCTCAGTTTTGGCAGCAAATATATACAACATTTGGCCTTAAGCCCTAGCCTAGCTCCTCTCTTCCTTTTCGTTTACATTTTGTCTAGATTAGGAGTAGATTATAGAGTAGATTAGTGCTAGTTTATAGTAGTTAGTTTTCTAGGGTTTTATTAGACTTGATGGTTGAAACAAGTGGATGCTATTGAAGATTCATTATTGGATGCTTAGAGACTCATATTTGTATTTCCTATCTTTAAACTTTCTTTGCTTTCTATTTTGTAATCTCAAGATGTATATTCATATTGTGGATGGTATATTTGAGTTGTCTATGACTTAAACTATATTTTGGGGTTTCATGGAACCTAATGAGTAGTCTATATTGATATCCATTCCATGTTGGTTCTTATTGATTGCTATTTGCTTATCTATTATGATTCATGTTTTCATTACTTAATTGATTCGCGACCAATTACTGTGATAACCTATGTGGGATTGAAAGACGAAATGTAGGTTTAGATCTAATCGTAGTAGCGGACGATTGTACGTTCACATAGTGTTGGGCATATGATTTGTGCTTAGGATAGACATATACCGAAGCGCCGCTTGTAGTCAATAGAGGACTTGAACTTAACCCTACTTATTTGTAAATCGCATACACATATAGTGGTTTAGGTAATGTGGGTGTTCATGTACGGTCTATCTTATGTGGATTGTATGTGATATGGATTCGGTGCATCGAAAGATGGTCGTCTCTCACTTTCGTGTTCTCGGCTAGTAAACTATTGCGATTAAATTGACCTAACTGGAAGTTTATTGACTTAGACGAATCATTAGGTGAAATTGGGATCTCTTATCTTCACTATCTAATTTCACTCTAGGATTAATTAGTTAAAGTTTAATTCCCTGTCTGGTTTAATTAATTTTTAATTAAAACACTTTACCGCCCGTTTAAATAAGATTGAGATGATTATGTGCTAGTGCTTTGGCGACTGTTTATCTGTTAATTCCTCGTGGGAACGATATCTTTACTCACTCTTTATTACTTGTTGACCGCGTATACTTGCGCGTTAATTGTCATCATATAAATCGGACAACAGCTTCCAAGAGCTTAAGAAAAGGTTGAGTACGGCACCTGTGTTATCTCTCCTGGATAGCACAAGAAACTTTGTGGTATATAGTGATGCGTCGCATAAAGGACTAGGTTGTGTGCTTATGCAAAACGGTAAGGTCATTGTATATGCGTCATGACAACTAAAGGATTACGAGAAGGGGTATCCGACCCATGACTTGGAATTGGCTACGGTGGTATTTTCTTTGAAGATCTGGAGACACTATCTCTATGAGGAGAAATGCAAAATATATACAGACCACAAAAGTCTGAATTATATTTTTACCCAAAAAGATTTGAATATGCGCCAGAGGAGCTGGTTGGAACGAATAAAGGACTATAACTGTGAGATCTTATACCATCCGGGTAAAGTGAATGTGGTTGCCGACGGCTTAAGCAGAAAGGTTGGGGAGAAGTTGATGATGTTGACTACCCAGGAGGAGCTAATTTCAGCAATGGAGAAACTGGAATTAGAGGTGAGATATCCTATGGAATCTGACGAGAAGCTGTTCCAGCTGGGAATGGGTACAACTTTACTAGATAAGGTTAAGGAAGCACAACTCCTAGATGAGGAATGTGAGAAGATAAGGAAGAGAATACCTGAAGGGACTGAACTGAAATTCAAGATGGACAGTACAGGATTGTTAAGATTCGAAAACATAGTTTGGGTAAGGCCAGTGCCAGAAATTAAGGACATTTTGAGCGAGGCTCATAGTTCGCGGTATTCAATTCACCACGGTAGTACCAAGATGTACCAGGATCTCCGACAGCATTTCTTGTGGCCGAATATGAAACGAGATGTTGCTGATTGTGTTGCCAAATTCCTAATGTGTCAGAAAGTGAAAGCGAAACATCAGAGGCCAAGTGGGTTGTTACAACCACTAGAGATTCCATAATGGAAATGGGAGCATATTATAATGGATTTCGTAGTTGGCCTTCTGACAACCCAGAAAGGCAGTATGGGTTATCGTTGATAGACTGACAAAATCAGCACACTTCCTACCGATCAAGATCAGATTCAACCTAGATCAGTTGGCAAAGCTATATGTGAAGGAGATTGTTTCAAGGCAAGGAGTTTCAGTATCGATTGTTTTTGATCGAGATCCGCGCTTCACATCAAACTTCTAGAAGCGACTACAAGAATGCATGGGAACGCAGTTGAGAATGAGTACAACATATCACCCTCAGACCGACGGACAGAGTGAAAGGACGATCCAGGCATTGGAAGATATGCTAAGAGTGTGCATCATGGATTTCAAAGGAAATTGGGATGATCACCTACCGCTCGTAAAATTCGGTTATAACAATAGTTACCATGCAAGTATCGGCATGCCGCCTTACAAAGTGTTGTACGACAGAAAGTGCAGAACTCCATTGTACTAGGATGAAGTTGGTGAAAGACAATTGCTAGGACCATAATTGGTACAACACACAGCCGAGATCGTCAAAGTGATCTATACAAGATTGGTAGCTGCTCAAGATAGGCAGAGAAAATATGCTGATCCACACCGTAAGAATGTTGAATTTAAATCGGGTAGCTTCATTTTCTTGAAAGTCTCTCCCTGGAAGGAAAAGATCAGATTCGGCAAGAAGGGAAAATTGAGCCCGAGGTTCATTGGACCCTTTGAGGTGCTGCGAAGAATCAGAGAAGTTGCGTATGAGGTAGCCTTACCTCCGGCACTAGAGCATGTCCACAACGTCTTCCATGTGTCAGTGTTATGACCATATAAACCAGATTACAAACATGTGATTTAATATGAATCCCTGCAATTTGAGAAAGACTTATCCTATGGAGAAGTTCCTGTCCAGATTGTGGACAGGAAGGAACAAGTTCTCAGAAATAAAGTGATACCTTCTGTTAAGGTAATCTGGAGGAACCACAACGCTGAAGAAGTTACGTGGGAACTCGAAGAACATATGATGAAGACTTACCCACATTTATTTGCTTAATCTATGTGTAAGCGATTCTGGGGACAGAATCTTTTTAAGGGGGAGAGAATGTAACGGGACGAATTTAATTGAACCGTAATTTTGAGGATAGAATCCTTTTAACGGGGGAAAGATGTGACAAGCGAGTGATTTAATTTAAAATTAAATAAATATTTTGATGATTTATTTATTGAGTTAAACAATTATTTGATGGAATTGTGGTAGATTAATTTAATTATATATGTTACATTGATTAAATTAATGTGGAGAATTTTTATATTTCAAAGTATGAATTTAATTGAGTTTATGAATTATTTAATAAGCATAATGTTATTCTAATTAATTTAATAATTAATTAGAGATTTAAGGATTTGACATAATTAATAAATGAGAATTTTAATTATGTGATGATGTAATTTAATGTGTAATATCTTCTTTTATTTAATTGATTTAAACAATGATTATTTGATTAATTAAAGTGTGACAATTAAACTATATAATAAGCACTTTAATTAAAATAATGGGAAATGAGTAATAAAAGAGATAAACAAACAAGGCCTAAGGGTCATAGGAGCAGTTAAGGCCTGATGCGCCTAACTGCTACCCATGACTACTACGGTTAATTATTATACGTATATAGAGTATCAAACCTTCATATTGTATATCATATCTGTGAAAGAAGTTCAGAGAGAAAGAGAGCAATTTGAGAGTAAATTGTGAGTTGAAGAAGAAGAGTTGTAGATTCTAAAGTTCATATCATCATCAAACAGAGCTAGCAAGTGTATGATTCTTCATCCCGAGTTTTATAATTACGTTAGTTTATTTTCTCCAACAAACCCAATTTAAGTTCTCTGTAACTTATTTGTATTGACGATTTTTGTATATATGATGATATATGGGTTAATATATGTTCATAACATATTTTCTATCACTTATGTATGTTTTAAAACAATCAAAACCATATAATTATGCTCTATTTAGAAATTTGAAAGTTATAGAGTATGAAGAACATGAATATGACATATATGTACAAATTTGCATGCTTTAATTGTTTATTTATGTGACACCCCCAAATTTGGGTACTACATTTCCACGGAATTTGGTGTTCACTATCTAAATAAAACATAACTACTGCCCATAAATTAGGAATGCAAAATAAATTACAACCTTAATAAATAAAATCTTCCTTATAAAAAGGGTTACAACTTAACAAATCATTCCCAAGGTTTCTAACCTTAAACATCGAAAATGCGGAAAATAAAACATCATAAACAATTAAAGTCTTATTAAAAAAATCTTAATCAAATATGAATAAGTCTTCACTTGTTCATCTTGCCTTTTTCTTTGCTAGTTGACGGTTCGTCAACTCTCTCAACTTTGGCTGCAATGGTTATATAAATTCAATAGTGAGCAAACAAAAGCTCACTGGGAATAACTATCAATAATGATGACATATTACTGAATAACCTCAACAGAATTGAATAATATTTCTTTCATCAATAATCAGGAATTGAATATAGAATTTAGAATTCATCTGAGGGTCATATGACCTTGAACTATGTCCCAGGTTATAAACATTTCTATTTAAACCTTTAATAGTCGTTAGACTATATGGACTCTTAACTCGTACTTAGGGGGATTAGCCCTTCGTACCATGTATTGTGCACAAATATCTTAACACTTTTGCATGGTAATCCCCTAATAATAGGGCTGTTCATCTCAGTATTAATTAACGAGTCCGCACCAAAGAAAGTTTGATTTGGATAAGCTCAAAGGGTAATTTAGAGTTCAACTATCATCAACTAAGGAGTAGTTGAATCAATTTACAATAATTAAGAATTCGATAATAAAAGAATTATGAAATAGCTATGAGTCATAACAATAGACATCATATTCAACAGTCATGCTTTAGAAATAAACTCAAAGCATTCGAAAGATATAATTAAAGCCTTGCTTGAACAATTAAGTCAAGGTTACATTATTTTAATAATGAACTTCAATAATATACTTGTCCATTGCAGAATAAAAGGACTTGCTCAAATAAATGTATAGTTAAAAAACTTGCATAATGTAAAAGAAAGGTTTAAGAACTTGCCTCGCGCGCAAGCTAGCAATTATTACCACGTCCCACAATTTATCCTACGTACACGTAATTAAAAATAGTAACATAAATTAGTTACCATATAGCTATTTCACCTCATTAGTTAACCAATCTAGGTTAACGCATCATTCTTAGTTATTAGGTTAAATCACTCGTTATTACCTAACATGATCAACCCACACATTCTCATCAAACTAAATAATTAATCAACTTATAATATTAAATCATACATTCACATTAATTAAATTATAATTAATCAAATTATAATTTAAATTATTCATTTCATTTTTAAAAATATAATTCAATCCAATTAGCATATAATGTTATTAACATGCTTCTATATTTATTACATCATCATTCTCATAAAATTGTACACTTAAAAAATAATTTTATGGATAAATTGCACTGTTGTCACTCCAGTGCCACACAATGCACTGCAGCTGGCGCTGCAGCGCTGCCACGTCAGCATGCTCTGCACCCTGGCTCGACGCTGCAGCGCTGCAGTTAACCCACATAACTGGCACTACCGCACTGGCCATGTCACCTGGCTATATAGTGGTGCTGCAGCGCCCAATTTACTCACAGAACTAGCGCTGCGGCGCCACATCACAATCAGACACAGACAGCCTCGGGAACTGTGCAGGAAAAAACCAATTTAGCTTATTTTCTCGCACCAAACTCAGAAATTAGACCACATAATGCATATAAAGCTTTATAAAAATATAATTTTATGCTTCTAACATGTTTTAACATATATAAACATCGCAACATATGATTAAAAATCTTTAATTTTGTGATTTTGAAGAAAACACCATTGTTAAGTGTTCTTGCAGAAAATAACACGGTGAGTTTGTTTTTAAACCAAATCACATAATTTAAATCATGTTAATTTCATTTCTTAACATATTGCTATAATCTAAATTCAATTCTCATAATCATAGCATAATCAAACACCAATTTTTGATATTTAAAAAAACTATTTTTTAAACTAGTTCACTGTAAATTGTTATGAACATGATTTCTTCATGTTCATCATATTTACATGAATTAAACAACTTAACTTGCATACAAATCATATATAAACAATTTATAACACAAACTATATATATAAATCATGTTTACATGAATTCTCATGAAAACTATAATCATAGAGAAGTGAAAGCATGAAGAAAATAAAAACATAATTTAACCATTACAAAGTTTAGATTGCTACCTTTGATGTTAGAGGAAGAAGATGATGATGATGAACTTAGATTTCTCAGAGTTTTTCTTTCTTCTTCTCTCTTTTCTCTCCAACTCTCTATTCTTACTCTAACTTCTAACTAAACGTAGAATAGAAAATTGACATATACATATAATTACATATAATTATAAAATATAACTTGACAAATATTTAAACATTTTAATAAATAGATAGCAGTTACTTTTTATTTGAAAATCAAAAGTCATAAGGCTTGTTTGGCAAAAACCCTTTATTTTAAAAAAATAATAATTAGGAACTATAGCCTTGTTTGGCAAAACCAATTTTAAAATAGATTTAAGGGCCTTCTTTGGTAAAACAGAATTAAAATCCTTTTAATTTATTTTAATAACTCTTTTACTATATAGTTTTAAATGTCACACTTTATTTAATTAAATCTCACTATTCCAATTTAATTAAATAAAAGCTAACATCCAATCATTAAATAAAATTGCCACATAAATTAAATTGCTACACAATTATAATTTACTCATTAATCATAATTTTATGTAACAAATTAGTAAATCTCTAATTTAATTATTTAAATTAAATTATTATATCATCAGTATCAAATACCACATAATATTTGTCTAACTTAATTATATCAATTAAATTAGAACTACACCACAAAATTACTTACACATCAATTTAATTAACATATTGCACTTAATTAAATTACTTCATAACATAATCACATCAATTATTTATTCAACTCAATAAATAAATCGATTAAAATATTTATTTAAATAAATAAATAGTTAAAATTAATATACAAAAATCTCGTTTGTTACAATTTAACTTGAAATTGATAGTAGATTACGATTATGCATGTTAAAATGAACAAAATGAACTTTAAACGGACAGATTCGGAGTTATAACGAACCGGTAATGATGAATTTCATGATTTTTCTCAAAACTTTATAAAATACCAAAAACAGTGAATTTAAGCATTCCAATTTGAATGATTATGGGATCTAAAGTGTTAAAAGCATTCTAGAAACATTGTATGATGCTTCTGTGAAGTTTATAGTTCATGGGTAACGTTAAAATTTGTTGTGTTAGTTTAATTTGGGATTTATTAGGCTAAAGATCAGTACTGTCGCAAGTCGCAGAGTTCGAATCTGGGAACCTTTGCCCCGGTGAGGTTCTCAGTACTAGAAAGCTTGCCCCGGCGAGCCTGCACCGTGGCGAAGTTTCCCTATACAAAATCTCGCCCCGGCGAGAATTGCAGAGAGGAAACTATTTTTTTTTTGGGTTTTCAGTCATGGCATGTTAGTTTAACTTAGTCTAACGAACATAATAGTGCGTTAAGAATATAATAAGAGGTTATAACAAATTTTTAAATGTGTATATGATGATTTCAAATTCGTATAGGAACAATTGTAAAGAACTTAAACTTGTGGTTCGTGAAATTTGACATTTGTTGTGTGGTTAGTCAAATACGTATTTTTGATTTATGTTACGTGGTTAATGTGAATGATCAGAACTTAAAACTATGTTAATAAGTCAAAATGGAAGTGATACATAAACCTATAAGACTAACATTAGTAAAACTAATGAATGTTGTGATCCTAATGGAATATGTAGGACTATTTTGGAACGTGAATAGTGATTGTTTAAATTACGTACAAGGCAAGTTTTTCTTACCCTGTCTCGATTATGATTATGCAAGTGTTCTATCCCTAATTTATTATTGTTGAGAATGTTTCCTAAATTTTACTTTTAACCGAGCAAGTTTTCTAAATCAAAGTTATTCATTGACCAAGTTCTAAACTTATGTTTCTATATCAATCAAATTCTTGTCCTTATCCATTCAAGTTCAAGATTTCATATAAGATATTATAATCCTTTTAAAGTATTTCTTCAGTTATACAATACTTATTCTATTGTATACTCTTGAGATTTATTATTTGATTTGAATATCAATGTAATTGTTGAACCTTGTAAGACTAGTGAACCCTTATTGATTCGACTAGTCCATAGTTGATGAATGTTCTAAATTCTAGAACTATTATTGAGCTAATCCAAACCAAACTTCCTTTGGTGCGGACTCTGATGTCAAACTTAAATGAACAACCCTGTTATACAGGATTATTTACGCATTAGCGTTGAGATGATATGCACATTATGGTACTAAGGGCTGATCCCCCTAAGTACGAGTAGTAGAGTCCATATAGTCTTATGACTGTTAAAGGTTTAAACTAGAAATACTTGACAACCTGGGACATAGTTCATGGTCTTATGACCCTCAGAAATACTTTTGATTCTTGTTATTCATTCTTGATTCAAAAGCCGAGCTTTCTATTATTCAGAACCCTTTTGACTTACTGGCATATTATTATTAGTGTTATACTATTATACTTGTGAGTAATCATGCTCACTCTTGCATAATAACATTGCAGTTAAGAAAAAAGGACTGATGAGCCTTCCTAACAAAGGCAAGGGCAAGATTAACAAGTGTTGAAGACTTGTTATTTATTTGAAAATGTTTATTGTTAAGACTTGATGTTATTTAAGACTTATTTATTTGTTTATATTTTTCGCATTGATGTTTAAGGTTAGTATGACCTGGGATTCATTTATTCAGACATTGTAACCCCTTAAGGGGAGGATTTCTATCTAATTATGTTTCTGCATTTATTATGGGTAGATAGATATGTGATATTTGTACAGTGAACACCAAATCCTGTGGAAATTGAAGTACCCGAGTTTGGGGGTGTCACAAAACCCGAATTCTGTGCGTTACGAGTACTTCTCATTCCATACATACATCATTATATCTTGAAAACTAATGATATATCCATTCAATTTCCAAGTTCTATTACCTTAAAATCTTCCTTCATTAAAAATAATGATAATTACATTATTCTTATCATCTTACAATTGTGACTTAACTAGTCACCACATCTACAGATTAGTTTAATCTAACTATTCTACAAGTCTTCGATTGATATTCACGCTTGTTCATAACATGAACAGTACTTCATCTTTTGACGCTAATGGTACTTGCAACCATAGCATCTCACCATAGCAGGACATCGATCCAGTTGATCTTCACAGGGTTTTTTTAATACATACTACATGTAGACACTCAAAATTTTTGCATTCCTGCTACTAACCATGCAAGAGGGCAAAACCGTCAACTCAACCCCGGTCACCAATATTGGGATGTTAACTCAACCCCGATCACCAATACCGGGACAACCACAGCCCCGATCACCAACATCAGGATGTCAACTCAACTCTGGTCACCAATACCGGGACAACCACAGCCCCGACCATCAATATCGGGCCATCAATTCAACCCCGGTCTCAATACCGGGCCATCAGTTCAACCCCGATCTCAATACCGGGCCATCAGGTCATCTCCGGTCTCAATACCGAGATATCAAGTCAACCCCAATCTCAATACCGGGACGTCAGGTCAACCCCAATCTTAATACCGAGATCTTCACTCAGCACCGATCACAACCCGGGAGGTACAGTGAAGCCTCGGTCACAACCGAGAGATCCAGTTCAGCCCTAGAGATAACCCTAGGAAGCCAATTCAACCTTCAAAGACAAACCCGAAGCACCACATCATCCCCAGAGATAACCCGGGACCCCAAGTCAACCTTGAAAATCCCTGAGGACAAACAGAATCGGCTGGAATCAAAACCTCAGAAATAACCCCGGGAAATCAGTCGAAGACCATGTCAGCACTAAAGGCAACCTCGGGAGGGGCAAAATGGTCATTTTACCAAATTGAAGCCGATTCGGTCAAACTTAAGGCGAATTGATGCAACCAAGGTCAGAAAGAACCATAACAATAATCCTGAGTGCAAATAGCGTAAGACAGCTCAACGGATAAACTGCGGGGAATTAAAGACCTGGTTATGAACCAGTCTTCTTGGACCCAGAAAATGCTTTATCCCATGTGATTGTGACACTCTCGGCGAGAGCTTTTCGGAAAGGTATCGCATGCCTCAAACTGACGCTCTGATCAAAAGTTAGAAAGTTTTAAATCAGACCTTGCGTTGCTCGGAGCGCACGTACTTCGAGACGACGAGACCCGCCTTGTGGGCCCCATCACGTGGAGCCACACCTCTACCTACGGCAGCAGTAGGTAGAGTGGTGGCTCCCTGGCCTATATATATGAGGTGCCCCCCCTCATTTTTATAATTCTGAAACGCTTCAAACCTCTGCCCGTTTGGTTTTCTGTCTAATTTCTTGTCTTCCAAACCTAAATTGTTTCACTCTAACACGTAGATATACTCACATAATACCACATATCAGAAAATAACATGTAGATTCGGATGTTTAAAGCCTACGATTTGGTAAAAAGCCCGTGTAGCAATCCATTGTGAGTATTTTTACGATCAGCAAGTCAATATTACTACTTTACAATGTTTTGCACTTCCACATCAAATTTCGTTGTCTAAATATGCCCATAACTCAGTTTCGTGGCCCTTTTTGCAAACTTTTTGTACATTTTAGTACCTAAACGCATTTTTTTGGCATTTTTACAACTCGGATTGACGATTCGTCGCTCCTAGAAGCTTGCATATACTTGCAACTTCATACTAAGCAACTTCGCCGGATTGGGTTATCTTCCCAGTTCGGGTTTGGCTTTTTTTTGTATATATTTAACTGTATATATACTAACTTTTCAATTCTGTAAAGCCCGGATGTCAAATCCACGGTAGTTTACTACTTTTATATATAAATATGTATATATAAGCAGCCTTCACCACCACTGGGTTATCTTCCCAGTCTTGGTTGACTACATTTCCGTCTCTATATATATACTTATATTTCAGTTCGGCCTGGCTTATTCTGTGGCCTTTTTACTACTTTTATATATAAATATACATATATAAGCAACATTCACCACACTAGGTTATCTTCCCAGTCTTGGTTGACTACTTTTCTGTCTATATATATATATATATATATATATATATATATATATTTACATTCCAGTTTGGCCTGGATCATTTTGTGGCCTTTTTACTATTTTTGACACTATTCACCATTACTGGGTTATCTTCCTAGTCTTGGTTTAACTATCTTTTTGTCTATATTTAAATATCTATATTTTTATTTTCTTCCGGGCCTCGAAGTGAAAACCCACCGCCCTTTACTGTTTTTTATATATATTTCAATTCTGTCCAGAATGGATCATTCTGTGGCTTTTATACAGCTGTTATATATATATATATATATATATATATATATATATATTTCAATTCCAGTCCGGGTACCGGCGTAAAAACCCATCGCCCTTTACAACTTTCATATATATAATTATATATATATATATATATATTTGTTTACTCGTTTTTATTAAATTATTGCTGTAAATATTCATTTGATATGAATCGACACTGATATTTCTGCGGGCGAACTAGATTTATTTAAATCTCGCCAACTCTAGCTTTCAAACGGTTCAAAATAGGTACAGACGGAACCGGGAAGCTAGAATGGCTGAGATTTATTTAAATCTAGCATTTTTGTAGTTTCAGTTATAAAAGCTACCGGGCGGAACTTAGATCGCTATCTAGTGGGAACGAGATGCTTCGGCCATGTGCGAGCCAGGATTTACTGATGAATCCCTGGTTCTGGCAATATTTGGATATATTTCTGTAAAAATGTGAGCTGTGCAGGTTTATTGGCCTCCCTATGTGAGTCTAGGAAACGTGGGATTCGTGATCAAACTTATCAGAATCTGATTCCCATGATGGGCAAACTCCATTTTATAAATGTACCCTGCCAATTTTTCTGTAAAAATGTACATACAAAAGAACTTAAAACGGTTATCTGGATTTAAGGTCTCAACATAGTGAAAATATGGTTTGTCGTGTCTGAGTCACTCTGATGGCTGTCATGCCCATGGAAGACCGACAGTTGTATATATTTTGTGGTCGAGGATGCTTCGCAGCCCTACAATCACACCATTCAAATTGAGCCTTAAGGCTGAAAAGATAAAACTGAAGTATCGATATGCTTCAATTCCTATGTTAGCGTAAGGGTTTGAAAACGTTCTTTCAAAACATCATTCAACAATCTTTTCTTAAAAAGAAGCTTTTGCAAATCAAATCAAACACTTTTGCAAATCAAATCAAACCCTTCGTATATAGGTTCAACGATGCATAAACATACTTCCAATCAAAGCATATGCCCAATTACTTCTAGTATTCACACACACACATTGCAGATTTAAAAGGGAAATATTAAAAAGATGCGGTACCGTGTTTACACGGGAGTTGTGGGGTGCCTAACACCTTCCCCACACTTAACCAAGCCCCCGAACTCAAAACTTCGATTTCAAAGATCAAGTTTCAACAATGTCCAGCAATTAGGCCTCTTTCAAACAAAACTCGATTGAGTTGGTACAACCATTTCAAATCTACCAACTGACGACTCTGTAAAACATTCAATCGTTGACATAATACATATTGACCTTTTCCTAAAAAACCCTTCAAAACTTTTTTTGCAATAAAAAAGAGTAAGGGTAGGGATAACTTAGGAAGAGAGAAAGATCCGGGGTGTGACCCGACCCGTGGATTTTTTCTTGACGTCAATAGGTGGCGACTCTGCTGGGGATAGTAGAGGGCTTAGGCCGCATTCCAATCTTTTCAAACATTTTCCTTTCAAAACTACGTATGTGTGAATGTTGCATCTTTACATTGAATGAATGTGTGAATGCTGCGTATTTAAATTGAATGAATGTGAATAAATGTTTTCCTGTTTTTAGTGCTTCGCACCCATATTAGTGATT
Organism: Panax stipuleanatus; assembly: GCA_020205555.1. Taxonomy (NCBI): domain Eukaryota; kingdom Viridiplantae; phylum Streptophyta; class Magnoliopsida; order Apiales; family Araliaceae; genus Panax; species Panax stipuleanatus. The sequence continues at coordinate 79,676,212 of CM035116.1, read as the reverse complement.
CCCACCAATGTCATCATATGCATACGATGAGGCGCGATGTATGTGAATGTATGTTGTGTGATTCCTCCTTCGGGAGGCAAAACCCATCGGTGATAAGTAATGACTCTGGGGACGGCTAAGTCTCTGGGGGATCATGAAAATGCACCATCTAGATTCGTTCCAGTTAAAAGATCGGATTAATTTCCCCTCTAGTAGATTGCGATGATCTGGGGACCTTTATGCCAAAGAAGCTGCGAGAGTAGCCTAAGATAGGTCTGCCTCTGATTAACCAAATCCGATGGGAAGCTTCTTAATGCCTTCCTCTTTCAATTCATTGTCAAATTTTCAATTCCAAATGTAAAGGAGCATAATGTAAATATCATAATGAAAGATTTACATTTCCTTTCACATACATCTTGTTATCCTATCATCAAAATAACTAACCTCTGTTTTGCATGATAAGATTTAAAAAACCCCTAAATATGACACATTGCATAACATGTATATAGTTAGTGTCTATCAAGACTAAACTACCTACTTGTCTTGTAGGTAAGAGTGGTCTCATTATTAGATCACAATTTAAAAAGGCACAAAGCCTATCCACCAAAATAGCTTAAAGTGGCCAACACGAATCGGGATCCGTATCTCGAAAGGAGTTTGAGAGACTTCAGAGTCAAATAACAGAGTTGGCTATCCTCCTGAGAGAACAAAGTAAAAGCACTCAAGGCCAGGTAATGCCCAATCAAACCAAGTCCTCCTCACAAGGTGGCAATCAAAGTGCTGACAAAAAGAGGGAACTACAGATCCCTAAACCTCGATCCAGTCAAAGAACTAACAAAACCCCGAAAATCACAAATCTTAGGGAAGATCGGGAAACTGGCGATATCCAAAGGAAAGTCCGACAAATGGAAGAAACCATCCGTTCAATCAAAGGGACTGGAAACCTTGGAAGTGTCACCTATTCAGATCTCTGCATATTCCCAAGGGCTAGATATCCTGACAAATTCCAAGTTCCAGAGTTTAAAAAGTACAATGGGGAAGGCGATCCCTATACGCACTTGACAGTATACATTGGCGAGCTAGGGTCTTATGCTGAAAATGAAAGCCTCAGAATGCAGCTTTTCCAAAAGAGTCTCATTGGAGAGGCAAGGACATGGTATGCCCAACTTGATAATTTAAAAATCCACAGTTGGGAAGAGTTAGCTCATGCCTTCCTAAATCAATACAGCTTCTAGTCTCAAATAGCTCCGGATCGATATCAAGTGACCAAAGTCAAAAAGCAAAACAACGAGTCTTTCCTTGAGTATGCCCAAAGATGGAGACGTCTGGCAGCACAGGTCAGCCCGCCTATGACAGAAACTGAAATGGTGATGACTTTTATAGACATCCAAGAGGCACCTTACTATGAGAGGATCCTAGCTGGAATAGGAAAGCCATTCTCAGAGATGAGTAAACACGGCGAGATGACAGAGATGGGCCTGAAAGCAAGCAAGATTAAGGATCTCACAGCTTTGAAAGTAGTCGCCGATCCTATACAGTCTGGAAATTAGGCAAGTGATCCCATGAGGATACCCAAGAAAGGCGATGAAGATGTATCCCTCATTGTATAGGGGCAGTCTAGGAGACCCAACCATAGTCCCCCCATTTGGAAGAGGGAAGGCAATCTGTCATTACAACAACAAATTACATTCAACCAATGCCAGGAAAGAAAGAGAAAATTTGAAAGAACAAAAAATCGGGTGTTCACTCCACTAGGCGATTCCCTTGAAAATATGTTGGTGATATAAATAGATCACAAGAAAATTACCAAATTGGCTCCACCTCTGGATCCAAAAAGCAAAAGATGCAATCCTAGCCAGAGATGTGCTTACCACTCATGAACTCCAAGACACGATACACAAGATTGTTGGTCCTTGAAGCATAAAATCCAAAACCTGATCGAAAACAGCAATATTGTGGTCCAACAACCTGACCATCCAAATGTCAACACCAACCTTCTGATGCCGCATGATATAGAGGGAGTAAATACGATCGGGTCAGGAAGCGATGAAATGTATTCAAATCGTAAATACATACGAAGGAAGGAGGAATACCCCCAAAGGAACATAACAAATGTCCTAGAACTGGAAAATGCAGAGGAGGGTATGATAGTGAGGCAAAAGTTGGATACGATCCAACATCAAGTAACTCTGCTGGCTAATCTGATAGTGCGACAACATCAGGATACAAGGTAACATTTCACTCATGAGGAGTTGTATGTGGTGAAACGTAGAAAGCTTGTGATAGAGTAAGATATAGTTAAGTGTTGGAATTCCATTGAGGACTCATGTGATGGCTTAGTTGTACAAACTTTTGTATGGGCAGAAGTTTTGTGCTTGCACTGAGTGCGTCACATTGATAATCGTTGGAATGTTAGTGTCGCGGTATCATTATACATATGGTGGAAAGGTTATTCTTTTCTCATATCTATTTTGATAGATAGAGGTTTCTAAGATATAATTAGATAATATTAAGATTAGGTGCGAGTTCTTAAAACTCATGCCTATGATAAGTTCGTGACACATAATCGTATGGTGGGACCCCTTAGCGAATGGACGACTTTGGTCTGACTAGGATAAGTTCCTCAACCCATATGATTGTGGTAGGTTCCTGAGCTTCCATGGTGTGGTAAGTTGGTGAACTGTATTGAGAATAGATATATTATATAAGAGTTTTGGAATAGTGAGCATTGATGGTAGTAAGAGATTGAAGTGATGGAGAAATTTGGATTTTTCTAAATCTTCTAGCTACGCTAGATTTTCAAAATTTATTGACTTCGTGCTAGTGTTTGCACTTCGGTTTTCTTGAGAAAAACAATTGAGTCGGGTGACTGAACCAATGAGTTTTAAAAACAACACCGTTATTCGTATATCTAAGCTATTTGTTTCGGCTAAGACAAAAATAATTGAAAATCTTTCAAAATGTATTTTGACCATATGCATCATTTGATATGATGTAGAATGGTAAACGATGGAGTCATCAATGCAATCGAACCTAGTGTAGGTTGTGACCGAAAGATCGTCAGCCCACTATGGTATGATATAATATGACAAAGTCATAAAATGGCGGAATCCTCAACGTACTATTAAGTTGGTGCGGCATCATGACGTCATAAAACGGTTTTTGGTTTTTCTTTCGAATTATAAAAAGTTACTAAATTATTTCGATTGATGTCCGAATTGTTGATAAGAGTCTAAGCTATTTGGTTCGGCTAGGTGACTGTTGAAAAGAGATTATAGAATTCAAGCATTCTTGTGTATTTATGCCAAACCAGATTGCTCTGGTGCGGATTTTGATGTTGAAAAGCTGAGGTGAACAACCCTATAAAGGTGACATATTTTCGGAGACAATGGTTTCGAACGTAACGCATATAGTCGTTACAAAACACTACGTTACGGCCCAATGTAGTGGTACAATAGGTTGGCCACCTAGAGTACGCGTGGATGGTGTTTTCAGTCTTTGTGATTGATAAACACTCTGGTTTGCGGTGTGAAGAATTGTGTTGAAGCATTAGTAAACCTGGAGAAAAGTTCACGGTCTTGTGACCCCTCAGCATAAATTGGAATCTGAGTTATTCATACTACTTTCCGATTATTGAAAAATCGTGGAAGATTCTTATTCTTCTAAAGGATGAATGTGGTAAGTAGAATGATCCTTAGAAAGGAGAAAATGGTAGAATGCGATTGAGAATGTTATAATAATAAAACTTCTGAAAAGAGAATGAATAAAATTATTCAAGAGAATATGTAATAATAGGAATAGCACCGAGTAGAGGAAGTTTCGGTGATTCCGAGGACGGAATCCTTATAAGGGGGAGAGGATGTAAGAACCCGAATTTTCAGATATTATTAAATAAGGATTTATTAAATAAAATTCTTAAACTGTGAGATGGGTTCGAATAATAATATATATATGTGATATGAGGTATGTGGTATTATATTACATAGGATAATATGGACTATGTAAAATGTATTTTTGTGATTTATAAATATATTATTAATATATATTTGTTACTTATCGTAGAGACGATCCAGTTGAGATAAGGAGGTGGATAAATTCCTATCGATATTAAATAATTTATAGAATTATTTTATCATAGTAAGTTGGTGACATTAAATATCCTTAATGTATAATCACCATATTCTTGTGTATGTGTATTAATAACTAGTATGCTTATAATATAGGTTATTGATAAATCTTAAGCTATCCGTGAATAGGTTTGGATAGTGAAGCATGAGTTAGTTAAGGAATTAACTAATAAGAATAAATATTAGTTAATTTAAGTTGGGAGTTATATTATGGAATAATATAATGAGAGTATTGAACCTTAATTAACTATGATGATATAGTACAGTGTTTAATTTACTTAAGTAAATGAGTGAATTAATATGTGTGTTGAATATGTAATTATAGTTGATACTTTTATATTACTTAGAATAGTGATATGTGAGAAAGTCTAATGTGCGAATAACGTTATATATATATATATATATATATATATATATATATATATATATATATATATATATATATATATACGTTATTAAAAGGGAGATGGAAATCATTATATCTTTAAATGAATATTTGAAGAAATTGTTTTGGGAACAATTTATAGAAAAGAAAGAGAAATGGTTATTATATATTTTAATAAAGGATATTAAAATAATTTTTAATATTGAATTATTTTAATAAAAGGAGGAAATGTTATTTTTGAATAGTAACATTACCTTATATATTTTGTATAAGGTGTGATTGATTAATATGATAGATATATTACATATTTGCTATATGTAAATAAATTGATAGAAATAATTTCTTATAATAGAGAATAAACTTATTATCTATTTACTATATATAATATATGTACATGTGTCGTACATATAGTTATTTGAAATTATATTAAGAATATTGTCTTGAGACAATAAGTAAATTATTTTCTAATAATGAATGTCTTTATTCGGAGAAAACATAATATTTATGTTATGGCAAAATACATAATTTCTAATGTATTTTTCAAGGGAGTTTAATTAATGAAAGGAAACTAAGTTATTTTTAATATATTAAATAACTTAAGTTATTATTTGATCGTGAATATTATTATTGGAATAATTAATAGAGTATATATTAATTATTATAAGCGTAAAAGTTATACTTATTATAAGTATAATTAATTGAAGTAGTTTAGCATTTTAATAGCTAGAGTTATTATATTACCGTAAAGGTTATATAGAATATTTGAATATTTTCATTCACGATATATTTATATATGTGAACCTTGTGATTTAATAGTTCTAATTATATTGAACATGTTATAAGTAGTAAGTGATGAGAATAAGAATAAGCTTAATGTAAGCTTGTGAAATATGCCTTGTGTGGCACGATAATAGATTCGGTAATGAATGATGGAAGAATTATTTAAACAATTAATCTATATTAATTGTTATTATAATAATATGTTGAATTATTATTATTGCGAGTGATAGCATGATAATAAGTATATTTGTTATAAATATAATAAGATTTATATTTATTGTGAAAATTAACTATATAAATGTTAATTAATTGTTATGGAAATTTTAATTCCATTGATTAATGAGAAATGGATTAATAAATATTATTATTAATTAATTGATCAGATAAGTAAATTACTTACTTATATGTGCAAGCATGCGAATAAAATGTCTAGCGTATAGTAACTAACTATATATTGTACGAAATATAAAGTGCAATATGACTATGTTATTTATGAATATAAACTATATAGTAAAGTTTATTGAGTTGTAAGAGGTACATGAAATGTGGGTGTGACAATGTGTATATTAAGTATACAATAAAATAATATATCATAGATATATTGTAAATAATTATTGAATTTACTAATAGAGGAGACAATACACTGTGATAGTACCCGATAGAATTATATTCGGCATTAATAAGATGTACATGGATTATATGTATGTAAACTACTTGATACATTATATTATTATTTGCTCATTATGAGTGATATTGTGTACCCTCTAATTCATTATAACCTAAGTGTTTATGAAATGAATTATGATATAGTCTTAGTAAGCATGATAGGCTATATATATAACCTTAGTGTATTGTATAGCCAGTTGCTGAGTTATTTATTGTCCCACATTATGTGCCCATCTCATTTCTCCTTCACGTGATATGCTCCAAGCTAGTCTACTTCCTACTCCTCAAACTCAGCATTCCATAGCAAATGATGAGCAAGGGTGAGGAATTCATGATGAGTTCCACCCACTCTCACCAACTCTCCCTTATCCATTGAACAAGCTTGCATTCCTTTGGTTTAATTTGAGGTGGAATTGTAATGTCTGTGTAAACATTTGCCTATAAAATGAAGCTCTTCTCCTTCATCTTTTCATTTTGCTGAGCTTTTGTTTAAGTGTTAAGTGGAGAGCATTGCATACCTTAGTAATAGCATTCTAGAATTGAGAGAGAATTTAGTAGCAGCAAGCCCAAGTTATTAGCAGAGGTATAATATACCTTTCATGTTCTTCAATTCATGTTTTCTAAAATTCTGTAAATTTCTAACTCTTGAATTTAGTATGGAATCCATGATTATGTGATCAAGCAATGTTTGTTAATTGCTCCTTAGTTGCTATGCTAGCTTATAATCATGATAGAACTGTAATGTAGTAGCTTAGAATGATAATCGTTGCGAAATTCTGAGTTTGGCTAGAGGTACTGCCGAAGCAGAAGCTGCTCTGTCTCTGGCCGGCCAGTGGCGCAGCTGCTCCAGTTTTATACTGGCCAGCGGCGCAGCTGCGCCGGTACCAGACTTGGGTTGGGGAAGGCCCTGCGCAGCTGCGCCAGTTTTGAACTGGGGAGCTGCGCAGCTGCGCTGGTCCCCTGTCCCAGTTTCTGTTGTCTGTTAAGTACTGTTAAGTGCTAGCATGAGATATATAATTAGAACAAGCATGTGGACATAGATAACATACATATATGATTACCTTGATATGAAATGAGCATGTGTAACGATATTAGTACACATAATTGAAGAAAAACTTATAGTTTTGAAATGAAACTTATAGTTTCGATTGTGAACTTGGACACATATGTAATATGTATATAATCTGATATTTTAAACATGATAGTATGGTTTATATTGACATGAAATGCATGCTTAAAGTATTAACCGTACACTAGTATTAGAAGTTAAGACAATTTTCGAAATAATAAACTTAAGACTTTCGAAAACGAACTTAACCAAGACTAATGTCTTTTAGATTCTGACCATTTGAGAATATTTATGTGGTTTAAATATGAGTTTCTAGTGTATATGAAATACATATAGATGCCATGCATGTACTATGATTCCTTGTTGACTTAGTGTGATTTCCAATGAAAAGCTAAGGACATCAATTACCATATGAATTATGTTGTGATCATGCAAGCATATGCATTAGGATGTCATTATGCCTATAGACATGTTGACATGAGCATCATTTGATGGAGCATGGATATCACCTATGTACACGTATTCAAGAAATAAAATTTTAAAGCATAAACTATGTGATTAGGTATACATGTGTAGTATAAGCACGAGCATGCCTACTTAGTATTTTTTAGCCTCTTTATGTGGTAATATGACCTTAGTAGTTGGCCTTGAAGTATGGACTTGAATTACTTAAGGTATATGAAAGTCTGACATGAAAACCATGTAACTTTGAATTAGATTTGAATGTGCATGCTAGGTTTCAAACTTGAGTTAATGACCCTATAGATATAGGTACGTAATGGACATCAGTAATCTGAATGCTAGTGAATGACCTCGGGTTGTCCAGCAGAATGAAAGGTCATTTCTGGTTTGACCAGTGAGTGGCGCAGCTGCGCCACTCTTAAGGCCAATACCTGCACAGTTGCGCCATCCTGTTTTCAAGATTTGTGCAGTCTGTTTGTTCTTGATTTTGTAGTAGACTTGTATTATTACTTAAACTGCAAATCATGGTCTGACCCCTACTGGTTTATGACTATATGATAAACATAATAACCTTGCATGCTTAGTTGACAAGGATTTTGAAAGGTGAAACTTAGAAAAGTTTGAATGTAATGGTTTCGATAAGGTTTGAGAAACATGAAAGCAATATAGATCATGTATCTATGAGCTTTAAATACGTGTCGAACACGTAGCGAGTCGAGTAAAGGTGTATGAATGTTGATATTAAAAGTATACCTATACTAGCTACTATAGGAGTATGTTAAGAAAGTGAAACAAGGTTCTAAGAAACAAGTTAGACAACAATGTAACCTTTATTATTACATTGAGAATGTGTGGATGCATATAACTGATGAGTGTGATCTCTATGGTTAATATAACTGTGTAGGATTACACAAAGTGCATAGATTCTTAAGCAGTTAAGTCGTAGTTATTAAACTACGAATCAGGAAAGTCTTTCAGTTCCTATTTGATATATGAATTCAATAACTGTTAGTTGAATTATATTATGCTGTGATAATGTGAACTTATATATGAACTGTATATGAGATATAAATGAGATTGAAAGTTGATCTTTGATGATATACTTGTTATGTGAAAAGTAACATGCGTAGTAAATATAAACTGTTTATAAATGCATGAACTGAGTATGATGTTATATGCTATGTGATGCATGAGAACTGTTAGAATTGCTGAGCTGTCGAGCTCACTCTTGCAAACAACCACTTTTGCAGGTTAAGGATTCACGGTAAAGATTTCGTGCTTCTTGATTGATAAAGATAGATAGTATCGCATTGAAGAATATTACTTAGATTATTGTCTGGACCATGTTTAGATTCTAGATGATGTACTCGATAGTTGCTTACACTGTTTAATACTTGTTGTATTGTAAGAATGTATTAATTAATACATAGAGGATATCGAGTTGAGTTATAAATATTTATATGATAACTCAGATAAGAAGGAATCATATTATATAGTTGATTCAAGATTTGTAATCGGTATCAAAGTTATGGAATCAATAAAAAGATTTTTATTCAAAGGATATTGAAAAGTTTAAATTATTCCGTATTTTAGTAATATCGAATATGATGTAAAGACGAGATCTTGGATATTAATAGAATTTATATTCTAAATTGTAATAAACAAAGTTGTATTCTTTTACTAATGATTAAAAGATGTAATAGTTCCGCGTTAGTAGTATCGTGACTGCACCGAATCAAAGGTTTCGAAGGAACGTGGATTTGGGGGCGTCACAGGTTGGTATCAAAGCTGTAGGTTATAAACCTTAGGTAAGTGTACCTTAGACTATAACCTGAGAGAGTGAAAGATAAGATTAAAATATATCTAAATGAAGATTCAAAGAAGAATCTCGAAATATCTAGAGAATGAGAAACAGGAGTTTCCTAACTCCGGTAATGAAAATGTTAAGACGATGTCTATAAGATGTATATGACGAAGATAGTGAGAATAAACTCGGATGGAGTTTAGTTGATAGTAGGGAAAGAACCCTAAGATAAATAGATGATCACGACGTGATCAGATTGAACTGTGAAATGATAGATAGTCTGTAATGACTAAGTATGTATAGCTTGATGCTATGAGAGAATGTACTATAAAAAGTACGAGATGAACTCATGAGGAGTTGTATGTGGTGAAACGTAGAAAGCTCGTGATAGAGTAAGATATAGTTAAGTGTTGGAATTCCATTGAGGACTCATGTGATGGCTTAGTTGTACAAACTTTTGTATGGGCAGAAGTTTTGTGCTTGCACTGAGTGCGTCACATTGATAATCGTTGGAATGTTAGTGTCGCGGTATCATTATACATATGGTGGAAAGGTTATTCTTTTCTCATATCTATTTTGATAGATAGAGGTTTCTAAGATATAATTAGATAATATTAAGATTAGGTGCGAGTTCTTAAAACTCATGCCTATGATAAGTTCGTGACTCATAATCGTATGGTGGGACCCCTTAGCGAATGGACGACTTTGGTCTGACTAGGATAAGTTCCTCAACCCATATGATTGTGGTAGGTTCCTGAGCTTCCATGGTGTGGTAAGTTGGTGAACTGTATTGAGAATAGATATATTATATAAGAGTTTTGGAATAGTGAGCATTGATGGTAGTAAGAGATTGAAGTGATGGAGAAATTTGGATTTTTCTAAATCTTCTAGCTACGCTAGATTTTCAAAATTTATTGACTTCGTGCTAGTGTTTGCACTTCGGTTTTCTTGAGAAAAACATTGAGTCGGGTGACTGAACCAATGAGTTTTAAAAACAACACCGTTATTCGTATATCTAAGCTATTTGTTTCGGCTAAGACAAAAATAAATTGAAAATCTTTCAAAATGTATTTTGACCATATGCATCATTTGATATGATGTAGAATGGTAAACGATGGAGTCATCAATGCAATCGAACCTAGTGTAGGTTGTGACCGAAAGATCGTCAGCCCACTATGGTATGATATAATATGACAAAGTCATAAAATGGCGGAATCCTCAACGTACTATTAAGTTGGTGCGGCATCATGACGTCATAAAACGGTTTTTGGTTTTTCTTTCGAATTATGAAAAGTGACTAAATTATTTCGATTGATGTCCGAATTGTTGATAAGAGTCTAAGCTATTTGGTTCGGCTAGGCGACTGTTGAAAAGAGATTATAGAATTCAAGCATTCTTGTGTATTTATGCCAAACCAGATTGCTCTGGTGCGGATTTTGATGTTGAAAAGCTGAGGTGAACAACCCTATAAAGGGGACATGTTTTCGGAGACAATGGTTCCGAACGTAACACATATAGTCGTTACAAAACACTACGTTACGGCCCAATGTAGTGGTACAATAGGTTGGCCACCTAGAGTACGCGTGGATGGTGTTTTCAGTCTTTGTGATTGATAAACACTCTGGTTTGCGGTGTGAAGAATTGTGTTGAAGCATTAGTAAACCTGGAGAAAAGTTCACGGTCTTGTGACCCCTCAGCATAAATTGGAATCTGAGTTATTCATACTACTTTCCGATTATTGAAAAATCGTGGAAGATTCTTATTCTTCTAAAGGATGAATGTAGTAAGTAGAATGATCCTTAGAAAGGAGAAAATGGTAGAATGCGATTGAGAATGTTATAATAATAAAACTTCTAAAAAAGAGAATGAATAAAATTATTCAAGAGAATATGTAATAATCGGAATAGCACCAAGTAGAGGAAGTTTCGGTGATTCCGAGGACGGAATCCTTATAAGGGGGAGAGGATGTAAGAACCCGAATTTTCAGATATTATTAAATAAGGATTTATTAAATAAAATTCTTAAACTGTGAGATGGGTTCGAATAATAATATATATATGTGATATGAGGTATGTGGTATTATATTACATAGGATAATATGGACTATGTAAAATGTATTTTTGTGATTTATAAATATATTATTAATATATATTTGTTACTTATCGTAGAGACGATCCAGTTGAGATAAAGGAGGTGGATAAATTCCTATCGATATTAAATAATTTATAGAATTATTTTATCATAGTAAGTTGGTGACATTAAATATCCTTAATGTATAATCACCATATTCTTGTGTATGTGTATTAATAACTAGTATGCTTATAATATAGGTTATTGATAAATCTTAAGCTATCCGTGAATAGGTTTGGATAGTGAAGCATGAGTTAGTTAAGGAATTAACTAATAAGAATAAATATTAGTTAATTTAAGTTGGGAGTTATATTATGGAATAATATAATGAGAGTATTGAACCTTAATTAACTATGATGATATAGTACAGTGTTTAATTTACTTAAGTAAATGAGTGAATTAATATGTGTGTTGAATATGTAATTATAGTTGATACTTTTATATTACTTAGAATAGTGATATGTGAGAAAGTCTAATGTGCGAATAACGTTAAATATATATATATATATATATATATATATATATACGTTATTAAAAGGGAGATGGAAATCATTATATCTTTAAATGAATATTTGAAGAAATTGTTTTGGGAACAATTTATAGAAAAGAAAGAGAAATGGTTATTATATATTTTAATAAAGGATATTAAAATAATTTTTAATATTGAATTATTTTAATAAAAGGAGGAAATGTTATTTTTGAATAGTAACATTACCTTATATATTTTGTATAAGGTGTGATTGATTAATATGATAGATATATTACATATTTGCTATATGTAAATAAATTGATAGAAATAATTTCTTATAATAGAGAATAAACTTATTATCTATTTACTATATATAATATATGTACATGTGTCGTACATATAGTTATTTGAAATTATATTAAGAATATTGTCTTGAGACAATAAGTAAATTATTTTCTAATAATGAATGTCTTTATTCGGAGAAAACATAATATTTATGTTATGGCAAAATACATAATTTCTAATGTATTTTTCAAGGGAGTTTAATTAATGAAAGGAAACTAAATTATTTTTAATATATTAAATAACTTAAGTTATTATTTGATCGTGAATATTATTATTGGAATAATTAATAGAGTATATATTAATTATTATAAGCGTAAAAGTTATACTTATTATAAGTATAATTGATTGAAGTAGTTTAGCATTTTAATAGCTAGAGTTATTATATTACCGTAAAGGTTATATAGAATATTTGAATATTTTCATTCACGATATATTTATATATGTGAACCTTGTGATTTAATAGTTCTAATTATATTGAACATGTTATAAGTAGTAAGTGATGAGAGTAAGAATAAGCTTAATGTAAGATTGTGAAATATGCCTTGTGTGGCACGATAATAGATTCGGTAATGAATGATGGAAAAATTATTTAAACAATTAATCTATATTAATTGTTATTATAATAATATGTTGAATTATTATTATTGCGAGTGATAGCATGATAATAAGTATATTTGTTATAAATATAATAAGATTTATATTTATTGTGAAAATTAACTATATAAATGTTAATTAATTGTTATGGAAATTTTAATTCCATTGATTAATGAGAAATGGATTAATAAATATTATTATTAATTAATTGATCAGATAAGTAAATTACTTACTTCTATGTGCAAGCATGCGAATAAAATGTCTAGCGTATAGTAACTAACTATATATTGTACGAAATATAAAGTGTAATATGACTATGTTATTTATGAATATAAACTATATAGTAAAGTTTATTGAGTTGTAAGAGGTACATGAAATGTGGGTGTGACAATGTGTATATTAAGTATACAATAAAATAATATATCATAGATATATTGTAAACAATTATTGAATTTACTAATAGAGGAGACAATACACTGTGATAGTACCCGATAGAATTATATTCGGGGATTAATAAGATGTACATGGATTATATGTATGTAAACTACTTGATACATTATATTATTATTTGCTCATTATGAGTGATATTGTGTACCCTCTAATTCATTATAACCTAAGTGTTTATGAAATGAATTATGATATAGTCTTAGTAAGCATGATAGGCTATATATATAACCTTAGTGTATTGTATAGCCAGTTGCTGAGTTATTTATTGTCCCACATTATGTGCCCATCTCATTTCTCCTTCATGTGATATGCTCCAAGCTAGTCTACTTCCTACTCCTCAAACTCAACATTCCATAGCAAATGATGAGCAAGGGTGAGGAATTCATGATGAGTTCCACCCATTCTCACCAACTCTCCCTTATCCATTGAACAAGCTTGCATTCCTTTGGTTTAATTTGAGGTGGAATTGTAATGTCTGTGTAAACATTTGCCTATAAAATGAAGCTCTTCTCCTTCATCTTTTCATTTTGCTGAGCTTTTGCTTAAGTGTTAAGTGGAGAGCATTGCATACCTTAGTAATAGCATTCTAGAATTGAGAGAGAATTTAGTAGCAGCAAGCCCAAGTTGTTAGCAGAGGTATAATATACCTTTCATGTTCTTCAATTCATGTTTTCTAAAATTCTGTAAATTTCTAATTCTTGAATTGAGTATGGAATCCATGATTATGTGATCAAGAAATGTTTGTTAATTGCTCCTTAGTTGCTATGCTAGCTTATAATCATGATAGAACTGTAATGTAGTAGCTTAGAATGATAATCGTTGCGAAATTCTGAGTTTGGCTTGAGTTACTGCCGAAGCAGAAGCTGCTCTGTGTCTGGCCGGCCAGTGGTGCAGCTGCGCCAGTTTTATACTGGCCAGCGGCGCAGCTGCGCCGGTACCAGACTTGGGTTGGGCAAGGCCTTGCGCAACTGCGCTTGTTTTGAACTGGGGAGCTGCGTAGCTGCGCCGGTCCCTTGTCCCAGTTTCTGTTGTCTGTTAAGTACTGTTAAGTGCTAGCATGAGATATATAATTAGAACAAGCATGTGGACATAGATAACATACATATATGATTACCTTGATATGAAATGAGCATGTGTAACGATATTAGTACACACGATTGAAGAAAAACTTATAGTTTTGAAATGAAACTTATAGTTTCGATTGTGAACTTGGACACATATGTAAATTCATGCTCTATCAATTCTCACTTCTCTATCAATTTAAGAATTGAAGGGAAATGAAATTCATGGTAAACACTTATACCTTTCATTGTTCTTGAGTTCTTAGCTTAGTGTTCTTAACCAAAGTCTTAAGTAGCTTTCTTGTTTCTTGAATTGCTTGGCATAAGCTCTTCCTCCTCTCTTCTCTTCTCTCCCGAATGAGTTAATGATCTTTTAAAACCACAAATGAAGCCTTAAGCTTATCTTTTATAGCAAATGCAAGACCAAGGGCCATTTAGTCATTAGACCAAACCTCCTTAACCCCATCTCCCCTCACATGCTACCCCATGTCCTCCCATATGCTAGCCATATCATCCCTTGTGCTAGCACATGGCCACCATGTGCTCCCCCATGTCTCCCCACATGGGTTTCCCTATGGGTTTTACCCACCCGTTTACCCATCGGTTCGACCCACGAGTTCGATTATTACTTTGGCTTAACATTAAATCACATTGGGATTTAATCATCCTCCAATTGGGCTTGACAAAGTCCAAGTCCAATAAATAAAGTCCATTAAGACTTATCGTATTTCCCCTCGTATAATTCTCGTATTCTCTTCGTATATACTTCGTACGATATTTGTATCATACGTCGTATTACCCTCGTATTGTCCTCGTATAATAACTAGTAATATACTCGTATTTTTTATGTATAATAATCGTTATTATTACACTTAACCATTTTTACGCATTTCTCGGAATTCAAATTTTTTTGAATATTCCGTCTTTATTCTACCAACTAACTTTTACGCGTTCTTCGTAACTTCGAAAAACTAAAAAATTCTTTTTGACATTAAGCGTTTTCTTTCATGTTTTCCCCTAACGTAGTTAAACGATTGAAAAGTACATAATAGTACTTTTCGTCGTTTTCAGTTCGTCCGATTTCTGCATGTTTTTTGAGAAAAACTTTTATCGACTAACTTAACTTTTCACGGTATTTTACCGTCAAGTCTTTTGACAGAATGTCATTCCGACATTCCAATCTCCCAGAAAGGCTTAGGGTCTCAAACCCTAACCTCAAACCTAACCCTTAGGATAAAACCCTAACCCTTAGGGTTTTAACATGTGAATAGTGCCTATTTCGTCTTTTTCTCAAAAATATTTTTATTCTCAGAAATCTTTTATTTTTGTTTTGAAAATTCTTACTCGTTCATTCTAGCTCGCATCCAGAATCCTCCCAGTTTTTAGTCATCCTATGTCATAGAATAACTCATAAACATATAACACAGAATATAATCAATAAAAATTTATTTTATTAATTATTAATTCTTTAAACCTAATTTCTAGACAATTCAATTTTTCGGGTTGTCACATTCTTCCCTCCTTATAAAAATTCCATCCTCAAAATTTCTCCAACCACATCTATACCCAGATGTTTCATCCTTACAACCCTTCGACGAAGAGTTAAACATATTTCATCTTATTTTTGCTGAAAAATCTCAACATACTAATTCAGTTAGGTATTTACCTAATTATTCCTTTTCATAATCTCTTCTACATCCTTCCCCCCAAGGATCATTATCTGTTATAATCGTCAGATGTTAAACATCCTGACAACTATACTTCTAATCTCTCGGGTTATCACAAATTCTAAGTCCGATTATACTCATCGAATCACAAACATCAGTTCTTAAACACGTTATTAGACTTCACGAATAAGGAGTTTACATCACGTATTTAACTTATCAACTAATCACATAAAACAAGTTAATAATTTGTTTTAACATCTCAATATATGTTTAACATGTCATCATGTTCATCATATAACATTTTAAATTATATTTCTGAACTTTGAACACTTAAATAAATTTATCCGGGTCATTTTGCTAGTCGGCGCTGCAGCGCTTAGTTTGCACTAGGAACTGGTGCTGCAGCGCTGCGCCTATGTCAGCCGGCTGCTTGGCCTGGCGCTGCAGCGCTGGGTTCCTTCACAGAACCGGCGCTGCAGCGCCATGCCTACATTAGCCAACACTGGCCTGGCGCCGCAGCGCCCAGTTTCTTCACAGAACCGGCACTGCGGCGCCGAGTCGCAGTGAGGTCTGACAGTTTGCGAAGAACATAGGAAAAATGCCAAAAATGCCAAAATTAAGCTCAAACAATAATATTAATGTTACCCATAAGTTATAAACTGGACGAAAACATTATATAACGTTCCTAGCATGCTTTTAACAACTTAAATCACATAATCAATCAAATTAGAACACATAAATTTCATGTTTTTGATATTTTTCATAGTTTCGTCAAAAATCATGAAATCCTTCATTACAGAATCGTTATAACACCGAATCTGTCCGTTTAAATTTCGTTTTCTTTATTTTTACATGCATAATCATAATCAATCATCAATTTACAGTTTAATATACATTTACAGCATGAAATTTTGTACATATAGGCCATATTCATACTTTAACACTCTATAACTTATGAAACTCTAATTAAAGCATGATTACATGAATTAATTACTCTAAAACACATATAAATCACATACGATTAGGTTATGCATGCATTATAAACATCTAATAACAAGTAATAAACAATAACTCATGAAATTCAATTATCAGAGAACTCAAAATATACGTTAATGGAGAAAACTTTAAAAATATGAATTGAAAAACTTAAGATGAGGAATTACACTTGCTTTCTTGTTAAGATGATATAAACTTTCCTTTACTTCTTCAAATCTTCAATCTTTCAATTCTCAATTTTCCCTCAAACTTTCTCTCTTTTTTCTCTCTAAGTTCTCTGATATGATATATGATATAATAATGAACTGAAGCTTGAATATAGATATATTACGTATATGAACTAACTGATAAGTTAATGGGTGTCATTTAATTCCCATAATGAATTTAATTGTTCCCATTATCTTAGGCTTTGTTTGATTGTCACAAAAAGCTCACTTCCCATTATTTAATTAAATGTTTAGTATATAGTTTATTTGTCACACTTTAATTAATCAAATAATATCATTCAAGTTCAATTAAATAAAATATAATATTATACATTAAATCACATCATCACATAATTAGAATTCTCATTTATTAATTATGATAAATCATTAAATCTCTAATTAATTATTAAATTAATTAGGATAACATTATAATTATTAAAAAATTCATTTAATTAGATAATCTCAATTAAATTCATACTTTAAACTATAAAATTACTCCACGTTAATTTAATTAATGTAACACATGTAATTAAATTATTCTATCACAATTCCATCAAATATTTATTTAACTCGATAAATAGATCGTCAAAAATATTTATTTAATTCAATAAATATTTAAAATAAATTATAAAATTCTCGTTCGTCACAATAATTGTCACAGTAGTTGCTGTATATTATCCCATATTATTTATTCAATTATTGTCACAGTATCATCTGCACAATACTTTATATTATTAAATCAATAATTGACACAACACAGTTACTAATATTATTATTAGCATTATTGACAATGTCTAGAAAGTTCTGTCGAGGAAAGGGGTTAGGTTATTTAATTGTGCGCCAGAAAGAAGAAATCCTTATCGGAAAGCCCCCTCTTTCCTGGGAACGGTCTGGTTGTCAATATTGTGATTTATAATATTCATGATGAATTGTTGATAAAAATATTTCCATTGTGTTGGGAATATTAATGTTAGTGAAAATCGACATTTATTTTGATAATAGTTGATTTCTGGATATTAAATGGACCAAGCGGGCAATTAATCGGATAAATGAGTAATTAATTACTATTGGTTCACATGCAAAGAACTATTGGTTCATAAGCAAGGAACTATTGGTTCACATACAAGTACTATTAGGGAATGTTATGCAAGATTGATAATACTTAAGGGACTAAATTAAAAATAGAGGTAAAGATGAAGGTACTATAATATAATTAACCTTGTAATTTGCCACCTTTTCCTAGCCTATAAATACTCCTTCATTCATTCAGTATTTCCTACCATTTTTGAAGAGCAAAGTTATAATCACAAGCTATAGACAGAGAAGTTATAGAGAGAGAATAAGATAGAAAGAAGAAGAGTATTCTGCTACTACACTATTGCAGTATCCAAACTTCTACTAAGGTAAGGGGTATTATTTTTTTCATATTCGTAAAGGATGTTATTTTTTTTAATACTTGTAAGGGTTGTCATTCTATTCCTTATTAAGTTGTGGGAATAACCTGTCTATGCGGATTACCGCATGCCTGGTGAATAACCCTTCGTATTCATTCTTTGTTAATCTGTGAGAATAACCTGTCTACGCGGACTACCTCATACCTGGTGAATCACCCTTCGTATTCATTTCTTAATGAAATTTTAATTTTTTCAAGTCAGGGTATTATTCATTCGGGTTACTATTCATGTCGGGATACTATTCACGACAAAATTGGTTTCTTTTTCTGTCAAAATTATCTTTTATTTATATCAGAGTACTATTCATCCAGAGTACTATTCATCTGGGGTACTATTCATGCCAGAGTACTATTCACGATGAAATTTAGTTTCGTTTCTTTGTCCAAATTATCTTTTATGAAACTAATTCTTGAAGTTGAATCCATGTTTTTATCTTCATGTTGACAATTTAAACATTATTGAACTCTGGATAAATTAAGTTATAAATCTCTAATATTTGTCCTTGATCTCACTTGATTCATTCCTTATATCATTGTCATAATCCTCAAACTTAAATTGTGGTTAAAGTTATCTTTGGCCCGTAGTGCAAAGATGAACTGTTGATTGATATCTTTGGCCTGTAATGCAAAGATGAACTGTTGATTGATATCTTTGGTCGTAGTGCAAAGATGAACTGTTGATTGATATTTTTGGCATGTAGTGAAAAGATGAACTGTTGATTGATATCTTTGGCCCGTAGTGCAAAGATGGACAGGTGTATGGCAGGATCATGACCACTGATGATATAGTTGAATATCTTTGGCCCGTAGTAAAAAGATAGACAATTGATTGGTATGATCATGACCATTGTTGTTACATTTGAATGTCTTTGGAGTAGGGTGTAAAGACGATATGATTATTGAGTGTCTTTAGCCTTTGTGGAAAGGACATTGAGTGAAAGTTATATTAAGCCTTTGTGGCAAGGAGAAATTGTTGACTTACATGATTATGGACATGAATTGTGAATTAATATAACCATAATCTTTGGTGTTACAAGTAAAGACAGGTGATGAAAATTATTTTCGTCCTGAGTGCGAAGAGGAATTTATCAACATAATTATGATCATGAACTATTTACATGATTGTGGGCAGGAACTGTTGATTGATGTTATAGAGATAAAATTTTATTGGTGGACTTTTAACATGTAGAAGATAATAGACATTATGGTCTATTTGACTCTTCTAATGGATTATTCGTTCCGCTGCAGTGGTTGAACTAAAACTTGTTGTCTATTATATTCTGTCAGATTTTCACTGTTGAAGACTAAGGATAATTCATTCTTTATTATCTTAGTCATGATATTCTTTACTGGGCTAGTTGAGCTCACTCTTTTCTTTTTGGTTCCATTGTTCTTCTTAGGAAATGAGAGTGAAGCTGGGACTAGTCGGGGAGTGAAGTAAAGATCCAAGTTAATAATCATAATGTTTCGAGTTAGTGGTTGCTCTTATCAGATTATAAGATAGGATGGCAAACTGATAGGTGCCATTGTGAGGTGCTATCCAAGGTTGGGATATGAGTCACAGTTGAAAGAGTATGTTGCCACTATCATATAAGATGTCTAAACACGTACAAATTAGTGTTATCATAAGATATGGTTGTGCACATCCACTTGCTGATTATATCTATGAGCACTACCTATATAATCTTGGAGTATGGTTGAAATATAATCCTCAGTTTGAGACAATGAAGATAATTATATGGCAAGAAGATACACATCATGTGAATGAACAAGATAGTAATTTTCTCGTTCTTCTTTGGAGTCTATTGGGTCAACCAAGGTTAATTCTCAAGTCCTATGATATCTATTATAACTTAGAAGCATGGCCTCCCATGTACGAAGGTTTCCTTGAGCATTTTTCAAAGATTTTAATTCCTAAAACAGTTATTGATTGTACCCTTATGTAATGTATCACTGATAAAGAGTATAAGTACTGTTATTTATATTAAAACTCACAATTTATGTGTGGTCGTATTGTGTACGACAGAGTAATAGTTGTAAATAGGAAGTTTGTATTTGAATTTTGTAATGTGTATTTTGGCGACTCCGAATGGGTTGTGTAAACCTATTTTGGGGTGTCACAGATAAGGGGCATTAGGGTAAAAGAAAATATAAATACATGGGTGTATCTATCTTTACTTACTAAAACAACCAATACTTGTAATTTTTCTCTCATTTGCTTACATTTCCTTCTTAGCATAACAAAAGAAACAAAAATAGAGAGAAAGACAGAGTGAGTGGCCGGGGGGTAGAGAGGAAGAGAGGGAAAGAACTTTCATCTTCTATGCACCCAAAGTTCATTCACTACTTTGGAAAGACAAGGAGAATAACTAGAAAATCAAGGTGGGGTTCTATCCTAGTTCCTTCCTTCTTATTTTGTTTTATTTTCAAAGTTTTAGAGGGGTTATGTTCTAAGACTCAACATCTCTTAGATCTACATGTTTCATGTAAGGATCTAACCATTTTGAGTGTTAGAATGAAGATCCAAAGGAAGAAAGTGAACCTATGTTCCTAAAGGGTGAAAAACCCTAGCTTTTCTTCACTTGGATCACCTATAACTTGAGATCTACACCTCCGATTTTTGATCCGTCATAGGGGGTGCTAGATATATAAGTTATCTAGTAAACCCAAGTGGTACCACTCAAATCTAATGATTTTTCAAGCCATGAGGGCTGTTGGAGTCAAAACAGTCCACATTGAACAAGAACAAAGTGGACAATTTCTGGCCATGTCCTACCAGGGGCGTTTTTGTCCATTTATATAATTTAAAAATTATGGAAATATGTGGTAAGATACTTTGATGAGTTAAATACAACCATTCCAAAGATGGAAATTTATTGATATGTAAAATAGGAGTTATGACTCTTGCAAGAAAGGACTCTTTTAAAAGTAATCTCAAATATCTCCTTGTGTGTAACTCAGAAAAATGTGTAATTGTTACAGGAAGTTGCTATATCTTATTAGAGCATCCCCGAAAAATTTCAAAACTTTTAGACAAAATTCGATTCATGAAAAATGTGGCAAAATTCGGTTATTTTAGGGACTTTAAATATAGTAAATCAAATTGAAAAATTTCAGAAAAATTTGGGGATCATCATGAGATCATATTCTGCCTAAATCTAGAAAAGAAATTTTTTTGGAACTGATTTGGTATTTTTCATGGAAATGATGTAGCTTTGAATAAATGGAAATAAGATGTCAAAAATAATGAAAATGTGATTTTAATGCTTGGACACTCCTAATATATTATATTCTGATTATTGGGGGGTATTTTGATAATTTGTGATGAGAAGTAATATGTATGACCTTTTATGGGTATTAAATAAGTGAATTGTTAAAGGGTAAACAATTAAAATAAATTATTTATTGGCCTAATAAATTATTGAAATGTTATTAAGGTATTAATAATATTAGATTAAGATATTTTTAAATAATTTATAATATTTAGATTAAAAGTGGATTTAAAATATTATTAGATGACTAATAATATTATATTAAAGCATTAACAAATGATTAAAATAGTATTAAATAACTAATAATATTAGATTAAAATATTATTAATGTAATTAATAATATCAGATTGAAATATTATTCAAAGATTAATAATATTATATTAAAGTATTATTAGATGATTAAAATATTATTGAATGACTAATAATATTCAAAATTGAATAAAATATTATTAAAAGATTAATAATATTAGTTAAGGATTAAAATATTATTAAATAATTAATAATATTTGTAATTGAATAAAATATTATTAAAAGATTAATAATATTAGCTAAGGATTAAAATATTATTAAATGATTAATAATATTCGTAATTGAATTAAATATTATTAACAAGTTAATAATATTAAATGAATAAGATATTATTTAATGATGAATAATATTAATACATGAGTAAGGTATTATTAGTTGATTAATAATACTAAGAGGTAAATAAAATATTATTAAGGGTAATAATATTAGATGGGTTTAAGATAATATTACGTGATAGTAGTATTATCAAGGGGTGATAATATAACTAAAGAATTGATGTAATGACTAAATGTTACACCATTTAATATAGAGTGATCAGATTATACGATTTACTAATTGAAAAATCAATTATAGGTTTTTCCAAGGAAAATAGTTAAACTGTTTAACCGGATAAATTTAATTTCGTAGCAGTAGACTGCAAACAAGGTAAGTTCCCTATCTCAAACTCGAGTTATTGTTTTCGAATCATGTTAGTGGATAATTATTGTTAATTATTCCACATCTTTAATGATTATTGTTAATCGCACTTTGTGCAATTGTATTCATGTTCTATTATTATTGAACTGTGAATTAATTAAAGTTCTTTCATTCATGAACTGTTTATGAGATGATCTATGCTAGTTGTATCAGCTAGATCAAGCATATTTAAATTTGTTAAATCAAATATGTTTTAAAAGCTATTCCTAACCAATTGATTGGGTAAGGACTCTTGACTGAGAAAAATAATAATTTTATTAAAGCATGATATTGGAAAATAATTGTTGCTCTATTATTAAGTGTTTATGCATAATACATCGGGTATGAAAGGCTGATCCCTTTGATTACCAAAACTTATTAAAAGGACCAGTTTAAATACTGACAACCTTAGTATATGTTCATGGTTATTTCAAACTAGTCAGCATCTATTATTCAAAGATTCGAATATTCAATTATTCAGAATTTATTCGTGTTCTTTCACAATCGATTTCTATTGTTTAACATTGAATGCTAAATTCTTTTCTAATCATGATATATCTCCTTTGTATTTAAACTTGCTAAGAAAATTAGTTGCTTACTCTTGCTATATCATGACGTTTATTTCAGCTAAGCCTGAGACGTCCAAGAAGGACAAAGGCAAGGGAAAAGTGCAATAGTAGTTAATGAGAATGTCTAAGTATTGTTTTACTTTTATGTAGTTGGATATATAAACATTTTATTATATTAAGGGTATGTTTAAGTTAAGGTTAAGAATACCTTGGGACGAAGTTGTACGACTTTATTATGATGAACAATTTATGTTTATTATTCCGCAATAGTTTATAGAATGGGTATGTTATCAATGGATCGTGAGCACTGGATCTGAGGTTAGAGAACCTGGATTTGGGGGCGTCACAGGTTGGTATCAAAGCTATAGGTTTTAACTTTAGGAATGTGAAACCTAGGTTATAACCTTAGAAGAAAACTCATATAGAGTATGTTAGGTGATGGATTGAGGAAATTCATCGTGTATGAGTTGTACTTAATAAAATATCATTTTATTTTATCAATGAATATATTTTATTGTGGTAATGATGTTGGTTTATGATGGTTGTAGGATGTCTGAGGAAAAGTAAGGTAGCTATTCGGTCGATCAGGAGCTGATTAAGCAGTAAGTGATAAAGGACGCCTCACAGAATGAGTTAGTTAGAGAATTATTAACTAGGAACAATGAGCTAGAGGAGAGGATTGCACATTTAGAGGAGCAGAACATAACCCACCAGTCCATGGAACAGCAGTATAGAGATGCTGCTTACCAGGCCCAGATAGAGTTAGCAAAATGAGAGTAAGATTGGAGCAGGTAGAGATGAATATAGGAGTGCTAAGCATAGAGCTTCAAGCGATGCATTTTGAGTTCAACTTAGAGATCGCTGATAAGATACGAATTAAAGATGCTTGGATTGAGGCAGCTAGGAGAGTGGATCAACTGAGAGATGAGGTGCAGGATAGAAAGATCAGGATTGAGTCTTTGGGACGAGTTCTGGATATAGCTTATGCGGGGTCCCAAAGTTGGTGATAGGAGGCCACACTTTGAGGTCGGCGAGTCGAGTAGATCCGTGCGACGCCGTGTGGATGAAGGTGCCTTGCAGGAGCAGGAGCACGTCCATATTGAGGTGGCTCAGCCTAATAGTCAGTGATCTGTTGGTTTGGTGGTTATGTATATAGATGCATTAGTACCCTTTTGTTTATTAAGGTTTTATGTAAACCTCAATAGGTGAGAGGTAGTATGCAAGTATGTTGTATTCCCCTTAGTGTATATAGGGGAGTAACGTTTGAGTAGATCCCATCCTTTGTGTTTTAAATGGGATAGTAGCATTTATAGTAATATACCAAGTATGAAAGTGTAAGACACAAAGGTTTGGTATATGAATATAAATGTAGTATTATGTTATGTGTTTTGAGAATTAAGATAGTAAATTGTCTATCCGATAATATGTAAATTCAGCAAAACTGAATTGGTATTTTAGCAAATTAAACCCATTAATCTGGAAAGCCAAATTCAAAAGTTTAGTAAACTAAAGTTTTCACGTCATAAACATGTGATTGTTTGAATTCAAATTATGTGTTACATGCTAAACACTAATATGATATGTCATATAATAAAACCAAAGTAACGCGTTAGTTGCTTAATCAGATAATGCTGCCAAGAAGAGAAACACAAAACTAAAGGATAGAGGAATCCGTTAACAATGGAGGAGGTCAAGAAGCAAACCCGATGCAAGATTTTGTTGACATGTTAACTCAAGCAATGCAGAACAGAGGACCAGCAGCAAGGAATAGTCCAGCTAATAGATTAGCGAGCTTTAAAGACTTTAAGGCAGTGGGACCGTTAGAGTTTAGGGGAACTACTGACCCTATTAAAGCCCAAACTTGGGTGAAGGAGATGGAGAAAGCATTTGTCATTGCAGGAGTTGTAGAGGAGCAGAAGACAGTTTTTGCCACTTACTTAATGAAAAGTGATGCTAATTTTTGGTGGGAATCAAACCAAAGTAGAGCCGGAGAAGGAGTCGTTACATGGGAAAGATTCAAAACCCTATTCTTCGAAAAATATTTCTCAGAAAGTATGCAAGCAAGAATGGAGGTTAAATTTTTAGAGTTAAAGCAGGCGAGCATGTCAGTGGTAGAATACGCTGCCAAATTTAATGAGTTAGCCAGATTCGCTCCACATCAGGTGGACATTGAGGTAAGGAAGGCAAGGATATTTGAGAATGGGTTAAAGCCGTGGATCTACAGCAAGGTAGTAGTATTGCAAATCACTTCGTTTTCAACTCTGTTGGAGAAAGCTCTCATTGCAGAAGGTGGGAGTGAAGCAGTTTCCAAGTACAATCGAGAAAAGAATAAGAAGAAGGTCTAAGGAGGAAATCTGAATGCCAGCAGTAGTGGTAGTAATAGTAAGAAACGTAAGTGGAACAACAATGGCAACAATTCTAAAAGTCAACAAGGAAGTGTACAACAGAAGAAGCAAACATGTGGGAATTATGGAAGGAGTCACTCGGGTGAGTGTATGAAGGGAAATAGTGTTTGTTACAACTGTGGGCAAGAAGGACATATTTCACCAAATTGTTCTAAGCCAAAGAAAGGAGGTTGCTTTTCATGTGGAGGGACAGGACATCGATTCAAAGACTGTCCACTGAAGAAGAACACTGATGGAGGAAGCAGCATTAGGGGCAGTAACACCAAATTACCCATGGGAGGATCAGCTCAGCCCAGCAAGCCGACAACTAGATCCTTCAACATGACTGTGCAAGATGCAGTGGCATCCAGGGAGGTGGTGTCAAGTATAATTCCGATCAATAATATAAATGCATATGTGTTATTTAATTCGAGAGCTACCTGTTCTTTTATATCTGATGAATTTGCTAAAAGGCTAAATTTACCTCGCGAGAAGTTAGAAACCTAATGAATATAGAGGTTGCAAACAAAGAAGTGATCCTTGTAGAAATTATCCATAGAAATTGTTGTGTGGAAATAAGGGGACATAAGTTAAGCGTGAATTAAATTCCGATACGCTTAGGAGAATTTGATTTAATCCTAGAAATGGATTGGTTGTTTAACCATGAGGAAGTTATTGACTGTCAGAAGAAAAGTATACGCCTTAAGACACCGAAGAAGTCTAAGGTTATATTTTATGGTAGCAAGTCGCCAAGACAAACGAGTTGTCTGACGATGATGCAGGCCAGGAAAATGTTAAAGAAAGGGTGCGAAGGTTATTTGGCTCATGTAGTGGATACACGGATAGTGAATTCTGATATGGGGCAGATACCTATAGTTAATGAGTTTGGGGATGTCTTTCCAGAGGAATTTTTTGGACTTCCACCAGACAGAGAAATAGAGTTTGTGATCGACTTAGTACTGGGGACAGCGCCGATATCAGAAGCACCGTATAGGATGGCTCCGGTAGAGATGAAAGAGTTAATGGTCCAACTGCAGGATTTATTGGACAGGAAATACATCCAACTGAGTGTATCTCCGTGGGGAGCACTGGTGTTGTTTGTAAAGAAGAAGGATGGATCAATTAGGTTGTGTATGGAATATAGAGAGTTGAATAAGGTGACAATCAAGAATAAATACCTACTACCAAGGATAGACGATCTGTTTGATCAACTTAAATGATTAAGATATTTTTCAAAGATTGATCTGAGGACTGGTTATCATCAGTTGAAGGTGAGGACAGAGGATGTACAAAAGATAGCATTTAAGACTCGTTACGGCCATTATGAGTTCTTAGTAATGTTGTTTGGACTGACGAATGGGTCAGTTGCTTTTATGGACTTGATGAACAGAGTGTTCAAGCAATACTTGGACAAGTTTGTGGTCGTGTTCATTGATGACTTATTGGTGTATTCGAAGATTGAGGAGGAGCACGCCAAACATTTAAGGATAGTACTGGAGACGTTAAGGAAGGAGAAGCTATATGCTAAACTTTTAAAGTGTGAATTCTAGTTGAAGATAGTTCAGTTTTTGGGACATGTTATCAACAACGAATGAATTTCTGTTAATCCAGCAAAAGTGGAAGCGATGAAAAATTAGGGGACAACCAAAGACGCCGATAGAAGTCAGAAGTTTTTTGGGATTGACAGGATATTACTAAAGGTTTATTCAAGATTTCTCAAAGATAGCGATGCCGTTGACAAATCTAACCAGGAAGGCAGTTAAGTATGTATGGACAGAGAAGTGTGAGTAGAGTTTTCAGGAGTTAAAGAAGAGATTGAGTGAAGCACATATTTTATCTTTACTAGATAATACGGGAGGTTTTACAGTATACAGTGATGTGTCACATAAGGGACTAGGTTGCGCCTTGCTGCAGAATGGTAAGGTCATTGCGTACACATCACGACAGTTAAAAGATTATGAGAAGGGATACCCTACCTATGACCTAGAATTGGCTGCGGTAGTGTTTGCCCTTAAGATTTGGAAACATTATCTCTACGGAGAAAAGTGTGAGATATATACAGACCACAAGAGTTTGAAATATATCTTTACACAAAAGGAATTGAACATGAGGCAGAGGAAGTGGTTAGAATTGATCAAAGACTATGATTGTGAGATTCTATATCATCCAACGAAGGCCAATGTAGTAGCTGATGCTTTAAGTAGAAAGAACAGAGAGAAGTTATTCATTTTGTCAGAGCAAGAAGACTTAGTAAAGGAAATGGAGAAAATGGAGTTGGAGGTGAAAAATTCGAAGAATCCGGATGAAGTAATAGAAATAGAAGCAAGTCCGACTTTACTCAACAAGGTGAAAGAGACACAAGAAAATGACGAAGTCTGTGGTAACATCAAGAAAAGATTAGCTGAAGGCGATGAGTTGAAGTATAAGATCGATAGCACCGAACTGCTGAGATTTGAAGGACGAATTTGGGTACCTTTAGTACCAGAACTAAGAGAGGAGATTTTGCAAGAAGTGCACAGTATGAGATACTCGATACACCCAGGAAGCAAGAAGATGTATCAAGATTTACGTCAACACTATTGGTGGCCAAACATGAAAAGAGAGGTTGCAAAATGTGTCAGCAGATGTTTAACTTGTCAGAGAGTTAAGGCAGAGCATCAACGACCGAGCGGATTGTTGCAGCCGTTAGAAATTCTAGAATGGAAATGGGAGCACATCACGATGGATTTTGTAGTGGGACTTCCAGTAACGCAGAAAGGTTCTGATGCCATATGGGTGATAGTAGATCATCTTATGAAGTCATCACACTTTTTGCTAATCAAGATCAAGTATAGTTTGGATCAGTTAGCCAAACTATATATTAAGGAAATTGTTTCGAGACATGGAGTGCCAATATCAATTGTGTCTAATAGAGATCCACGCTTCACGTCAAACTTTTGGAGGAGTCTTCAGGAAAGAATGGGGACACAGTTATGGTTGAGTACCCCGTATCATCCACAGACCGATGGGCAGAGCGAGAGAACAATTCAAACATTAGAAGACATGCTCAGAGCCTGTGTGATGGACTTCAAGGGAAGCTGGGAGGATCATCTTCCACCGGTTGAGTTCACATATAACAATAGTTATCACGCACACATTGGTATGCCACCGTACGAAGCACTATATGGGAGGAAATGCAGAACGCTATTATGTTGGGATGAAGTAGGTGAGCGCAGACTGTTTGGGCTAGAGTTAGTGCAGCAAACTGTGGATATCATCAAGGTGATAAGAGCTAGACTGGTAGCAGCTCAAGACCGTCAAAAGAAGTATCAAGAACAAGTATGCTTCAAAGTGGGAAGCTATGCGTTTTTGAAGGTATCTCCCTGGATAGGGAAGATAAGATTTGGAAAGAAAGGTAAACTGAGTCCGAGATTTATTAGACCATTCGAGATACTAAAGAAGATGGGTGAAGTGGCGTACGAGGTAGCTCTGCCTCCTGAACTGGAACATACTCATAATATGTTTCATGTGTCAGTATTGCGACCATATAAGCCTGATTACAAGCACGTGATATTGTATGAACCAATTAAGTCGTGAAGGATTTATCGTACGAAGAAATTCCTATAAAAATTTTAGATAGGAAAGAGCAGAAGTTATAGAATAAGGCTATACATTTTGTAAAAGTTCTTTGAAGGAACCACAATGCTAAAGATGCTACGTGGGAACTCGAGGAAAAGATGAGAAAGAATTATTCAAATCTTTTTGAGTAACCTTATGTGAAATTCCGGGGACGAAATTCTTATAAGGGGGGAGGATGTAATAACCAAGAATTTTAAGTCACTTTATAAGTAAATATATTAATGATATTGAAAAACTTCATGGCATATAGTGAATATATATGTGATGACTTATGTGGAAAGGGCATATGACTAAATAAATATCTATATTGTATGTGTGGATATGTATAATTATTAATTATGCAATTTGAATTCAAAAGGGGAGCTATATACCCTAACTATACTTTAGGTATGGTAATTAAACAACCTAAGGGTTATGTGTTGGGTTTGTACGAAATCGTGACGCAATCAAATTGCAAAAATTAGCGGAAGCATGGTATATCAGAGTTTAAAAAATTTCTACAAAACCATTACCCGGATCATCCTTTATGCAAATTATTAATTTAAAACAATAAATAAGAAGTTATAGAATCATACTCTTGTAGAACGAAGCTTCCGCAGGTACGAGTTCAACTCCTTGTTCTTCGTGATCTCCTTGAATTTTCGGATTAGATTCCTTCCTTTGATCAACGTTAGCCACCCAAGTGTTTGGCCTCTAGAGGTGATCCACCAAGGAAAATGAATTATCAAGAAGGAGGGTGGTTGGCGTAGTTTTCTATCCTCTATAGAAAAGAAGTACTCTCCAACAATTGGGATTACATCAACTGATATCTATTATAAGACTCCTCTTATATAGATATTGGTCAACCATTCTAATCCTATTAGACATGGAATTTCATTTAATTAATTAAACTCCTTTAATTAGTTTAGGCTTCCCACCACATTGGGAATAATTAATTAAATTCATTTAATTAATTTGTCTCCTAATCTTATTAGGATTAAATGAGAGTACTAAATATTAAATTAATTACTAAACTCCTTTAGAAATTAAAATAATAATAATTGTAATAATATTAATAAGACTCCTCTTATTAATTTATATTTAATATTTTCAAAATATTAAATAATAAACATTAAGCTATTTAATTTATTCTATCACCATAGATTAAATTAATTACACTTAATACATTATTACGATTATGCCATTACTTTTTTAAATAATTATTCTTCCTTTTATGGTGTGACCCTTTAGGTTCTCCATATTAAACCGGTTGTGAATAAATCAATTAAAATAATTTTTATCTTATTTAAATAAATAAATTTATTCTACAATAGGGATAAACCTCTCTAGCGATCAACGACTTTTCAGATAATATAGATTTCAACATTAATCATAAAAGAACCTGTGAGTAAATAGTTACCGTACAATTCAATCCTTCCACCATACAATGTCCCAATTAAATATAAGACATGGATTTACTGTCAAGTCTTATTTTATTTAATTATATGTATTTCGATTAGAAAATGCACAACTCCAAATAATACAAATTAGAAACTCCTTTCTAATTTCATTCCACCTTGGCCAAGGATTCCTGGGTTGTCATTTAACGAATCACATAGGACATATCTCCTCTTTTACTAGAGGTGGTAGGTTCTTTATTGATCATTCATTATCTCCATATGTAACTCATTATACCCAAGTATACCCTATATATGCCTTAAAAGGTCTTAAGGAATAAGTCAAAGTATAATTTGTTATATACAAGATACTATGATGATCTCAAGTCCAAGGATCACTTGTACTACTATCACATTAGGAATTCCTATTGACAGGCGAGTAAAACTCCATTAGGTATTCCATAGCAAGTCACGTTCAGTGAACTTATTCTCCAATAAGCACCTATATACTTGCTTTAGTGTCTCCACACAAATAATCATGAGATCAATCATCCTCATCCAATGAACAAGCAACATATGTACCAATCTATCCGGATTTACTAATCCCCTTTTTAGTAATCCCACGATTGGGAACTATTTTAGTTTTAGAGCTTTCTAAGAATTTAGATCTCATTAGCATGATCATCATCATGATTCTAAAAATATTGCTTAAAACTATGGGTTATTTGCATATTATAAAAACAGCACCATGTAGATAATTAAATGCCTTTAATAAATAAATATTTTATTAATAAATAAATAAGATTATTTACAAAGTATGTGCTTTATCATCATACATAATTGGCTTGTGTGCACACTACTATCATTATGGTATTGAGAAATGTTAGTGTTTAAAAGTTATACTAACCTAAGCGATTAATTTTATTATCTCAATTGATTATTTATTTTAAACTTAATTAAAACAAGTCTAATTGGGTTAGAAAGTTAAATGGACATGAGTAAGTGTTTAAATTCAAAACCATTGGGGATAGAAACCCTAAATAATAATTAGGCAAGATAGATTAAAAGTATTGGACAATGTTACTTACATGGTCCAAACATTTAATTAGGAAGCCCAAAAGAATTAAATTGAAGAACTAATCTTTAGCCCAAGTGTTAAGGGATATTTTAGACATTTGATTAACCAAAATTGGCATCAAAAATAAACCAAATATGGGGCAACAAGGGGAGGAGTGGTCAGGTATACAAGTGTCATTTATGGCCTTGTGATGTGACTACTTATTTACCATTTATGCTAATTAATCTCTTTATCTACACTAACCCCGTATGTGTCAAGCTCCCATTGGTTAAAAATCCTTATTAAGATTACTTTTAATCCTAAAAGATAAGAATTTGAAGAGCTAAAGGGCATTAGGATAAAAGAAAATATAGATACATGGGTGTATCTATCTTTACTTACTAAAATAACCAATACTTGCAATTTTCCTCTCATTTTCTTTCATTTCCTTCTAAGTAGAACAAAAGAAACAAAAAGAGAGAGAAAGAGATAGTGAGTGGTCGGGGGGTAGAGAGGAAGAGAGGGAGAGAACTTTCATCTTCTATGCACCCAAAGTTCATTCACTACTTTGGAAATGCAAGGAGAATAGCTAGAAAATCAAGGTGAGGTTCTATCCTAGTTCCTTCCTTCTTATTTTGTTTTATTTTCAAAGTTTTAGAGGGGTTATGTTCTAAGACTCAAAATCTCTTAGATCTAAATTTTTCATGTAAGGATTTAACCATTTTGAGTGTTAAAATGAAGATCCAAAGGAAGAAAGTGAACCTATGTTCCTAAAGGATGAAAAACTCTAGCTTTTCTTCACTTGGATCACCTATAACTTGAGATCTACACCTTCGATTTGTGATTCGTCAAAGAGGGGTGCTAAATATATAAGTTATCTAGCAAATCCAAGTGGTAGCACTCAAATATAATGATATTTCAAGCCATGAGGGCTGTTGGAGCCAAAATAGTCCACATTGAACAAGAACAAAATGGACAGTTTCTGGCCATGTCCTACCAGGGGCATTTTAGTCCATTTTTATAATTTAAAATTTTTAAAAAAATTTGGGAAGATACCTTTATGAGTTAACTACATCCTCTCCAAAGATGGACATTTATTGATGTGTAGAATAGGAGTTATGCCTCTTACAAGAAAGGACTCGTTTAAACGTATACTCTAATATCTCCTTTTGTCTAACTCAGAAAAATGTGAATGTTTCATAGGAAGTTCATATATCTTATGAGAGCATCTCCTGAAATGTTCAAAATTTTTGGACAAATATTCGATTTATGAAAAATATGGCAAGATCCGGCTATTTTAGGTACTTTAAATATAGTAAATCAAGTTGGAAAATTCCAAAAAAAATTGGGGATCATCATGAGATCATATTCTACCTAAATCTAGAAATGAAAAAGTTTTTGAACTGATTTGGTATTTTTCAAGGAAATGATGTAGTTTTGAATAAATAAAAAAAATTAGTTAAGCGATGTCATAAATAATGAAAATGTGATAAGAAGTAATATGTATGACCTTTTATGGGTATTAAATAAGTGAATTGTTAAATGGTAAACAATTAAAATAAATTGTTTATTGACCTAATAAATTATTGAAATGTTATTAAGGTATTAATAATATTAGATTAAGATATTTTTAAATAATTTATAATATTTAGATTAAAAGTGGATTTAAAATATTATTAGATGACTAATAATATTAGATTAAAGCATTAACAAATAATTAAAATAGTATTAAATAACTAATAATATTAGATTAAAATATTATTAATGTAATTAATAATATTAGGTTAAAATATTATTCAAAGATTAATAATATTATATTAAAGTATTATTAGATGATTAAAATATTATTGAACGACTAATAATATTCGAAATTGAATAAAATATTATTAAAAGATTAATATTATTAGTTATGGATTAAAATATTATTAAATAATTAATAATATTCATAATTGAATAAAATATTATTAAAAGATTAATAATATTATATAAGGATTAAAATATTATTAAATAATTAATAATATTCTTAATTAAATTAAATATTATTAACAAGTTAATAATATTAAATGAATAAGATATTATTTAATGATGAATAATATTAGTAAATGAGTAAGGTATTATTAGTTGATTAATAATACTAAGAGGTAAATAAAATATTACTAAGGGTAATAATATTAGATGGGTTTAAGATAATGTTAAGTAATAGTAGTATTATCAATAGGTGATAATATAACTAAAGAATTGACGTAATGACTAAATGTTCAACCATTTAATATAGAGTGATGAGATTATACGATTTACTAATTGAAAAATCAATTATAGGTTTTTTCAAGGAATATAGTTAAACTGCTTAACCGGATAAATTTAATTTCGTAACAGTAGATTGCAAACGAGGCAAGTTCCCTAACTAAAACTCGAGTTATTATTTTTGAATCATGTTAGTGGATAATTATTGTTAATTATTCCACATCTTTAATGACTATTGTTAATCACACTTTGTGCAATTGTATTCCTGTTCTATTATTATTGAACTGTGAATTAATTAAAGTTCTTTCAGTCGTGAACTATTTATGAGATAGATCTATGCTAGTTGTATCAGCTAGATCAAGCATGTTTAAATTTGTTAAATCATGTATGTTTTAAAAACTGTTCCTAACCAATCGATTGGGTAAGGACTCTTGACTGAGAAAAAGAATAATTTTATTAAAGCATGATATTGAAAAATAATTGTTGCTTGATTATTAAGTGGTTATGCATAATACACCTGGTATGAAAGGTTGATCCCCTTGATTACCAAAACTTATTAAAAGGACCAGTTTAAATACTAACAACCTTAGTATATGTTCATGGTTATTTCAAACCACTCAGCATCTATTATTAAAAGATTCGAATATTCAATTATTGAGAGTTAATTCATGTTCTTTCACAATCGATTTCTATTGTTTAACATTGAAAGCTAAATTCTTTTCTAATCATAATATATCTCCTTTGTATTTAAACTTGCTAAGAAAATTAGTTGTTTACTCTTGCTATATCATGACGTTTATTTCAGTTAAGCCCGAGACATCCAAGAAGGACAAAGGCAAGGGAAAAGTGCAATAGTAGTTAATGAGAATGTCTAAGTATTGTTTTACTTTTATATAGTTGGATATGTAAACCTTTTATTATATTAAGGGTATGTTTAAGTTAAGGTTAAGAATACCTTGGGACGAAGTTGTAAGACTTTATTATGATGAACAATGTATATTTATTATTCCGCAATAGTTTATAGAATGGGTATGTTATTGATGGATCGTGATCACTAGATCCGAGGTTAGAGAACCCGAATTTTGGGGCGTCACAACTATCAATGTCAAATTCATGCTAACATTATTCATGCACCGCCTAATCAGCTACATTGCATGACATCACCATGGTCGTTTTCCATGTGATGAATGGACGTGATTGGACCCGTTGAGCCTAAAGCCAGTAACGATCACAGATTCATTTTCACCATGATTGAATACTTTACCAAGTGGGTGGAAGACGCTTATTTCCCCAAAGTTACTAAGGAGGTCATTGTTGGCTTCATCAGAAACAACGTCATTTGTCGATACGGACAACCTGAGGTTATCGTGTCAGACAATGCCAAGAATCTGAATAACGAGATGATGAGGGAACTGTGTAGTAAGTTCAATATCAAGCACCTCAACTCGGTTATTTATCATCCGAATATGAATGGCGCGATGGAAGTCGCTAATAAGAACATCAAGAAGATATTGATGAAGATGTTGGCAAACCACTGAGGATGGCCAGATTTGTTGCCTTTAACCTTGCTCGCCTACCGCACGTCAACTCGAACCTCGACTAGGGCATCACTCTACTCATTAGTCTATGGAATGGAAATCGTACTCCCCATAGAGGTGGAGATGGAATCGCTAAGAGTGATATTGGATGCCCAGATAGAAGAGGGCCAGTGGACACAAGATCTATACGATCAGTAGGCCCTTATAAATGAAAAGAAAGTCACCGCTATCTTTCATGGTCAGCTATACCAGCAGCGAATGTCCCAGTCCTACAACAAACAGGTGCGACCCCGAGAATTCAAAAAGCATGATTTGGTATTAAAGAAAATCATTCCAGCCCAGGAAGCAGCCAAAAGAAAATTTTCCCCGAACTGGGAAGGACCCTTTGTTGTCAAAGAAATCTTATAGGGTGGAGCCTTAAGATTGGAAGAAATGGACAGTGAAGAATTCCCACACCAGATCAATTTTGACTCTGTGAAACGGTATTATGTTTAAGACCCATTTCACCAACTTGAATCCTTGTCTTGAAAAAAAAAATATGTCAAGTCAACTTTCAGCCCAAGCTTGAACTACGAAAGACCTGATCTCCCCTCATTCATAGGAGTATGTGGGCATCCAATTATGGTGCGATCTAACCATCGAAAAACAAAAATCAAACCCTTTTACCTCATATTAATCCTAAACCTTAAACCTATCCAAAAACCTAAAAATACCCAGATAAGACCCTCAAAGTCGACGACCCCATGCTGAAAGGACCTTTTGGCATCTCAGTGTAACTCTATCAGATCTTGCACAAGGATGACGAGAGCTACTCTATATCAAAATAATAAATTATGAATCAAAAATGGCGATCAACATACAGGTCTAGATGTACTCAAACAAGGGAAGTGGGCTAAACTTGACACCTTTTATATATACAACTATTTAGAATACAAAATCTTTTCTAATATGAGATAAGAGATAATAACATTGTCTGTCTAGGATGATAAAACTGGACTATAAATATGTGGTCAGGCAAGACAACATTTCCAAATCTCTAGTTGTATCTATAGTAGGAGGACTGGCCATAAGCTCCTACTCTAGCGCGTCAACATGCCTCAACAACTCTACAGCTGACCTAAAGATACCCTCCTGACTTTGAATGACACCTCGAGCATGACCAGTAAGCCCATCCGCAAAAGATCGGATGACATCCCTATCGGCTATAGCCTCAACTCGGGCTATAAGGGATGCATCTCTCTCAACCAGAGCAGCATCCCGACTTGCCACAGCGGTCAACATCAAAGCTCGAGCCTGATCTCGCTTAAAATTTATGAGACGCATATAATGATCCAACTTATCCCAAGAGGATGAAGCAAAACTCGGAGCTGTGTTAATCAAAGCCGCTGTCAAACCTCCAAACAGCTCCTCCTCAGTAGGAGATATAGGGTCCTCCATCGGCTCCTCCTTATTAGTTGACCTATCCCTTGTCTTGGCCCGATCCGCTACAACCGAAGCTGAATCCAACTCTAACCAAGCTGAATACTCTGTTGATCGGCCCAAATGGCTATCTCTGAACTCTGCAGTCTACCGATGGGACCAAAACCCATAAACCCAAGCCAAATCTGCCACGATAGCTGAGCATATGGGAAATCGATAAACCTCATTACCCTCAAATGCATGAACGTCCTGGTGCTGATCGAACTGACCCATCACCACCAGAGGATGATACGTGGTCATACCCCTTAAGCTGACCAAAGGAAGGAAATCTAAGTCAGCCACATGAGTGATGAAGCTCAGGAAGGAGCAATAGCCAAAATACATGACAATCTCAAATGGCTCCTCCAAAGTATCTAGAAATGCGATCCAAGATGTCACATCCACTCATGAATATGGACAGAATGAATAGGTCAATGATATGCCATGACCAAAGCAAAACCCATGACGGCGAAGTCAACCAATCAACCTCAGGTGGGTCATAAACCAAATATACAGAAGAACTGGACTACCTCTAAACTTCTAATCCCCGACGGTCTGGCAGAAGGAGGCCGATATCAACATCTCAGCCAATATCAAGGGAAGAATAGTGAAGTCATCTCTGAGAGCTCTAACAGCCATTGACATCCCGACATCCAAATGATCAGCGTAGAAGGGCATATACAAATAAGATAGAACGACCATGATCAGAGCATCTACCCGTGCTGTCTGCCATCGCTCCTCAAAAATAGCAAAATCTCCCCGATGAACAGTGAAGTTATCAGAGACAGTAAAGTGGTCTATCATAAAGTCAATTAAGATGATGTAGCTACCACCTACCTTAGCCAAAACAACTGTCCTCCTCAATCCAGTGGTGGTCATAAACTGATGACGCATGTGCCCAACCACCACTCTAGAGTAGGGCCCCTCCATCGACAAACTAGAGATGTGGCCATACTCCTCCAAGGTAGGAGTCAGCTCGTCTAAGCCAAACTTGAAAATGTGGCGCTCTGGGATCCAATGAGCAAGCATCCCATCTATAAACCCATTGGTACCTGGAAGGATAGCAAAGATATGGAATGACCCAGCAAACAGCCAACTATGATGCGGTCAGAAGCTGATAGACTGTCGTGTCAAGCTCTCAAGCTAGTGGATATCCGACTCGGTGGAAAATGATCCAAGCAAACAATAGATGATGAAGATGTAATATCCGTGAAATTTATGAATAATACTAATAATTAAATTTATATAAAAGTTTGAATATGAATATATATCTTTGAGGTAAGAGATGTGATAATTCAATTAAATTGAATTAAGTATATGACAATTAAGAATTTTGGTGGAAACGATAATGAAGCTTAATTAAGCTTATGAAATATGCCTATTGTGGCAAAGTAATGACATAAGTAATTTATAATTAAAATAATGAAGGGAGTAATTAAATTGTATGATAGATTAATTGTTGTTATATGCCGTTACATGTGTTATGTGGTTACATAAATAATTAATACAATAAAGTTACTTCATATAATGTGGGATATCAAGAATAATAAAATGATGTGAATAATTAATGTATAAGACTATATGGTAAAAGTAAGTTGAATTATATAACTTACTAAGTTGTATAAAGGAGCTTGTGTGACATTATGATGTATAGTGAGTTAATTAAATGTGTATTTCAGAAGTATAGGGGAAAATGAATTTTAAGTAACTAAATACTTAAAATTAAATAATTATTTTGAATATTTGGGTATTATTAAAATAATAAGTTTTATGGAAAATAATGGGTTGCTAGTACCCAACTAAATTATATTCTAACCTAATGTAAATATTATTTGGACTAACCCCAATGTACAATGATTATATGATTGTGGGTATATGTACCCCTAACTTATCATATGGTAATAACATTAAGTCATTAAATTTAAACTTGTGAGTCCAAAAGGAAATAAACCTAAGCATTCTAGTACCATTTTGCTAATGCTGAGTAATCAAATGGGTTTTCCCAAAATCATAGTCACCT
Organism: Panax stipuleanatus; assembly: GCA_020205555.1. Taxonomy (NCBI): domain Eukaryota; kingdom Viridiplantae; phylum Streptophyta; class Magnoliopsida; order Apiales; family Araliaceae; genus Panax; species Panax stipuleanatus. Next base: position 79,637,052 of record CM035116.1, on the reverse strand, counting down.
TAGTTTATTTCAGCCGTGTATGGACAAAAGCCTATAACTCTACCTTGCTCAAAATCAAAATTTTCAAATGATGAAGGGGGAGTGGGTTCAATAGTGTAATGGAACTATTCTACCAAATTTTCTTTGCCCATCATCATCTTCTTCTTCCTACTAGTTTGAAATGGTGGACAAAGCTTTTGTATGGTTATTGCATTTTCTATAAATTGAGGCTTTCTCTTCTCAATTCACTGCTAAACAAATTTCATGATAAGTTCACATAGAGTGTGAGTCTGGTAATTGAGAGAGAACAATCTGAGATTGGAAGGATTTCCATTTCAAGCTTCAACAGAGGTAATATTTCTTAAAGGTGTTCTTAATTTCCAAGTTGGTAAATTTCTAGAATTTTCATGAAATCTTTGTGAATTGGTTTGGAAGTTGCTAACATGATGTTAGCTATATTTATATGCATGTATGGAACCAATATAACTGATTTTGTGACATCCCAGATTTTTAGAATTTATAAATGAGAATTTAATAAATAAAATTCTTATTATCTGATGTTTTGAGTTTAAGTATGTGAATACGTGTCATATATGGTGAAATATGTGAATCTATGTGAAGATAATTTAAATATTAATGTTAATATTTATTGGAGTAAATAAATATTTTAATTGAATTATTTATTGAGTTAAATAAATAATTATGTGATTATTATAGAGTAATGTAATTAAGTGTAGTATATTAATTAAATGAATATTTAGTATTTAATTTAATTGATATAATGATTTTATGTTATAGTTCTAATTTAATTGAGATAATTAAATTAGATGATTAATGTGATGAGTGTTACATGCAATTATAATTAGCAATTAATTATAATTATGTGACAATTTTATGTGCTTAATTGATGTTAGACTTTTAATTAATTAAAATAGAATGTTAAGATTTAATTAATTAAAGAGTAGCATTAAAGTATGTGTTAAAAGGATTTATTAAAATAAAGAAAAGAGTTTTTAAATGATTTTTTTTCCAAACAAGGCCCTTACTTTTGTTTTAAAACTGTTTTACCCAAACATGACCTTAACTACTAAAAATCTGTTTTTAAAATAACTTGTTTTGCCAGGGCTTTTAAAAAAATTCAAAGGTGTAACCTCTATTTTAATTGTAATTAGTATAGGATTTATTATATACATTAATATTGTAAGTTACATATTATGTATATATGTTGTATGTATATTTTGTATATACGTTGGTTAAAAGAACAAAACAAAGGTTAGTCTGTGTTAGAGAGAAAATACAGAGAAAGATGGAGTGAAAAGAGAAGAAGGGAAGAAAAAGAGAAAGAAAGGGGAAAGAGACCTTGAAAGAATTCTCGCTAAGCCATTATCTCCTTCTCCTAAGCATAATCAAAGGGTATAACTTCTAAATTTAGTTTTAATAATGTGTTTTATGTTGTGGAACTTCTCTGTAAAAACGTTTTTCATGAAAGTTAGTAATTTTGTTGAATATATGTTGGAATTTTGTTCATATACTGTTTATAAATTTAATTAGATGCCATAAACAATGATTTTCAGAAATTAAATTGATTGTAGAAACATGTTTTAATAGAAAAGTTATGTTCATATGAGTTCATATGAGTTTTAGGTATTATGGTTGATTTTAGTTTGAAGAAATTGATGAAATTGATATATGTTAATATGTTTATTAAGAATTTGTTTGATGTTATCTTCAATTACGTATATAATGCATGTATATAGAGTTAAATTGCTTGAGAAAGTGATTTACAGTGAATGGTTTTATAAAATATATAAGTTTTATGAAAATATCAAATTTGATTTCTAAAACTTTTGATTATTGTTGTTTAAATGTTTTTGTGTTTGGAGATATGTTATATGAGTGTATTGTATCAAGTATATGCTATACATTGTTCTAGTAGCTTGTTATTGCCGTTTGATGGCATGTTGGGTTTAATCGGTGAAACAGGGAGGCTGCACTGCCTGCTTCTGTCTGCGTACCTGCGCAGCTGCGCCACTGGGTTTTTTTGGATTGACACCAGCGCAGCTGCGCCGGTGTCAAGGCTAAATGTGGCGCAGCTGCGCCGTGTCCTGGGCAGAGGCAGTGAGTTTTATTTAAGTGTGCAGTTTATTTTTATGACTAAGTTACATTGTTGCTAGAATAATGATCATATATTTAAGTTGCAATAGCATGTTGATAACATGAATTTGACAATTTGGTAATTGTAAAAGAAAAGAGGTTTTGAAAACCTTAAAGTATTAATTGAATTATTGTTTAATGGTGAATTGGTTAATTATAATTTGTATAATTATAATCAAGAGTAAATGTATAAATTAAATTATAATTTTTGTTAAATTATAATGAATATTAGTTTATTTATTTTAATCAATTAGATGTTAATTTAAATTATAATTTATGTAATTATAATTTAATAAATGCATGTTTAATTATGGATTATAAATTGATAATTGCATGATTAATTATAATTTGGGTAATTATAATGCATGATATAGTTTAATTGATTATAAGTTATAATTTGTTTAATTATAACTTAATATGTGATTATAATTTGGAATAATTATAATCAAGGTAAAAGTGTAATTTAAATTATAATTTATATAATTATAATTTAATGAGGGCATGAATAAAAATTGAGTATTTATAATCTAAGTAATGGGTTAAGTTAAGTATGCTTAAATTATGATTTAATGCATGATGTAGTTGATTCATTATAAATTATGATTGTTTAATTGTAGTTTGATTAAAGTGGATGTTCAAATCATAATTTGTTTAATTATAATTTAAAATGAGTATGTAATTATTAGTTGATTAATCATGAGAAATGTAAAATGATTATGTGATGTGATTAATTATGTGGTAATTAATTATTAACTTATGAGTTAAAGAGGAATGAGTTAACCTAAATTGGTTAACTAACGATGAGGATTAGCTATGTGATAATTAACTGATATTGTTAATTATACATATGATTTGACAGCGAGTGTCAAATGAGTAAATAGAAAAGAATTAGAAAGTATAAAGTATTATTTACTTAGACGTTTGATAAGCGTTGCTAGGTGACTAATAATTGATGCGTATGGTAATACGTTATGTAGGATCATGAAGCAGATTATATTAAGTTGTTTTTCGGTAATTGGTAATCTACGAGCCAGGCAAGTCTTTCTGTTCCTATTTTCTATGTGAACTTGATGATATTATGAACTGTTTTAAATTGTATTGCAAAGAGTATGCTATGTTGTATATGTTACAAGCATGAAATGTTAAAGTCAATTTATGACTACATTGATTGATTTAATAATGTTGATTGAGTAAGGAACTCAATCTTTATATTTGTTATGTGATTAAAGCATGTATGCCATGTTACTTTAATATTGAGCATGTTAATTATGTGCTATGTGATGCATGAAAACTGTTAGATCTTGCTGAGCTGTCGAGCTCACTCTTGCAAATAACCATTTTTGCAGGTCAAGGATGCAAGGTAAAGATACATGTTAAGTGATTTATAGAGATCAATGTTCAAGAATATTAATTTTGTTAAATTTCAAATTGTAGTTGATGTTTTCATTGTAACTTAATTGTTAAGTTGTAAGTTGATCTATCCGACGTATAATGGATATTGCTTAGTGATGTAAGACTTTGTATAGTCCTTTCGTTGTAGCGATTCATGTAATAGAATTGAATCAAATATTTATAATGTTAAGGTTGCGATTCAGGGCAATATAGAAAGAAAGTTTATAAAAGTTTTAAATATTCCGCATTTTTAGTGATTTTTAATATCGAATAATGATGTAATGAGAGATTAAAGTTGTATTATTAACGATCGAGAAGGAGAATATTATTGTATGAATTTTGGGGTCGTTACAGTTACAAAGTAAATGTTTTATCATCAAACATAATTGGCTTGCATGCATAATACTTTCAATCTCCCACTTGCACTAAAGCCAATCGCCATGGTATCTCATACCCATCTTCTCTAAGTGACGATCAAACTGTTGTTGTGTTAAAGCTTTAGTAAATGGATCTGCAATGTTGTCTTGAGAGTCCACACGCTCCAGGGTGACATCCCTTCTTTCAATGATATCTCTAATCAAATGAAACCGCGACAATACATGTTTGGATTGCTGATGAGACCTGGGTTCCTTAGCCTGTGCAATAGCTCTGGTGTTATCACAGAATAAAGGTACTGCTCCTCTAATGCTAGGAACCACACCAAGTTCAGTTATGAACTTCTTCTTCCAAATAGCTTCCTTTGCAGCTTCACTTGCAGCTTTGTACTCTGCCTCTGTCACTGAATCAGCAACGGTTTGCTGCTTGGAACTCTTTCAACTCACTGCGCCACCGTTTAAGGTAAACACATACCCCAAAACGGATTTACTATCATCTTGGTCCGTTTAAAAACTTGAGTCTGTGTAGCCCTCTAGTTTCAATTTAGACCCACCATAGACAAGAAATACATCCTTAGTTCTTCTTAAGTACTTTAGGATATTTGTCACTGCCTTCCAGTGTTCTTCTCTAGGATTTGACTGATAACTGCTCGTTACACTAAGTGCATGAGCGACATCAGGTCGTATATATCATACCGTATATGATAGATCCTATTGCTGAAGCATAAGGAATCTTGCTCATACGGTTTCTCTCATCAGGTGTCTTTGGGGCCTGTTTCTTGGAGAGATATATTCTATGGCTCATCGGCATGAGTCCTCTTTTGTAATCTTCCATGCTAAACCTCTTTAGCATTGTTTCAATGTACATTCCTTGGGATAAGCCAAGCATCCTTTTAGATCTATCTCTATAGATCTTTATCCCCAAAATATAGGATGTTTCTCCTATGTCTTTCATGGAGAAGTGTTTAGATAACAAAATTTTGATCGACTATAGCGTAGGAATATCATTCCCAATTAGTAATATATCATCAACATATAATATAAAGAATGAAACAGCACTCCCATTAACCTTCTTGTACACACATGGTTCATCCTCATTTTTTATAAAATCAAACTCTTTGATTGTCCATCAAAACGGATGTTCCACCTACGAGAAGCTTGTTTCAACCCATAAATAGATCGTTGAAGTATACAGACTTGATTTGTTCCAACCATTGAAACAAATCCTTCTGGTTGTGTCATATACACATCCTCCTCAAGATTTCCATTGAGGAAGGAAGTTTTCACGTCCATCTGCCAGATTGCGTAGTCATAGTAAGATGCAATCGCAAGCAAAATTTGAATGGACTTGAGCATTGCTACTGGCGAGAAAGTTTCATTATAGTCAACACCTTGTCTTTTTTTAAAACCTTTCGCAACCAGTCGGGCCTTATAGGTCTCTACATTGCTGTCCGCTCCAGTCTTTCTTTTAAAGACCTATTTGCACCCAATAGGCTTAATACCTTCAGGTGATGAAACCAAAGTCCATACTTTGTTCTCATACATAGAGTCCATCTCGGATTTCATGGCTTCTTGCCATTTCTCTGAGTCTTTACTACTCATAGCCTGCTCGTAATTCAATGGGTCATCATCATTCATGATATGTACCTCATCGTTATTCTCTGTGACGAATCCATACCTTTCAGGTATCTTCGGTACTCTTCTATATTTACGAATAGGTTATTGTACAGAAGGTGTCTCTACTTGGACAGGTTCATCCAATTGATCTGTAGTGGTTTGTGGTTCCTGAATTTCTTCAAGATCTATTTTCCTCCCACTAGCCCCTTCAAGGATAAACTCCTTTTCTAAGAAGGCAGCGTGTTTCGCAACAAACACCTTTTGCTCAATAGGATTATAGAAATAGTATCCTAAAGAAACTTTAGGATATCCCACAAACGTGCACTTATCAGATCTTATCCCAAGCTTATCATTTTAAAACCTTTTCACGTAAGTTGGACATCCCCAAATCTTAATATGCTTAAGACTAGGTTTCCTCCCTATCCACATCTCATATGGAGTCTTGGGGACGGATTTCGAGGGGACCATATTTAGTAGATATGAAGCCGCTTCTAGGGCATAACCCCATAATGATACTGGAAGATCGGTAAAACTCATCATGGAACGAACCATGTCCAACAATGTTCGATTCCCCCTTTTAGATACACCATTTAATTGTGGTGTTCCTGGTGGAGTCCATAGTGAGATTATACTATTTTTTTGAGACAATTGAGAAACTCACCGCTTAAGTATTCACCATGTCGATCTGATCAAAGAACTTAATACTTTTGCCAGTTTGTTTCTCCACTTCACTTCTAAATTCTTTAAAATTTTCAAATAATTTAGATTTGTATTTTATTAAATATACATATCCAAATCTTAAATGATCATTAGTAAATGTAATAAAATAAGAATACCCTCTCCGTTCATTCGTTGTCATAGGTTTACAAACATCTGTGTGTACTAATGCTAACAACTCTGTAACTCTTTCTCCTTTTCCACTAAAAGGAGATTTAGTCATTTTACCCATGAGACAAGATTCACAAGTTGGATATGATTCATAATCAGATAGCTCTAGGAGCCCATCTTTATGCAACTTGGATAATCTTGTTTCATTAATATGACCAAGTCTACAGTTCCACATGAAGGTATAATTAACATCATCTCTTTTCCATTTCTTAGTTTGTTCAATTTGAAGTATATTTTCATGCAAGTCAAGTATGTAAAGTTTATTCAGTAATTTACCAACACAATATAAAACATTCTTATTATAAATAGAACAATTGTTGTTCTTTATTATAATGTCAAAACCATCCATATCCAATACAGAAATTGAGATAATGTTTCTAATGAGTGTTGGAATAAAATAATAATTATTTAAATAAATGAACTTGCCCGTAGGCAGTGCTAAACAATAAGTCCCTACAGCTAATGCAGCAACCTTTGCTCCATTTCTCACTCATAAGAAGACTTCATCCTTGTTCAGCTTTCTACTTCTGACCAGTCCCTGCATAGTATTACATATGTGAGAACCATAACTGGTATCCAATACCCAAGTAGAAGTTTGACTTTCAGAAAAATTAATTTCAATCATAAACAAACCTTGATTGAAAGTCGAATCTTCTCCAAGCTTCTTCTCTGCCAGAAACTTCTTGCAGTTCCTCTTCCAGTGACCCGGCTCGTTGCAATGGAAGCACTTTCTTTTGCTAGCTGGATTAGTTTTCTTTTGATCCTTTACTTTTGCCCTGCCCTTAGCCTTCTTGGTTTTCTTCTTTTCAGAAGATACCTTGGGCCTCTTCCTTTTCTTGGAATAATCATCCACCAGTAAGACTTGATTCTTCTTGGATGGGAAGTGTCCTTCAGTAGTTTTCAACATGTTAAGTAATTCAGGCAAGCTAACATGTAAATTATTCATGTGAAAATTCACAACAAATTGTGAGAAGGTATCTAGGAATGACTGCAAGATAAAATCTTGACTTAACTCTCCATCCATGATGAACCCAAGTTGTCCAAGACGTTCAATCAAATTAATTATCTTTAGGACATACATCTCAATAGTAGTGCCATCGGTCATCCGAGATTGGAAGAGCTCCTTAGATATCTCATATCTGGCAGTCCTACTTTGCTCACCATACAACTCTTGAAGATGCAGCAATATAGCAGGAGCATCCATAGTTTCATGCTGACTCTGAAGCTCGTTACTCATGAATGCGAGAATGATGCATTGAGTCACAGATGCATCATCTTGCCACTTCTTAAAAGTAGAAATCTCTTCCTCAGAGGCTTCTTCTGCAACATTTGCAAGGACAGACAAATTTAGGACATAAGAAATCTTTTCTGCAATGAGAACAATTCTCAGATTCCTTAACCAGTCCTTGTAATTCAGTCCGGTTAGTTTGTTAGCATCAAGTATGCTACGCAGAGATAGTGAGTGTGACATTTTTCAAATTCTGCAAGTGAAATTAAACAATATTTTAGCAAACATTCATTTAATTAATTACCAAAATAAATTAGGTCTTTATTTTAAATTGGTATCTTCCACTATTTTCTTCAAACTATATTACCCTCATAATATATAGTTCGGCAAATCTAATTAAAGATTTGCTAGTGAGAATAAGGATCTCATTTCAAATGTATATAGCCTTGTGTGTGAACAACTAACTATATATAAATAAATAGGTAGACAACTTTTGTCAATTACATCATCATGTAACTCCTTGTATTTTGCCTCTTAGATCATAATGGTCAAGTGTGTGCACATCCGAACTAAAATGATCTAAGTTAAGTCAAACCCAGCATTTTCATATAAGTGAAGAGAAAACTACATCTTTTGTATGTGCACAACAAAGCGGTAATGTTCAATTTGTTTATAAACATTTAATGTAATAAAACAACATCTTAAATATTTAATACTTGCCTTGTGTGTGCACAACAAACTCATATTAAATATTTAATACTTTATTAATTTATCATACTAGAAGGCGACGTTCGATATTCCAAATATCTTTGAACGTTACAGCTTAATTTAATTTCTTTGAGGGGTTTGTTATTAATTATCTCATCTTATTTAGCATGCATGGACATATATATATAAAATACGTGTCATATTAATTAACATGTGAAGCATGTTGCGTAATATAATATATATATATATATATATATATATATATATAGTATAATCATGCATATAGAATAATATATTCTACTCGAATTGATTATGAACTTTTATTCTAGTTTGATTCACTAGAGCTACCAAGTGAACCAAAAGGTCAAACCTAGGAATGAAAGAATTAAATTTAAACATAACTATTAGATTTAAACCCGGGCTCCATACAAACGGGTCTTCAAGCGCTTCTTGCTCCTTGGTCTCCAATTCTTCAAGATAATTCTAAATATTCATATTACATAAACTATTTAATTTAAATAAAAACCTTGATCAGCAGTCAAGGGGAAGTACATAGAAGGGAGATAGAATTTTACATTAAGAAAAATTAGAGAAGACGAGGTACGTGAAGAGTAGGTTGGAAACCTATGATTTCATCTTGTTTAGCTTGATATATTGCTAGTTTTTGAGTATCGTTCGTGTTATTTTCGGTGTTTCGTGTTTATTTTGCAGGTAAAAGGGGTAGAGCATGACTTGAGATAAAAATGTTGGAGAATTTGAATTATCTGTTAGCCGAGCACGAACCGCGTAAGGAAGGTATTGATGTAGGCGCAGAGCGTGCGATAATAGGAAGAGATACTGCATGGAAAGCGCGGAGCGCGCATGATTGAAGGCTGCCCCCTACATACTAAGCGCGGAGCGCGCCACTTTTGTGAAGGACCACGAGCGGACCGCGCGTGTCGGACGAAAAAGTCTGATTTGGTTTCTAAAACTATGGAAGTTGACAGGGAAAAGGATTTTAGACTTGCCTTTTTGTACTAGGGTTTGATTAGACTATAAATATTAGTTGTTTTCTTAGTAGTAAAACATCTTTTACCTAGCAATTCTTGGAGGCTATTCTTGCGAAGCATATTGGGATTTTCATTGGAGGAGTTCTGGAGATAGACATTGAATTGAAGATGAAGAACTTCGACAGAGTTTTTTCCTTCTTACGTCTTAAATTAATATCTATAGCATGATGTCTTTTAATTATTATCTCTGTGTTTCTGAGTTGATGATGAACTAATTCTTTATTAGGGATACAATGGAACCTTTTATGAAGCTTTAATTCAATTATTATTATTTTCACTTGATTATCTCTCTAAATTGATTGTTGTTATTCTGTGCTTAATTAAATAATTATTTGGCCAACAATTAATCTTATATCTTTGATTGAATTGAAAAAGGATTTCTTAAATTAAAACTGAATATAACAACACATGAATTTGTTAGTTCTTAATTGAAATAACATAACAGTGTATAAGACGAAAGTACTTATATACCATGTGCAACTGTGATACAGGTGTGAACTTAATGAGTCTATTTTAAGGATTTTATACGAAAGTAGTAAAATAGTTAAAATAGATATTTTTGCTAATCATTGAAAGGTGTTAGTGAATTATAAAGTAAACCTAGTTGTCAATTTGGAAAATAAATTGAGTGGAAGTAAAATAGGAGAATTATTGTGGATTAATTGGGGAAATTGTATTCCTATGCTTAAATCATCTGGTATTCATTAATTGTTAATTTATTGATTTCTATTCACTTTAATTTAATTAATTCTCATAAAATAATTGGAGTGACTGTTTAAATAAGATAAATTGGTAGAAATTAGATAATTGAAATAGTTGTTAAATAACTGTTCCTAGTGGATTCGACACTCTTCTTACTATTATATTACTTGATTGACCGTGTGCACTTGCGCGTAATTATCATTGTATAAATCGGACAACAATACGCAGACCCCATTTAATAAAACCCATACAGTCAAGCGTTCAACTAAAATAAAATCCAATTACATTGGTTAATAGTCCATAATCAACCCCATTTATTATCATACATGTCACCATATTCATCAATAAATAAAATATTTAATATATACATTGATATCGATTTAATGGAAAATTCTAGTTAGTTTCAAAATCCAATTTCAACTCTAATAAGTTATCATGGAATCCAATTCCAACTCTAATTAGTTAGCATAAAATCCAATTCTAATTAAAATAAACATCTTTATTTTAATCCAATTTCAAATCTAACAAACTCCTTTATTCATCTGAAATTACAGGAAAACATATAATTTTAATTAAAATTAAAATAAACATTTTATCTTAATTAGAAATCAAAAAAATATTCTTTTTGTAACGGGATGAATTAATTGAATCGTGATTCTGAGGACAGAATCCTTTTAAGGGTGAAAGATGTGACGAACGAGAATTTTGTAATTTATTTTAAATATTTATTGAACTAAATAAATATTTTGTTGATTTATTTATTGAGTTAAATAAATGTTTGATGGAATTGTAGAAGATTAATTTAATTAAATGTATTACATTGATTAAATTAATGTGGAATAATGTTATAATTCAAAGTATGAATTTAATTGAGATTATTAAATTAAATGAGTTGTTGTTAATTATAATGTTATTCTAATTAATTTAATAATTAATTAGAGATCTAATGATTCGTCATAATTAATAAATGAGAATTTTAATTATGTGATGATGTGATTTAATATGTAATATTATCTTTTATTTAATTGAATTTAAATAATATTATTTGATTAATTAAAGTGTGACAAATAAACTATATAATAAATATTTTAATTAAAATAATGGGAAAATGAGTTATTTGTGACAAACCAAAATTGGCCTTATAATCATGGGAGCAGTTAAGTGCATGTTGGCTTTAACTGACAACTATGATCTGCCAGTTATCTAATATATACGTAAAGTTATATTGTATATCAGACCTTACTTATATAATATCAGTATTCATATTATTTCATCAGTAGAAAGTTCAGAGAGAAAAGAAAGAGTTTGAGATAATTTGTGAATTAAAGAAAGAAGTTCCTATCATCTAAGCAAGAAAGCAAGGGTAATCCCTTATCTCAAACTTTATTTACGTTCTTGAAGTTCTTCATGAAAAACTATTTTTAAAAGTTCTCTATAAATAACCTTTTGTGACTAATGCATGAGGTAGTCATTTTTATGTGTTAATAGATGTTTATAACATGTTTTATATCAATTATAAACTGTTTTAAAATAATCAAATCCATACAATCATGTTTTAATTGGAGTTTTATAAGTTACAGAGTATTAACGTATGAATATGGCTTATATGTACAAAAATTCACGCTTCAATTGTATATTAAACTAAAAATTGATGATTTATTATGTTTATGCATGTAAAAACGAAGAGAACGAAACTTAAACGGACTGATTCGGTGTTATAACGAATCTGTAATGCATGCTTTCGTGAAAATTGACGAAACTATGAAAAATAGCAAGAACATGGAAATTATGTGTTCTAATTTAATTGTTTATGTGATTTAAGTTGTTAAAAGCATGCTAAGAACGTTATATAATGTTTCTGTTAAGTTCAGATTGTATGGGTAGCATTAAATTTGATGTTTGAGTGTGATTTTGGCGTAAAATGGCTTTTTTCTATGTTCTTCGTGAACTCTGTCAGACCTAACTGTGTTGCGGCACCGCAGTGCCGGTTCTGTGAAGAAACCGGGCGCTGCAGCACCAGGCCACTGCTGGCTGACGTGTCATGGCACCGTAGCGCCGGTTCTGTGAAGGAACCAAGCGCTGCAGAGCCAGTCCAAGGGCTTGCTGACGTAGGCTCGGCGCCACAGCGCCGGTCCACATTTCAAACTAGGCGCTGCAGCGCCGGCTAGCAGAATGGCCTAGAGAATTTTATTTAAGTGTTCAAAGTTCAGAAATGCAATTTAAAACCTAATGTAATGAACATGATAACGTGTTAATCATATATTGAGATGTTAAAACAAATTATTAATTTGTCAATGATGTTTTACATGATTAATTGATAAGTTAAATACGTGATTTAAACTCGTTATTCGTGAAGTCTAATAACGTGTTCAAGAACTGATATTTGTGATTCGATGAGTATAATAAGACTTAGAATTAATTGGTATTTTGAATGTAATGGTATGTAGGATTAGTTGAGGAACGTGATTTATAATTGTAGCTTATGCACGAGGTAAGCTTTCTATCCCTGACTTTTATCGTTATGCAAGTTTATTAACGCTACTTTTAATTGAGCAAGTTTATAAGTCCTATCCTTTCATTAAACATGTTCTTACTCTTGTTTATTCAAGTTCATGATTCCATATGAGACGTTTTAATTATTTTAAAGTAATACTTCGGTTATACAATGCTTATTCAATTGTATATCTTTGAGATTCATTATTTAATTTGAGTATCAATTCTATTATTGAACGTTGAAAGACTATTGAACCTTGAAAGACTAGTGAACCCTTATTGATTCGACTAGTCCATAGTTGATGAGCATTCTAAATTCTAGAATTGTTATTGAACTTATCTAAACCAAACTTCCTTTGGTACGGACTCTGATGTCAAATTGAGATGAACAACCCTTTATAGGGGATTATTTACGCGTTAGTGTTGAGATAATGTGCACATACATGGTATTAAAGGTTGATTCCCCTAAGTATGAGAAGTAAGGTCCATATAGTCTTACGACTGTTAAAGATTTAAAGTAGAAATACTTGATAACCTGGGACATAGTTCTTGGTCTTGTGACCCTCAGATATACTTTTGATTCTTGTTTCTAATCTTGATTCAAAAGCCTAGTTTTCTATTATTCAGAATTCCTTGATTCTCGCATGTTATTATTATTATTATCTTGTTATACTTGTGGGCAACCGTTGCTCACTCATGTATAATAACATTGCATCTAAGGTTGAAAGAACTGAAGAGCCTTCCACTAGTAAAGGCAATGGAAAGATGAACAAGTGATGAAGACTTGTTTATTTATTTGAGAATGTTTTGTTTGAAGACTTATGATCTTATGTTAAGACTTAATTGTTTATTTATGTTTCCGCTTGATGTATTAAGGTTAGTTGACCTGGGATTTATTTGTTCAGATTTTGTAACCCCTTAAAGGGAGGATTTCTATTTATTTATGAGTTTCATTTATTATGGGTAGATAGATGTGTTATTATTGGATAGTGAACATCAAATCCTGTGGAAATGAAGTACCCAGATTTGGGGGTGTCACAAGTTGGTATCAAAGTTGTAGGTTATGAACCTTAGGTAGGGGAAACCTTAGGGTAGTAGCCTTTAGGAAATCGATAACATAGTGTTGATAAACTCTTATCGAGTTCTAAAAAATGAATTCCTTAATTCATTGAAGATAATAAAAGACTTTATGTGCTTATGTGATTATTTATGTGCTCATGTGTATCGATTAGCATCACGTAGTAACAAAAAAACTTAAAATTTTGATTGTTAGGATGTCAAATATTGGAGGATCCAGTTAGCCTAGGGAGGTTGAGCCCCGAGTAGCTAGAGAAGAGGAGCCCCGAGACATTCATACCGTCTGGGAGCAGTTGGTTCGGAGAGAGCCATCTCCTTTGATCACTGTTTTGGGTCAAGAGCTTGAGCCGGTGTTTGATTCAGAGGAGGACTCTGAAGAGATATAAGTTGAGGTTAAGGCTGAGGCTGAGGAGGAGGATGAGGACCCTGATGAGTTTCCACCAAAATCTATCAGTCCCGAGACGTACGACGAGCTGTATAACCGTAACATAGAGTTACATGATAATGTTTGAGAATTAAAGGAATAGACAGTTGTACAACAGGCTACTATAGAGCAAAAGAATGGCTAGATCGAGAATCTTGATATACGTCTTGGAGACGTGGAGTGGAAGTTGGTTCATGCAGAGAACCAAAATGAAGAGATGCCAGCTAAGTTAGAGAAATTGAAGAGTGACTTGCGAGAGGAGTCGGCAAAGTGTGCTAGAGCAGAGGACGCTTGGACGAAGGCTTCTCGACATGCAGATCTTGCTGAAGATAACGATCAGGCAAAGAAGGCTACGATTGAAGAGACGGTCTACACATTCCAGATAGCAATTAATAGGGCCCACGATCGAGTTATCTACTATCAAGTGCAGTTCAAGGACTTACCTTGGTACATGCTGGATCGTAGGACGATGTTCCGTATCATGGAAGAAGAGCGCATAGAAGCTGTTCGGCTCCTTAGTAGGCCGTGATAGGAACAGTATGACTTATGTGAATATTTCTATGGTAGTTAATAATGTAAATTCCAATGTGATTATAAACAATGGAATACAATGATGATTTAAATCCTGAAGATTCTTTATCTCGGGATAGTTAATGTAAATAGTAGTGATGCTATCTTATTTTGTTTAAAACTTTTGAATGAATAAAATATCAGAGTTTATTTGAGATGATATATGTTAAGTAAATATCTTAAAATGTTTAAGTTAAGTCTTAAATATTTAAGAAATTGAGTAACGATCTAATAAGCGTATATCTTAAATAGAAAGATGCCGCCAAGAAGACGCCCAACCCGCCAACCAGCTCAAGAAGGATCAACCAATAATAATAACAACAACGTAGATGCCAACGCTAATCTTGTTCAGCAGTTGGTCAATCTTTTAGCTGGAGCACTTGCCAATCAGCCACAAGCTCCATAGAACACTTCATTTAAGGATTTTAAGGCGGTAGGACCGCCAGAGTTTAAAGGATCCATGAACCCAATCGAAGCTCAAACGTGGGTAATGGAGATAGAGAAGGTATTTGACGTCGCAAGGGTCAATGATGATCAGAAGACCGCCTTTGCAATCTTTATACTGAAGGCAGAGGCCAGTTACTGGAGGCAGGCGAATAAGGTCCGGGGAGGACAAGGCGTGATCACCTCGGATAGGTTTAAAGAGATATTTTTTGAGATGTACTTCCAAACAAGCTCTCAGAACCAGATGGAGGTTCAATTCCTGGAGCTAAAGCAAGGTAACATGTCTGTGTTGGACTATGCTGGGAAGTTTAATAAGTTGGCCAGGTTCGCAACTTACCAAATGAATACCGATGAGAGAAATGCTAGGATATTTGAATAGGGACTGAAGCCCTGGTTGTACAGCAAAGTGTCAATGTTCCAGTTGAACACTTTCGCGGGAGTGTTGGAGAAGGCAATCATCGCAGAAGGTGGAAGCAATGCTCTGACCAGGTACAATCAAGAGCTTAAGAAGAAGAAGAATGAAGGCGAAAATAACAAAGTTAGTGGTAGCAATACTGGTGGTGGAAGAAGTCAGAAAAGAAGGTAGAATGACAGTGCGTCGACTGGGAACCAGCAAGGGAATCAGAAGATGAGAGTGGAGGCTTGTCCGACCTGTGGGAATAATCACTTGGGGGTCTGCATGAAGGGAAAAAGGGTCTGCTATAATTGTGGTTAGGAAGGCCACATAGCACCAAACTGCCCTAACCCTAAGAAGGGCGCTTGCTTCACGTGTGGGTCAAAGGGCCATCTGGCAAGGGATTATCCCAAGAAGGTATCAGGAAGGGCAGGAGCAAGTGGAAATAGAGGAACCAGCGATGGCAACACTCTAACCATCACGGGATCGACTCCAACCAACCTACCTACTGCCAGGACTTTCAACATGACTGTGTAAGATGTTATGCAGTCACGTGATGTGGTGTCAGGTATCATTCTGATCAATAATACTAATGCTTATGTGTTATTTAATTTGGGTGCTACTTGCTCATTTATATCCGATGACTTTGCTAAGAATCTAGAATTGTCTAAGGACGAATTAGAATGCCCTATGAACATAGAAATTGCGAATAGGAAAGTGATTCCTGTTAAGTTTGTACACAAGAACTGTCGGGTGGACATTAAGAGAAATGTGATGATCATAGATCTTATCCAGATTAAACTTAGGGAATTTGACGTTATTTTGGGAATGGATTGGATATTCAATTATGGGGCAATAATTGATTGCTAAAAGAAGTGTATTAACCTTATGTCCCCCGTCAAAGGTTATATTTTATGGCAGCAAGTCGCCTAGACAAGCGAGTTGTCTGACAATGATGTATAAGAAGTTGTTGAGACAAGGTTGTGTAGGGTATTTAGCCTACATAGTCGATAGTCGCAAGGAGAGTCCAAAACCAGAAGAGATACCTGTCGTGAGAGACTTTGTAGACGTATTTTCGGATGATTTATCAGGACTTCCGCCAAATAGGGAAGTAGAATTCGTGATCGATTTGGTGCCAGGAACTGCCCCAATATCGAAGGACCCATACCGTATGGCTCCGATGGAAATGAAGGAATTAATGGTGCAGCTGCAAGAACTTTTGAACCAAAAGTATATACAGTCGAGCGTATCGCTATGGGGAGCGCCGGTGTTATACATTAAGAAGAAGGATGGAACGATGCGGCTCTGCATTGATTACAGAGAGTTGAACAAGGTCACAATTAAGAATAAGTATCTATTGCCTAGGATCGATGACTTATTTGACCAGTTGAAGGGAGTGAGATACTTCTCGAAAATAGACCTGATGAGTGGTTACCATCAATTGAAGGTAAGGAAAGACGATGTTTCAAAGACAGCGTTCAAGACTTTATATGGACACTACTAGTTTCTGGTGATGTCAGTTGGTATAACGAATGCCCCTGCAGCATTTATGAATCTAATGAACAGGGTGTTCAAGCCGTTTCTGGATAAATTTGTAGTGGTGTTTATTGACGATATCCTGGTGTATTCTAAGACCAAAGAGGAGCATGTAGAGAATCTGAAGGTGACATTGGAGGTACTGAGAAGAGAAAAATTGTATGCCAAGTTTTTGAAATGCAAATTCTGGATAGAACGGGTGCAATTTCTTGGATATGTGATTGATAAGGATGGAATTTCGGTAGATCCATCAAAGGTTGAAGCTGTGATGAACTAGGATCAGCCGAAGACACCGTCAAAAATGAGAAGTTTTCTCGAATTGGTAGGATATTATAGAAGGTTCATTCAGGATTTTTCCAATATCGCGACTCCGCTGACGAATTTTACTAGGAAATCGATGAAATTCATTTGGACGGAGAAGTGTGAGGAAAGCTTCCAATAGCTGAAGAAGAGGTTGAGTACAGCACCTATGTTATCTCTTTCGGATAGTACAGGAAGTTTTGTGGTGTATAGTGATGCATCGCATAAATGACTAGGTTGTGTGCTTATGCAAGACGGCAAGGTCATTGCGTATGCGTCACGATAACTAAAGGATTATGAGAAGGGGTATCCGACCCATGATTTGGAATTGGCTGCGTAGTGTTTGCTTTGAAGATATGGAGGCACTATCTTTATGAGGATAAGTGTGAAATATATATAGACCATAAGAGTCTGAAATATATTTTTACACAGAAGGATTTGAACAGGCGCCAGAGGAGATTGTTGGAATTAATAAAGGACTATGACTGTGAGATCTTATACCATCCGGGTAAAGCAAATGTGGTTGCCGACGCTTTAAGCAGAAAAGGTCGAGAGAAATTGATGGTGTTGACCGCCCAGAAGGAGCTAATTTCAGTGATGGAGAAACTGGAATTAGATGTGAGATATCCTAAGGAGTCTGACGAGAAACTGTCCCAACTAGGAACTAGTACAACTTTAGTGGATAAGGTTAAGGAAGCACAATTTCAGGATGAGGAATGTGAGAAGATTAGGAAGAGGATATCCGAAAGGAATGAACTGAAATTCAAAGTGGACAACGAAGGACTGCTAAGATTCGAGGGAAGAATTTGGGTACCGCCAGTGCCAGAGATTAAAGAGGAAATTTTGAGCGAGGCTTATAGTTTAAAGTATTTGATTCACCCAGGGAGTACGAAGATGTTCCAGGATCTCCGACAGCATTTTTGGTGGCCGAATATGAAACGGGACGTTGTCGATTGTGTGGCCAAGTGCCTAACATGTCAGAAAGTGAAAGTAGAACATCAGAGGTCGAGTGGGTTGCTACAACCGTTAGAAATCCCAGAATAGAAATGGGAACATATCATAATGGACTTCGTAGTAGGTCTTTCGACAACTCAGAAGGGTTTCGATGCAGTTTGGGTTATCGTAGATCGATTGACGAAATCAGCACATTTCTTACCAATCAAGATCAGATTCACCCTAGATCAGTTGGCGAAGTTGTATGTCAAGGATATTGTTTCAAGGCACGGAGTTCCAGTGTCAATAGTTTCGATCGAGATCCGCATTTCACATCAAATTTCTGGAAGCGACTATAGGAATGCATGAGGACGCAGTTAAGAATGAGTACGATATATCACCCTCAAACCGACGGACAGAGTGAAAGAATGATCCAGACATTGGAAGATATGTTAAGAGCATTCATCATGTATTTCAAAGGAAATTGGGATGATCACCTACCGTTAGTGGAATTCGCTTCCAACAACAGTTACCACGCAAGTATTGGCATGCCGCCTTACGAAGCGTTGTACAGCAGAAAGTGCAAAACTCCATTATGTTGGGATGAATTTGGCGAACGTCAATTTCTAGGACCAAAATTGGTACAACAGACAGTAGTGATCGTAAAGCTGATCAGGACAAGACTAGTAGCTGCTCAAGATAGGCAAAAGAAATACGTCGATCCACACCGCAAGAATATAGATTTTGAATCGGGTAACTTTGTTTTCTTGAAAGTATCTCCCTGGAAGGGAAAGATCAGATTTGGCAAGAAGGGAAAATTGAGCCCGAGGTTCATTGGACCCTTTAAAGTGCTGTGAAGAATTGGAAAAGTTGCGTATGAGGTAGCCTTACTTCCGGCGTTAGAGCACATCCACATTGTTTTTCATGTTTCAGTATTACGACTCTATAAACCCAATTACAAACATATCATAGAATATGAACCCCTACAATTCGAGAAAGATTTATCCTATAAAGAAATTCCTGTTCAGATTGTTGACAGGAAAGAGCAAGTTCTCAGAAACAAAGTGATACCTTCTGTTAAGGTAATTTGGAGAAACCACAACGCTAAAGAAACTGCGTGGGAGCTCGAAGACTATATGATGAAAACTTACCCTCATTTATTTGCTTAATCTATGTGTAAAAAATTCTGGGGACAGAATCTTTGTAAAGGGGGAGAATGTAACGGGACGAATTAATTGAATTGTGATTCTGAGGACAGAATCCTATTAAGGAGGGAAAGATGTGACGAACGAGAATTTTATAATTTATTTTAAATATTTACTAAATTAAATAAATATTTTGTTGATTTATTTATTGAGTTAAATAAATGTTTGATGAAATTCTAGTAGATTAATTTAATTAAATGTATTACATTGATTAAATTAATGTGAAATAATTTTATAATTCAAAGTGTGAATTTAATTGAGATTATTAAATTAAATGAGTTGTTGTTAATTAAAATGTTATTCTAATTAATTTAATAATTAATTAGAGATTTAATGATTCGTCATAATTAATAAATAAAAATTTTAATTATATGATTATGTGATTTAATGTGTACTACTGTCTTTTATTTAATTGAATTTAAATAATATTATTTGATTAATTTAAGTGTGACAAATAAACTATATAATAAATATTTTAATTAAAATAATGGGAAAAGGAGTTATTTGTGACAAACCAAACATGGCCTTATGATCATGGAAGCAATTAAGTGCATGTTGGCCTTAACTGACAACCAAGATCTGCCAGCTATCTATTATATACGTAAAATTATATTGTATATCAGACCTTACTTATATCATATATATAACGACCCCAAAATTCATACAATATAATTCTCGACATCGGTCGTTAACAATACAACGAACTTCTAACTTTACATCATTATTCGATGATACAATCACTAAAAATGCGGAATAATTAAAACTTTTATATATTTCTTTCCTTATTACCCAGAATCTCAACCTTTACATAACATATCTTTGACTCAAATTTATTACATGAATCGCTACATCGAAGTTACTATACAAAGTCTTACATCACAAAGCAATATTCACTATACATCGGATAGCTCAACTTACAATTCCACAATTATGTTACACTCAAAACATTAAATGCATTTCTCATCTAACATAAGTAATCTTCTTGAATATTGATCTCTATAATTCAAATAACACGTATCATTACCTTGAAACCTTGACCTGCAAAAATAGTTATTTGTAAGAGTGAGCTCGACAGCTCAGCAAGATCTAACAGCTTTCATGCATCACGTAGCACATAAATAACATGCTCATCTTATACATCATAATCATTAGACTAACATATCATGCATGCTTTAATTCATATAACAAGTATAAAGATTGAGTTACTTACTCAATCAACATTATTTACTCAATCAATGAAGTCATAAATTGACTTTATCATTTCATACATACAACATATATAATATATTATGCTCTTTGAAATACAATTTAAAATAATTCATCATCAAGTTCACATAGCAAATAGGAAATGAAAGACTTGCCTGGCTCGTAGATTACCAATTAACGAAAAACAGCTTATAATAATCTGCACTTCATGAATCCTACACAACGTATTACCATACACATCAACTATTAGTCATATAGCAACGCTTAGCAATTGTTTAAGTAAATTCTACTTTACAAATTATAATTCTCTCCCATTTATTTGTTTAACACACACTGTCAAATTATATGTATAATTAATAATATAAATTAATTATCACAAAGCTAATTCTCATAATTAGTTAACCCTTTTAGGTTAACTCATTCTTCTTTAATTATTAAGTTAATAATTAATTATCACATAATTAATCACATCACAATAATCATATTACATTTTCACATAATTAATTAACTAATAATTACGTGCTCATATTAATTATAATTTAAAAAAATTATAATTTAAATTACACATTCTCCTCAATTATAATTAATCAAATTATAATTGCATTTTATATTAATTAAATTATAATTAAACAAATTAAAATTAAAATTAAACATTTAATTTGATTATAATTAATCAAACTATATTCATTATAATTTAACAAATTATAATTGAAATTAAACCATTACTGTAATTATAATTATTCAAATTATAATTACATTTTATATTTTATTAACATAATTCATTACTATTATTTAATATTTTAAGGTATGCCTAATATGTCATCAAGTTTATTACATAAACTTAGCTTTTCATGATCTTAAACAAAAGTACACAAAACAAATAGAAAATTTATCTTCTGCAACCACCCCCCCCCCCCCCCCCGCCGGGGCAGGGGTTTTTGCCTTGATAGGCCTGCCGGGACAGGCCCCCTGTAGCGAACGCAAATTGGTTCGCGAACTGTGCAGAGCAAAAGTTAATTTGGCTTATTTTTCCACACCAAATTCCGATTTCAATCAACACAATTCATATCAACTTTATAGAAAACATAAATTTTAAGTTTCTAACAGGTTTTAACATATTTAATCATCAAAACACATAATCAACACTTTTAATTTTGAAAAATTTGGATAAAAACTATTTTCTAGTGTTCTTAATAAAATTGAACACTGTAAGTTTATTTCTCAATCAAAACGCACAATTCAAATCACATTGAATCCATTTATAAATATGTTATCATTATCTAACATCAATTCACCCAATGATTATCAATCAAACACAAATTTTAATTTTTAAAGAACAATTAACAAAAACTTATTTCACTGTAACTTTTGATGAACATGAATTCTTCATGTTCATCATGCTTAACATAACTAATTTACGCCTGCAATTCATATATAATCATGTTATGAACACCATATAACATATATACATCAAAATCATAAACTTCCATGAAGTTTCATATTTACAGAAAACTAAAACTTGAAGAACGTAAAATCAATTTTTTAAAACTCTAAGGTTAGGAGTTATACCCTTTGCTTAGTGAGGAAGAAGAAGATTATGATTTCTTTGTTGATTCCTCAACTTTTCTTCTTTCTTTTCTCTCTCAATTTTCTTTCTCTGTATTGTTCTTCTTTGTTTTAACTGACTAACACTTTTGTTCTTCTACTAATGTATATACATATAATATAACTTACATATATTATAAGTATAAAACATAAATATAAAGTATATAACTTATAATACATAATGACCCTAATAAATACAATAATTGCACTTAATACATAGGTTACACATTTGAAATTTCAAAAGCCCAAAGGCTTGTTTAGCAAAACAACTTTATTTTAAAAATAGATTTTTAGTAGTTAAGGCCCCGTTTGGCAAAACGGATTTAAAACGGTGCTAGGGCCTTGTTTGGGAAAACGGTTTTAAGAAAACTCTTTTAACTCTTTTAATAAATCCTTTATCACATATTTTTAATGTTATACTTTAATTAATTAAATCTTACCATTCTAATTTAATTGATTAAAAGTTAACATCAATTAATCACATAAAAATTACCACATAACAATTATAATTACTCGCTAATTATAATTTTATGTAATAATTTTCACATAACTTTAACTAATTTAATTATCCCATTTAAATTAGAACTAAAATATAAAATTATTACATATTAATTAAATAAAAGATTAAATATTCATTTAATTAATATATTATACTTAATTAAATTACTCCATAACCCACATAATTTATTTATCTAACTCAATAAATAAATTAATTAAAATATTTATTTAACTCAATAAATATTAAAATTAATATATAAAATTTCTTCACACCAAATCAAATATTTCACAATATATAACACGTATACACATACTCGTACTAGAACATCTTAAAATAAGAATTTTATTTATTAAATTCTCATTTATTAATTCTTAAAAATTCGAGTTGTCACATCCTTCCCTCCTTATAAGGATTCCGTCCTCAGAATCAACGAAACCTCCCTTACTCGGTTTACACCAACCTCCTTCATAATTTCTCGTTGAGTAACTTCAACACATTAGCTCAACAAAAGTTTTATATATATACTACTCCATTCATTTCTTCAATAAATTTTAGGTTTTATTACATAACCTTCAATTAAACCCAATCATATTCAAATATTATATATTCTTTAACCCGTTCATTTTCTTTCTAAGGATCATTACCATATACTCTACTCGTAGAATTCATATATAAATAACTCAGGAATTTAAAAGATTCTCAAATCATGTTGAGGGGTCATAAGACCTTGAACTCATCTCTAGGTTTAACAGTGCTTCACCCCCGGTACTTCACACTATAAACCGCTCTAACAAAATGTTTAACAATCACACAGACTGTAAACATCCTACATCAGTGCTCGAGGTGATCAGACTATTGCACCACTACGTCGTGCACAAACGTAGTACATCGTAATGACTATATGCGTTACACTCGGAACTATTGTCTACGATAACATGTCCCCTTTAATAGGGTTGTTCACCTCAGCTTTTTAACATCTGAATCCGCACCAAAATAATTTGGTTTGGCATAGTTTGACCAAGAACGCTCGAATTTCATAAACATCTTTCAATACTGGTCTAGCTGAATCAAGTAGCATAGACTTCTAGCAACAATTCGGATATCAATCAAAATATATATATATATATATGTATATATATTTTTAACCAACTCAATAAAAATTTATAGTTTAAGGAAACTAAAAATAAATAAATCTTTTTATAATATTCTGATACCGTACCGTAGTAATGGTACGTTGAGAATTTCGTCATTACATGACGTCGTCATACTACACCATACCATAGTGGGCTGACGATCCTACGATCACATCCAACACCAGGTTTAACTGTAGTGATGACTTTCTCGATTATTATTCCTACATCATATCAAATGATAAATAGAATATATAAAATACATTTTGAAAATTTCAAATCATTTTTGTCTAGCTGAAGCAATTAGCATAGACATGTGAATAATAGCACTACTTTAAAAATCCATTGGTTCAATCATTTGATCCAATGTTTTTTAAGAAAAACAGAAGTGCAACATCAGCATGAAATCAATAAATTTCAAAAATCTAGCATAGCTAAAAGATTTAGAATATCCAATCAATATTAATCTCTACCCCACCGCTTCATTACTTAATCATTCTATCAATCCTTAGCATCATCAATGTTTTCTATACCATAACAATTCTATACCCAGTATAGTTCATCAAACTTACAATAATTTGGAAGTTCAGGAACTTGCCACAATAATATGAGTTTAGAAACTTGTCCTATCAATACGTAGTCCAAGAACTGATCAGGGACTGTCTATACGCTTAGGGATTTAAAAACATAAATAAGATTATGAGTCATGAACTCACCATAAGTATGAGTTTTAAGAATTCACATATAACCTTAATATCATATAATCTAATCTTAATATCACCTCTAACTATTAATTATAAACATGGGACAAGAATCATCTTCTCACCATATGTATATATATATATATATATATCGATAGTGCAACACCACATTTCAATGATTACCCCTTTGATAAACCAAGTGTAAGCACAAAACCCCTGCCCATACAAAAGTTTGTACAACTCAACCACCACATGAGTTCTCAGTTGAAATCCCACTTAACTCTATATTGCTCATAACTTGTTCTTTGCTCGATACAAATTTTTTGTATCTCATCATTTATAACTCCTCGTGACTTTATCTCATACTATATCATAGTACATTCTCGTTATAGCATCAAACTATAACTATTCAATCATTATATATCATCTATTTTTTACAACTTTAAAAGATCACGTCGTGATCTTATTCTATAATCATCTCCCTTCTGATTCTTTTCTTATCTCATGATCGTTTTATTTTACAATCTTCTTATCTTTACCTATCATCATGTCATATCATGATTTCATTTATGTTTTAATCTTATAGACTTTGTCTATTCATCGTTATTCGTCATTTTGATTATTAGAGTTAGGTAACTCCTGATTCTTATCTTTATATCTCTTTAAGATTCTTCTCTGAATCTTCTTGTTTATTTATTAATTTTTCCTTTAAGAATTTCTAACTTCATTCATATTACTCAATATTTTATTCGAGTTTACTCCTCGTCATTATCATATTCTTCTTATAACATTTCTAGGACTTAACTCATCCTATACTTCTACGTATGTGAAAAGAATCACCTTTTTATCATACGTAACTTAAACTTAACTTCTTATAACCTAAGGTCATTGCCTAAGGTACTCTTACCTAAGGTGTATAACCTATCAGCTTTGAAACCAACTGTAACGACCCCAAAATTCATACAATATAATTCTAGACATCGGTCGTTAACAATACAACGAACTTCTAACTTTACATCATTATTCGATGATACAATCACTAAAAATGCGGAATAATTAAAACTTTTATATATTTCTTTCCTTATTACCCAGAATCTCAACCTTTACATAACATATCTTTGACTCAAATTTATTACATGAATCGCTACATCGAAGTTACTATACAAAGTCTTACATCACAAAGCAATATTCACTATACATCGGATAGCTCAACTTACAATTCCACAATTATGTTACACTCAAAACATTAAATGCATTTCTCATCTAACATAAGTAATCTTCTTGAATATTGATCTCTATAATTCAAATAGCACGTATCATTACCTTGAAACCTTGACCTGCAAAAATAGTTATTTGTAAGAGTGAGCTCGACAGCTCAGCAAGATCTAATAGCTTTCATGCATCACGTAGCACATAAATAACATGCTCATCTTATACATCATAATCGTTAGACTAACATATCATGCATGCTTTAATTCATATAACAAGTATAAAGATTGAGTTACTTACTCAATCAACATTATTTACTCAATCAATGAAGTCATAAATTGACTTTATCATTTCATACATACAACATATATAATATATTATGCTCTTTGAAATACAATTTAAAATAATTCATCATCAAGTTCACATAGCAAATAGGAAATGAAAGACTTGCCTGGCTCGTAGATTACCAATTAACGAAAAACAACTTATAATAATCTGCACTTCATGAATCCTACACAACGTATTACCATACACATCAACTATTAGTCATATAGCAACGCTTAGCAATTGTTTAAGTAAATTCTACTTTACAATTTATAATTCTCTCCCATTTATTTGTTTAACACACACTGTCAAATTATATGTATAATTAATAATATAAATTAATTATCACATATCTAATTCTCATAATTAGTTAACCCTTTTAGGTTAACTCATTCTTCTTTAATTATTAAGTTAATAATTAATTATCACATAATTAATCACATCACAATAATCATATTACATTTTCACATAATTAATTAACTAATAATTACGTGCTCATATTAATTATAATTAAAAAAAATTATAATTTAAATTATACATTCTCCTCAATTATAATTAATCAAATTATAATTGCATTTTATATTAATTAAATTATAATTAAACAAATTAAAATTAAAATTAAACATTTAATTTGATTATAATTAATCAAACTATATTCATTATAATTTAACAAATTATAATTGAAATTAAACCATTACTGTAATTATAATTATTCAAATTATAATTACATTTTATATTTTATTAACATAATTCATTACTATTATTTAACATTTTAAGGTATGCCTAATATGTCATCAAGTTTATTACATAAACTTAGCTTTTCATGATCTTAAACAAAAGTACACAAAACAAATAGAAAATTTATCTTCTGCAACCACCCCCCCCCCCCCCCCGCCGGGGCAGGGGTTTTTGCCTTGATAGGCCCGCCGGGACAGGCCCCCTGTAGCGAACGCAAATTGGTTCGCAAACTGTTTAGAGCAAAAGTTAATTTGGCTTATTTTTCAACATCAAATTCCGATTCCAGTCAACACAATTCATATCAACTTTATAGAAAACATAAATTTTAAGTTTCTAACAGGTTTTAACATATTTAATCATTAAAACACATAATCAACACTTTTAATTTTGAAAAATTTGGATAAAAACTATTTTCTAGTGTTCTTAATAAAATTGAACACTGTAAGTTTATTTCTCAATCAAAACGCACAATTCAAATCACATTGAATCCGTTTATAAATATGTTATCATTATCTAACATCAATTCACCCAATGATTATCAATCAAACACAAATTTTAATTTTTAAAGAACAATTAACAAAAACTTATTTCACTGTAACTTTTGATGAACATGAATTCTTCATGTTCATCATGCTTAACATAACAAATTTACGCCTACAATTCATATATAATCATGTTATGAACTCCATATAACATATATACATCAAAATCACAAACTTCCATGAAGTTTCATATTTACAGAAAACTAAAACTTGAAGAACGTAAAACCAATTTTTTAAAACTCTAAGGTTAGGAGTTATACCCTTTGCTTAGTGAGGAAGAAGAAGATTATGATTTCTTTGTTGATTCCTCAACTTTTCTTCTTTCTTTTCTCTCTCAATTTTCTTTCTCTGTATTGTTCTTCTTTGTTTTAACTGACTAACACTTTTGTTCTTCTACTAATGTATATACATATAATATAACTTACATATATTATAAGTATAAAACATAAATATAAAGTATATAACTTATAATACATAATGACCCTAATAAATACAATAATTGCACTTAATACATAGGTTACACATTTAAAATTTCAAAAGCCCAAAGGCTTGTTTGACAAAACAACTTTATTTTAAAAATAGGTTTTTAGTAGTTAAGGCCCCGTTTGGCAAAACGGATTTAAAACGGTGCTAGGGCCTTGTTTGGGAAAACGGTTTTAAAAAAACTCTTTTAACTCTTTTAATAAATCCTTTATCACATATTTTTAATGTTATACTTTAATTAATTAAATCTTACCATTCTAATTTAATTGATTAAAAGTTAACATCAATTAATCACATAAAAATTACCACATAACAATTATAATTACTCGCTAATTATAATTTTATGTAATAATTTTCACATAACTTTATCTAATTTAATTATCCCATTTAAATTAGAACTAAAATATAAAATTATTACATATTAATTAAATAAAATATTAAATATTCATTTAATTAATATATTATACTTAATTAAATTACTCCATAACCCACATAATTTATTTATCTAACTCAATAAATAAATTAATTAAAATATTTATTTAACTCAATAAATATTAAAATTAATATATAAAATTCTCTTCACACCAAATCAAATATTTCACAATATATAACACGTATACACATACTCGTACTCGAACATCTTAAAATAAGAATTTTATTTATTAAATTCTCATTTATTATTTCTTAAAAATTCGAGTTGTCACATCATTCCCTCCTTATAAGGATTTCGTCCTCAGAATCAACGAAACCTCCCTTACTCGGTTTACACCAACCTCCTTCATAATTTCTCGTTGAGTAACTTCAACACATTAGCTCAACAAAAGTTTTATATATATACTACTCCATTCATTTCTTCAATAAATTTTAGGCTTTATTACATAACCTTCAATTAAACCCAATCATATTCAAATATTATATATTCTTTAACCCGTTCATTTTCTTTCTAAGGATCATTACCATATACTCTACTCGTAGAATTCATATATAAATAACTCAGGAATTTAAAAGATTCTCAAATCATGTTGAGGGGTCATAAGACCTTGAACTCATCTCTAGGTTTAACAGTGCTTCACCCCCGGTACTTCACACTATAAACCGCTCTAACAAAATGTTTAACAATCACACAGACTGTAAACATCCTACATCAGTGCTCTAGGTGATCAGACTATTGCACCACTACGTCGTGCACAAACGTAGTACATCGTAATGACTATATGCGTTACACTCGGAACTATTGTCTACGATAACATGTCCCCTTTAATAGGGTTGTTCACCTCAGCTTTTTAATATCTGAATCCGCACCAAAATAATTTGGTTTGGCATAGTTTGACCAAGAACGCTCGAATTTCATAAACATCTTTCAATACTGGTCTAGCTGAATCAAGTAGCATAGACTTCTAGCAACAATTCGGATATCAATCAAAATATATATATATATATATGTATATATATTTTTAACCAACTCAATAAAAATTTATAGTTTAAGGAAACTAAAAATAAATAAATCTTTTTTATAATATCCTGATACCGTACCGTAGTAATGGTACGTTGAGAATTTCGTCATTACATGACGTCGTCATACTACACCATACCATAGTGGGCTGACGATCCTACGATCACATCCAACACCAGGTTTAACTGTAGTGATGACTTTCTCGATTATTATTCCTACATCATATCAAATGATACATAGAATATATAAAATACATTTTGAAAATTTCAAATCATTTTTGTCTAGCTGAAGCAATTAGCATAGACATGTGAATAATAGCACTACTTTAAAAATCTATTGGTTCAATCATTTGATCCAATGTTTTTTAAGAAAAACAAAAGTGCAACATCAGCATGAAATCAATAAATTTCAAAAATCTAGCATAGCTAAAAGATTTAGAATATCCAATCAATATTAATCTCTACCCCACCGCTTCATTACTTAATCATTCTATCAATCCTTAGCATCATCAATGTTTTCTATACCATAACAATTCTATACCCAGTATAGTTCATCAAACTTACAATAATTTGGAAGTTCAGGAACTTGCCACAATAATATGAGTTTAGAAACTTGTCCTATCAATGCGTAGTCCAAGAACTAATCAGGGACTGTCTATACGCTTAGGGATTTAAAAACATAAATAAGATTATGAGTCATGAACTCACCATAAGTATGAGTTTTAAGAATTCACATATAACCTTAATATCATCTAATCTAATCTTAATATCACCTCTAACTATTAATTATAAACATGGGACAAGAATCACCTTCTCACCATATATATATATATATATATATATACATATATATATATACATATATATATATATATCGATAGTGCAACACCACATTTCAATGATTACCCCTGTGATAAACCAAGTGTAAGCACAAAACCCCTGCCCATACAAAAGTTTGTACAACTCAACCACCACATGAGTTCTCAGTTAAAATCCCACTTAACTCTATATTGCTCATAACTTGTTCTTTGTTCGATACAAATTTTTTGTATCTCATCATTTATAACTCCTCGTGACTTTATCTCATACTATATCATAGTACATTCTCGTTATAGCATCAAACTATAATTATTCAATCATTATATATCATCTATTTTTTACAACTTTAAAAGATCACGCCGTGATCTTATTCTATAATCATCTCCCTTATGATTCTTTTCTTATCTCATGATCGTTTTATTTTACAATCTTCTTATATTTACCTATCATCATGTCATATCATGATTTCATTTATGTTTTAATCTTATAGACTTTGTCTATTCATCGTTATTCGTCATTTTGATTATTAGAGTTAGGTAACTCCTGATTCTTATCTTTATATCTCTTTAAGATTCTTCTCTGAATCTTCTTGTTTATTTATTAATTTTTCCTTTAAGAATTTCTAACTTCATTTATATTACTCAATATTTTATTCGAGTTTACTCCTCGTCATTATCATATTCTTCTTATAACATTTCTAGGACTTAACTCATCCTATACTTCTACGTATGTGAAAAGAATCACCTTTTTATCATACGTAACTTAAACTTAACTTCTTATAACCTAAGGTCATTGCCTAAGGTACTCTTACCTAAGGTGTATAACCTATCAGCTTTGAAACCAACTGTAACGACCCCAAAATTCATACAATATAATTCTAGACATCGGTCGTTAACAATACAACGAACTTCTAACTTTACATCATTATTCGATGATACAATCACTAAAAATGCGGAATAATTAAAACTTTTATATATTTCTTTCCTTATTACCCAGAATCTCAACCTTTACATAACATATCTTTGACTCAAATTTATTACATGAATCGCTACATCGAAGTTACTATACAAAGTCTTACATCACAAAGCAATATTCACTATACATCGGATAGCTCAACTTACAATTCCACAATTATGTTACACTCAAAACATTAAATGCATTTCTCATCTAACATAAGTAATCTTCTTGAATATTGATCTCTATAATTCAAATAGCACGTATCATTACCTTGAAACCTTGACCTGCAAAAATAGTTATTTGTAAGAGTGAGCTCGACAGCTCAGCAAGATCTAACAGCTTTCATGCATCACGTAGCACATAAATAACATGCTCATCTTATACATCATAATCGTTAGACTAACATATCATGCATGCTTTAATTCATATAACAAGTATAAAGATTGAGTTACTTACTCAATCAACATTATTTACTCAATCAATGAAGTCATAAATTGACTTTATCATTTCATACATACAACATATATAATATATTATGCTCT
Organism: Panax stipuleanatus; assembly: GCA_020205555.1. Classification (NCBI taxonomy): domain Eukaryota; kingdom Viridiplantae; phylum Streptophyta; class Magnoliopsida; order Apiales; family Araliaceae; genus Panax; species Panax stipuleanatus. Next base: position 79,605,378 of record CM035116.1, on the reverse strand, counting down.
TTGAAATACAATTTAAAATAATTCATCATCAAGTTCACATAGCAAATAGGAAATGAAAGACTTGCCTGGCTCGTAGATTACCAATTAACGAAAAACAGCTTATAATAATCTGCACTTCATGAATCCTACACAACGTATTACCATACACATCAACTATTAGTCATATAGCAACGCTTAGCAATTGTTTAAGTAAATTCTACTTTACAATTTATAATTCTCTCCCATTTATTTGTTTAACACACACTGTCAAATTATATGTATAATTAATAATATAAATTAATTATCACATATCTAATTCTCATAATTAGTTAACCCTTTTAGGTTAACTCATTCTTCTTTAATTATTAAGTTAATAATTAATTATCATATAATTAATCACATCACAATAATCATATTACATTTTCACATAATTAATTAACTAATAATTACGTGCTCATATTAATTATAATTTAAAAAAATTATAATTTAAATTACACATTCTCCTCAATTATAATTAATCAAATTATAATTGCATTTTATATTAATTAAATTATAATTAAACAAATTAAAATTAAAATTAAACATTTAATTTGATTATAATTAATCAAACTATATTCATTATAATTTAACAAATTATAATTGAAATTAAACCATTACTGTAATTATAATTATTCAAATTATAATTACATTTTATATTTTATTAACATAATTCATTACTATTATTTAACATTTTAAGGTATGCCTAATATGTCATCAAGTTTATTACATAAACTTAGCTTTTCATGATCTTAAACAAAAGTACACAAAACAAATAGAAAATTTATCTTCTGCAACCACCCCCCCCCCCCCCCCGCCGGGGCAGGGGTTTTTGCCTTGATAGGCCCGCCGGGACAGGCACCCTGTAGCGAACGCTAATTGGTTCGCGAACTGTGCAGAGCAAAAATTAATTTGGCTTATTTTTCCATATCAAATTCCGATTCCAGTCAACACAATTCATATCAACTTTATAGAAAACATAAATTTTAAGTTTCTAACAGGTTTTAACATATTTAATCATTAAAACACATAATCAACACTTTTAATTTTGAAAAATTTGGATAAAAACTATTTTCTAGTGTTCTTAATAAAATTGAACACTGTAAGTTTATTTCTCAATCAAAACGCACAATTCAAATCACATTGAATCCGTTTATAAATATGTTATCATTATCTAACATCAATTCACCCAATGATTATCAATCAAACACAAATTTTAATTTTTAAAGAACAATTAACAAAAACTTATTTCACTGTAACTTTTGATGAACATGAATTCTTCATGTTCATCATGCTTAACATAACAAATTTACGCCTACAATTCATATATAATCATGTTATGAACTCCATATAACATATATACATCAAAATCACAAACTTCCATGAAGTTTCATATTTACAGAAAACTAAAACTTGAAGAACGTAAAACCAATTTTTTAAAACTCTAAGGTTAGGAGTTATACCCTTTGCTTAGTGAGGAAGAAGAAGATTATGATTTCTTTGTTGATTCCTCAACTTTTCTTCTTTCTTTTCTCTCTCAATTTTCTTTCTCTGTATTGTTCTTCTTTGTTTTAACTGACTAACACTTTTGTTCTTCTACTAATGTATATACATATAATATAACTTACATATATTATAAGTATAAAACATAAATATAAAGTATATAACTTATAATACATAATGACCCTAATAAATACAATAATTGCACTTAATACATAGGTTACACATTTAAAATTTCAAAAGCCCAAAGGCTTGTTTGACAAAACAACTTTATTTTAAAAATAGGTTTTTAGTAGTTAAGGCCCCGTTTGGCAAAACGGATTTAAAACGGTGCTAGGGCCTTGTTTGGGAAAACGGTTTTAAAAAAACTCTTTTAACTCTTTTAATAAATCCTTTATCACATATTTTTAATGTTATACTTTAATTAATTAAATCTTACCATTCTAATTTAATTGATTAAAAGTTAACATCAATTAATCACATAAAAATTACCACATAACAATTATAATTACTCGCTAATTATAATTTTATGTAATAATTTTCACATAACTTTATCTAATTTAATTATCCCATTTAAATTAGAACTAAAATATAAAATTATTACATATTAATTAAATAAAAGATTAAATATTCATTTAATTAATATATTATACTTAATTAAATTACTCCATAACCCACATAATTTATTTATCTAACTCAATAAATAAATTAATTAAAATATTTATTTAACTCAATAAATATTAAAATTAATATATAAAATTCTCTTCACACCAAATCAAATATTTCACAATATATAACACGTATACACATACTCGTACTCGAACATCTTAAAATAAGAATTTTATTTATTAAATTCTCATTTATTATTCTTAAAAATTCGAGTTGTCACATCCTTCCCTCCTTATAAGGATTCCGTCCTCAGAATCAACGAAACCTCCCTTACTCGGTTTACACCAACCTCCTTCATAATTTCTCGTTGAGTAACTTCAACACATTAGCTCAACAAAAGTTTTATATATATACTACTCCATTCATTTCTTCAATAAATTTTAGGCTTTATTACATAACCTTCAATTAAACCCAATCATATTCAAATATTATATATTCTTTAACCCGTTCATTTTCTTTCTAAGGATCATTACCATATACTCTACTCGTAGAATTCATATATAAATAACTCAGGAATTTAAAAGATTCTCAAATCATGTTGAGGGGTCATAAGACCTTGAACTCATCTCTAGGTTTAACAGTGCTTCACCCCCGGTACTTCACACTATAAACCGCTCTAACAAAATGTTTAACAATCACACAGACTGTAAACATCCTACATCAGTGCTCTAGGTGATCAGACTATTGCACCACTACGTCGTGCACAAACGTAGTACATCGTAATGACTATATGCGTTACACTCGGAACTATTGTCTACGATAACATGTCCCCTTTAATAGGGTTGTTCACCTCAGCTTTTTAATATCTGAATCCGCACCAAAATAATTTGGTTTGGCATAGTTTGACCAAGAACGCTCGAATTTCATAAACATCTTTCAATACTGGTCTAGCTGAATCAAGTAGCATAGACTTCTAGCAACAATTCGGATATCAATCAAAATATATATATATATATATGTATATATATTTTTAACCAACTCAATAAAAATTTATAGTTTAAGGAAACTAAAAATAAATAAATCTTTTTATAATATCCTGATACCGTACCGTAGTAATGGTACGTTGAGAATTTCGTCATTACATGACGTCGTCATACTACACCATACCATAGTGGGCTGACGATCCTACGATCACATCCAACACCAGGTTTAACTGTAGTGATGACTTTCTCGATTATTATTCCTACATCATATCAAATGATAAATAGAATATATAAAATACATTTTGAAAATTTCAAATCATTTTTGTCTAGCTGAAGCAATTAGCATAGACATGTGAATAATAGCACTACTTTAAAAATCTATTGGTTCAATCATTTGATCCAATGTTTTTTAAGAAAAACAGAAGTGCAACATCAGCATGAAATCAATAAATTTCAAAAATCTAGCATAGCTAAAAGATTTAGAATATCCAATCAATATTAATCTCTACCCCACCGCTTCATTACTTAATCATTCTATCAATCCTTAGCATCATCAATGTTTTCTATACCATAACAATTCTATACCCAGTATAGTTCATCAAACTTACAATAATTTGGAAGTTCAGGAACTTGCCACAATAATATGAGTTTAGAAACTTGTCCTATCAATACGTAGTCCAAGAACTGATCAGGGACTGTCTATACGCTTAGGGATTTAAAAACATAAATAAGATTATGAGTCATGAACTCACCATAAGTATGAGTTTTAAGAATTCACATATAACCTTAATATCATATAATCTAATCTTAATATCACCTCTAACTATTAATTATAAACATGGGACAAGAATCATCTTCTCACCATATGTATATATATATATATATATATATATATATATATCGATAGTGCAACACCACATTTCAATGATTACCCCTTTGATAAACCAAGTGTAAGCACAAAACCCCTGCCCATACAAAAGTTTGTACAACTCAACCACCACATGAGTTCTCAGTTGAAATCCCACTTAACTCTATATTGCTCATAACTTGTTCTTTGCTCGATACAAATTTTTTGTATCTCATCATTTATAACTCCTCGTGACTTTATCTCATACTATATCATAGTACATTCTCGTTATAGCATCAAACTATAACTATTCAATCATTATATATCATCTATTTTTTACAACTTTAAAAGATCACGTCGTGATCTTATTCTATAATCATCTCCCTTCTGATTCTTTTCTTATCTCATGATCGTTTTATTTTACAATCTTCTTATCTTTACCTATCATCATGTCATATCATGATTTCATTTATGTTTTAATCTTATAGACTTTGTCTATTCATCGTTATTCGTCATTTTGATTATTAGAGTTAGGTAACTCCTGATTCTTATCTTTATATCTCTTTAAGATTCTTCTCTGAATCTTCTTGTTTATTTATTAATTTTTCCTTTAAGAATTTCTAACTTCATTCATATTACTCAATATTTTATTCGAGTTTACTCCTCGTCATTATCATATTCTTCTTATAACATTTCTAGGACTTAACTCATCCTATACTTCTACGTATGTGAAAAGAATCACCTTTTTATCATACGTAACTTAAACTTAACTTCTTATAACCTAAGGTCATTGCCTAAGGTACTCTTACCTAAGGTGTATAACCTATCAGCTTTGAAACCAACTGTAACGACCCCAAAATTCATACAATATAATTCTAGACATCGGTCGTTAACAATACAACGAACTTCTAACTTTACATCATTATTCGATGATACAATCACTAAAAATGCGGAATAATTAAAACTTTTATATATTTCTTTCCTTATTACCCAGAATCTCAACCTTTACATAACATATCTTTGACTCAAATTTATTACATGAATCGCTACATCGAAGTTACTATACAAAGTCTTACATCACAAAGCAATATTCACTATACATCGGATAGCTCAACTTACAATTCCACAATTATGTTACACTCAAAACATTAAATGCATTTCTCATCTAACATAAGTAATCTTCTTGAATATTGATCTCTATAATTCAAATAGCACGTATCATTACCTTGAAACCTTGACCTGCAAAAATAGTTATTTGTAAGAGTGAGCTCGACAGCTCAGCAAGATCTAACAGCTTTCATGCATCACGTAGCACATAAATAACATGCTCATCTTATACATCATAATCGTTAGACTAACATATCATGCATGCTTTAATTCATATAACAAGTATAAAGATTGAGTTACTTACTCAATCAACATTATTTACTCAATCAATGAAGTCATAAATTGACTTTATCATTTCATACATACAACATATATAATATATTATGCTCTTTGAAATACAATTTAAAATAATTCATCATCAAGTTCACATAGCAAATAGGAAATGAAAGACTTGCCTGGCTCGTAGATTACCAATTAACGAAAAACAACTTATAATAATCTGCACTTCATGAATCCTACACAACGTATTACCATACACATCAACTATTAGTCATATAGCAACGCTTAGCAATTGTTTAAGTAAATTCTACTTTACAATTTATAATTCTCTCCCATTTATTTGTTTAACACACACTGTCAAATTATATGTATAATTAATAATATAAATTAATTATCACATATCTAATTCTCATAATTAGTTAAACCTTTTAGGTTAACTCATTCTTCTTTAATTATTAAGTTAATAATTAATTATCACATAATTAATCACATCACAATAATCATATTACATTTTCACATAATTAATTAACTAATAATTACGTGCTCATATTAATTATAATTTAAAAAAATTATAATTTAAATTATACATTCTCCTCAATTATAATTAATCAAATTATAATTGCATTTTATATTAATTAAATTATAATTAAACAAATTAAAATTAAAATTAAACATTTAATTTGATTATAATTAATCAAACTATATTCATTATAATTTAACAAATTATAATTGAAATTAAACCATTACTGTAATTATAATTATTCAAATTATAATTACATTTTATATTTTATTAACATAATTCATTACTATTATTTAACATTTTAAGGTATGCCTAATATGTCATCAAGTTTATTACATAAACTTAGCTTTTCATGATCTTAAACAAAAGTACACAAAACAAATAGAAAATTTATCTTCTGCAACCACCCCCCCCCCCCGCCGGGGCAGGGGTTTTTGCCTTGATAGGCCCGCCGGGACAGGCCCCCTGTAGCGAACGCAAATTGGTTCGCAAACTGTTTAGAGCAAAAGTTAATTTGGCTTATTTTTCAACATCAAATTCCGATTCCAGTCAACACAATTCATATCAACTTTATAGAAAACATAAATTTTAAGTTTCTAACAGGTTTTAACATATTTAATCATTAAAACACATAATCAACACTTTTAATTTTGAAAAATTTGGATAAAAACTATTTTCTAGTGTTCTTAATAAAATTGAACACTGTAAGTTTATTTCTCAATCAAAACGCACAATTCAAATCACATTGAATCCGTTTATAAATATGTTATCATTATCTAACATCAATTCACCCAATGATTATCAATCAAACACAAATTTTAATTTTTAAAGAACAATTAACAAAAACTTATTTCACTGTAACTTTTGATGAACATGAATTCTTCATGTTCATCATGCTTAACATAACAAATTTACGCCTACAATTCATATATAATCATGTTATGAACTCCATATAACATATATACATCAAAATCACAAACTTCCATGAAGTTTCATATTTACAGAAAACTAAAACTTGAAGAACGTAAAACCAATTTTTTAAAACTCTAAGGTTAGGAGTTATACCCTTTGCTTAGTGAGGAAGAAGAAGATTATGATTTCTTTGTTGATTCCTCAACTTTTCTTCTTTCTTTTCTCTCTCAATTTTCTTTCTCTGTATTGTTCTTCTTTGTTTTAACTGACTAACACTTTTGTTCTTCTACTAATGTATATACATATAATATAACTTACATATATTATAAGTATAAAACATAAATATAAAGTATATAACTTATAATACATAATGACCCTAATAAATACAATAATTGCACTTAATACATAGGTTACACATTTAAAATTTCAAAAGCCCAAAGGCTTGTTTGACAAAACAACTTTATTTTAAAAATAGGTTTTTAGTAGTTAAGGCCCCGTTTGGCAAAACGGATTTAAAACGGTGCTAGGGCCTTGTTTGGGAAAACGGTTTTAAAAAAACTCTTTTAACTCTTTTAATAAATCCTTTATCACATATTTTTAATGTTATACTTTAATTAATTAAATCTTACCATTCTAATTTAATTGATTAAAAGTTAACATCAATTAATCACATAAAAATTACCACATAACAATTATAATTACTCGCTAATTATAATTTTATGTAATAATTTTCACATAACTTTATCTAATTTAATTATCCCATTTAAATTAGAACTAAAATATAAAATTATTACATATTAATTAAATAAAAGATTAAATATTCATTTAATTAATATATTATACTTAATTAAATTACTCCATAACCCACATAATTTATTTATCTAACTCAATAAATAAATTAATTAAAATATTTATTTAACTCAATAAATATTAAAATTAATATATAAAATTCTCTTCACACCAAATCAAATATTTCACAATATATAACACGTATACACATACTCGTACTCGAACATCTTAAAATAAGAATTTTATTTATTAAATTCTCATTTATTATTCTTAAAAATTCGAGTTGTCACATCCTTCCCTCCTTATAAGGATTCCGTCCTCAGAATCAACGAAACCTCCCTTACTCGGTTTACACCAACCTCCTTCATAATTTCTCGTTGAGTAACTTCAACACATTAGCTCAACAAAAGTTTTATATATATACTACTCCATTCATTTCTTCAATAAATTTTAGGCTTTATTACATAACCTTCAATTAAACCCAATCATATTCAAATATTATATATTCTTTAACCCGTTCATTTTCTTTCTAAGGATCATTACCATATACTCTACTCGTAGAATTCATATATAAATAACTCAGGAATTTAAAAGATTCTCAAATCATGTTGAGGGGTCATAAGACCTTGAACTCATCTCTAGGTTTAACAGTGCTTCACCCCCGGTACTTCACACTATAAACCGCTCTAACAAAATGTTTAACAATCACACAGACTGTAAACATCCTACATCAGTGCTCTAGGTGATCAGACTATTGCACCACTACGTCGTGCACAAACGTAGTACATCGTAATGACTATATGCGTTACACTCGGAACTATTGTCTACGATAACATGTCCCCTTTAATAGGGTTGTTCACCTCAGCTTTTTAACATCTGAATCCGCACCAAAATAATTTGGTTTGGCATAGTTTGACCAAGAACGCTCGAATTTCATAAACATCTTTCAATACTGGTCTAGCTGAATCAAGTAGCATAGACTTCTAGCAACAATTCGGATATCAATCAAAATATATATATATATATGTATATATATTTTTAACCAACTCAATAAAAATTTATAGTTTAAGGAAACTAAAAATAAATAAATCTTTTTATAATATCCTGATACCGTACCGTAGTAATGGTACGTTGAGAATTTCGTCATTACATGACGTCGTCATACTACACCATACCATAGTGGGCTGACGATCCTACGATCACATCCAACACCAGGTTTAACTGTAGTGATGACTTTCTCGATTATTATTCCTACATCATATCAAATGATACATAGAATATATAAAATACATTTTGAAAATTTCAAATCATTTTTGTCTAGCTGAAGCAATTAGCATAGACATGTGAATAATAGCACTACTTTAAAAATCCATTGGTTCAATCATTTGATCCAATGTTTTTTAAGAAAAACAGAAGTGCAACATCAGCATGAAATCAATAAATTTCAAAAATCTAGCATAGCTAAAAGATTTAGAATATCCAATCAATATTAATCTCTACCCCACCGCTTCATTACTTAATCATTCTATCAATCCTTAGCATCATCAATGTTTTCTATACCATAACAATTCTATACCCAGTATAGTTCATCAAACTTACAATAATTTGGAAGTTCAGGAACTTGCCACAATAATATGAGTTTAGAAACTTGTCCTATCAATGCGTAGTCCAAGAACTAATCAGGGACTGTCTATACGCTTAGGGATTTAAAAACATAAATAAGATTATGAGTCATGAACTCACCATAAGTATGAGTTTTAAGAATTCACATATAACCTTAATATCATCTAATCTAATCTTAATATCACCTCTAACTATTAATTATAAACATGGGACAAGAATCACCTTCTCACCATATATATATATATATATATATATATATATATATATATATATCGATAGTGCAACACCACATTTCAATGATTACCCCTGTGATAAACCAAGTGTAAGCACAAAACCCCTGCCCATACAAAAGTTTGTACAACTCAACCACCACATGAGTTCTCAGTTAAATCCCACTTAACTCTATATTGCTCATAACTTGTTCTTTGTTCGATACAAATTTTTTGTATCTCATCATTTATAACTCCTCGTGACTTTATCTCATACTATATCATAGTACATTCTCGTTATAGCATCAAACTATAATTATTCAATCATTATATATCATCTATTTTTTACAACTTTAAAAGATCACGCCGTGATCTTATTCTATAATCATCTCCCTTATGATTCTTTTCTTATCTCATGATCGTTTTATTTTACAATCTTCTTATATTTACCTATCATCATGTCATATCATGATTTCATTTATGTTTTAATCTTATAGACTTTGTCTATTCATCGTTATTCGTCATTTTGATTATTAGAGTTAGGTAACTCCTGATTCTTATCTTTATATCTCTTTAAGATTCTTCTCTGAATCTTCTTGTTTATTTATTAATTTTTCCTTTAAGAATTTCTAACTTCATTATATTACTCAATATTTTATTCGAGTTTACTCCTCGTCATTATCATATTCTTCTTATAACATTTCTAGGACTTAACTCATCCTATACTTCTACGTATGTGAAAAGAATCACCTTTTTATCATACGTAACTTAAACTTAACTTCTTATAACCTAAGGTCATTGCCTAAGGTACTCTTACCTAAGGTGTATAACCTATCAGCTTTGAAACCAACTGTAACGACCCCAAAATTCATACAATATAATTCTAGACATCGGTCGTTAACAATACAACGAACTTCTAACTTTACATCATTATTCGATGATACAATCACTAAAAATGCGGAATAATTAAAACTTTTATATATTTCTTTCCTTATTACCCAGAATCTCAACCTTTACATAACATATCTTTGACTCAAATTTATTACATGAATCGCTACATCGAAGTTACTATACAAAGTCTTACATCACAAAGCAATATTCACTATACATCGGATAGCTCAACTTACAATTCCACAATTATGTTACACTCAAAACATTAAATGCATTTCTCATCTAACATAAGTAATCTTCTTGAATATTGATCTCTATAATTCAAATAGCACGTATCATTACCTTGAAACCTTGACCTGCAAAAATAGTTATTTGTAAGAGTGAGCTCGACAGCTCAGCAAGATCTAACAGCTTTCATGCATCACGTAGCACATAAATAACATGCTCATCTTATACATCATAATCGTTAGACTAACATATCATGCATGCTTTAATTCATATAACAAGTATAAAGATTGAGTTACTTACTCAATCAACATTATTTACTCAATCAATGAAGTCATAAATTGACTTTATCATTTCATACATACAACATATATAATATATTATGCTCTTTGAAATACAATTTAAAATAATTCATCATCAAGTTCACATAGCAAATAGGAAATGAAAGACTTGCCTGGCTCGTAGATTACCAATTAACGAAAAACAGCTTATAATAATCTGCACTTCATGAATCCTACACAACGTATTACCATACACATCAACTATTAGTCATATAGCAACGCTTAGCAATTGTTTAAGTAAATTCTACTTTACAATTTATAATTCTCTCCCATTTATTTGTTTAACACACACTGTCAAATTATATGTATAATTAATAATATAAATTAATTATCACATATCTAATTCTCATAATTAGTTAACCCTTTTAGGTTAACTCATTCTTCTTTAATTATTAAGTTAATAATTAATTATCACTATAATTAATCACATCACAATAATCATATTACATTTTCACATAATTAATTAACTAATAATTACGTGCTCATATTAATTATAATTTAAAAAAATTATAATTTAAATTACACATTCTCCTCAATTATAATTAATCAAATTATAATTGCATTTTATATTAATTAAATTATAATTAAACAAATTAAAATTAAAATTAAACATTTAATTTGATTATAATTAATCAAACTATATTCATTATAATTTAACAAATTATAATTGAAATTAAACCATTACTGTAATTATAATTATTCAAATTATAATTACATTTTATATTTTATTAACATAATTCATTACTATTATTTAACATTTTAAGGTATGCCTAATATGTCATCAAGTTTATTACATAAACTTAGCTTTTCATGATCTTAAACAAAAGTACACAAAACAAATAGAAAATTTATCTTCTGCAACCACCCCCCCCCCCCCCCCCCCGCCGGGGCAGGGGTTTTTGCCTTGATAGGCCCGCCGGGACAGGCACCCTGTAGCGAACGCTAATTGGTTCGCGAACTGTGCAGAGCAAAAATTAATTTGGCTTATTTTTCCATATCAAATTCCGATTCCAGTCAACACAATTCATATCAACTTTATAGAAAACATAAATTTTAAGTTTCTAACAGGTTTTAACATATTTAATCATTAAAACACATAATCAACACTTTTAATTTTGAAAATTTGGATAAAAACTATTTTCTAGTGTTCTTAATAAAATTGAACACTGTAAGTTTATTTCTCAATCAAAACGCACAATTCAAATCACATTGAATCCGTTTATAAATATGTTATCATTATCTAACATCAATTCACCCAATGATTATCAATCAAACACAAATTTTAATTTTTAAAGAACAATTAACAAAAACTTATTTCACTGTAACTTTTGATGAACATGAATTCTTCATGTTCATCATGCTTAACATAACAAATTTACGCCTACAATTCATATATAATCATGTTATGAACTCCATATAACATATATACATCAAAATCACAAACTTCCATGAAGTTTCATATTTACAGAAAACTAAAACTTGAAGAACGTAAAACCAATTTTTTAAAACTCTAAGGTTAGGAGTTATACCCTTTGCTTAGTGAGGAAGAAGAAGATTATGATTTCTTTGTTGATTCCTCAACTTTTCTTCTTTCTTTTCTCTCTCAATTTTCTTTCTCTGTATTGTTCTTCTTTGTTTTAACTGACTAACACTTTTGTTCTTCTACTAATGTATATACATATAATATAACTTACATATATTATAAGTATAAAACATAAATATAAAGTATATAACTTATAATACATAATGACCCTAATAAATACAATAATTGCACTTAATACATAGGTTACACATTTAAAATTTCAAAAGCCCAAAGGCTTGTTTGACAAAACAACTTTATTTTAAAAATAGGTTTTTAGTAGTTAAGGCCCCGTTTGGCAAAACGGATTTAAAACGGTGCTAGGGCCTTGTTTGGGAAAACGGTTTTAAGAAAACTCTTTTAACTCTTTTAATAAATCCTTTATCACATATTTTTAATGTTATACTTTAATTAATTAAATCTTACCATTCTAATTTAATTGATTAAAAGTTAACATCAATTAATCACATAAAAATTACCACATAACAATTATAATTACTCGCTAATTATAATTTTATGTAATAATTTTCACATAACTTTAACTAATTTAATTAACCCATTTAAATTAGAACTAAAATATAAAATTATTACATATTAATTAAATAAAAGATTAAATATTCATTTAATTAATATATTATACTTAATTAAATTACTCCATAACCCACATAATTTATTTATCTAACTCAATAAATAAATTAATTAAAATATTTATTTAACTCAATAAATATTAAAATTAATATATAAAATTTTCTTCACACCAAATCAAATATTTCACAATATATAACACGTATACACATACTCGTACTCGAACATCTTAAAATAAGAATTTTATTTATTAAATTCTCATTTATTAATTCTTAAAAATTTGAGTTGTCACATCCTTCCCTCCTTATAAGGATTCCGTCCTCAGAATCAACGAAACCTCCCTTACTCGGTTTACACCAACCTCCTTCATAATTTCTCGTTGAGTAACTTCAACACATTAGCTCAACAAAAGTTTTATATATATACTACTCCATTCATTTCTTCAATAAATTTTAGGTTTTATTACATAACCTTCAATTAAACCCAATCATATTCAAATATTATATATTCTTTAACCCGTTCATTTTCTTTCTAAGGATCATTACCATATACTCTACTCGTAGAATTCATATATAAATAACTCAGGAATTTAAAAGATTCTCAAATCATGTTGAGGGGTCATAAGACCTTGAACTCATCTCTAGGTTTAACAGTGCTTCACCCCCGGTACTTCACACTATAAACCGCTCTAACAAAATGTTTAACAATCACACAGACTGTAAACATCCTACATCAGTGCTCGAGGTGATCAGACTATTGCACCACTACGTCGTGCACAAACGTAGTACATCGTAATGACTATATGCGTTACACTCGGAACTATTGTCTACGATAACATGTCCCCTTTAATAGGGTTGTTCACCTCAGCTTTTTAACATCTGAATCCGCACCAAAATAATTTGGTTTGGCATAGTTTGACCAAGAACGCTCGAATTTCATAAACATCTTTCAATACTGGTCTAGCTGAATCAAGTAGCATAGACTTCTAGCAACAATTCGGATATCAATCAAAATATATATATATATATATATGTATATATATTTTTAACCAACTCAATAAAAATTTATAGTTTAAGGAAACTAAAAATAAATAAATCTTTTTATAATATTCTGATACCGTACCGTAGTAATGGTACGTTGAGAATTTCGTCATTACATGACGTCGTCATACTACACCATACCATAGTGGGCTGACGATCCTACGATCACATCCAACACCAGGTTTAACTGTAGTGATGACTTTCTCGATTATTATTCCTACATCATATCAAATGATAAATAGAATATATAAAATACATTTTGAAAATTTCAAATCATTTTTGTCTAGCTGAAGCAATTAGCATAGACATGTGAATAATAGCACTACTTTAAAAATCCATTGGTTCAATCATTTGATCCAATGTTTTTTAAGAAAAACAGAAGTGCAACATCAGCATGAAATCAATAAATTTCAAAAATCTAGCATAGCTAAAAGATTTAGAATATCCAATCAATATTAATCTCTACCCCACCGCTTCATTACTTAATCATTCTATCAATCCTTAGCATCATCAATGTTTTCTATACCATAACAATTCTATACCCAGTATAGTTCATCAAACTTACAATAATTTGGAAGTTCAGGAACTTGCCACAATAATATGAGTTTAGAAACTTGTCCTATCAATACGTAGTCCAAGAACTGATCAGGGACTGTCTATACGCTTAGGGATTTAAAAACATAAATAAGATTATGAGTCATGAACTCACCATAAGTATGAGTTTTAAGAATTCACATATAACCTTAATATCATATAATCTAATCTTAATATCACCTCTAACTATTAATTATAAACATGGGACAAGAATCATCTTCTCACCATATGTATATATATATATATATATATCGATAGTGCAACACCACATTTCAATGATTACCCCTTTGATAAACCAAGTGTAAGCACAAAACCCCTGCCCATACAAAAGTTTGTACAACTCAACCACCACATGAGTTCTCAGTTGAAATCCCACTTAACTCTATATTGCTCATAACTTGTTCTTTGCTCGATACAAATTTTTTGTATCTCATCATTTATAACTCCTCGTGACTTTATCTCATACTATATCATAGTACATTCTCGTTATAGCATCAAACTATAACTATTCAATCATTATATATCATCTATTTTTTACAACTTTAAAAGATCACGTCGTGATCTTATTCTATAATCATCTCCCTTCTGATTCTTTTCTTATCTCATGATCGTTTTATTTTACAATCTTCTTATCTTTACCTATCATCATGTCATATCATGATTTCATTTATGTTTTAATCTTATAGACTTTGTCTATTCATCGTTATTCGTCATTTTGATTATTAGAGTTAGGTAACTCCTGATTCTTATCTTTATATCTCTTTAAGATTCTTCTCTGAATCTTCTTGTTTATTTATTAATTTTTCCTTTAAGAATTTCTAACTTCATTCATATTACTCAATATTTTATTCGAGTTTACTCCTCGTCATTATCATATTCTTCTTATAACATTTCTAGGACTTAACTCATCCTATACTTCTACGTATGTGAAAAGAATCACCTTTTTATCATACGTAACTTAAACTTAACTTCTTATAACCTAAGGTCATTGCCTAAGGTACTCTTACCTAAGGTGTATAACCTATCAGCTTTGAAACCAACTGTAACGACCCCAAAATTCATACAATATAATTCTAGACATCGGTCGTTAACAATACAACGAACTTCTAACTTTACATCATTATTCGATGATACAATCACTAAAAATGCGGAATAATTAAAACTTTTATATATTTCTTTCCTTATTACCCAGAATCTCAACCTTTACATAACATATCTTTGACTCAAATTTATTACATGAATCGCTACATCGAAGTTACTATACAAAGTCTTACATCACAAAGCAATATTCACTATACATCGGATAGCTCAACTTACAATTCCACAATTATGTTACACTCAAAACATTAAATGCATTTCTCATCTAACATAAGTAATCTTCTTGAATATTGATCTCTATAATTCAAATAGCACGTATCATTACCTTGAAACCTTGACCTGCAAAAATAGTTATTTGTAAGAGTGAGCTCGACAGCTCAGCAAGATCTAATAGCTTTCATGCATCACGTAGCACATAAATAACATGCTCATCTTATACATCATAATCGTTAGACTAACATATCATGCATGCTTTAATTCATATAACAAGTATAAAGATTGAGTTACTTACTCAATCAACATTATTTACTCAATCAATGAAGTCATAAATTGACTTTATCATTTCATACATACAACATATATAATATATTATGCTCTTTGAAATACAATTTAAAATAATTCATCATCAAGTTCACATAGCAAATAGGAAATGAAAGACTTGCCTGGCTCGTAGATTACCAATTAACGAAAAACAACTTATAATAATCTGCACTTCATGAATCCTACACAACGTATTACCATACACATCAACTATTAGTCATATAGCAACGCTTAGCAATTGTTTAAGTAAATTCTACTTTACAATTTATAATTCTCTCCCATTTATTTGTTTAACACACACTGTCAAATTATATGTATAATTAATAATATAAATTAATTATCACATATCTAATTCTCATAATTAGTTAACCCTTTTAGGTTAACTCATTCTTCTTTAATTATTAAGTTAATAATTAATTATCACATAATTAATCACATCACAATAATCATATTACATTTTCACATAATTAATTAACTAATAATTACGTGCTCATATTAATTATAATTAAAAAAATTATAATTTAAATTATACATTCTCCTCAATTATAATTAATCAAATTATAATTGCATTTTATATTAATTAAATTATAATTAAACAAATTAAAATTATAATTAAACATTTAATTTGATTATAATTAATCAAACTATATTCATTATAATTTAACAAATTATAATTGAAATTAAACCATTACTGTAATTATAATTATTCAAATTATAATTACATTTTATATTTTATTAACATAATTCATTACTATTATTTAACATTTTAAGGTATGCCTAATATGTCATCAAGTTTATTACATAAACTTAGCTTTTCATGATCTTAAACAAAAGTACACAAAACAAATAGAAAATTTATCTTCTGCAACCACCCCCCCCCCCCCCCCCCCCCCGCCGGGGCAGGGGTTTTTGCCTTGATAGGCCCGCCGGGACAGGCCCCCTGTAGCGAACGCTAATTGGTTCGCGAACTGTTAGAGCAAAAGTTAATTTGGCTTATTTTTCAACTATCAAATTCCGATTCCAGTCAACACAATTCATATCAACTTTATAGAAAACATAAATTTTAAGTTTCTAACAGGTTTTAACATATTTAATCATTAAAACACATAATCAACACTTTTAATTTTGAAAAATTTGGATAAAAACTATTTTCTAGTGTTCTTAATAAAATTGAACACTGTAAGTTTATTTCTCAATCAAAACGCACAATTCAAATCACATTGAATCCGTTTATAAATATGTTATCATTATCTAACATCAATTCACCCAATGATTATCAATCAAACACAAATTTTAATTTTTAAAGAACAATTAACAAAAACTTATTTCACTGTAACTTTTGATGAACATGAATTCTTCATGTTCATCATGCTTAACATAACAAATTTACGCCTACAATTCATATATAATCATGTTATGAACTCCATATAACATATATACATCAAAATCACAAACTTCCATGAAGTTTCATATTTACAGAAAACTAAAACTTGAAGAACGTAAAACCAATTTTTTAAAACTCTAAGGTTAGGAGTTATACCCTTTGCTTAGTGAGGAAGAAGAAGATTATGATTTCTTTGTTGATTCCTCAACTTTTCTTCTTTCTTTTCTCTCTCAATTTTCTTTCTCTGTATTGTTCTTCTTTGTTTTAACTGACTAACACTTTTGTTCTTCTACTAATGTATATACATATAATATAACTTACATATATTATAAGTATAAAACATAAATATAAAGTATATAACTTATAATACATAATGACCCTAATAAATACAATAATTGCACTTAATACATAGGTTACACATTTAAAATTTCAAAAGCCCAAAGGCTTGTTTGACAAAACAACTTTATTTTAAAAATAGGTTTTTAGTAGTTAAGGCCCCGTTTGGCAAAACGGATTTAAAACGGTGCTAGGGCCTTGTTTGGGAAAACGGTTTTAAAAAAACTCTTTTAACTCTTTTAATAAATCATTTATCACATATTTTTAATGTTATACTTTAATTAATTAAATCTTACCATTCTAATTTAATTGATTAAAAGTTAACATCAATTAATCACATAAAAATTACCACATAACAATTATAATTACTCGCTAATTATAATTTTATGTAATAATTTTCACATAACTTTATCTAATTTAATTATCCCATTTAAATTAGAACTAAAATATAAAATTATTACATATTAATTAAATAAAATATTAAATATTCATTTAATTAATATATTACACTTAATTAAATTACTCCATAACCCACATAATTTATTTATCTAACTCAATAAATAAATAAATTAAAATATTTATTTAACTCAATAAATATTAAAATTAATATATAAAATTATCTTCACACCAAATCAAATATTTCACAATATATAACACGTATACACATACTCGTACTCGAACATCCTAAAATAAGAATTTTATTTATTAAATTCTCATTTATTAATTCTTAAAAATTTGAGTTGTCACATCCTTCCCTCCTTATAAGGATTCCGTCCTCAGAATCAACGAAACCTCCCTTACTCGGTTTACACCAACCTCCTTCATAATTTCTCGTTGAGTAACTTCAACACATTAGCTCAACAAAAGTTTTATATATATACTACTCCATTCATTTCTTCAATAAATTTTAGGTTTTATTACATAACCTTCAATTAAACCCAATCATATTCAAATATTATATATTCTTTAACCCGTTCATTTTCTTTCTAAGGATCATTACCATATACTCTACTCGTAGAATTCATATATAAATAACTCAGGAATTTAAAAGATTCTCAAATCATGTTGAGGGGTCATAAGACCTTGAACTCATCTCTAGGTTTAACAGTGCTTCACCCCCGGTACTTCACACTATAAACCGCTCTAACAAAATGTTTAACAATCACACAGACTGTAAACATCCTACATCAGTGCTCTAGGTGATCAGACTATTGCACCACTACGTCGTGCACAAACGTAGTACATCGTAATGACTATATGCGTTACACTCGAAACTATTGTCTACGATAACATGTCCCCTTTAATAAGGTTGTTCACCTCAGCTTTTTAACATCTGAATCCGCACCAAAATAATTTGGTTTGGCATAGTTTGATCAAGAACGCTCGAATTTCATAAACATCTTTCAATACTGGTCTAGCTGAATCAAGTAGCATAGACTTCTAGCAATAATTCGGATATCAATCAATATATATATATATATATATATATATATATGTATATATATTTTTAACCAACTCAATAAAAATTTATAGTTTAAGGAAACTAAAAATAAATAAATCTTTTTATAATATCCTGATACCGTACCGTAGTAATGGTACGTTGAGAATTTCGTCATTACATGACGTCGTCATACTACACCATACCATAGTGGGCTGACGATCCTACGATCACATCCAACACCAGGTTTAACTGTAGTGATGACTTTCTCGATTATTATTCCTACATCATATCAAATGATAAATAGAATATATAAAATACATTTTGAAAATTTCAAATCATTTTTGTCTAGCTGAAGCAATTAGCATAGTCATGTTTTCATGCTTAACATAACTAATTTATGCCTAAAATTCATATATAATCATGTTATGAACACCATATAACATATATACATCAAAATCACAAACTTCCACGAAGTTTCATATTTACAGAAAACTATAATTTGAAGAACGTAAAACAAATTTTTTAAAACTCTAAGGTTAGGAGTTATACCCTTTGCTTTGTGAGGAAGAAGAAGATTATGATTTCTTTGTTGATTTCTCTACTCTTTTTCTTTCTTTTCTCTCTCACTTTTCTTTCTCTGTATTGTTCTTCTTTGTTTTAACTGTCTAACACTTTTGTTCTTCTACTAACGTATATACATATAATATAACTTACATATATTATAAGTATAAAACATAAATATAAAGTATATAACTTATAATACATAATGACCCTAATAAATACAATAATTGCACTTAATACATAGGTTACACATACTCGTACTCGAACATCTTAAAATAAGAATTTTATTTATTAAATTATCATTTATTAATTCTTGAAAATATGGGTTGTCACAATATTAGTATTCATATTATTTCATCAGTCGAAAGTTCAGAGAGAAAGAAAGAGTTTGAGATAATTTGTGAATTGAAGAAAGAAGTTCCTATCATCTAAGCAAGAAAGCAAGGGTAATCCCTTATCTAAAACTTTATTTACGTTCTTGAAGTTCTTCATGAAAAACTATTTTCAAAAGTTCTTTATAAATAACCTTTTGTGACTAATGCATGAGATAGTCATTTGTATGTGTTAATAGATGTTTATAACATGTTTTATATCAATTATAAATTGTTTTAGAATAATCAAATCCATTTAATCAAGTTTTAATTGGAGTTTTATAAGTTACAAAGTATTAACTTCTGAATTTGGCTTATATGTACAAAAATTCACGCTTCAATTGTACATTAAACTGAAAATTGATGATGTATTATGTTTATGCTTGTAAAAACGAAGAGAAGGAAACTTAAACGGACTGATTCGGTGTTATAACGAATTTGTAATGCATGATTTCGTGAAAATTGACTAAACTATGAAAAATAGCAAGAACATGAAAATTATATGTTCTAATTTAGTTGTTTATGTGATTTAAGTTGTTAAAAGCATGCTAAGATCGTTATATAATGTTTCTGTTAAGTTCAGATTGTATGGGTAACATTAAGTTTGATGTTTGAGTATGATTTTGGTGTAAAATGGCTTTTTTCTGTGTTCTTCGCAAACTCTGTCAGACATCACTGTGTCTCGACGCAGCAGCACCGGTTCTGTGAAAAAATCGGGCACTGCAGCGCCAGGCCAGTGCTGGCTGACGTGTCGCGGCGGCGCAGCGCTGGTTCTGTTAAGGAACCAAGTGCTGCAGCGCCAGGCCATGGGCTTGCTGACGTAGGCTAGGCGCCGCAGCGCCGGTCCCCAGGTCAAACTGGGCGCTTCAGCGTCGGCTAGCAGAATGGCCCAGAGAATTTAATTTAAGTGTTCAAAGTTCAGAAATACAATTTAAAACCTAATGTAATGAACATGATAATGTGTTAATCATATATTGAGATGTTAAAACAAATTATTAACTTGTCAATGATGTTTTACGTGATTAATTGATAAGTTAAATACGTGGTTTAAACTCGTTATTCGTGAAGTCTAATAACGTGTTCAAGAACTGATGTTTGTGATTCGATGAGTATAATCAGACTTAGAATTAATTGGTATTATGAATGTAATGGTATGTAGGATTAATTGAGGAACGTGATTTATAATTGTAGCTTACGCATGAGGCAAGCTTTCTATCCCTGACTTGTATCGTTATGCAAGTTTATTAACTCTACTTTTAATTGAGCGAGTTTATAAGTCCTATTCTTTCATTAAACATCTTCTTATCTTGTTTATTCAAGTTATGATTCCATATGAGACGTTTTAGTTCTTTTAAAGTAATACTTCGGTTATACAATGCTTATTCAAGTGTATACCTTTGAGATTCATTATTTGATTGGAGTATTAATTCTATTGTTGAACCTTGAAAGACTAGTGAACCCTTATTGATTCGAATAGTCCATAGTTGATGAGCGTTCTAAATTGTAGAACTGTTATTGAGCTTATCCAAACCAAACTTTCTTTGGTGCGGACTCTGATGTCAAACTGAGGTGAACAACCCTTTATAGGGGATTATTTAAGCGTTAGCGTTGAGATGATGTGCACATACATGGTACTAAGAACTGATCCCCCTAAGTAAGAGAAGTAAGGTCCATATAGTCTTACGACTGTTAAAGGTTTAAAGTAGAAATACTTGATAACTTGGGACATAGTTCTTGGTCTTGTGACCCTCAGATATACTTTTTATTCTTGTTTCTAATCTTGATTCAAAAGCCGAGTTTTCTATTATTCAGAATTCCTTGATTTTCGCATATTATTATTATTATTATCTTGTTATACTTGTGGGTAATCGTTATTCACTCTTGCATAATAACATTGCAGCTAAGGTTCAAAGATCTAAAGAGCCTTCCACTAGTAAAGGTAAGGAAAAGATGAACAAGTGATGAAAACTTGTTTATTTATTTGAGAATGTTTTGTTTTAAAACTTATGATGTTATGTTAAGACTTAATTATTTATTTATGTTTTCGCTTGATGTATTAAGGTTAGTTGACCTGGGATTTATTTGTTCAGATATTGTAACCCCTTAAGGGGAGGATTTCTATTTATTTATGAGTTTCATTTATTATGGGTAGATAGATGTGTTATTATTAGATTGTGAACACCAAATTCTGTGGAAATGAAGTACCCGAATTTAGGGGTGTCATACTTTTCCTGGTGACTGGCGCTGCGGCGCCGCTTTTGTACTAGAAAGGGGGCGTCGCAACCCCGGGCCACCGTTTCTTGGACCCGAACCTGCACTGCGGCGCCTCCTGGTACCCGAGGAACCTGACCCGGCGCTGCGGCGAGGCATTTTAGCCTTAGACAGGCGATGTGGCGCCTCTGGGCAGAGACAGTTTTTCTAGTTCGCGAATTATGCAATTTTTTCCCAAACACTTGATTCCTAGCTAACAATTATGCCCAATTAAATTGTTCCAAACACATATCAATATAAATATCAAATAAAAGCAATTAATAACTCGCATAAAGGTTTGGCTCTAATGCCACTGTTAGGTTTGTAACAATCAAAGTAGCGGAAGCATGGTAAAAATAAATTTTTAAATTTTACAAACCTTATACCCAGATCATCCTTTATGCATAATTGTTAATTGAACGAAATAGAAGAAATTATAGAATCATACCCTTGTAGAACTAAGCTTCCGCAGGTACAAGTTCAACTCCAAATCCTTCGTGATCTCCTTGAGTTCTCCGAGTTTGATTCCTTCCTTTGATCAATGTTAGCCATACAAGTGTTTGGCCTCTAGAGGTGATCGACCAAGGAAGAAGAGATATTCAAGAAGGTGGGTGTTTGGCTAAACCCTAATTCTATCTCTATAGAATTTGTATACTCTCCCAACTATTGGAATAGTGTAATGTGGGTAACCTTGTTCCATAATAAGACTTTCTTATTTGTAGATGTAGACAACCCCTCTAAACTATTTAGGCATAGGGTTTCATATTAATTAATTAAACCTTTTAATTAATTAGGCTTCCCAATCCTATTGGGAATAATTAAACTCTTTTAATTAATTAGCTTCTTAATCTTATTAGGAATACATATATGAGAGAGAGTATCTTATTAATTAATTCTCAAACTCCTTTAAGAATTAAATAATAATAATAATAATAATAATAATAATAATAATAATAATAATAAGACTCCTCTTATCAATTTATATTTAATATTTCCAAAGTACTAAATAATAAATATTAAGCTATTTAATTTATTCTATCACCATAGATTAAATTAAAAATACTTAAATTATTATTACGATTATGCCATTAGCTACTTTAATAAATATTCTTCCTTTTATGGTGTAACCCTTTAGGTTCTCCATATTATACCGGTTGTGAATAAATCAATTAGAATATTTTTAATCTTATTTAAAAAATAAATTAAACTAATAACTCATTTAAATAAATAATATTTATTCTACAATAACGGTAAGCCCCCTTAGCGATCAATGACTTTTCAGATAATATAGATTTCAACATTAATCATAACAGAACCTGTGAGTAAATAGTTATCATATAATTCATTCCTTCCACCATATAATGTCCCGCTTAAATATAAGATATGAATTTACTATCAAGTCTTATTTTATTTAATTATATGTATTTCGATTCTAAAATGCATAACACCAAATAATGCAAATTAGAAACTACTTTCTAATTTCATTCTGCCTTGTCTAAGGACTACTGGGTTGTCATTTATCGAATCACATAGGATATTCTCTTCTTTTACTAGAAGTGGTAGATTCTTTATTGATCATTCATTATCTCCATGTATAAATCATTATACCCAATCATACCCATCGATATACCCTTAGGGTCTTAAGGGACATGTCAAAATATAACTTATCATACACAAGATACTATGATGATCTCAAGTTTAAGAATTATGTGTACTACTATCACTTAAGAAATTCCTATTAATAGGCAAGTAAAACTCCATTAGGTATTCCTTAGCGAGCCACATTCAGTGAACTTATTCTCCAATAAGCACCTATATACTTGCTTTAGTGTATCTACACAAATGATTATGAGATCGATCATCCTCATCCAATGAGCAAGTAAATGTATGTACCAATTTATCCAGATTCACTAATCCCCTTTTTAGTAATCCAACGATTGGGAACTATTTTATTTTTTAAGCTATCTAAGAATTTAGATCTCATTAGCATGATCCTCATCATGATTCTAAAAGCATTGCTTAAAATTATAGGTTTATCACATATTATAAAAACAGCACCATGTAGATAAATAAATGCCTTTAATTAAATAATACTTTTATTAATAAATGAATAAAATTATTACAAAGTAAATGTTTTATCATTAAATATGATTGGCTTGTATGCATATTACTTTCAATGGGTGGTATGGCCGTGTAAGTAAAGTTGTAACCTCATAGCGGCCCAAGCCAATGTGCAACAGGTCCTTTCTATCAGCGTGTATTTCTATTCTCCACTACTGAATCGCTTGCTGAGGTAATAAATGGCTCTTTCCTTGCCCATATAATCCTTCTGCCCCAGTAAACAGCCTTTGGTGTTGGAGTTGACTGATATGTATATGAACAACGATAACCATTTGTCCTTATGGGTGCTTCAATCAACCTCTTCTGGATGATGTGAAAAGCCTTCCGACAGTCTTCGTTCCATTTCCCGGAGGAGTTCTTTCTCAAAAACTTAAAAATGGGTTCACATGTGGCTGTCAGTTGCAAGATGAATAGGCTGATAAAGTTTATCCTTCCAAGGAAACCTCTAATTTCTTTCTCGGTTCTCGGCTCAGGCATCTCAATGATGGCTTATATCTTGGTTGGGTCCAATTTTATACCTCAATTGCTTACAAAGAATCCCAGGGGATTACCAGATTTTAAGCCAAAGGCACACTTTGTTGGGTTCAGCATCAAATTATATTAACTCCTTCTGCATCATGCTGAGGTAAGGGGTTATTGTTAACATTGGGCTGCTCTGGCGCTTTTACCACAATCTCCCCACTGTCAATCATATTCTGAATCTTATGCTTTAAGGTCCAACAATTCTGAATGGCATGCCCTGGTGCTCCAGAATGATAGGCACATTTCTTACTGGGATCATACTGCCTTCCTTTAGGATCGGCAAGTGGAACAAGCTCAGTAATCTTCTTCTGTGCAATTAGCAGTGCCAATATATTTTCCAATTAATCCCCTAATGGAGTGAATATCCTTCTTTGCTATTCTCTCTGACCCTTGGTGCCGTAGGATTTCGAGCGTTTACAGATGACTGGAATGTAGGGTAATTGCATTGCTTCTGTATGGGGGGACTATTACTCTTTCGTTAATTGCCCTTGCAATATTAAAGAGACATCCTCCTCTTTCCTTTTAGGTACCCTCTTAGGAGCGCTCGAGTAATTACCCGATTATATATGCTCCGCCTTTGCCTCCAAGGCTATAAGGTCCTTGATTTTGCCGAATTTCAAACCCAGTTCTGCTATTTCCCCATGCTTTATCATTTCAGAAAACGGTTTGCTTATTCCCTCCATGACTCTCTCGTAATATGGAGCTTCATGGATGTCAATAAAAGTCATCACCATCTCACCTTCATCCATTAGGAGGCTAACTTGGGCGGTCATTGGCCTCCATCTTTATGCATACTCCCTGAACGATTTATGGCTCAGTTTCTTAACTTTAGTCACTTGGTAACGGTCAGGTGTCATCTGATATTGGAAGCTAGTCTGGTTGAGGAAAGCATGGGCTAAATCTTGTCAATCCGGGTGTACCAAGTTCGGGCTTCACCAGTAAGGCTCTTTTGAATAGCTGCTGTCACGCCCCCAAATTCGGGTCCCTTGAACCTCGAACCTGGTACATTACGGTGCTACAAACATCTTAATAAATATAATCTTTATTCATAATTGAATGAATACAACCTGGCTTTTATACCACTTGATACATTATCCCTTACTGTTCCAGAATCTGTAACCTTTACAATTGGTTATTACATTTGTAGATCGTTCATAATCTATAATTTAATTGATAAACTTGATTATTGAAAATCTTAAACATTCATTTGTTTCCAAAATTACAATACCTTAACACCATACGTATTCACAATTTTAAACCTAGCACACATCGAGTCTCTAACAGTATTCAGTACAGCATGCTGAGTGATTTTCCACAAACAACCAATAAACTAGTTTCTGTCTTGTCTATACAACTTTTAACAGCGAGTTAGATCAGTTGCTAGTTCGTATATACCTCCGCTCCATGAAGGAATCGTTTAGGCCAGATATTATACATCAACCATTAAAGAGTACGACTGTACTACTACTTTATCATATAACTTGTGAATTAACACTTAATCTTTCATTTTATAAGTTCATCTTTATAATTCAGTAAATCGAATTGTATAATCCAGCCAACCGAATTATCTAATCCAGCAACCCGGATACCTAATCTGGCAATCTGGACTCCTATTCCGACAACCTGAATTTTCCAAATAACTTGCCCAGTTTATTACAACTTAATTCATTTTCTTTACGGCAATTATGAGTAATTATCATTCACCATCAAATTTAAAAATTTAAATCATTTCTACTAAACGATTTATTACCTTACTAACAACATGTTAATTCAACAAAAAAATTTCATTGAATGCACTTTATAGCATCATCACGACATATATCTTCTATAATCTGATATCTTCAAGGATGTCTTCAATATTTGTAAAAGTTTTATTTTTGCAAGGAATGAGCACGATGGCTCAGCAAATCCAACAGTCTACACCTTTCATGCTTCACATAGCATACAAATTTCATATATTCATGCATCAAAAATGTTAGTTAATGCATCTACACATGCTTCATGCATCTCTGTATGCATCATACTTATCATACAACACAATATAATCTTCATGTTGTAATCTAACACATGTTTCACCAATTCTATGTTGTGCATTTAGTCACATAATATTCATGTAATCAACAAGTTCGCATAAAGCAACATATTTCATTAACAACCATAATCATGGTTTAATACATATTATCACATAAGAGCAAGTTACTGAAGAACTTGCCTCAAAGCATTCCTTGCAAAACTATGATAACTAGTCCTTCAAATATCCTACACAGTTAAGTGCACATATATATACCAAAATTAGTCACGTAGGGATGCTTAATAATCATTAATGTAACTCTTCTTACATTTTTTAAATCTTTCTTTTAATGTCTTGACATATAATGTTCGATTATGTGTTTTCGTGCTTACTAGGACATTTTATTGTTCAATCGATTAAATTATATTAATCTTGCTTTAACATCTCATAAGATGTACTATATTTGTTTACATTAATTAAGTTAACCATTACCTATTGTCTTTCTTTTAATTAATACTTAACGTTTAGTTAAGTCTTTATAACTTGTTGTTACATTAAATTAAATGTCATATAATGTTCGATTATGTGTTTTCGTGCTTACTAGGACATTTTATTGTTCAATCGATTAAATTATATTAATCTTGCTTTAACATCTCATAAGATGTACTATATTTGTTTACATTAATTAAGTTAACCATTACCTATTGTCTTTCTTTTAATTAATACTTAACGTTTAGTTAAGTCTTTATAACTTGTTGTTACATTAAATTAAATGTATTACATCCATTAAAGTTAATTAAATTAACTTCCATCTTATGCTTTCAAAACATTTCATTTAAATAGTCACTTAATATTTAATTAAGTTCTTATTTCTTGCCTTTACATCATTTTAGATGTATTTTAGGTTAATTAACTTCATTAAATTAACCTCCTTATCATGCTTTAAATATAATCTTTCATTTGATATTTAAATATTAAATTAAGTATTTAAAGTCTCTACATTATACCTCATTTAAGTGTGATATATTCATTAGACTTAATTTCATCTCAATCCGAGTTATAAAACTCGTTTTCACACTTTTACTCCAACAAAACATTGTTTTTGTTTTTATCGTATCTCCTTCATTACTCATCTGTTTTCTTTCATTCTTACGTCAAATTAAAGCTTATACAGTCTACTTTAATCTCATCTAGCCTTTGGTATTGGGTCCTTCTTCAATCAAAATAGATTTTGACTTTTTACATCTAAGGTCGGATTGTTACAAAAATCTGGCCATTTTTACCCTCTCGTTAGAACAGTTATAACTACTTCGTTTCAAAAACATTTAGAGCGATTCTTGTGCCCACACAAAGTTAACTTCCGGGGCTACAACTTTCATGCTTTAACAATTTTCAGATTCGAAACACACAAGTCCAAAAAATTTGCACAAGCAACAAGTCCGAATCTGATTTTCCAAATTGGACAGTTTCGATGAGTTAACTTTGAAATGCCACAACTCGGTCGTAAATCAGAATGGGTTCATTCTGAAGGCTATGGCTTTCTTATTCAGTTTAATATAATACCCCAGAAGCCCAGAAGTTTCTGAAAATATTAACTGACCGAAACAGTGTCCCGAATCCTGCTGCTGACATCCAGTTAACAGTTTTGACTATGCTCCTTCCAAACGTCATAACTCCCTCCTACGAAATCAAAATTTGTCCATTTTAGAGGCTATGGATTCCTTATTCAATGAAATATATACCCCCAAAAGCCCAAAATTTTCCAAGAACTCTAGCTAGCCCCGAATTAGTTCTTGGGGTCAGTAGTCTAACTAGGGTTTTCAGTTTTAACCTCTTTTACAAGATCATTCACCACGGATTCGTTTTAACTCTGTTTTAATTCATTCAAGTTGGGTTATCTTCTTAAATCAGAGAACTATAGCATGCAATTATCAAACTAAGCTTTCATACGTAAAACATAGTCATGCAAAGTCCTCAAACTCAGTCCAAAAATATGTCCATAATGTTCTTTGTCAATCTTTCCATCCTTTACGCATAGGTTCGGATTTTGTGTGATTTAGATCCACTTGGATGTTCTTAAGAGTTCATTTATCTTCAGAGAATCATCCTTAAGAGGTTTCTTTACACATATAACTCAAGAACACTATCATAGCTATGAAAATAAAAAAAAATGGAAGTTAAGGTTTTTAAAGCTTACTTCTTGAAGTTAACTCCACTTAGATGCTAGATGATGATCTAAAGCTTTCTAGGATGCTCCATATACTTCCTTAATCCTTCCTGTAGCTCAAATCAAGCTCCTTCAACAAACCCATTTCTTTCTATCTCTAGGATTTTCAAAGCTTCAAGGTAGGAGATGATGAATAGTGGTTATGGATGTTATATAAAAGATGTTTAAATGCTATAAAATTGCTAGAACTTACCTAGAGTTTGATTTCTATGCTTAATGAGCTCTCCCGTAGATTCCCTACAAGCTTCTCCATCCACCCATTTCCTTCTCTCACTAGTTTTCTTGGAGTTTTAATGGAGGAAGATGGTGAAGACGGTGATCATGGAATGATCAAGGATGAAGAATGTATGAAGTTGTGGGGTTAACTCTTCTTCCTCCTCTAGCTTCCCGTTCCTCTCTATTTTCTCTTTCTATTTTTCTATTTTTCTATTTTTCTATTTTTCTCTTTCTCTCTCCACATCTCTCCTTTCTCTTTCCTTATCTAAACAAATCTTCCATATCTTTGAAAAATAATTTCACATGTGCTAAATCTCCTACAAAATCTGGTACTTCCCCCTTGGTTTTTGACCATTTTTGCTTTTTATTTAATTTGCTTTATTTATGTATTTAGCCTCTAAAAAGTCCTCCCAAATTGGGCCAAGGTTTGGGCCACTAGAATTATTATTTGGGCTTTTTAATTTAATTATTTGGGTCTGTAAAATAATATGGACCAACTCATGGATTTTATTCTACCCTAATTATTTAATTAGGGTTTTTATTCCACTTATTTTCGAAATGTAAATACTTACATACATAGATTTAATTATATAACCCAATTAGGTTTTTTTTAATTAGGTTAATATAAATAATCAATTGAGATATATAAAAATAAATCTCTTAAGTTAATTTACTAGTATGTAATTTAAATACTAGTATTCTTCAATTACTATAACCTTTAGGTTATTTAATTCTCATTCCCAATATATAATATTAGGTTATATAGTTTTATTTTTATTTCTCTTTATATAATAAATAAATAAATATACATATTTCCAAAAATATATTTATTTATTTAATCACACACATCCTTCACATGAGTCACACAATATTTACTCCATTTTTAAAATTAATTGGGTCACATTAGTAACTTGTGTCATGCTTACAAGTATGTAAATAATTAAGCAACGAGTCTTGCTTACTATATTCATATGGGTTGCCATATTTGCCAATTTGACTTGTCATATTCTTAATTTCTTTTTGGACTTTCTTTAATCCGGTTAATGACTCATTTGACCAATTTAACTTCTAAAAATCAATTATTATTAAAATAAATATCGATTTCTACCAAGACCAATATTTCCATCGCAAATGAAAAGATTCTCATCAAAAATCATTTTTGAATTTTTGAAGTTTGACTTTTTCTTTAAAAAAAGTTAACTGTTGACTTTTTGACTAAAAACTCAACCCCAACGCAAAATAATATTTACGTCTATCCTGGCTAATTTCGACGTTCCGCACTCAAATCCGCGATCTGTTTGTCGAAATTCTCATCCAAACTCAAGGTTTGTCTTTCCACCATAAAAGTTAACCGCTAACTTTGACCAGAAAGTCCATTTTGACACATTTCGTGATTATAGACTTCTTTTACTAGATTCATCGCTCCAGACTCCAAGGAAAAGTCCACTCATCAAAATTCTACTCCGAACTCAACTGTGAGTTTTAATTCAAATTCATGCGCTATATTCAAATATTACTCCCTTCGCTAGTTTAAACTAAATAATTAACTTAAATCGAAAATAAATTTACATCTCATCACGAAATAAATAATAAATGTACAATACCTATATTTATCACTCCTTACATAATGACATAAATATATATAACACATATACATTTATATCTTCAAACCCGACACATCTCATAATAAGAATTTTATTCTTATTTTAATAATCTTTAAAAATTTGGGTTATCACAGCTGCATTCGGAGGCTCTCATCCTCGGCATAAGATCCAAGCTCACCTATGTAGACTTTTAAATGGGTGTAGGGATCGCCCAATCCATTGTACTTTTCAAATTTGATGATTTGAAACTTATCCGGGTACCTTGCCTTTGGGAAAATACATAGATCCTAATAATTCACGCTCTCGTGAGATCCTGTCCCTTTATTAGATCGGATAACGTCCTCCATTTGTCTAACTTTCTTCTTGATATCTCCAGTTTCTCTGTCTTCTCGGAAGTCTACTATTTCCCTTGTCATCTTTTAGAGTGGGGCCTCTTTGGCTACTCCGACATCGAGGGGGGAGATAGGTGTGGACATCTGGGTATCACTGCCATTTTTCAGTATTCGCATATCTTCTTGTACAGAAGGTTCAGTTGGAGTTTTCAGTTTGGGCTCCTAAGATATTTTACACTGTTCTGTTAACAGGGTAGTCATCTCAGCAATTGGCTTCTTAAACTCCTCGAATTCTTCTCGAGATACAGGGATAGGTTCTGATGAACTTCCTTCAGCCATTTGGACTGGTGGTGAACGTGCATTTTTGGCTCGGAATCGGGTTCTAGGACCAATCTGCACAAAATTGGTATCTAGTTTAGTCTAGATATTAACAGATGATATGGATGCATAATATGTTACGCATCGATTTATGGGTTTTTTAATCTTTTCCTGCAAAACAAGGGGTTAGTCGACTTGATGACAGGATAAGAAAGGTGTACAAATGATAGCTTAAGATGCATGACATTTGTAAATTTTGAAAGTAATAAGGCATAAAGAGACATCCTGCGTGTTTGGTTTATCAGAGTCTGACCTATCTTAGGTTACTCTCACGGGCTTTTTGAAATTGGTTCCCAGATCTTCACAATTTACTTAATGAAGACATTCATCTTTCAATTGAAGCGAATCTGAGTGGTGCCTTTCCTGAGCCTCACAAGAGAACACTCTTTAGAGTCCAGTAATAAACAACCGACGAGTTTGCCTCCTAATGGAGGTACCATACAACATACATTCATACATTCATCGTCCTCAACGGATGCAATATGATGAAATTGTGCGAGGTACTAATATATTGTGCGAGGTATAAAGAACTTAAAGATTAGAGACATTTATCACACACAAAGACCATTCACACATAAATGCACATGCAGAATGGAAATCTAAAAGATTAAATGCGGCTTAAGCCCTCTATGGTCCCCAGCAGAGTCGCCAACTATCGACGCCGAGAAAAAATGTGTGGTCTTTCGTTATTTTGTCTTTTGATTATTTTTTCCTTGTTTTCCTTCTTTCTACCCTTTATCTTTCGATGTGTCTATTGATTTATTGGAAGGTGAGATTTTAAGGAAAAGAACGACATTAGTCGACTTATTTTACAAAGTTTGATTTTATTGATGATGATTGAATCGAATGAGACAGAGCCACCGGTTGGTATGATTTAAATGGAAGTACCAACTCGTCCAAATTTTGAAGGTTTTCGTAATATGGTCTAATATGTGACTCCGTAGGATTGGTCTGAAATCAAAATTCTTTGAATTCGGGGGCTAGCTTCAGCGAGGGAAAGGTGTTAAGCACCTCCCGACTTCCATGAAAACACGATTACCGCATCTTATTAATTTCCTATGCATAAAGTGTGTGTGTGTGTACTTTTTATTTTAAGTTTATTCTAAGTCTCATTTTGAGTTATTTGGAAGTAGTGTTGTTTCCATTTTGCACCTATATACGAAGGGTTTGATTTAGCAAAAAGTTTATTTTAGACAAAATATACATTTCATATGATATTTTGGGAAAAACATAAGGTTTCAAATCCTTCGCCCAAATAGTAATTGAAGACCTTTGGTACTTCCATTATTAATTCTTATGTCTATAAAATTATTCTGAAAGTAGTGTTGTACCTCTTTAACCCTATGCACAAAGGATTTGATTTATATAAAAGTTTATTTTTTAGAACACAATATATATCAATGATGTTTTGAAAATAAAGTTTTCAAATTCTTCGTCAAATAGGAATCGTGGTCCTTTGATACTTCCATTTATTATCTAAATGTCTATCCCTAAATCGCTTTATTATTATTATGAAAGCTCTTTGCTATTTTGACTTGGAAATTATTTTTGGTGAAAATGCATGCTAGAAAGCGCTAAAAAGGGTCGGATCATCATCGGACATGAAAGCCATCTCGATGAACCCAAACACCCGCAATCAAAGTTTTCACTATCACATGATCTTGAATCCAAACTCTCGAATTCGTTTTCAAGATCCAAACATTACATATACAATGATTTTGCATTATTTAAACATTACATTGAAAATGAAACGTCCATCATGGGAATCAAGTCAAGATCCGATCATTGGATCTCGACACCGGGATTCCTAGGCTCGCATTATTAAACTTAAATATGTATATACAACATATCCTAAACTCGATAATGGATGATTTCATCAGTTGAAATCTCCATCACGAGACATTAGGACCACCTCACCTCTAGATAGAGATCTAAGGCTCTACGGAGTGACCGGGACTGACTAAAGTAGTAAAACACATAGATTTACCATGGATCTAACCTGATCTAGCATACGGGTTAACGCTTCATGCTTAATAACCACTCAAAAGGATAGATCTGGCTTAGATCTAGGTAGATCTAGTCTCCGAACTTGATTTACAACAATATATGCACAATATAACCGGTAGAAACTCAAGATCTAACAACTACTACATAATATACATAAAAACAACAAGTTTAACTAGATTCAAGCAATATATAACATAAATCTAGTATATTGAACAAAGATTTACAAAGAAAGTGCCTAAAATGAGCGTTTTTCACCTTGGGGGACGCGTGAACAAGCTTCTTATGGCTCGGGTTCACTATATGTTGCTCTAGACACTGAAAGTATACAAGATCTAAGCTTAAATCACTCAAATGTGGTGAAGAAATGCTAAACCCGAGGGTTTCTCTCTCTAAAATCTCTTTCTCTCTCTAACTTCTTCCTCTCTTTTTTCTTTTAATGAGATGTTGGCTGCTGATATAAGCCTCCAGGGGTAGCCACATGTGTACATATGACTGGAGCCGGTACACCTAAGGCTGGGGCCTACAGGTTTGGTTGCCATAAATTTCGTGCCTTAGGTCTCGGTTTGGTGAAAGTTGAGCTCCGTACCTAAAAATCCCAGAAAGTCCTTGCGGAAGGATGTGAAATAAGACCGAGTCTGAAGAAATCAGAGTCATGGAAGATGATGCAGTAAGATGAAAGGTATCTTCTGGTTCCCGAGGGTCATCAATCAGCTCGTCTTTGATAGCATGCAGTTCAATGATTGCTGTGGTGACTTCTTATGGCCACTTTCTCAGCTTTGCGATCCTCGCTCGGTCTGCATCATGTATGGGCATCGTTGGCACTTTGATTTCTCCACGGGGCTGTCTCCGGGGTGAAAAGATGCCTTTGCCCTACTTCTGGGTTGTCTTCGAAGTGAATTTATGCTTTTACCCCCTTGAAAGGTTAGTCCAAGGAAAGAAAAATTTCGAGTGTCTACAGGACCATTCGAAGTATTAAAGAGAATAGGCGAGGTGGCGTACAAGGTAGCTTTACTGCCTGAACTGGAACACATCCACAATGTGTTTTATGTTTCCATGTTACGTCCATTCAAGCCCGACTATAAGCATGTGATATCCTATGAGCCCATCCAAGTGGAAAAGAATCTGATATATGAAGAAATTTATGTCCAAATAGTAGATAGGAAAAAGCAAATACTAAGAAATAAAGTTATATCTTCTGTAAAATTAATCTGGCAAAATCACAACGTCGAGGAGACTACGTGGGAGTTAGAGGATAGGATGCGGAGGGACTATCCCCATCTATTTGTGTAACCTTATACCAATTCCGAGGACGGAATTTTTATGAGGGGAGGATGTAATATCCGTGAATTTTATGAATAATACTAATATTTAAATTTATATAAAAGTTTGAATATTTATTTAAATATGAATATATATCTTTGAGATAAGAGATGTGATAATTCAATTAAATTGAATTAAATATATGACAATTGAGAATTTTGGTGGAAACGATAATGAAGCTTAATTAAGCTTATGAAATATGTCTAGTTTGGCAAAGTACTGAAATAAGTAATTTATTAATTAAAATAATGAAGGGGGTAATTAAATTGTGTGATGGATTAATTATTATTATTAGTTAATTGTTGTTATATGTCGTTACATGTGTTGTGTGGTTACATAAATAATTAATACAATAAAGTTGATTCATATAACGTGGGATATCAAGAATAATAAAATGATGTGAATAATTAGTGTATAAGACTATATGGTAAAAGTAAGTTGAATTATATAACTTACTAAGTTGTTGTAGACACTCGAAATTTCGATTTCCTTGGACTAACCTTTCAGGAGGGTAAATGCATAATTTTACTTCGGAGACAACCTAGAGGTAGGGCAAAGGCATCTTTTCATCCTGCCCGTGCAGAAATCAAAGTGCCAACTATGCCCAGACACCACGTGGACTGAACGAGGATCGCAAAGCTGAGAAAGTGGCCATAAGAAGTCACCACAGCAATCATTAAACTGCGTGCTATCAAGATGAGCCGATTGACGACCCTTAGGAACCGGAAGATACCTTTCAGCTTACTGCATCATTTTCCCAGAATCCGATTTTGTAAGGATCGAGAATTTTATACGACTATAATTTTACGAATTTTTTTTTATAGAAAGTACTTGAACCATATAAGTGTATATGTGAATTAAGCTAAATAGTTAATTTATTAACTAAGATATATACTTAATCATTTTGATTAAGAAAGAGTAAGATAAGTTATGTTAAAAATTAACATAGCTTAGATATTAGCCTTGATTATTAAATTAAAA
Organism: Panax stipuleanatus; assembly: GCA_020205555.1. NCBI lineage: Eukaryota > Viridiplantae > Streptophyta > Magnoliopsida > Apiales > Araliaceae > Panax > Panax stipuleanatus. The sequence continues at coordinate 79,569,030 of CM035116.1, read as the reverse complement.
AGATTTACAATCTTTAAGTAATTAATTATTGATATGAATTATATATAGTGTTTATGTGAGTGGTCATAACTTATTAAGCTAATTAGAGCTATTAAGTTAATAAACTATTGGAATGTGTGATGACTTATGTGGGTTATGTAATTGATTAAATAAAGATACCTTATATAATGTGTATACATTTATTTTGTATATAAAGAGAATTAAGAATAAAGTTAGGTAACCTAATACATATATTAGGTATGGTAATTAAAAATCTAACGGGTTATAATATAAAAGAATGATAGTATTTAAAATATATACCAACCCTAAGAGATTTATTTTATACATCTCAATTAATTAATTTTTTAACCTAAGTAAAGCAAGTCTAATTGGGTTATGAAATTAAAGATATATGAGTAAGAAATTCATTTAACAATGTGTGTAATGAAAACCCTAACTAAATGAATAGGGTAATATAAAATTAAAAGTATGGAACCATGTTGATTCGCAAGCCCAAAGAATTAATATTGCTAGCCCAAAGAATTAAAAGAGTAGCCCAAACTTAGCCCAATGGGAAAGGGGACTTATTGGACATTAAGTATGCTAAGTGGAGCATGAAAATAAAATAAAATTTGGGCCCAAAAGGCTATCATGGCTGAAATTTGGAGAGTGGGGAAGTATGTGGGCATGTGACTTAATCATTTTCTTCAACCACACTTACTTACTCTCCTTATGTGTCATCTTATCACTTAGCCACCACTTTATCCAAACTTACAAGTTACCTTTAGCTTGCAAGCAACATAGCAATGATGAGAAAGAGAGAGAGAGAGAGTAAGTGTGTGGGAGATAAGGATAGGGATATACATTATATCTCTTTATCTTTTAACTAACAACAAAAGCTTTTTATTTTTCTCTTTCCTCTCATTTGTATAAGCTAGCTAATCAAGCAACTAAGAGAGAGAGAGAGAGAGAGAATAGAGGGAGTTCGGACAAGAGAGGGTAGGAGAAAGGGAGAGGTTTTTCTAAGTTTCATAGTTCCTAATCAAAGTTTAGGAAGAAGAAGAGGAAAGAAAAGCTAAAGTATAATAAAATTTCTACTTATATAGTCTAATTTTTTTTTTGTTTGATTTGAGTTTTGATTTTTGTAAAGTTATGATCTTGAGGTTTAAAACCTTAGATCAATGTGTTTAATAGTGTTTTATGTTTAGATCTAACCCTTTTGTGGATCAGAAGTTAGATCTAAAGTATGAAATAAATACTAGGTTGTTCAAAATGTAGAAAATCCCTAATTTTCTTAGCCTTGATTGTGTTTAATCTTGTGTTTGATGATTGTTTGATGAAATAGATCATGATAGATCCATGAGTATATGATGTATTGGTATGTATTATGATGATTTATGAGGGGTAATATTTGATTAATCAAGAGATCTAAGAAGTTTTCTTACAAAACACAAAAGATTAAAAATCTGATTTTTGAGAAAACGCAATATGAAATTAAAACGACTATATCTCTCTTTGTATTTCTAATTTTTGAGTGTGGTCAATTTTTAGAGTTAGATATATGAGTCTTCTAACAGATCCAAGTGGAATCATCGAAAGATTTCTTGTAGATTTCCATGTGGACTGTTTTTAGCAAAGTAGACCAAAACTGAAAAATTAAGAAAAGCAATTTGCATAAATCTGCTAGGGGAATTTTTGACAACTTAATTTATGAAATAAATTATAATCTTTTGGTACATGAAAATATATGAGCTTAAGTAGCTCGTGTCCAAAAATGAGCTTAATTCGACCTAAATTGACCGAGTTATGGTCATTTCAATATTTGGGTTTTTCCGACAAAAATTGCTATAACCGGAGTTCTATAACTCCGATGGCCACAAAATTTAAACTGAAAGTTCATGTTAACACGTGTAAGATCCCGCCAAGAGTTGGGAATTTCTGGAGTTTGGCATGATAGGGATAATTTCTTAAGCTACGAGCTAAAAACGAATTTTTGAAAAATACTAAAGGGAGTTGAAAAATTCCAGAAAAATTCTTTTTGTGTATGGAATATATGTATATATATTTGACCAAAGGATAGAAAAATAATAAGCTGATTGGTATTTTCGTGAAAAGGATATTTTAGCTTGCTGAATTGAACAATTCAGGGTGCTGAAATGGAAACTGAAAAGGTTAGGAAGGGAAGACAGTTTGGTTTCAGCTTGCTGAAATGATATAATCAGTTTCCTGAATTCATAAACACTTTACTAAAACATAAATAAGAACTTATAAAATAAAAGAGTAAGTCTAAAGTAGTACAGTCCTACTCTTTAAAGGTTGATGTATAGTATCTGAGCTAAACAATTCCTTCAGGGAGCGGAGGTATATACAAATTAGTAACCGATCTAACTCACTGTGAAAATAGTGTAGATGAGACGAAAACTAATTTGTTGGTTATTTGTAAAAAACCACTCAGTATACTATATTGAATACTATTAAAGACTCGATGTGTGCTAGGTTTAGACTTGTGAATACGTATGGGTTATCTAATGTTTGATTATGTGATTACATGCTAGATAATTTACTTATAAAGTAATAGTATTATGAAATATAATGTGATATACTGATTACAAGAATAATCTTATTAATGATAGGTCTTTGTATTAAAGATAAAACTTATTGCGTAGCAGTAAGCAGCGATCAAGGCAAGTATCTAAACCTTACTCTTTATTGAGCAAGTATCTCCTCTATATCTTTTTAAATTTAATATGAGCAAGTATCCCTACTCTATGCATTTACTTTATGCAAGAGATTTATAACTATGCAAGTATTCTAACCTTTGCATTTACTTTATACAATGGTTCTTTGTGTAAACAAGTATCTCTAACTTATTTATTATTGAGCAAGTATCTGAACGCTTGCATTTATGCAATGGATCTTTGGTTGAACAAGTATTCTTAATTCATTTATATTCAAGCAAACTCTTGAATTTCATTCGATTCGTTTATTGTTTATCAGTATCTTATTACTGTCTTCATATGATTTATATATAATCAAAATTATTATGTTCTTTGTAAGCTAAGTTTGGTTGTGCAAGTGTCCTCACTTGTATGACCTATTGTATTTGAACAAGTATTCTTGAACTCGAAATTCTTTGACATAATAAGTTTTGATGCATACCATTCAATATTGGTATGAATACATGGTTTAAAAGTTGTCTAAGCTATTTGACTCGGCTAGACATAGTTTGAAATGTATCGTTGAATATTATTGGTTATGATAGAGTCGTCCAAATAAATTTCTTTGGTTCGGACTCCAGACTGAGTATGAACATCCCGAAATTGGGAAATTTTTATGCGCCAAAGGCAGTTATGATGAATGTAAATTTTGTTCCAGCATGTAGTGTTGATCAATACAGGGCATACAGGCTGATCACCCAACGTGTCCGTAAGTCATGACGGTTTGCAGATAAATTTCTATACAAACCTTTTCAAACTTGAAAACAGTGGTTCAAGGTCTATCGACCGCTCAACATTTATAGTCACTACATCGTTTCAAAATATTAAACAGTTTGATATGTTGTTATGAATGGTTTCAAATGGCTTCACAACTATTGATTCGTTGTAGAAGTATACTTCAATGAAAACATTTATTTCTTTCAGCTGATGTTTATTATCTAATATTACTTGCTGAGCAATTAAATGCTCATTCTTGCTTTAAATAAATGTTTTCAGCTAAGCGTGAGCGACCAGAAGGTTCTGGCAAAGACAAAGGAAAGGGGAGGCTGAAGGAATAGCTATAAAGTGTTAGTGGTAATATTTAGAACTTTGTATTGTGATAATATGGTATCTATCACGTAATAAAGTACTTAAGGTTCACCGTACCTAGGGATTAGTTAACTTTGATATAATTTTTAAGTTTATAATATATTAAGTAGTTCGAATGAATGGTAACGTGTAACACCAAGTACGAGTTTCAAGTACCCGGATTTGGGGGCGTCACAGATTTCGTCAGACTCGACCTTATTTAGCAGCCTTTCGCAAGGACTTTTCGAGATTTTTGGGTACGAAACACAACTTTCACAAAACCGAGACCTAAGGCACGTACTTTGAGGCAACCGGACCTGTGGGGCCCAGCCTTAGGTGTACCTACTCTAGCCGTAGGTACTTGCGGCTGCCTCTGGGCACTATATCAACAGCCAGCAGCTCATAAACACAGAAAAGAAGAAGAGGAGAGAGAGAAGGAGTTCTAGAGAGAGAAAGGCTCGGGTCTTCATATCTTTCATCATATTTTAGTTGTTTAATCTTTTATATCATACATATTGAGTGTTTAGAGTGATATAAGTTGATCCCAATCCAAAAGAAGTTTGTTCACGCGTCATCCAAGGTGAAAAAATGCTCATTTTAGCCACTTTCTTTGTAAATATTGTTCAATATACTAGATTTGTGTTATATGTTGCTTAAATCTAGCTAGATCTTATTTTTTTTACATATATTGTGGTGTAGGTGGTAGATTTATAGATCCAATCGATTATTTATTGCATATTTAGTTGTAAATCAAGTCCAGAGACTAGATATACCTAAATCTAAGCCAGATCTAGCTTTTTGAGTGGTTATTAAGCATAAAGCTTTAACCCCTATGCTAGATCGGTTTAGATCCATGGTAGATCTACGTGTTTACTATTTTTGGTCAGTCCCGGTCATTCCGTAGAGCCCTAGATCTGTATCTAATGGTGAGGGGTCCTAGTAGCTCGTAATGGAGATTTCAATGGATGAAATCATCTATTACCGGGTCTAGGATATGTTGTACATACATATTTATGTTTAATAATGTGAGCCTAGGAATCCCTATGTCGAGATCTAATGATCGGATCTTGACTTGATTTCTACGATGGACGTTTCATTTTTAATGTAATGTTTAAATAACGTAAAATCATTATACATGTAATGTTTGGGTATTGAAAACGAATTCGAGGGGTTAGTCTCGAGAAGTCGAATTCAAGATCTCGTGATAGTGAAAACTTTGATTATGGGTGCTTGGATTCATCGAGATAGCTTTCATGCCTGATGATGATCCGACCCTTTTTGGCGCTTTCTAGCATGCATTTTCACCAAAAATGATTTTCAAATCAAAATAACAAAGAGCTTTCATAATAATCATAAAGCGATTTGGGGATAGACATTTAGATAATAAATGGAAGTATCAAAGGACCTCGATTCCTATTTGACGAAGGATTTGAAAACTTTATTTTCAAAACATCATTGATATATATTGTGTTCTAAAAATGAACTTTTATATAAATCAAATCCTTTGTGCATAGGGTTAAAGAGGTACATCACTACTTTCATAATAATTACATAGACCTAAGAATTAATAATGGAAGTATCAAAGGTCCTCGATTACTATTCGGGCGAAGGATTTGAAACCTTGTGCTTTTCCCAAAATATCATATGAAATGCATATTTTGTCTAAAAATGAACTTTTTGCTAAATCAAACCCTTCGTACATAGGTGCAAAAGAGGAACAACCCTACTTCCAAATAACTCACAATGAGGCCTAGAATAAATCCTTCAAAATAAAATACACACACACACACTTTATGCATAGGAAATCAATAATTAAGATGCGGTAACCGTGTTTTTACGGAAGTTGGGGGTGCCTAACACCTTCCCCTCGCTTAAGCTAGGCCCCGAATTCAAAGAATCTCAGTTTCAGACCAATCCTACGGAGTCACTGTGACAACTCGAAAAATCGAATTGTCCCGAATATTAAGTTTAAATAATTATTAATTAATAAAATAAATTTTTATTAATTATATTATGTGCTATGTGTTTATTAGTCATTCTATGGCGTAGGATGATTAGAAAGTGGGAGTATTCTGGCTACGAGTTAGAATGAACGAGTAAGAATTTTCAAGACGAAAATAAAAGATTTTCGGGAGCAAAAATATTTCCGAGAAAAAGATAAAATAGGCACTATTCATCTGACGAAACTTAAGGGTTTAGGTTTTGAATAATCTAGGCCTTTTTGAGAGTTCGGTATGTCGTAATGACATTCTGTCTGAAGATTTGCTGGTAATATGCCGTGAAAAGTTATGTTAGCCGATTAAAAATTTTCTCAAAAAACGTGCAGAAATCGGACGAAATGAAAACGACAAAAAATACTATTATGTACTTTTTACTCGCTTAACTACGTTGTGGGGAAACGTGATGAAAAACGCTAATCATAAAAAAGTGTTTTTTAGTTTTTCAAAGTTTCGAAGAACGGTAAAAGTTAATCGGTAGAGGAAAGACGAAATATCCAAAAATATATGGATTCCGAGAAATGCAGTTTTTCAAACTGTCGGACGAAATTTGAATTTCGGAACAACGAAGCGTCCAGGATAAGCTAAGCGAAGCTTCCAAGAGAAGCTTCGTGAATAGTAAGGAGGTGGGGGTAAAATGATAAAAAGCTGCCAAATGACCAAAATGCCCCTAGCTTTGGTTTTCTATATAATCAATCCTTGAGCTCATTTGTTTGGTTAGATAATTTCAACCAACACTTGAGAGAGAGAGAGAGAGAGAGAATTCGGATAGGGGAGAAGAAGGAAAGGAAGAGGAAAAGCTAGCTCGCGTGCAAGCTTTGTCCAACGGAAGAAGATTAAAGAAGAAAGGTAATCCTAAAACCTAGTTTAATATAAGTTTTCGTTAGGGTTTTATATAAAAATTATATAGCTTAACGATTATGTGGAAGTAAAAGATGTTAAGAACGATTTCCATATGGTTGAATCATAAGGAAATGAAGAAATAAGAATTTAAAGTTAGTTTATAACTTTCTTTAAAAGCTTTCATAGGAAGTATGAATTACTTGTTGTTAATGGACCTTTCGGATGAGTTATATGAACTCTCTGATGTTATAAGGGTGAATTATCAAACTTACAACGTTAAAATGCTAGAAAACTTAAAATCGTAATCAAAAAATCGATTAAAAATGAAGAACGAACAAAGAACGCGAAGAACGCGGTAAGAACGTTGTTGATGGATAAATTTAAAACCATCTAATTAGAGCTTATTATTGATGGACAATTTTAAAACCATCGTATATATGTATGCTTGGTTAGGAACGGTAGAAACGTTTATGAAGAACGGATTGAAATTAGCCGATAACGAAGTTATGGCGAAATTTCGTAAAAGACAAAATGAATATAGAAAGTAAGATAAGGAACCCGAATAGTTAGGGTTTCATAAGAATGTTAGAGAACATAGAAAACCTGAGTCGTAGACTCAAGAACGAACGTAATCTGGGTTCGGAGTAACGAATTACGGACGAACGAAAATTTAACGCTAAGTTAAAAAATTGAGCAAGGGAGGACTTTCGATCCAATTTTAAGGTTGGTTTGCAACTCAAACAACTAATTCTATTTGGGGGGATGTGTAGTAGGTGTTGTAAGGTTTCCAACGCCTCTAAAACGGACCAATTCCGATATCGGGAGAAGAAGTTATGAGATGTCAAAGTAGGCGTCTCAAGCTTGTTCAACACTTCAAAAAAAAAATTACGTTTTAAGACTGGCGCCTCAGCATCGCCCAACAAAGGGAATGGGGCGCTGCAACACCGGGTCCGGGGCTCAGCTAATGCAAAGGGGCGACGCAGCGCCGGATTTATAAGGGAGAGTTGTGACACCCCCAAATCCGGGTACTTCGTTTTCATAAGATTTGGTGTTCACTTTCTAAATAAATCATACATCTACCCAATAATAAAGAATTTCAAAATAAATTACAACCTCATGATTAAATAAAATCTTCCTTATGAAAAAGGATTACATCTTTAGTCCAAAATTATCCCAGGTTTGCTAACCTTAACATAACAAATAAGTGCGGAAATAAAATATCATAAACTAGTCTTATTACAATCAAGATTGAAAACAACAAGTCTTTACTTGCTCATCTTTCCTTTCCCTTTAATTGTTGACGGTATGTCAACATTCTCGGCTTTAACTGCAAGGGGTTATAAAATACGCAAGAATGAGCAAACAAAAGCTCACTTGAAATATACAATGATATGCCAGAACTGAATAACTTTAAGAGAGTTTGAATAACTTCACTTTCATCAAAATAAAAAATTGAATAATAATTCTTTAATCATATTTAAAATTCGAATATAGAATTTATCTGAGAGTCATACGACCTTGAACTATGTCCTAGGTTATAAATATTTCTATTTAAACCTTTAACAGTCATTGACTATGGACCTTTAACTCGTACTTAGGGGGATCAGCCCTTCGTACCATGTATTGTGCACAAACATTCAACGCTTTCGCTTATTAACCTCTCCTAATAAATAGGGTTATTCATCTTAGTATTTGAGTACAAGTCCGCACCAAAGAAACTTTGGTTTGGATAACTAAAAGGAAATTTGGAGTTTCAACTATCATCAACTAAGGAGTAGTTGAATCGACTCACAATACTTTAACAGTTCGATAATATAAGAATCATGAACCAAATGTAAGATACAACAATAGATTTCATAATAACTAGACATGCTTTGGAATAACTTAAAGCATTCGAAAGATTGGTGGACCTTGCTTGAATAATTAAGTCAAGATCACAACATTATGAAAATAACTTCAATACTTGTGCATTATGAACATTAGAATACAATATAACTTGTACAATACATAACAAGTTAAGAATCAGAAATAAACTTGCATGATATAATGAGCAAGGTTAAAAACTTCCACAATGAAAAGATACCATGAAAGAACTTGCATAACGTAGAAGAATAATGATTAGAAAACTTGCTTAAGAAAAAGATAAGGAGTAGAGAACTTGCCTCAAGCGCAAGTTACACTTTACTATTACAAACCACTTCCACAATTACCCTACATGTCACGTGGTTTTTATAATATCAATTAGTACACGATTGTTACGTTAACGTCGTGGAACTTCTACTTAAGTTCAACTCACAACGTGGTTTACAACATAAGTCGCTAACTAGCCACAAATGTGAGTTTAACTCACGATCATACACGTATAGCACTTTAAACTATTATATCGTACTCTAGGATAATAATTTCCAAGTACACATAATATAATAATGTAGGACTTCAAATTATCTTAAACACATCAAAAGTATGTTATCTCATTATCTATTACACTTAACAAGTCATCAATATGCGTTAGCTAAACAAACACGACACAAAAACTCAACGAAGCACAAAAATTTTCCCCTAACAGCAGGTTAACCCGCTAGGGCGGGTCCCCCAAGGCTAAAAGCCCCCTGGGGCGGGGCCCACTACTGGTGGGTTCCCCCAGCTCGTGAACGACAGAGAACTAAGCCAATTTGGCTTCTTTCTTCACACCAAAATCTGATTTTTCTCAACATGATGTATATAAAACTTAATGACAACAACATTTTAGACTCTTAGCATGATTATAACATCCGAAACCATTACAACACATAATCAAAACACAGTCTTCATAATCTATTGAAGAAAAACACAATATCAAGCGTTCTTGACAAAAATTGCTACTGTGAATTCTATTTTAAACCAATTCATGAAATTCCAATTGTACTAACTCTAATTCTTAATATATTAACATAACCCATGATAAAGTTACATAATAATCAATAATCCAACACCAATTTGATAGTTTAAAAGGCTATTTTCGAATTTAGTTCACAGTAAATTACTATGAACATGATTTCTTCATGTTCATCTTAATTACGTGGATTGAATCGCTAAAACAACTATATAACTCATATATAAACATGCTATAATACATATTACACATAAATTTCATGTTTACATCAATCTTTCATTCTAACTCAACCAAAAATATGAAAATTTCATAAGAACACAATTTCTCCATAAAAACTTGTTTCTACTACAATTTGATTTCTGAAAACTTGTTTATGGCATACAATTCAATTGTAAACAGTTTGTAAACATAATTTCTACATATCTACATTAACATCATCAATTTCATGAGAAGAAATTTTCACAGAGAACTCAAATCAAAGAAAACAACTAAATAAGTTCTTAGAATTATAAGGTAGTAATTATACCCTTTCAAGCTTGGATTAGGAGAAGAGATGGAAATGATGATGGTGTATAGCTCTCCTTTGCTTTTCTCAAGCCTTCTTCTTCTTCTTCTCTCTTCTTCCTCTTCTTCTTCTCTGAGTATTTCTCTTTAACTTTCCTCTGCTTTTCTTTCTTTGTTTGTTTTCTAAAACTAACGTACTATTGTATATACTGATATACATATAATACATATAATTATATAAAACATATAACTCCTATATATTAATTACCTACACTAACTATTATTTAATATATAGGTTACAACTTTTAAATTTGAAAAGCCTTAAGGCCATGTTTGGCAAAACCACATTATTTTTAAAAAATAGATTTTTATTAACTAAGGCCATGTTTGGTAAAACAGGTTTAAAACAAAAGTAAGGGCCTTGTTTGGTAAAATCAATTTAAAACCCTTTTCAATTCTTTTAATAAATCCTTTAACCCATAGTTTAAATGCTATACTTTATTTAATAAAATTGCAACCTTCTAATTTAATTAAATATAAGTGAACACTTATTAATTAAAATTGTACATAATACTAAATTGTCACACACTTGAATTCTCTTATTAATCATAATTCATGTAACAATTAGTAAATCACTATAACCACTTAGCACATAATATTACTCTAATTTAATTATTCTCAATTAAATTAGAATTATGCTACACCATTACTTCTATTGTACTTAATTACATTAATCCATAACAATCACACAATTTATTTATTTATCTTAATAAATAAATCAAGTAAAATTTTATTTAATTCAATAAATATTTATAATTAATATATGAAATCTCATCCGTTACAAGAGTAGCGCCGCAGTGCCCTTAACTCAAAAAATTTTGATTGTAGATTTTTATTGTCCAACTTTTTGGATGGTAATTAAGAGGCAAGCATGAATGAAATATTCATGAAAAGAAACATCTTGAAAGATGAGTAAAACCTTGAGTTTGACGATAAAACGTCGAATAAAGGTTATAAAACGTCGAACGCAAAATACGTAACCGATATCTAGGGATCGTATTCACATTAAAACAAACGTATGGGATTGCTATGATTGTAATTCCTTAGACGTTAAGTGACGAGGGTGACTTATAACATTCCGATGTTAAAATGTCGTAATGGAAGTTAAGTGTAAAGCGTATAGACGCTATATTCGCAAAGTAATTGTGATGAACGATCGGTCTTAGCATACGATGAATAGTATAGCTTACACATTATGAGAGGACGATGAACGTGATGTTCATGTAATAGAGAACGAATGAAGGTGATTAAAACCTTAAGTAAAGGTTGAATGGGAGTTTAAGAGACTATCAACGTGAACGCATAATACATAAACTATCCTCGTGAATCGTATTCACGTCGGGCGAACGTTCTAAGTATACATTGGTTGTATAACTTAGATGCTGATGAATGTAGTAAGTAAGACGTGTAATCATCAAGAAAGCCGTAATGAACGATAATAAGATTAATGAAATTCCGAGTGTGAATCGGATAACGAACGTAGAATGAAGTGTAAGCATTAGAACACTTGAACCGATGTAAAGGTGTTGAGTGTAAGCGTAAGTTAAACGTACTTATCGTACACACCGTGTATGGTTTGAATGTAAGACAATGACGAATATCGAATAATGTATAAACGTTAAACAAGTCGAGTTAGTAATAATAACTTGAATAACGTTCCGAGTCAAATGGATCGAACGTTGTAAGATATGAAGATAAATAAGGTAACGTGAAATGTGTAAAAGCTATAAACGTGTAGTCTTAACATTGAATGTTGTTCTCGGCATACAAATAACTGTATGACCTAGACAGTATTGAATAAATCCTGAGGTATGGCATGTAGTTGCTAGGAAGCCATAAGGAATGGGAAATGAACTTAACAAACATTATAGTTTTAATGGTTCAAGTAAGTTACGTTAAAAAGGTAAGAATAAGAATTTAAGTTTAAGTTGTGGTACAATCGTACTCTTTAATGGTTGATGTATGGTATCTGGGCTAAACAATTCCGTTAGTGAGCAACGGCTAATACGGATTAGCAATCGATCTAACTCGCTGTGAAAGACATTGTAGGCGAGACGGAAAACTAATTTGTTGGTTGTTTGTGGGAAACCACTCAGCGTACTATATTGAACACTGTTAGAGACTCGATGTGTGCTAGGTGTAAAGTTGTGGATACGTATGGTGAAAGTATAATTCTCTTCACATACGTAGATGTAGTGGATGAGTTAAGTCCTAGAAATGTTATAAGAAGAAGATGAGAATGTAAATCAATCGTAAAAGATGATTATAAGGTTTATGCCATCTCCGTATATCATAATACCGAAGGAATGAGAATAAAGTTGGTCGCGTAAACTTAGATTACAAGAACGAGAGCCATAGGAAGTAAATTTAAGTTTAAACCAATGGTTAAGTCAAATATATGATTAATTGGTGTATGTGATATTTCCTTATGTGATATATAGGGATTACGGCAGACAGTTCAGCGTAAACTATAAGTTGTAGCTGTGTGTAAGGTAAGTTTCCTAACTTCATTCATATTTCAAATGAATAACAGTGTCTCGACCGAAAATCAACAAGGGATTCAGAAGAAGAGATTGGAAGCTTGTCCGACCTGAGGGAAGAATCACCTGGGGGTCTGCATGAAGGGGAAGAGAGTCTGCTACAATTGTGGCCAGGAAGGCCACATAGCACCAAACTGCCCAACCCTAAGAAGGGCGCTTGCTTTACATGTGGGTCAAAGGACCATCTAGCAAGGGACTGCCCCAAGAAGGTATCAGGAGGGGCAGGAGCAGGTGGGAACAGAGCAAGCAGCGGTGGCAACACTCTGACTATCATGGGACCGACACCAACCAATCGACCTACCGTCAGGACTTTCAATATGACCGTGTAGGATGCTGTGCAGTCACGTGATGTGGTGTCAGGTATCATTCTGATCAATAATGTTAATGCTTATGTATTAAATGATTCGGGTGCTACTTGCTCATTTATATCTGATGACTTTGCTAAGAACCTAGAATTGCCTAAAAATGAACTAGAATACCCTATGAAATAGAGATTGCCAATAGGGAAGTAATTCATGTTAAGTTTGTACACAAGAATTGTAGGGTGGACATTAAGGGCAACGTGATGAACATAGATCTTATCCCGATTAGAATTAGGGAGTTTGACGTTATTTTGGGGATGGATTGGCTATTCAATTATGGGGCGATAATTGATTGCCAAAAGAAGTGTATTAACCTTATGACTCCGTCAAAGGTTTTGCTTAATGGCAGCAAGTTGCCTAGACAAGCGAGTTGTCTGACAATGATGAAGGCCAAGAAGTTGTTGAGACAAGGTTGTGTATGATATTTAGCGTACATAATCGATAGTCGTAAAGAGAGTCCGAAGTTGGAGGAAATACAGTCGTGAGAGACTTCGTGGATGTATTTTCGGATGATTTTCTAGGACTTCCGCCAAATAGGGAAGAAGAGTTCGTGATCAATTTGGCACCAGGAACGGCCCCAATATCGAAGGCTTCATATCGTATAGCTCCAGTGAAGATGAAGGAATTAATGGTGCAGCTACAAGATCTTTTGGACAAGAAGTATATTCAGCCGAGCGTATCGCAGTGTGGAGCACCTGTGACGCCCCCAAATTCAGACCACACGTGTCTCGAATTCGACGCATCACGTTCTAAATTCTAATAACATACTAACATCTCATGCAACGGAATAATAGAATAATTTACATTTATTTAATATAAATATTCATGTCCCATGGTCTCGTGACTTAAACATAACTTAACATAACTAGTACATAATACGGAATAATCTTATTACAATCATCATAGTATTTCTAAAAGAGTACAAAGCTACGTCTTAGCCTTGCCCTTACCCTTATCTGTGCCAGAGGGTCCGCACTGCTCTGCCTTAACTGAAATGTTTTAAGGAAAGCAAGAATGAGCAACGAGTTTGCTCAGCAAGTAATATAGGAATAAGGGTGAGTAATATAGATTTCAAATATCAAGGGTACAACAGTAAATGATAGTTCAAGAATAACAAGAAGTATCAATAGTTCTCAATAAATGTCACTATGGACTGAAAGATATCAACATGATTCAAGTTTTAACCATTTTAAGGTTCAAGAATAATGAACACTGAGCAGTCACTAAGGACTATGAACTCTTATTAGAATTAACAGTATTATGCTGAAAATCTAATAAAACAAGTACAACAGGTGATCAGCCTAAAGTACCCTGCGTCATGCATAACATTTAATCGTACTCATGTGCTCAAGTCGGTTCCCCGACAGTTGTGTATAATTTCCCATTCCATGAAGGTTGTTCATCTCAGTAGAATTATAAGAGTCCGCACCAAGTCAATTGGTTTAGATAGCCTTCTAACATACGATATTAGTCTAGTCGAATCAAATGACCTAGACAACTTTTGTAATGCATTTAGGAATGATAAGTTCAATGCTCAACAAGATCAAGATACAAAATCGATTTTCGAATAGTAACAGATATTTGTTCGATGTAAATAATGTCGATATGGCAACAATTTGAATTTATACAATATGTAAAGTGAAAAGAGTTAGGGAACTTGCATTTAATATCAAAATCAAACGAAGTTAGGAAACTTGCTTACAAGGTCCATTGTATAAAGTAAATATATGGGTTAAGATACTTGCACAAAATTAAAAGTTGTGTAAGATAGAGAACTTGCCTTATGCATAGTTTATCAACCTATAGCTTATCAACACTTCACGGACTAAGATATCCTATTGTAACATAGTTACGCATATATGTATTTTCATTAGTTACATAAGTCGAATACATATACTTGATATATAAGTTAAACACAACACATGAAATTCTAAATTAGTCGTACAATCCTACATGTATGTCGTTACATATCTTACGTACACATAGCACATAAGCAGTTTGTATGTTACTATATAATTAAATAACATAACTCGTAATCATCGTTTGAATTAGCGTTTTGAAAGTTTTATAAACACTTATCAATCTATGGTCTCTTGTTGTCAACATGCTTAATAACACTTGAACACCCTAATAATCATGCATTGCAGTTCTATAACAAAATATCTAACATGCATGAAATTTCAAATTACAACAACATGATCAGTTTGCACTGCAGGGCGGCGCGGCCGCGCTGGATTTGAACTAGGGAGTGGCGCGGCCACGCTGCTCCCAGTTCAAACCAGAACTAAAAAGTCAGTTTGCATGGCCTAGCTCGCTTACCCGCGTACATTAATGATGACACATGCAGAACATACACGTTATGAGGTTTATGATTAGGTTTGATCTTACATCTTGCCTTTAACATAGTTTGTTATCAACTTTTCATTTAACAAGCTTAACGTGTTCAATTAGAAAGGCTTCTCATGTTTAGCCATTATACTTACGCAATGAGGTCAATAAGCCTTAATCATACATGCTCAAGTTATCCTAGTTATGTATTTCAAAGTAGCATAGTTTTACTTCTTTAAAACTCATTTGAAACTATGCTTGATTAGTTTGCAACGTACATGGCTAGTTAGGTGTACATGTCAATCATGTCTATGTGCATACGATATCTTATCATGATAGTCATAAATTTCAAAATGCCCATAAGGTAGTTATTAACATCGTTAGTTTTCAAACTCTTAAGTTTTCTTTGAAAATCTCATGCTAAACCAACCAAGCATGCAAAGTAACTTTACATATTATACATCATACTCATGTATACACATAACTAAACCATATAAGCAGTCAAGGTTAGAATTCAAAGGTTATGAAATGCATCAAGTTTGTATTTTGAAAACTCTAAGTTTCCTTTAGAAATCGTTCAAAACCGAGCCAAGGTAAGTGATTACATGCAAGGCCACCTATGTTAGCATGTCAGGGACATATATAGGCATAATCAAGTTAAACTAACATGCTCAACATATCAGAAATAAAAAATATATATTTTGGTTCTGCAGATCGGCGCGGCCGCCCCGTGTTTGTACTAGGGAGTGGCTCGGCCGCACCACTCCGGTTCCAGTTTAGAATGGCTTCTGCAATTGCAGAGCTTCAACCCAATTCCAAAATTATTCATAAAACATGCTTGAATTCAACCACATTGTATCTATAACATGTATATAAACTCTACTAACATGTTAACATCATTTCACCTATCAAACTTCAACTAATTCATGCCATTTCTATGAATTCATCCAACTCAAAACTAAGAATACAATGTAAAAGTTATACCTCTTTGAGCTTGAATTGCTAACTTGCTCTCAATTTCAGATTTCACTCTAAATCAATATCCTCACTCTCTATAAAACTTAACAAGAACTTAACAAAAATGAAATGGAGAAGAGGAGATGGCTATTTATAGAGATAGTTTTACCCAATTTTGGTTCTTGCACATTAAATCAAACCAAGAGGAGGAAGAAGGAGCTATTGGTTAATGGAAGTTTGGTGAAATAGTAGCCAACAACCCCCATCAACACACTCCCTTCTTCATCATTTGATTGCTAGAATGCTTGAGATTGAATTTGCAAGTAATAGGCTTAGGCCATTGGCTATACACGTGAAGGAGAGAAAGAGACAATGAATGTGGGACAAGCCTATTAGAACTCAGTATTTGGAAATAAGAATGCCAACATACTTAAATTTAATATACATACATATATATATTCTTACACAAATGTATATATATGCATACCTAGGTTTTAATCTTCTTTAAGTTACAATATAGCTTTAATGAGTTAATGTTATAACATTGTAATAAGTTGGGGGTATATATATACGTCATTATATAATCCATGTACATTTGATAATACCGAAATATAATTTAGTTGAGTACTATCATTCCATATTATCATAAAACTTTATTATTTCAATTATAGTTAATTATTAAAATAATTATTAAATAACAATTATTTATTTAGTTTAATGTAATATTTCTCATAAAGTACATATTTAATGTATCCACACATAACATGTTGTCACATAAGCTTATTTATATAGCTTATAGGATTCATTAAATTTTACCATATAGTTTTATATATTATATAGTCACCTTGTAGTGTCTCACCTTATTTCATTTTAAATAGATATAGGTACTATATAACATATGATTAATCATTACACATTATTGTACATAACAATTAATTGAATAAACATTAATCTACTATATTAATTAATTATTTACTCATTAATATGCTCTTACTCATAATAACAATTAATTAACAATATAATATTAATCAATCCTTCACTTATTAATTTATTCATTCTTTAATTTAATTAAATCATCGTGAATTTCATCATCATGCCACACAAGGCATTTCACGAACTTATCATAAATTTTCCACATTTCTCTATTATCATAAATTCAATTTAATCTAATTGAGTTACTCATCTCATGCTTCATAAACGTTTATATTGAAATAAATATTCACACATTTATTAATATCAATATTAATATTATTTATAAAGTTCACGGATATTACATCCTCCCCCCTCCCTTATAAAAATTCCGTCCTCAAAATTGGTACAAGGTTACATAAAAAGATGGGATAGTCTCTCCTTATCTTATCTTCTAATTCCCACGTGGCCTCCTAGACATCGTGGATTCGCCAAACTACTTTTACAGAAGATATAACTTTATTTCTTAATGTTTGTTCTTTCCTATCTAATATCTGGACAGGAATTTCTTTATATGCCAGATTTTTCTCTACTTGAATGGGCTCATACGAGATTACGTGCTTGTAGTCGGGCTTCTACGAACGCAACACGGAGATGTGAAACACGTTATGGATGTGTTCCAATTCGGGTGGTAATGCTACTTTGTATGCCACTTCGCCCACTCGCTTCAATACCTCAAGTAGTCATATGAACCTCGGACTCAATTTTTCCTTCTTACCGAATCGTATCTTTCCTTTCTAGGGAGATACCTTCAAAAATACGTAACTACCGACTTTAAAGTCTCGGTCTTGTAGATGCAAATCTGCATGCTTTTTCTGGCGATCTTGGACTCTGACAACCCGAGAATTTATAAGATTTTAAATGATTAAATAAAGGTTAAGGAATAAAACCTACATGGAAATTTGAGGATTTAGTTAAAAAATTTAAAGAAGAACCTAAATGGTTTATTATTTGATTGAGAATAGAGGAATTATGGGTTACAAAATTTTTAAACCCTAGAGATGAATCTATATGTGTTTGATGGAATATTGAGGATAAGGTACTACATTACCTATAAAGTTTGGTGACCTAATATATAAATTAGGTATTTGAATCAAATGACTTCAAGGGTTATCTTGTATAATTATGTGAGTGCAAGTGTTTATAACTCATTAAGCCAAATATGGTTATTTAGTTAATAAACTATTAGAATATGTGATTGATTTTGTGGATTATTTGTATGATTAAATAAATATACATTATATAATGTGTATACATTTATTTTGTATATAGAGATAATTAAGAATATGTATATATCAAAAATATTGAGCATTAGTTCTAGTGATAATAGATTTAATGGACTAAGATGATTGTATGGCCCAAGAAATTGTATAAGTAGCCCAATTGTTTATTTAAGGATTGGACTGGTAGCTAATTTGATTTAATAGCAATTAAAGTTGATAAGTAGCCCAATATATTATGTATAGGGCAAGTATAGTGGTGACCCAATTTAATTAATGGAGGAAGCCCAAGCTCATTTTATTAGTAAGTAAACTAAGAAAAGTGCAAGCCCAAAAATATATTTGAGTAGCCCAATTGGTGGCCCAATGGAGTGAGTACCTATTGGACATTAAGTAAGCAATGTGGGCCTTTAAAATAAAACCAATTAGGGCCCAAGAAGGTCTTAGGACCGAAATTATGAGGAAGGAGCAAGGGGGGAGATGAATGTAATGATTAAGCCACTTTAGTTGGTGAACAACTATGCTAGGTGTTAACCTTGAAGTGGAGCTAACACTTTAACCAAGATCACAAGTTATCCAAAGTGTGCAAGCAAGCTTATAATGATTATGAGAGAGAGAGATATTGGGAGATTACAATAGATATACAAAATATATCTACTAACCCACTAAAACCTAAATAATATTTCTTTCTTTTCTCTTTCATCTCAATATTTCTTTCTATGCTAGTTAACAAACTAATAGGGAGAGAGAGAGTGAAAGGGAGAATTTGGTCACCATAAAGAGAAAAGAGAGGGAGAGTTCTTCTTAGTTTCATAGTTTCCTAAGCAAACATAGGAAGAAGAAGAGGAAGAACTAGCTAAGGTATAAACAATTCCTACTTATATAGTCTAATATCTTTTTAGTTTGATTTGAGTTTTGATTTTTATGAAGTTATGATTTTGAGGCTCAAACACCTTGGATATATGTGTTTAATAGTATATCAAGTTTATATCTAACCCATTTATGGATCAAAAGTTAGATCTAAACTAAGAAATAGGATATAAGTTTTTCAAAAGTGAGAAAACCTAATTTTTCTAGCCTTACTTGTGTTGATCTTGTGATTTGTGATTTTTTTTTATGAATTAGATTATGGATCATGTTAGATCCATGGGTATATGAGGTATTAGTTTGTGGTATGATGTTTTGATGATGGGTTATGTTGATTATTATGTGAGAACAGAGAAGATTTCTTAAAAATCACAAATAATGAAAAACAGATTTTTGTGAAAACGAAGTGTGAAACGGAAACGACCATATCTCTCTTAATATTTCTAATTTTTGAGTGTGGTCAATTTTTGGAGTTAGATATGTAAGTCTTCTAACTTTTCCAAGTGGAATCTCTTAAAAAAGAGTTATAGATTTTTGTGTGGACTGATTTTAGCAAAGGAAGTAAAATCTAAAAATTGAAGAAAAGTAGGCTGTCCGGGAATTTAAGGGGTTGTTTCGGCCTCTTAAGTTATGAAATAAAATCAGGCCTCTTGGGACATTAAAATATATGTTATAAACTAGTTTGTGTCCGAAAATGAGCTCATTTCGACTTAAATTGAGCAAGTTATGACTATTTTAATATTTGGGTTTTTCCAACAAAAAATGCTATAACCAGAGTTTTATAACTCCGATGGCCACGAAATTTAAACTGGAAGCTCACGATAACATGTATAAGATCCCGCCAAGAGTTGGAAATTTCTGGAGTTAAGCGTAAGGTAGCTAATTTGTTAAGGAATTAACTAGAAATGAATTTTTGAAAAATATTTAAGGGAGTTGAAAAATTCCAGAAAAATAGTTTTTGTGTATGAAATATATATATATGTGTTTGGACAAAGAATGGAAAAATAATAAATTGATATGGTATTTTCGTGAATAGTATATTTCAGCTTGCTATAATGAACATTTCAGGATACTGAAATGAAAACTGAAAATGTTAGGAAGACTGTTTGGTTTCAGTTTACTGAAATAAAATATTGAGTCTCTTGAATAGTAAAAAGTTTACCGAGTTATAATAATAACTTAGTAAGCAATTAAGTATTAAGTCTAAAAGTAGTACAGTCGTATTCTGCAATAGTTGATGTATAGTAGCTGGGCTAAACGACTCCTTCATATGGGGAAGGGATCTACGAATTGGTAACCGATCTAACTCACTGTGAAAATAGTGTAGGCAAGACGGAAGCTAATTTGTTAGTTGTTTGTGAAAAATGACTCAGTGTACTATATTAAATACTATTAAAGACTCGATGTGTGCTAGGTTTAGACTTATGTATGTATAGTGTTAAGGTTATCTAATATTTAACTATGTGTTTAAATGTTAGATAGTTTACTTATAAAGTATGTTATGCTAATTGAAAGATCAATCTTATAACTGATAAGTCTTTCCAATAAAGCGATTAAATTAGATTGCGTAGCAGTAATCGACGGTTCAGGCAAGTTCTCGAAATATACTTTTAATTAAGCAAGTTTCCTAACTCGAACTCGATTTGTTATTGTAAAGCATGTTCGTGATTAATCATTGTTGATTATTCACATCTATACTGATTATTGATTTGCACGTAGTGCATATTGCATATGTTCATCAAGTATGAAAGGCTGATCACCTTCATTACCCTAAGGTTCAGATAAATTTGTTTATGTTCATTGTTGGCCATTCATCATTATTGTCTCGGTCATTCAGTTATGTAAATTAATTCATGTTCTTTCACCAATATTATATTGTTAAAAGTTTGTCAGCTTATTATTCTTTTCAATCATGATATATCTTCATTTGAACTTAAACTTGCTGGGCAAACTTGTTGCTCACCCTTGCTATATCATGATAAACATTTCAGATTAAAGACGAAACTTTGGACACAGTCAAAGGCAAAGACAAGTTCCAGGATGGAATTATTATATGGTTAAAATGGTAATAATATTGGATATAAATGACAATGTATGTCGTGTAGAATATGTGTATTAATTTAAGGTTTCAGACCTTAGGAATTATGTTGTAAAAGTTATTGTATAAATAATTTATGTTTATATCTTCCGCAATAGTTAGAGAAATGATGTATCGTAACGTACCAGGTCCGAGGTCTGGGGACCCGAATTTGGGGGTGCTACATGAGCTGCTACCAATCTGGCTCTTATTATTGTGGACCACATCTGCGGTTTGTTGCACTAATTCTGGTCCTAAAATTCGTCAGTTCTCCGACTTCATCCCAACATAGCGGCGTTCTACATTTCCTCCCGTAAAGAGCTTCGTACGGTGGCATGCCGATACTCGTATGATAACTATTGTTATAAGCAAATTCTACTAGGGGTAAGTGATCGTCCCAATTCCCTCTGAAGTCCATCATGCAAGTTCTAATTAGGTCCTCCAGCGTTTGTATAGTCCACTCACTCTGTCCGGCTGTCTGAGGATGATATACAGTACTCAACCTTAACTGGGTTCCCATCCTCTCTTGTAAGCTTTTCCAGAAGTTTGACGTGAAGCGCGGATCTCAATCCGAGACAATTGACAGCGGCACTCCATGTTGTGAAAAAATTTCCTTTACGTACAGACTCGCTAACTAATTCAAATTATATCGGATCTTGATCGGTAGAAAATGAGTTGTCTTCGTTAGTCGATCTATAATAACCCAAATGGCATCATAACCTTTCTGCGTGACTGAAAGTCCCACCACGAAGTCCATCTTAATGTGCTCCCATTTCCATTCTGGTATCTCTAATGGTTGAAGTAGACCACTCGGCCTTTGGTGTTCTGCTTTGACTCGTTGACAAGTGAGACATCTGCTGACGCACTCTGTGACCTCTCGTTTTAGATTGGGCCACCAAAACTGTTGCCTCAGATCTCGACAAATCTTTGTGACTCCTAGATGGACAGAATACGTCGTATTGTGTGCCTCGTGCAAGATTTCCTCTCTTAATTCGGTTACAGCTGGCACCCATACTCTACATTCGAATCTCAAGATACCGTCCTTATCCATTTTGAATCTTTCTTCTCCATTTTCTACTATCCTCTTTCTTATTTTCTCGCATTCCTCATCCTTCTCTTGTGATTCCTTTACTCTATCCAATAATGTTGGACGAGCTTACATTATAAATAATTTTTCTTCAGACCTCCCCGGTCCCTTTACCTCTATTTCTAATTTCTCCATCTCTCTTATTAACTCCTCTTGAGTCTTCAATTGGAACAATTTCTCCCTTCCTTTTCTGCTTAGCGCGTCGGCAACTACGTTTGCCTTTCCCGGGTGATAAAGAATCTCGCAGTCATAATCCCTGATTAATTCTAACCACCTTCTCTGTCGCATGTTCAACTCCTTTAGTGTGAAGATATATTTTAGACTCTTGTGGTCTGTGTATATCTCACATTTCTCTCCGTGCAGATAATGTCTCCAAATCTTTAACACAAAAACTACTGCCGCTAACTCTAAGTCGTGAGTAGGGTATCATTTTTTGTAATCCTTCAATTGTCGTGATGCATACGCAATGACCTTGCCATATTGCATTAGTACACAGCCAATTCCCTTGTGCGATGCATCACTACACACCACGAAACCTCCTGCATCGTCCGATAATGATAATACAAGCGCCTCGTTTAATTTCTTCTTTAACTCCTGAAAACTTTCCTCGCATTTTTTCGTCCATACAAATTTTACCGTCTTCCTCGTTAGATTGGTCAACGGGGTTGCTATCTTAGAAAAATCTTGAATGAATCTTCGATAGTACCCAGCTAACCCTAAGAAACTTCTTACCTCCGTTGGTGTTTTCGGCTGCTCCCAATTACTCACTGCCTCTACCTTTGCAGGGTCTACTGAAATTCCATCCTTGTCTATTACGTGTCCTAAAAATTGAACCTTTTCCATCCAAAATTCACATTTAGAAAATTTTGCATACATCTTCTCTTTCCTTAGTGCTTCCAAAACCATCTTCAAATGTTCGGCATGCTCTTCCTTCGTCTTCGAATAGATCAAGATGTCGTCGATAAAAACTACTATGAACTTATCCAAGTATGGCTTGAAAACTCGGTTCATCAAATCCATGAATGCTTCCGAAGCATTAGTAAACCCGAATGACATTACCAAAAACTCGTAGTGCCCATAACGGGTTCGAAACGCCGTCTTTGGTATATCCTCTTCCCGTACTTTTAACTGGTGATAACCTGTTCAGAGATCGATCTTTGAGAAACACTTCGCTCCCTTCAATTAGTCAAAAAGGTCGTCTATCCTCGGTAACGGATACCTATTCTTGATTGTTATTCTGTTTAATTCTCGATAATCGATACACAGCCTCATCAATCCATCCTTCTTCTTAACAAACAACACCGGCGCTCCCCAAGGAGACAAATTCGGTCGTATGTAACCCTTATCTAGTAATTCTTGCAATTGTATCATCAATTCCTTCATTTCTACTGGTGTCATGCGATATGCAGCTTTCGAAATCGATGCAGTTCCCGGTGCTAAGTCTATTACGAATTTGATTTCTTTGTCTGGCGGAAGACCAGGCAGATCGTTCGGAAATACGTCTTGGAATTCTCTCACTATGGATATATCCTTTATTTTTACTCCTTTTTTCTAAGTATCTATTATTTAAGCTAAATAACCTACACATCCTTTTCTTAACAATTTTTTGGTCTGCATCATCGTAAGATAGCATGATTGCTTAAGCGGTGAGCTACCATAAAACACTACCTTAGACCGATTCGGAGTCTGAAGGTTCACACTTTTATTCTGACAGTCAATTATCGCAGCATGGTTATACAACCAATCCATTCCCAGTATTACGTCAAATTCTCCCAATCTAATCGGGATTAAGTCTACGCTTAGTTCATGATCTCTAATGTTTGCGCGACAATTTCGGTAAACAAATTCTACGGGGATTTCTTCCTTATTTGCAACTTCTATGTTCAAAGGATTTCCTAATCATTCTCGGGGTAAGTTTAATCGATTAGCAAATTCTTCATACACAAATGAACAGGTAGCACCCGAATCGAATAATACATATGCATTTATATTATTGATTGAAATAATACCTGACACCACGTCCTACGCAGCTACTGCGTCCTGGACAGTCATGTTAAATGTTCTGGCGGCTGGCGGTTAGATTGCTTTGGTCCGCCGATCATTAGTTTGCTACCTCCCCCTTGCTGGTCGCTTCCTCCGTTGTTCCCCTTCTTTGGGAAATCCTTGATCTGATGCTCGGTTGAGCCATAAGCGAAACATCCTTTGATCTTCCTTGGCTTCGGGCAGTTGGGTGAAATGTGCCCCTCTTGGCCACAGTTGTAACAGGTACTGCGCCCCTTCCAGCACTCTCCCTGGTGGTTCTTCCCACACTTGGGCATCCCTCTGCTCGTTTCTTAAACCCTCCTTGGTAACTTCCCACTTGATTTTTGTTTCTGTTGTTGTTGTTATTATTATTATCCCACCTCCTCTTCCCTAGATTACTTCCTCCGCTGTTGTTCCCTCCACGACTTTCTCCTACAGTGTTCTTACTCATCTTTTCTTTGTTATACTGACTTAAGGCTTCACTACCTCCCTCTGCAATGATAGCCTTCTCCAACAACGTGACAAATGAGTTGATCTGGAGAACCGACACCTTGTTGAACAACCAAGGTTTCAGTCCTTGCTCAAAACGTCTGGCTTTTCTTTCTTCATCCCCTACCTGGTGTTCTACAAACCGGGCAAGCTCGTTGAACTTAGCCGCATATTGCGCCACCGTCATCTCCCCCTACTTAAGTTCTAAGAACTTAACCTCCATCCTATTCTTCATGCTCTTCGAAAAATAATTCTCGAAGAACAGAGTCTTAAACCTATCCCAGGTTATAATCCCTTCTCCTTCTCTTTGCTGATTTGCCTCCCACCAGTAGTTTGCTTCACCCCTCATCATATACGTAGCGAATACAGTCTTTTGATCCTCGCCCACACGAGCAATGGTGAAGGCCTTCTCTATGTCCTTTATCCATGTTTGCGCCATTATAGGATCGGTAGTACCCTCAAACTCTGGAGGTCCTACGCTTCTAAAGTCCTTGAAGTTCGTAACTGGAACCGCTTGGGGATTGGGGTGAACGGGATTGTTCCTTCCCCAAAGGGCTTCTCCTAACAAGCACTAGTTTTTGTATCGGGTCTACTTGCTCCCTCTCATCATTAACCGACTCTTCTGGTGCAGCTAGTCTACGTCTAGGTGCCATTATCTGCAACAAAAATTTCATTTTTATTATCTACTTATATTATTCAAGTATTTCTTACATGCAAAAGGAATAGAATTTTATAACACGTTTCTGAAATAAGAACATTTATATTCATATGCCAAATCATTACATCAAAATGAACATTCCTAGCATACTGCTATAAATGTCAACATATATCCCCTAATATCATAAAAGACGGGAAAAAACACTAACGTACTACCCCTCTAACATAAGCCTACTCAGGGTTTACATAACTATCCCATATCTTACATAAAAGATTAGGATTACATCACATAAAAGTATCTACTACTACTACTAAACTAACAGGTCTCATCCCAACATTTCGCGCTCCACGGCGCTCTTGTACTCCACCTGTGATATGTATGCCATCAAATCCCTGCTTATAGTATGTCGAGTCTGTCCCTGCTCCGCCGAGTAGTGGTATACACCATCAATCACTCTCTCTATAGCCGTGCAAAAAACATAGCCCATCTTATTCATCTTCCTCTTCTTACATCTTACTTCATCCTTTAAATCCTCTGCCCTGTCATTAGCTCAACCTCCTCTAGTTTTCCTGCCAAGTCCACATTCCTAGATACCGATCTGTGGAAAAGAGTCCCCATCTGAATCCCTGCCTCCTTTCGATAAGCAATCTCCACCTCCATATCCTGCATCACTAACTTCCTCTGATGGTCTTCGTCCCTCAGTTTCTGGAACTCGATTTCTCTCTCCTGAGCCTCAGCCTCTAGCTCCTGAACTCGGCAGTCTAACTCCAAGATCCGTTCCTCGCACTCTCCTAACATCCTCTCCTCAATTATAGCCTCGTCAGAATCTTCCATAGGTTCGTCCTCCATGGGCTCCTCCTATGGATCCGACTCTACCTTTATCTCGTCCTCATCATCAAACTCGGACGGTGCTACTGCCTGCACAGGCTCGACTACTAAAGGTGCCTCATATACTACATGTATATCTCGGGGCTCCTCCTCTGCCACTCTACTAAGTCCTCCCATGTCTATCATCCTACAACTACAAACACAAGACAACAAACAACAAACTCCATTAGAATGTTAAATAAAACATAAGTTCATTATATAGAATGAATCTATATTTTATAGCACACTAAGTCTCTCTAGGAAAACTCTATATGAGTTTTATCTCCTTCTATCTTCTAAGTTCTTCTAAGGTTATAATCTAAGGATTCTCGCTCCTAAGGTTTATAACTAAAGCTCTGATACCAACCTGTGATGCCCCAAATTCAGACCACACATGTCTCGAATTCGACGCATCACATTCGAAATTCTAATAACATATTAACATCTCATGCAACGAAATAATAGAATAATTTACATTTATTTAATATAAATATTCATGCCCCATGGTTTCGTAACTTAAACATAACTAGTACATAATACAAAATAATCTTATTACAATCATCATAGTATTTCTAAAAGAGTACAAAGCTATGTCGTAGCCTTGCCCTTGCCTTTATCTGTGCCAGAGGGTCCGCACTGCTCTCCCTTAACTAAAATATTTTAGGAAAAGTAAGAATGAGCAACGAGTTTGCTCAGCAAGAAATATAGCAATAAGGGTGAGTAATATAGATTTCAAATCTCAAGGGTACAACAGTAAATGATAGTTCAAGAATAACAAGTATCAATAGTTCTCAATAAATGTCACTATGGACTGAAAGATATCAACATTATTCAAGTTTTAACCATTTCAAGGTTCAAGAATAATGAACACTGAGTAGTCACTAAGGACTATGAACTCTTACTAGAATTAACAGTATTATGCTGAAAATCCAATAAAACAAGTACAACAAGTGATCATCCTAAAGTACCCTACGTCATGCATAACATTTAATCGTACTCATGTGCACACGTCGGTTCCTCGACAGTTGTATATAATTTCCCCTTCCATGAGGGTTGTTCATCTCAATAGAATTATAAGAGTCTGCACCAAGTCAATTGGTTTGGATAGCCTTCTAACATACTATATTAGTCTAGTCGAATCAAATGACCTAGACAACTTTTGTAATGCATTTAGGAACGATAGGTTCAATGCTCAACAAGATCAAGATCCAAAATCGATTTTTGAATTGTAACAGATATTTGTTCGATGTAAATATAGTCGATATGGCAACAATTCGGATTTATACAATATGTAAAGTGAAAAGAGTTAGGGAACTTGCATTTAA
The DNA here is from genome assembly GCA_020205555.1 of Panax stipuleanatus. NCBI lineage: Eukaryota > Viridiplantae > Streptophyta > Magnoliopsida > Apiales > Araliaceae > Panax > Panax stipuleanatus. The sequence continues at coordinate 79,541,222 of CM035116.1, read as the reverse complement.
TATCAAAATAAAATGAAGTTAGGAAACTTGCTTACAAGGTCCATTGTATAAAGTAACTACAAGGGTTAAGATACTTGCACAAAATTCAAAGTTGTGTAAGATAGAGAACTTGCCTTATGCGTAGTTTATCAACCTATAGCTTATCAACACTTCGCGAACTAAGATATCCTATTGTAACATAGTTACGCATATATGTATTTTCATTAGTTACATAAGTCGAATACATATACTTGATATGTAAGTTAAACACAACATATGATATTCTAACTTAGTCGTACAATCCTACACGTATGTCGTTACATATCTTACGTACACACAGCACATAATTAGTTTGTATGTTATTAAATAATTAAATAACATAGCTCGTAATCATCGTTTGAATTAGCGTTTTGAAAGTTTTATAAACATTTATCAATCTATGGTCTCTTGTTGTCAACATGCTTATTAACACTTGAACACCCTAATAATCATGCATTGCAGTTCTATAACATAATATCTAGCATGCATGAAATTTAAGATTACAACAACATGATCAGTTTACATTGTAAAGCGGCGCGGCCGCGCTGGATTTGAACTAGAGAGTGGCGCAGCCGCGCTGCTCCCAGTTCAAACCAGAACTGAAAAGTCAGTTTGCATGGCCTAGCTCGCTTACCCGCATACATTGATGATGACACATGCAGAACATACACGTTATGAGGTTTATGATTAGGTTTGATCTTACATCTTGCCTTTAACATAGTTCGTTATCAACTTTCCATTTAACAAGCTTAACGTGTTCAATTAGAAAGGCTTCTCATGTTTAGCCATTATACTTTCGCAATGAGGTCAATAAGCCTTAATCATACATGTTCAAGTCATCCTAGTCATGTATTTCAAAGTAGCATAGTTTTACTTCTTTAAAACTCATTTAAAACTATGCTTGATTAGTTTGCAACGTACATGGCTAGTTAGGTGTACATGTCAATCATGTCTATGTGCATACGATATCTTATCATGATAGTCATAAATTTCAGAATGCACATAAGGTAGTTATTAACATCGTTAGTTTTCAAACTCTTAAATTTTATTTGAAAATCACATATTAAACCAACCAAGCATGCAAAGTAACTTTACATACTATACATCATACTCATGTACACACATAACTAAACTATATAAGTATGCTCAAGGTCAGAATTCAATGGTCACGAAATGCATCATCAAGTTTGTATTTTGAAAACTCTAAGTTTCCTTTAGAAACCGTTCAAAATCGAGCCAAGGTAAGTGATTACATGCAAGGCCACCTATGTTAGCATGTCAGGGACATATATAGGCATAATCAAGTTAAACTAACATGCTCAACATATCAGAAATCAAAAACAATTGTATTTCAGTTCTGCAGATCGGCGCGGCCGCGCCGTGTTTGTACTAGAAAGTGGCGCGACTGCGCCACTCCGGTTCCAATCCAGAATGGCTTCTGTAATTGCAGAGCTTCAACCCAATTCCAAAATTATTCATGAAACATGCTTGAATTCAACCACATTGTATCTATAACATGTATATAAACTCTACTAACATGTTAACATAATTTCACCTATCAAACTTCAACTAATTCATGCCATTTCTATGAATTCATCAAACTCAAAACTATGAATACAATGTAAGAGTTATACCTCTTTGAGCTTGAATTGCTAACTTGCTCACAATTTTAGATTTCACTCTCAATCAATATCCTCACTCTCTATAACACTTAACAAGAACTTAACAAAAATGAAATGGAGAAGAGGAGATGGCTATTTATAGAGATAGTTTTACCCAATTTTGGTTCTTGCCCATTAAATCAAACTAAAAGGAGGAAGAAGAAGCCATTGGTTAATGGAAGTTTGGTGAAATAGTAGCCAACAACCCCCGTCAACCCACTCCCTTCTTCATCATTTGATTGCTAGAATGCTTGAGATTGAATTTGCAAGTAATAGGCTTAGGCCATTGGCTATACACGCGAAGGAGAGAAAGAGACAATGAATGTGGGACAAGCCTATTAGAACTCAGCATTTGAAAATAAGAATGCGAACATACTTAAGTTTAGTATACATACATATATATTCTTACACAAATGTATATATATGCATACCTAGGTTTTAATCTTCTTTAAGTTACAGTGTAGCTTTAATGAGTGAATGTTATAACATTGTAATAAGTTGGGGGTATATATATACATCATTATATAATCCATGTACATTTGATAATACCGAAATATAATTTTGTTGAGTACTATCATTCCGCATTATCATACAACTTTATTATTTTAATTATACTTAATTATTGAAATAATTATTAAATAACAATTATTTATTTAGTCTAATTTAATATTTCTCATAAAGTATATATTTAATGGATCCACACATAATATGTTGTCACATAAGCTTATTGTAGACACTCAAAATTTTTGCATTCCTGGTACTAACCCTGCAGGAGGGCAAAACTGACAACTTAACCTCGGTCACCAATATCGGGATGTCAACTCAACCCCGGTCACCAATACCGAAACAACCACAGCCCCGATCACCAACATCGGGATGTTAACTCAACTCCGGTCACCTAATACCGGGACAACCGCAGCCCCGATCACCAATATCGGGTGATCAATTCAACCTCGGTCTCAATATCAGACCATCAGTTCAACCCCGATCTCAATACCGGACCATCAGTTCAACCCCGATCTCAATACCGGGCCATCAGTTCAACCCCGGTCTCAATACCGGGCCATCAGTTCAACCTCGGTCTCAATACCGGACCATCAGTTCAACCCCGGTCTCAATACCGAGCCATGAGTTCAACCCCGATCTCAATACTGGGCCATCAGTTTAACCCCGGTCTCAATACCGGGCCACCAGTTCAACCCCGGTCTCAATACCGGGCCATCAATTCAACCCCGATCTCAATACCGGGCCATCAGTTCAACCCCGGTCTCAATATCGGGCCATCAAGTCATCCCCAGTCTCAATACCGGGACGTCAAGTCAACCCCGGTCTCAATACCGGGACGTCAGGTCATCCCCGGTCTCAATATCGGGATGTCAGGTCAACCCCGGTCTTAATACCGGGATCTCCACTCAGCACCGGTCATAACCCGGGAGGTACAGTTAAGCCTCGGTCACAACCGGGAGATCTATTTCAGCCCCAGAGATAACCCTGGGAAGCCAATTCAACCTTCAAAGAAAAACCCAAAGAATCACATCATCCCCAGAGATAACCCGGGAAGCCAAGTCAACCTCGGAGATCACCATAAGGACAAACAGAATCGGCTGGGATCCAAACCTCGAAAATAACCCCGGGAAATCAGTCGAAGACCATGTCTGCACTAAAGGCAACCTTAGGAGGGGTAAAATGGTTATTTTACCAACTTGAAGCTAATTTATTCAAAATCAAGCCGAAATGATGCCACCAAGGTCAGAAAGAACCATAACGGTGTCCTGAGTGAAAACAGCGCAAGACAGCTCGACGGACAAACTAAGGGGAAATGAAGACTCAGCTATGAACCCGTCTTTTTGGACTTAAAAAGGGTTAAATCCTATGTCATTGAGACACTCTCGGCGAGGGCTTTCTGGAAAGATATATAACGCCTCAAACGGAGGCTCCGATCAAAAGTTAGAAGTTTCGAATCTGACCTTGCATTGCTCGAGTGCACGTACTTCGAGGCAACGGGGCCCACCACCTCTACCTGCCATGTGGAACCGCAGGTAGAGTGGAGGCAGCCGTAGATAGAGCTGCTTTCACCTGGTCTATATATAAGAGTGCACCCCCAGCTCATTTTCAAGTTAAAAATCTTTCTGGAGCCCTGCCCGTCTCGTTTCTCGACCAAACTTTTGTCTTGCAAACCCAAATTTTTTTACTCTACCACGTAGATATACCCACATACTACCACATATCAGAAAATAACCGATAGATTCGAACGTTTAAGGCCTACAATTTGGCAAAAAAACACGTGTAGCAGTCCATTATTTATTTAAATCTCGCCAACTCTAGCTTTCAGACGGTTCAAAATAGGTACAGACGGAACCGGGAAGCTAGAATGGCTGAGATTTATTTAAATCTAGCATTTTTCTAGTTTCAGTTGTAAAATCTACCTCGCGGCCCTTAAATCGCTATCTAGTGGGAACGAGACGCTTCGGCAAGGTGCGAACCAGGATTTACTGATGAATCCTTGGTTCTGGCGATATTTGGATATATATCAGTTTCTGTACATGTTTGAACTGTGCAGGTTTATTGGCCTCCCTATGTGAGCCTAGGAATCGTGGGATTCATGATCAAACAGATCAGAATCTGATTCCCACGATGGATGTAGGTACTATATAACATATGATTAATCATTACACATTATTGTACATAGCAATTAATTGAATAAATATTAATCTACTATATTAATTAATTATTTACTCATTAATATGCTCTTACTCATACTAACAATTAATTAAAAATATAATATTAATCACTCCTTCACTTATTAATTCATTCATTCTTTAATTTAATTAAATCATCGTGAATTCCATCATCGTGCCACACAAGGCATTTCACGAACTTATCATAAATTCTCAACATTTCTAAATTATCATAAATTTAATTTAATCTAATTGAGTTACTCATCTCATACTTCATAAACGTTTATATTGAAATAAATATTCACACGTTTATTAATATCAATATTAATATTATTTATAAAGTTCACGAATATTACAGCGTTAGTGTTATTCGTTAAGAAGAAATATGGATCGATGCGACTTTGCATTGACTACAGGGAGTTGAACAGGGTCACAATTAAGAATAAGTATCCGTTGCCTAGGATCGACGACTTGTTTAACCAATTGAAGGGAGCGAGATACTTCTTGAAGATAGACTTGAGAAGTGGTTACCATCAGTTGAAGGTGAGGAAAGAAGATGTTCCGGAGACAGCGTTATGGACTCGATATGGTCACTACTAATTTCTAGTGATGTCATTTGGTCTAACGAATGCTCCTTGCAGCATTTATGGGCCTAATGAACAGAGTGTTCAAGCCGTTTTTGGATAAATTCATGGTGGTGTTTATTGACGACATTCTGGTGTATTCTAAGACCAAGGAGGAGCACGTAAAGCATCTGAAGGTGACATTGGAGGCATTGAGAAGAGAGAAGTTGTATGCCAAGTTTTTGAAATGCGAATTCTGAATAGAGCGTGTGTAATTTCTTGGACATGTGATTGATAAGGATGTAATTTTGGTAGATCCTGTGACACCCCCAAATCCAGGTCCCCTAACCCTGATTCGGTCTTTACGATACAATACAAATATCCACCTCTAAACAACATATAATAACTAAATGCGAAAATATAATAAACGTATGTCGTTCATTCAAAAGGTGTTACTAGTCCCAAGATTCGATAACCTTAATACAACTATACAAACATACCCTAGAATAGTCATTAGGGTTTATATTACATAACAGTAATTATACTAATAATAAGACAAAGTCTGCTCCTTGCAAACTATTCCTACATCTTTCCTTTACCCTTGTCCTTCCCTGAAATCTCGGGCTTAACTGCAATAGAAGTCATGATATAGCAAGAATGGGCAACAAGTTTGCTCAGCAAGTTTAAATACAACAATAAAGGATATATCATGATGAATGGAAAATATCTGACAATGAATTCAACAATATGAATATCGGAAGCAAGAATAATAATTGCTTTTTAGAATAACTGATAGTCAAGTAGACTTTGAACTATAAAACTCCAACGGAATCAATAGCTGATTGACCCTTTGGTTACTGGCTATAGAATAGTACTTAAGGGGATCAGCCTCGCCTACGCCATGTATATGCATAACATTCAACTCTGCTGTTTGTATCTTATATCAGATACCTGGGGTACTCCCCTATAATATAAGGGGTGTTCTTTCAGTCTAAGAATCCTTACCATCAATTGGTTTGGATAGCTTTTAAAAAATTTCGTACAATTGTCTGACCGAACAGGGGTTTAGACTCTATCTGACGCAGTTCAAGAATTTTAGAACTTTAAATAAGGTACAAGTCCAAGACTATACGAACTCAAGTGCACTAAGTGCGAATATCAAAAAGATTGATGTGGAATAATTGTAAAGTAATTAAACCACCTAATAGCATGCTTGGAAATAAGATTCAAGCTTAAATAAAATAACTTGCAACACAATAATAACCTGCTCAATACAATATGAGAAGGATAAGAAACTTGCACAATAAAGAATGAGTTTCAGAAGACTTGTACAAATAAAGAGTGTAAGTCAGAGAACTTGCACAACCAAAAGTGAAGTTCGGGAACTTACCTGATTGCTCAGCTACAAATAAGTTCTAGCTTTAATTAAATAGCATTGAAATGACCTAACATTAACATGTCGGTCTTTCAATTAGTATTGTGTAAACCGGTAAGAGTTTATACTTAACAAACATCTAATTATCATGCCACATTGTCATAGTATGTAGTATCTCAAGTAAACACATATCAGTAGGGTCAGATTCTAGTTTGCTGTTTAAACATCATATAAGTCAACTAGCATAGTCAGGAAACTAGCAGACTGCACCAATCCATGCCAACTTTCTAGCATGCAAACTACTGATATTAAACAAATACACATGCTTATCAGGTTATTAACTCAAGTTCGAGACCTAGCATGTTCATTTTATTCCAATTTAAAATCATATGTTTTCATGTCGGACATTTACATACTTTAAACAATTCAAGTTCATGCTTCAAAGGTTCGCTACTATGGTCATATTATCTCATAAAGGGACTAAACCATACTAACTAGGCATGCTTGTACTTATATGTCATATGTATCCATTAATCACATAGTTCACCATGAAATTCATTTTCTATGAATATGAGTGCATAAGTGAAATCAATGTTTAAACAAATGAGGTTCATGTCAATATGTCTATAGGCATAATGAATTCTAATATACGTGCTTGCATGCTTAGAACGTAACTCACATATGGATCGATGATATTAGCTCTCAATTTCTAAGTTTTCTTTCAAAATTGCACTAAGTCAACAAAGGTAACTTAGTATATGCAAATTATCTTGTAGCCATAACTCTCATGTGTTAGAACACATTTATAAGTCACATACACTTAGTCAAATGGTCAGAATCTAAAAGGCATAAGTCTTGGTCAAGTTTATTTCAAAAGTCTTTATGTTTTTCTTTGAAATCGTTTGAATCTTGCAATCACGTATGCTAGTGTATTTAACACTTTAAACGTACATTTCATGTCAATATAGACTATATGATTATGCTCTAAAAATCAGAATACACATATGGTATGTTTATGATAAAGTTTACTTTAACAAGTCTAGGTTCATTTTAGAACCATAAGGCTTCCTCCCATAACACATATCAACATGGCCAACTTACTAGCAATTCTACACTTAGTGAAAATCCCAACAATGTAATATAGAAGGAAGAGAGCTCCTTATATAGGCAATTCAATAACCAGACAATGTGATTGCCTTCCAAATTAAATAAAAGGAATGCAAGATTGGACAATGGATAAGAGAGGGTGGTTGAGAGTTGGTGATTCTCATCATGGATTCCACACCCCTTGAAATCATTGGCTAGCTTTGTTGAAATTGAGGAAGATACAGAGTGGTGTAGCCTTGTGGGAGTTCACGTGTGGGAGAGAAGTGAAATGGGCACTCAATGTTGGACAAACAAATGAACTTCAGCAACTTGCTAGTGTAGTATAACACTTAGGTTATATATGTAGACACATTCATTTTATATAGTTTGGGTTATGAATTATAAATGTAATTTCTCATTAAAATGTATCAAGTATGGTACATATATATATATATATATATATATATATATATATATATATATATCAACATATACTCCATGTATATTTTATTAACACCAAATATAATTCAATTAGGCATTATTATTACTTACCATCATAACTGTTATTATAATAATTATAATAACTTATTGAAAGCATTATCAATTAATAATGTTTATTGATATTAATATAAGGTAATAGGGTATTCATTAAATTTTATCCACACACATCATGTCACATAAACAATATTATTATGTAACTCTATTAATGCAATTAATCTTACTATATAGTCTATATATATAATATATAGACATATTAATGTGTCACCTTGTACTATATATAATATATAGTTAACTACCATATATTAAAGGTTCAATTATTGCATGCTTGTATAAAACAATTAGTCAATTAAATATAACCTCATAATATTTATTAATAAATTACACATTTATGTTTTATTATTCTCAACAACAATAATTTCATATGTTATCGATTAATTACTCAAATACCAATTAATCAATCACGATTAAACCTCTACACTATATTCAAGTAATTGAATATTTAATTACTATCAATTCTTTTGATATTAAAACTTAGGGCTAGTCCACTAATTTAAATAAACCATTAGTGACTCCCTTAAATAACATCCTAGCATTTATTCGCATAGGTTCAACTCACATAATCATATAACCACATAAGGTTTAAATATTCTCACAAAACTAACTCATTAAAATTTAAATCACATATTAAATTAATAATGGAGTTTAAAATTCACGGTCATTACAGATCCCTCCAATGTAGAAGCTGTGATGAACTGGGATCAGCCGAAAACACCGTCGAAAGTGAGAAGTTTTCTTGGATTAGCCGGTTATTACAAAAGGTTTATTCAGGACTTTTCTAAAATCGCAACTCCGCTGACGAATTTGACTAGGAAATCGGTGAAGTTCATTTGGACAGAGAAGTGTGAGAAAAGTTTCCAGGAGCTAAAGAAGAGGTTGAGTATGATAGTAGTGTGCATACAAGTCAATCATGTATGATGATAAAGCACGTACTTTGTAAACAATCTTATTTATTTATTAATGAAATATTCATTTATTACAGGCATTTAATTATCTACATGTTGCTGTTTTTATAATATGTAAATAACCCATAGTTTTAAGCAATGCTTTTAGAATCATGATGATGATCATGCTAATGAGATCTAAATTCTTAGAAAGTTTTAAAACTTAAATAGTTCCCAATCGTGGGATTACTAAAAAGGGGGATTAGTAAATCCGGATAGATTGGTACATATGTTGCTTGCTCATTGGATGAGGATGATTGATCTCATGATCATTTGTGTGGAGACACTAAAGCAAGTATGTAGGTGCTTATTGAAGAATAAGTTCACTGAACGTGATTCGCTATGGAATACCTAATGGAGTTTTACTCGCATGTCAATAGGAATTCCTAATGTGATAGTAGTACAAATGATCCTTGGACTTGAGATCATCATAGTATCTTGTATGTAACAAATTATACTTTGACTTATTCCTTAAGACCTTTTAAGGCATATATAGGGTATGCTTGGGTATAATGAGTTACATATGGAGATAATGAATGATCAATAAAGAATCTACCACCTCTAGTAAAAAAGGAGATATGTCCCATGTGATTCGTTAAATGACAACCCAGGAATCCTTGGCCAAGGTGAAATGAAATTAGAAAGGAGTTTTTAATTTGCATTATTTGGAGTTGTGCATTTTCTAATCGAAATACATATAATTAAATAAAATAAGACTTGACAGTAAATCCATGTCTTATATTTAATTGGGACATTGTATGGTGGAAGGATTGAATTGTATGGTAACTATTAACTCACAGGTTCTTTTATGATTAATGTTGAAATCTATATTATCTGGAAAGTCGTTGATCGCTAGGGAGGCTTATCCCTATTGTAGAATAAATATTATTTATTTAAATAAATTATTAGTTTAATTTATTTATTTAAATAAGATTAAAATTGTTTTAATTGATTTATTCACAATCGATTTAATATGGAGAACCTAAAGGGACACACCATAAAAGAAAGAATAATTATTTAAGAAGGTAATGGCATAATCGTAATAATGCATTAAGTGTAATTAATTTAATCTATAGTGATAGAATAAATTAAATAGCTTAATATTTATTATTTAATATTTTGAAAATATTAAATATAAATTAATAAGAGGAGTCTTATTAATATTATTACAATTATTATTATTTTAATTTCTAAAGGAGTTTAGTAATTAATTTAATATTAGTACTCTCATTTATTTCTAATAAGATTAGGAGATAAATTAATTAAATGAATTTAATTAATTATTCCCCATGTGGTGGGAATCCTAAATTAATTAAAGGAATTTAATTAATTAAAAGAAATCTCATGTCTAATGGGATTAGAAGGGTTGACCAATGTCTATATAAGAGAAGTCTTATAATAGATATTACTTGATGCAATTTCAATTGTTGGAGAGTACTCCTTTTCTATAGAGGATAGAAAACTAAGCCAACCACCCTCTTTCTTGATAATTCTTCTTCCTTGGTGGATCACCTCTAGAGGCCAAACACTTGGGTGGCTAACGTTGATCAAAGGAAGGAATCTAACCAGGAAATTCAAGGAGATCACGAAGAACAAGGAGTTGAATTCGTACCTGTGGAAGCTTCGTTCTACAAGGGTATGATTCCATAACTTCTTATTTATCGTTTTAAATTAATAATTTGCATAAAGGATGATCCGGGTAATGGTTTTGTAGAAATTTTTTAAACTCTGATATACCATGCTTCCGCTAATTTTTGCAATTTGATTGCGTCACGATTTCGTACAAACCCAACAATGGCATCAGAGCCAAACCTTTATGCAGTTATTAATTATTTTAATTTCATATACATATGGGTATGTATTCAGAATAATTTATTGGGCATAATTTTATTGTATAAAATTATTTTTTTATGAAAAAAAAAATCACGAAATAGTTCGCACTTTATAATTTCGCTGTGTGAATCGCTATATTCTTTTAAAAGAATTCGTTGGAAGCAAATTGTTTTAACTAGGAATCATATCATTGCTTAAAAGTGGCGAACATGCAGGATTCTTAAGTGGTGGTTTGATATCATATATATATATTAGAGTAAAAATCACCTCCAAGATTGAAAGTGACCCACGCGAATTGTTTTAAAAGAATCATCCTGCAGGAAGTTTATATTATATTATATATATATATAAAGACTTAGCAGGATTCTTTCCAAAAAAAAGACTTAGCATGATTCTTTCCAAAAAAGGTATCCGAATTTTTTTTTTAAGAAGGACGGTTACTATATATATTATATATAAAACAGTTATATATATATATATAATATATTTTAAATAATTTTATAATTAAAATAAAGAGTTTATTTTAATCTTGAAATTAGATTTTATGCAAATTAAAATTGCCCATTAAATGATACTCATATATATATGGAATATTTTAATTCATGAGATGAATATTTATTTATTGATATATATGGTGATATGTATGAAAATAAATGGGGATTGATTATGGACTATTTGACCAATGTGATTGGATTTTATTTTAGTTGAATGCTTGAATGAATGGGTTTTATTAAATGGGGTTTGCGTACCTCGTCTTCTCTAATTTTTTTTTCTTGATGTAAAATTCTATCTCCCTCCTATGTACTTCCCCTTGACTGTTGATCAAGGTTTCTATTTAAATTAAATAGTTTAATGTAATAGAAATAGTTAGAATTATCTTTAAAAATTAGAGACCAAGGAGCAAGGAGCAAATGAAGACCCGTTTGTATGGAGCCCGGGTTTAAATGTAATAGTTACGTTTAAATTTAAATTCTTGCACCCCTAGGTTTGACCTTTTGGTTCACTTGGTGGCTCTAGTGAACCAAACTAGAATAAAAGTCCATAATCAATCCGGGTAGAATATAGTATTCTATATTGCATGCTAAATATTATATATATTATATTTTATGCAAACATGCTTCGCATGTTTAATAAAATGACGCGTATTTTATATATATATATGTGCATGCGCGCTAAACAAAGATGAGACTAATAATAACAAACCCCTCAAAGAAATAATATTAAGTCCGAAGTGTTCAAATGATATTTGGAATATCGAACGTCGCCTTCTAGCATGATAAATTAATAGAGTATTAGATATTTAATATGAGCTTGTTGTGCTATCCACAAGGCGAGTATTGCGTATTTAAGATGTTAATTAATCACATTTGATGCTTATCAAGAAAATTGAACGATCTAGTCTTGTTGTGCTATCCACAAGGACGAACATTTTTCTTTTTTGAATTTATGAAAGTGCTAGGCTGGACTTAACTTAAATTATTTTAGTTCGGATGTGCACACACTTGACCATTATGATTTAAGAGGCAAAATAAAAGGAATTACATGGTGATGTAATTGACAAGAGTTGTCTACCTATTTATTTGTATATCGCTTGTTGTGCTATCCACAAGGTTATATACATTTGAAATGGGATCCTTATTCTCACTAGCAAATCTTTAATTAGATGTTGCCTAACTATATAAGTGAGGGTAATATAGTTCGATGAAAATAGTGGGAGATACCAATTTAAAATAAAGACCTAAATTTATTTTGGTATGCAAAGTTAATAAAACGAATGTTTGCTAAAATGTTATTTTCTTTCACATGCAGAATTTTAAAAATGTCTAAATCACTAATCTCACTACGAAGCATACTTGATGCAAACAAGCTTACCGGACCTAATTATAAGGACTGGCTAAGAAATCTGAGAATTGTTCTCACTGCTGAAAAGATTTCTTATGTCCTAAACTCACCTGTCCCTGGAACTGTTCCAGAAACAGCCTCTGAGGAAGAGATTGCCACCATTGTAAAGTGGCAAGATGATGCATCTGTGGCTCAATGCATCATGCTCGCATCCATGAATATCGAGCTTCAGCGTCAGCACGAAAATATGGATGCTCCTACTATATTGATTCACCTCAAGGAGTTGTATGGTGAACAAAGTAGGACTGCTAGATATGAGATATCTAAGGAGCTCTTCCGATCTCGGATGACCAAGGGCAAAGTGAACATAAAGGAACAAAAGAAATCTGATCCAGCTAGCAAAGGAATGTGCTTCCATTGCAACGAGCCGGGTCATTGGAAGAGAAACTGCAAGAAGTTTCTGGCAAAGAAGAAGCTTGGAGAAGCTTCGACTTCCAATCAAGGTTTGTTCATGATTGAAATTAATTTTTCAGAAAGTCAAAATTCTACTTGGGTATTGGATACCGGCTGTGGTTCTCACATATGTAATAATGTGAAGGGACTGGTCAGAAGTAGAAAGCTGAACAATGATGAGGTGATCCTACGAGTGGGGAATGGAGCAAAGGTTACTACATTAGCTGTAGGAACTTATTATTTAGCAATGCCTTCGGGCAAGTCTATTTATCTTAATAATTGTTATTATGTTCCGAATATTATTAAAAACATTATTTCAATTTCTGTATTGGATATGGAAGGATTTAACGTTGTTATAAAGAACAATAGTTGTTCTATTTATAAAGACGATGTTTTATATGGTATTGGAAATTTGCGAAATGGACTTTATACACTTGACTTACAAGAAAATATATTTTAAATTGAACAAACTAAGAAAAGGAAAAGAGATGATATTAATTATACCTACATGTGGCACTGTAGACTCGGTCATATCAATGAAACAAGATTATCCAAGTTGCATAAAGATGGGCTCCTCGAGCTATCCGATTATGAATTATATCCAACTTGTGAATCTTATTTTATGGGTAAAATGACTAAATCTCCTTTTAGTGGAAAAGGAGAAAGAGTTACAGAGTTGTTGGCATTGATTCACACAGACGTTTGTGGACCTATGACAACAAGTGCACGGGGTGGGTATTCTTATTTTATTACTTTCACTGATGATCAAGATTTGGATATGTGTATTTAATGAAATACAAGTCAGAATCATTTGAAAAGTTCAAAGAGTTCAGAAGTGAAGTAGAGAAACAAACGGGCAAGAGTATAAAGATACTTCGATCAGATCGAGGTGGAGAATACTTAAGCGGTGAGTTTCTCAATTGTCTCAAAGAAAATGGTATAATCTCACAATGGACTCCTCCAGGTACACCACAGTTAAATGGAGTATCTGAAAGGAGAAATCGAACACTGTTAGACATGGTTCGATCCATGATGAGTTTTACCGACCTTCCAATTTCCTTCTGGGGATATGCCCTAGAAACGGCTGCATACCTACTTAACAAGGTACCTACCAAATCCGCCCCAAAGACTCCATATGAGATATGGAAGGGGAGGAAACCAAATCTTAAGCATGTTAAGACTTGGGGTTGTCCAGCTTATGTCAAAAAGTTTGAACATGATAAGCTACAGACTAAATCCGAAAAGTGTAGATTTGTGGGATACCCTAAAGAAACTGTAGGGTATTATTTCTATCATCTAACTGATCAAAAGGTGTTTGTTGCGAAACATGCTGCCTTCTTGGAAAAGGAGTTTATCCATGAAGGGGTCAGTGGGAGTAAGATATATCTTGAAGAAGTTCAAGAACCACAAATTACCACGGATCAAAGTCAGGTACCTGACCAAGTAGAAGAACCTACTATACCACACCCTGTTCGTAAATCTGGGAGAGTACCGAAGATACCTGAGAGGTATGGATTCGTTATAGAGGATGACGATGAGGTACACATCATGAATGATGATGATCCATTAAATTACGAACAGGCCATGAGTAATAAAGACTCAGGGAAATGGCTTGAAGCCATGAAATCCGAAATGGACTCCATGTATGAAAACAAAGTATGGACTTTGGTTTCACCACCTGAAGGCATTAAGCCTATTGGGTGTAAATGGGTCTTTAAAAGAAAGACTGGAGCGGACGGCAAGGTGGAGACCTATAAGGCCCGACTGGTTGCAAAAGGTTTCAAACAAAGACAAGGAGTTGATTATGATGAAACCTTTTCACCAGTAGCTATGCTCAAGTCCATTCGGATTTTGCTTGCGATTGCAGCTTATAACGACTATGAGATCTGGCAGATGGACGTGAAAACGGCCTTCCTCAATGGGAAACTTGAGGAGGATGTGTATATGACACAGCCAGATGGATTTGTTTCAAAGGTTGGAATAAATCAAGTCTGTAAGCTGCAACGATCCATTTATGGATTGAAGCAAGCTTCTCGTAGATGGAACATTCGTTTTGATGAGACAATCAAAGAGTTTGATTTTATCAAAAATGACGATGAACCATGTGTGTACAAGAAGGTTAGTGGGAGCGCAGTTTCATTCCTTGTATTATATGTTGATGATATATTACTGATAGGGAATGACATTCCTATGCTACAATCAATTAAAATCTGGTTATCTAAACACTTCTCCATGAAGGACTTGGGAGAAGCATCCTATATTTTGGGGATAAAGATCTATAGAGATAGATCTAAAAGGATGCTTGGTTTATCCCAAGGAACGTACATTGATGCAATGCTAAAGAGATTTAGCATGGAAGATTCCAAAAGAGGACTCATGCCGATGAGCCATGGAATACATCTCTCCAAGAAACAGGCCCCAAAGACACCTGAGGAGAGAGATCGAATGAGTAAGATCCCTTATGCTTCTGCAATAGGATCTATCATGTATGGTATGATATGTACTAGACCGAATGTTGCTCATTCACTTAGTGTAATGAGCAGATACCAGTCGAATCCAGGAGAAGAGCACTGGAAGGCAGTGAAGAATATCCTAAAATACTTGAGAAGGACTAAGGATATTTTTCTTGTCTACGGTGGGTCTGAATTAAAACTCGAGGGCTTCACAGACTCAAGTTTTCAAACGGACCAAGATGACAGTAAATCTGTTTCGGGGTATGTTTTTACCTTGAACGGAGGCGCAGTGAGTTGGAAGAGTTCCAAGCAGCAAACAGTTGCTGATTCAGTGACAGAGGCAGAGTATATAGCTGCAAGTGAAGCTGCAAAGGAAGCTGTTTGGATGAAGAAGTTCATAACTGAACTTGGTGTGGTTCCTAGCATTGGAGAAGCAGTTCCCCTTTACTGTGACAACACAGGAGCAGTTGCACAGGCTAAGGAACCCAGGTCTCATCAGAAATCTAAACACGTGTTGCGGCGATTTCACTTGATCAGGGAGATCATTGAAAGAGGAGACGTCACCTTGGAGCGTGTAGACTCTCAAGACAACATTGCAGATCCATTTACTAAAGCTTTAACACAACAGCAGTTTGATCGTCACTTAGAGAAGATGGGTATGAGATACCATGGCGATTGGCTTTAGTGCAAGTGGGAGATTGATAGTAGTGTGCATACAAGCCAATCATGTATGATGATAAAGCACGTACTTTGTAAACAATCTTATTTATTTATTAATGAAATATTCATTTATTACAGGCATTTAATTATCTACATGTTGCTATTTTTTATAATATGTAAATAACCCATAGTTTTAAGCAATGCTTTTAGAATCATGATGATGATCATGCTAATGAGATCTAAATTCTTAGAAAGTTTTAAAACTTAAATAGTTCCCAATCGTGGGATTACTAAAAAGGGGATTAGTAAATCCGGATAGATTGGTACATATGTTGCTTGCTCATTGGATGAGGATGATTGATCTCATGATCATTTGTGTGGAGACACTAAAGCAAGTATGTAGGTGCTTATTGAAGAATAAGTTCACTGAACGTGATTCGCTATGGAATACCTAATGGAGTTTTACTCGCATGTCAATAGGAATTCCTAATGTGATAGTAGTACAAATGATCCTTGGACTTGAGATCATCATAGTATCTTGTATGTAACAAATTATACTTTGACTTATTCCTTAAGACCTTTTAAGGCATATATAGGGTATGCTTGGGTATAATGAGTTACATATGGAGATAATGAATGATCAATAAAGAATCTACCACCTCTAGTAAAAAAGGAGATATGTCCCATGTGATTCGTTAAATGACAACCCAGGAATCCTTGGCCAAGGTGAAATGAAATTAGAAAGGAGTTTTTAATTTGCATTATTTGGAGTTGTGCATTTTCTAATCGAAATACATATAATTAAATAAAATAAGACTTGACAGTAAATCCATGTCTTATATTTAATTGGGACATTGTATGGTGGAAGGATTGAATTGTATGGTAACTATTAACTCACAGGTTCTTTTATGATTAATGTTGAAATCTATATTATCTGGAAAGTCGTTGATCGCTAGGGAGGCTTATCCCTATTGTAGAATAAATATTATTTATTTAAATAAATTATTAGTTTAATTTATTTATTTAAATAAGATTAAAATTGTTTTAATTGATTTATTCACAATCGATTTAATATGGAGAACCTAAAGGGACACACCATAAAAGAAAGAATAATTATTTAAGAAGGTAATGGCATAATCGTAATAATGCATTAAGTGTAATTAATTTAATCTATAGTGATAGAATAAATTAAATAGCTTAATATTTATTATTTAATATTTTGAAAATATTAAATATAAATTAATAAGAGGAGTCTTATTAATATTATTACAATTATTATTATTTTAATTTCTAAAGGAGTTTAGTAATTAATTTAATATTAGTACTCTCATTTATTTCTAATAAGATTAGGAGATAAATTAATTAAATGAATTTAATTAATTATTCCCCATGTGGTGGGAATCCTAAATTAATTAAAGGAATTTAATTAATTAAAAGAAATCTCATGTCTAATGGGATTAGAAGGGTTGACCAATGTCTATATAAGAGAAGTCTTATAATAGATATTACTTGATGCAATTTCAATTGTTGGAGAGTACTCCTTTTCTATAGAGGATAGAAAACTAAGCCAACCACCCTCTTTCTTGATAATTCTTCTTCCTTGGTGGATCACCTCTAGAGGCCAAACACTTGGGTGGCTAACGTTGATCAAAGGAAGGAATCTAACCCGGAAATTCAAGGAGATCACGAAGAACAAGGAGTTGAACTCGTACCTGTGGAAGCTTCGTTCTACAAGGGTATGATTCCATAACTTCTTATTTATCGTTTTAAATTAATAATTTGCATAAAGGATGATCCGGGTAATGGTTTTGTAGAAATTTTTTAAACTCTGATATACCATGCTTCCGCTAATTTTTGCAATTTGATTGCGTCACGATTTCGTACAAACCCAACAGAGTACTGCACCTGTGTTATCTCTCCCAGATAGCACAGGAAATTTTATGGTGTATAGTGATGTGTCGCATAAAGGACTAGGCTGTGTGATTATGCAAAACGGCAAGGTCATTGCGTATGCATCACGACAACTGAAGGATTATGAGAAGGGGTATCCGACCCATGATTTGGAATTGGTCGCGGTAGTATTTGCTTTGAAAATCTGGAAACACTATCTCTATGGGGAGAATTATGAAATATATACAGACTACAAGAGTCTGAAATATATTTTTACACAGAAGGATTTGAACATGCGCCAGAGGAGATGGTTGGAATTGATAAAAGACTATGACTATGAGATCTATTACCATCTGGGTAAAGCAAATGTGGTTGCTGACGCCTTAAGCAGAAAGGGTCGAGAGAAGTTAATGTTGTTGACTGCCCAGGAGGAGCTAATTTTAGCAATGGAGAAACTAGAATTAAAGGTGAGATATCCTAAAGAGACTGAAGAGAAGCTATTCCAGCTAGGAGCTGGTACAACCTTGATGGACAAAGTTAAGGAAGCACAACTTCAAGATGAGGAATATGAGAGAATAAGGAAGAGGATACCTGAAGGGGATGAATTGAAATTCAAGGTGGACAGTGAAGGACTGTTAAGATTCGAGAGCAGAGTTTGGGTACCGCCAGTGATAGAAATTAAGGAGGAAATTTTGAGCGAGGCTCATAGTTCACGGTATTCCATTCACCTAGGGAGTACGAAGATGTACCAGGATCTCCAACAGTATTTCTGGTGGCCGAATATGAAACGAGGCATTTCTGATTGTGTGGCCAAGTGCTTAATATGTCAGAAAGTAAAAGCAGAGCATCAGAGGCCGAGTGAATTGCTACAACCACTAGAGATCCCAGAATGGAAATGGGAACACATCACAATGGATTTCGTAGTAGGTCTTCCGACGACTCAGAAAGGTTTCGACGCAGTATGGGTTATCGTGGATCGACTGACGAAATCAGCACACTTCCTACCGATCAAGCTCAGATTCACCCTAGATCAGTTGGCAAAGCTGTATATGAAGGAGATCGTTTCAAGGTACGGAGTTCTAGTGTCGATTGTTTCCGATCGAGACCCACGCTTAACATCAAACTTCTGAAAGCAACTACAGGAATGCATGGGAACACAGTTAAGAATGAGCACGGCATATCACCCTCAAACAGACGGGCAGAGCAAAAAAATGATCCAGACATTGGAAGATATGTTAAGAGCATGCATCATGGACTTCAAAAGAAGTTGGGATGATCACCTACCGCTAGTAGAATTCGCTTACATCAACAGTTACCACGCAAGTATTGGCATGCAGCCTTACAAAGCGTTGTACGGCAGAAAGTGCAAAACTCCATTATACTAGGATGAAGTTGGCGAAAGATAATTGCTAGGACTATAAATGGTACAACAGACAGCCGAGATTGTCAAGGTGATCCGGACAAGATTAGTAGCTACTCAAGACAGACAGAAGAAATACGCCGATCCACACTGCAAGAATATAGAATTTGAATCGGTTAACTTTATCTTCTTGAAAGTCTCTCCCTGGAAGATAAAGATCAAATTCGGCAAGAAGGGGAAATTGTGCCTGAGGTTCATTGGACCCTTTGAGGTGCTGCGAAGAATCGGACAAGTTGAGTATGAGGTAGCCTTACTTCTGGCGTTAGAGCACATCCACAATGTTTTTTATGTTTCAGTCTTACGACCGTATAAACCAGATTACAAGTATGTCATACAATACGAACCCCTGCAATTTGAGAAAGATTTATCCTATGAAGAAGTTCCTATTCAGATTGTTAACAGGAAAGAGCAAGTTCTCAGAAACAAAGTGATACCTTCTATTAAGGTAATTTGGAGGAACCGTAATGCTGAAGAAGCTACGTGAAAACTCGAAGACTATATGATGAAAACTTACCCACATCTATTTGCTTAATCTATGTGTAAGCGATTCTGGGGACAGAATCTTTGTAAGGGGGGGAGAATATAAAGGGACGAATTAATTGAATCGTGATTCTAAGGATAGAATCCTTTTAAGGGGGAAAGATGTGACGAACGAGAATTTTATAATTTATTTTAAATATTTATTGAATTAAATAATTATTTTTAATAATTTATTTATTGAGTTAAATAAATATTTGATGGTATTGTGGTAGATTAATTTAATTATATGTGTTACATTGATTAAATTAATGTGGAGAATTTTTATAGTTCAAAGTGTGAATTTAATTGAGTTTGTTTAATTAAATGAATTATTTAATGAGTATAATATTATTCTAATTAATTTAATAATTAATTAGAGATTTAATGATTTGACATAATTAATAAATAAGAATTTTAATTATGTGATGATATGATTTAATGTGTAATATTATCTTTTATTTAATTAAATTTAAATGATATTATTTGATTAATTAAAGTGTGACAAATAAACTATATACTAAACATTTAATTAAAATAAATGAGAAGGAGCTTTTTTGTAACCAAACCAAACATAACCTTAAGTGAGTGGGAGCAGTTAAATCCATCATGGAGATTAATTGACACCTATTAACCATCAGTTATTTTCCTATACGTGATATATCTATATCAAACTTCAGTTCATTATTATATCATATATCATTAGTTAAGCAAACACGAGAGAAATGAGAGAATTGATTGTTTAGAGAGATTTTGTAGAATCAAAGAAGAAGTTTCTAGCCATTTAAACAAACAAGCAAAGGGTAATTTCCTTATCTGAGTTTTCAAATTCATGTTTTTAAGTTTCTCCATTAACGTGTATTTTAAGTTCTCTGTAAACAAAGTTTTGGAATGATGGTTGATTATATGGTTGTATATGTGTTAATATATGTTTATAACATATTTTATATTATTTATCCATGCTTTAGAGTAATCAAAACCATGTAATCATGCTTTAATTGAAGTTTCACAAGTTACAGAGTGTTAAAGTACGAATATGGCTTATATGTACAAAATTTCATGCTTTAATTGTTTATTAAACTTTAAATTGATGGTTGATTATGATTATGCATGTTAAAACGAAGAAAACAAAATTTAAACGGATAGATTCGGTGTTATAACGAATCTGTAATGATGAATTTTATGATTTTTCATGAAACTTTGAAAAATATCAAAAACATGAAATTTATGTGTTCTAATTTGATTGATTATGTGGTTTAAGTTGTTAAAAACATGTTATGTATGTTGGTAAATGTTTCTGTTAAGTTTATAGCTTATGGGTAACATTAAAAATCGTTGTTTGAGCTTAATTTGGCATTATTTGGCTTTTTCTATGTTCTTTGCAAACACTGTCAGACTTTACTGCGATGCGGCGCCGCGCGCCGGTTCTGTGAAGGAACCGGGCTCTATAGCGCCAGTCTTAGGGGCATGCTGACGTAGCCACAGCACCGCAACGCCGGTTCTGTGAAGGAACCCAGCGCTACAGCGCCAAGCCAAGGGGCGTGCTGATGTAGTCATAGCGCGACAGCGCCGATTCCTGTGAAGGAACCCAGCGCTGCAGCGCCAGGCCAAGGAACTGCTGTCGTGGGCTCTGCGCTGCAGCGGCGATCCCCAGTACAAACTGGGAGCTGCAGCGCCGTCAAGCAGAATGAACCAATAAATTTTAATCAAGTGTTCAAAGTTCAGAAATGTAATTTAAAATGTTATGTAATGAACATGATGACATGTTAAGCATAAATTGAGATGTTAAAACAATTTATTAACTTGTTTTACGTGATTAATTGATAAGTTAAATACGAGGTTTAAACTCGTTATTCGTGAAGTCTAATAACGTGTTCAAGAACCAGTGTTTGCGATTTGATGAGTATAATCAGACTTAGAAATAATTTGTATTATGAATGTAATGATATGTAGGGTTAATTGAGGAACGTGAGTTATAATTATAGCTTGTGCACGAGGAAAGTGTTCTATCCCTAACTTATTATCGTTATGCAAGTTTCTAAACTCAAACCTTTTATTAAGCAAGTTTTCTATCCTTGATTTATTATCGTTATACAAGTTCCTTAATTCTAAATTATTCGTTGAGCAAGTCCTAAACTTATGTTTCTATATCGACCAAGTTCATATTCTTGTTTATTCAAGTTATGATTCCGAATGAGATATTATGATTCTTCTTAAACCATTACTTCAGTTATACAATACTTATTCAATTGTATACCTTTGAGATTCATTATTTGATTTGATTATCTGTTTATTGCTGAACCTTGCAAGACTAGTGAACCCTTGTTGATTCAACTAGTCCATAGTTGATGAGCGTTCTAAATTCTAGAACTGTTATCGAACTTACCCAAACCAAACTTCCTTTGGTGCGGACTCTGATATCAAAACTGAGATGAACAACCCTTTATAGGGGATTATTTACGCGTTAGCGTTGAGATGATGTGCACATTCATGGTACTAAGGGTTGATCCCCCTAAGTACGAGAAGTAGAGTCCATATAGTCGTACGACTGTTAAAGGTTTAAAGTAGAGATCCTTGACAACCTGGGACATAGTTCTTGGTATTATAACCCTCAGATGTACTTTTGATTCTTGTATTCATTTCTTGATTCAAAAGCCGAGCTTTCTATTATTCAGAACTCGTTGATTTCTTGCATGTTATTATTACTGTTATATTGTTATACTTGTGGGCAATTTTTGCTCACTCTTGCATAATAACATTGCAGCTAAGATTGAAAAGACTGACGAGCCTTCCACTAGCAAAGGCAAGGGCAAAACTAACAAGTGAAGAAGACTTGTTATTTATTTATGGATGTTATGTTTTAAGACTTTGATGTTTGTTAAGACTTACTTATTTGTTTACGTTTTCGCATTGATGTTAAGGTTAGTTCAACCTGGGATTTATTTATTTATTCAGATGTTGTAACCCCTTATGGGGAGGATTTCTATTTTTTTCATGAGTTACTTTTATTATGGGTAGATAGATATGTTATATTTGGACAGTGAGCACGAAATCTTGTGGAAATAAAGTACCCGAATTTGGGGGTGTCACAAGCTCTCAGAAAGGGCTTTCTGGAAAGGTATAGCACGCCTCCATCGGACTCCCAGATTGAAAATTATAAGGGTTCGAAGCAGACAACGCGTTGGTCAAAGTGCACGTACTTCGAGACAACAGGACCCTCGGGACCAGGCCTACCCAGGAGCCGCAGGTAGACCCGCGACTGCCACAGGTAGAGCCGCAGCTCCCTGGTCTATAAATAAGACCCCCCACCGGCAAAAAAGAGAGAAAAAAAGAGAAAAAGACAGAAAATTCCGCCCATTTCAGCTCTTAACCCTACATACAGTGCTCCAAACTTTAATTTTACTCTTTCAATACACTTGTATACGTATATATACCAACATATCAAGTTTTAACTGGTGGAAACGGAGTTTTCAAGCTTACCAAGTGGTTTAAAACCTCTAGCACTATACACTGTAAGATTTCTTGTGATCTGAAGCTTTTTACTGCTTTAACATATCTATATATATATATGAGCGTATATATATATATATAGCTTCTAGTTTTTCCTAGATCTCAAATTCGTGGCCTTTCTGGCTTCAATCTATGTATATATAAGTATATATATACATTTTTAAGTGCTATTTCATCCTGGGCTTCAAATCTGTGGCTTTTATCACTTTAATATATATAAGTGTTATTTAGCCTGAATTGTTAATCTGTGGCATTTTCGGCTTTAATATATGTATAACTATATATATATACATTAATTCAGTCATGTCTGGGCTATAAATCTGTGGCTTTTTTCTGCTTTAATATATATATAACTATATATATATATATATATTTATACTAACTCCGTTAGCCTGGATTGCTAATCCGTGGCTTTTTCTAGCTTTAATATATATAAAATTATATATATATATATATATATATATATTTATACTAACTCGTTTGGCCTAGATTGCTAATCCGTGGCCTTTTCAGCTTCAGTATATATATAAGCATATATATATTTACATTGATCAATCACGCCTGGATTGTAAATCTGTGGTTTTTCCCAACTTTAATATATATATTATTTATTCAATGTGATTAAATATATGTTTTAACTGTTAATTTGATGTAAATATGTTCTAATGTAGAGTTTATTGATTAGATTTATCTAAATCTAGCCGTATCTCACTTTTAACCTGTTCAAAAGTTGTCAAACTCGAACCGTTGAGCTAGAATGGCTAAGATGTATTTAAATCTAGTTTTCTTTCTAATTTTTTTGTAAATATTAAAGCAACTATGCGACCCTAGATCCGTATCTAGAGGGAACGGGAAGCTTTGGCTACGCGCATGCAAGGATTTAACTGATGAATCATTTGTCTTGTGACGTCTAGATTTTATTTGCATTTTATTTTAATATCTCTGCAGTGCAGGCTTCTTAATAATATTCTGTGAGCCTAGGAATCACGGGATCTACGATTAACTACATGGATCTCAATCTGATTCCCACGATGGACAATTTTGCATTGTAAATATAGCTTGCCTGTCTTTTTATAAATGTAAATCAGAGGACCTTAAAACAGTTATCCGAATTTAAGGTCTCAACATAGTAAATTGTGATTTGGGGTGCTCGGGTCACTTCGATGGCTTTCATGCCCATAAGGAGCCCGATACTTGTATATATATTATTTGGTCGAGGATGCTTCACATTCCGACAATAAAATCAAAATCAGTCGAATGCAGAATAAAATGGAAGTATCAAAAGGCTTCAATTCCTATGCGAGCGAAAGGGTTTGAAAACCATCTTCCAAAACATCACTTTCATATCCTGTCTAAAAATGGACTTTTTAAATAAATCAAATCCTTCGTATATAGATCCAACGAAGCATAGCACTACTTCCAAATAAGGCACTTAGGCCCAATTACTGTAAGCACACACACACTGCAAATAAATTAGAAAAATTGAAAAGACGCGATAACCGTGTTTCACGGAAGTTGGAGGGTGCCTAACACCTTCCCTCTGCTTAATCAAGCCCCTGAACTCTATAAATCTCGGTTTTCAAAGCCAAGTTAAACAGAGTACAGTAATTGGGCCTACTTGCAAAACTTTTCAAATAAAACTCGGTTGAGTTGGTACAACCATTTCAAACATACCAACTGGCAACTCTGTAAAATTAAACTTTTCAAATCGTCGACATTATATGTTGGCCTTTTCCTAAAAAATTCACCCTTCAGATCAAACAAATTAAATGGAAAACAAACAAGGGTAGAAACACATAGGGAAAGGGGGATCGCTAAATATTTTTCCCGACGTCGACAGTTATTAAGCATGAAGCTTTAACCAGTATGCTAGATCGATTTATATTCATGTTAGATCTACGTGTTTACTGCTTTTGGTCAGTCACGGTCACTCCGTAGAGCCCTAGATCTATATCTAGAGGTGAGGGGGTCCTAGTAGCTCGTAATGGAGATTTTAACGGATGAAATCATCTATTATCGGGTCTAGGATATGTTGTATATACATATTTATGTTTAATAATGTGAGCCTAGGAATCCCGATGTTGAGATCTAATGATCGGATCTTTACTTGATTCCCACGATGGACGTTTCATTTTCAATGTAATGTTTAAATAACGTAAAATCATTGTGTTAGTTTCCAATAGGCACACAATAGATCTAGAAGAGGGGGTTAAATAGATCCTTTGAATTTTTAAACTCTTTTCCATTTTATTTTGTATAGCTAAGAAGTTAGCATATGACAAACATAAGAATCATTTCAAGCACAGCGGAATAAGTTAAATCTCCCCTTCATTGATATATTGATAAACATTAATACATTATTCTTGGAGTTAGTTTAGTTGTAAGTAGTTAGTACATACATAGCAGTTATAGCAGTTAAGTACATAATGTAAAGACATAAAGTAAATGACAGAATGTAAAATACACAAAAGGGTTTTAAGTGGTTCAGAGCCAACTCGACTCCTAATCCACTCTTCTGTACTCTCGCAGGAAATCCACTAAGGAATGGGAAGCACCCTGAATCACTAAGATCCCTTTAAGGCCAGCAGCCCTGGAACTTCAGTTCACTTTTGAACTCTTCAAGCCCTTTGGCTTGGAACTCCTTTAGTTCACTAAGAACTCTTCAAGCACTTTGGCTTGGAACTCTAGTTCACTAAGAACTCTTCAAGCCCTCCATCTTGGAACTCATTTAGTCCCTCCGGACAAGGACCCTTTGGCCCTGGCTACTTGTAGTTGTTGTTGTTGTTTGTGCTTTTCTGCTAAGATGTCTTGAAGCTTGATCATCTTGGTACTTAGTAGCTAGGCTTGGTCCTCAGCATTCTGCTTCGAGTCTGGACCTCTTTTATAGTGCAGCTAATCTTCAGTCCGTTTAGCTCATCTTCACTTGCTGCCAGCTGTGCACCATCACCACATAGGACTGCTAAGGCTTTTAATTATGGGTCACCTTCTTCTGACCCTTAGCAGCCCTTGAACCCTTCTTGAATGATATGCAGACATGGTTCTACATCTTTTCTTGTTCAGCTTCTGGTTCTTTATGGTGATCTATAGAGTGGCTCTTCTGATCTTCTTTATGCTCAGCCACCTTCCTGAATGCTATCTTCTTGGCCTTCTCGGCTCTCAGCTTGGCTGCCATCTTCAGTGGCATTCTCATCCTTGTTGAGTGAAGCTTTAGTCTGTTCAGTCCTTCTTCAAGTCTGCTTCACTTCCACCTTCGTAGTCTCACTGCCACTGAGACTTGTTCTCTTCAGCTCTGGTGGAACTCGTAGAGTCAACAATGTAGCATTCCAACAACTCGACGAATCTACAACTCAGCAACAACTCTTATCTTTGAAGCTTGTCCTTTAAATACCCTTCCATAATCTTCCCGTTGGAAAGTAGCTGTTGGAAGCTATTTGAATTGCTTCGTAGATCTCGAGTTATTTGGTGCAAACTGCTGATGTGACGTGACAGGTTCTTTTTGACTTAACTGACACAGCAGTCTGCTTTCTCACCTACCGCCTCAGAGATGTCACTGTTCCGTGTCAGGCTGGTAGACCTCTTTATTACTCCTTTCTAATTCCTTGATTCGAATCCTTAGGAGTTGTCCTTCTGCATCAATGCTCTCAAATAGCAACGTTCGGATGTCAGTCTTCAGATTAAACCGTTGCCAATGCTTCAATCTTCAGATGTCAAAACTCTACGATTCTGATGCAGATGTTCTTGGACCTTGATCGTAGTGTGTCATATTGAATGTTGCTTTTACTGGCTGAGACAACATTATGATTCTAATTAGTATTCTTGGATCTTCAATGTAGAACATCTCTTCCTTCATTTGTGCAGTGTTTCAACACTTCTGCTTGCCTTGACTGATCTCAGGAACTGATATCTTGACTTGTCGTTCTGACCTCTTCTGAATAGCAAGACACTTCAGATTTGTGGCATACCCAGCTCCTTTCTCCTGGTGATCTCCCGTTCACCTATCTTTAATGGTCTGACCCATGCTTAATCACCTCTTTCTTGTTCATCAAAAGCTGGCCGGTATCTCTGTAGGTTGTATCAATTCTGCCTTCACTTTGGCAAACACTACGATCTTGAGTGATTCTCAAGATCATTATATTTTGTTCTCTTGACAGCTACTGCACTTGCTGACTTTCTCTAGTCAGTCACTTAGTATGAAGTCTTCTTCTGATTGGCTTGTGGAAGACTTCATCTCGAATGGCTTCACAACTCAGTCTGCATGTTGATAGAGTTGATGCTTAGATCTTCTGTTAGCTTGCATGCCATTCGGTGAGTGCTCTCTGGTACTCTTCATGTAGGATGCATCTTTATAGCTCAGACCAGAGGCTTCATGCTTTGGATATATTGGGAGTGCCCATTTGATGAGAATCGTGTTTGACACTACGATTCTTCCCTTTGCATTGTAGAGCAACCTTTGTGGAAGCTTTAGTTCTGCATACTACGATTTAGCTTTGTTGCTGCAGACACTACGATTCCAAAATCAGACCTTGACAGTCTACGATTCTGCCTTCATGCTTGCGGTCTTCGTCTGATCTTACCCGACTACGATCTCTGCCTCTGATGATCATTAGACTCCACTACTTTAAGTGTGATCTATGATTCTTGACTTAGCTCTGGCAGTTTCTCGGTCGGCTCATAGACAGGTTGTCTCTTCGATTCTGAACATGACTTCCTCAACAGACTACGGCTTCTAGGAAGTACTTCTCGGCACACTACAATCCTTCCTCATTTCTCCTGGCAGACTACGAACTCCGAGATCTACTATCCTGTAGACTACGATTCCGCCTTGATAGCTCTCGAGTCTCTTTTGTCTCTCCTGGCAGACTATGATTCTGATGAAGTGCTTCGACAATCAGACAGGCCTATCTATTACATTATAAGATCAACCTAACAAGTTTGATCATTCTATCTTTATAGTCCTTGTACATCATTTCTTTTTAAGGACTTTACAAAGTTGTTTTGCTTATGTAGGATCAACCTAACATATTTGATCATTTCAGTCTAAGTCCTTGTACATATATTCCTATTATCTATCAAAGGACTTTATAGCTTTTATCAATGCAAGCATACTTGCATATTCATTCATTTATATCATAATCAAATCATATATAAATAGGAATAACATTCTCATGTATATTCCTAACAATCTCCCCCTATTTGATTATGACAAAAATAATCAGTGCATATTCATGAGATGAATGAATCTTATATACAGTGAGCAGCTGTATTTCTAAAGCAGATAATCATGAATGTCATTGATGATAATATGAAATTACATATGCTATGACACTCTACATTCTGGATCCAGAACATACTTAATTAGATAGAGATGTACCTCTTCTGCTCCATGTATGTCTCCAGAATGTCTGTTGATCAGCTTCTGCTGCTGCTCATCTTTCTTTCTTCTTTTTCTTCTTTCCCCTGCTCCCCCTCAGATGCATGCTTTTCTTCTTTGTTTAGCTCCCCCTCAGATTCTGTGTTCATGGGGTCATCATCTTTTGGCTCCCCCTCAGATGATGATTCTGCTTCTGCTGCTGCTTCCTTCTTCTTCTTTGCCTTTGTCCTCTTGGCCTCTCTGATCTTCTTTTTCTCAGACTTCAGTCTCTTTATTGAGTGCTTTCCTCTTGAATGTCTCTTTTGATGTATCTTTTTCTCCCCCTTTTTGTCATTAATCACTTGTGAAAGCTGCTCCACGTTTGACATAAGCTGCTCCATCATGTGAGATGAGTTACCAATCTCAATCTTGAGTTCTTGTTGGCTTAGCTCAAGCTGGAGGGAGAGAGACTGTTTCAGATCGTCAATCTTGTCAGAGAGAAATAGGATTTGGTCTTCATTAGCCTTCTGAACTTGTAGAGCTTCATCCTTCTGATCACTCAAGGCCTTCTGAAGTACTTTATCCCTTAGTTGAAGCTTGAGAGAGATATCTGAAAGTCTAGCTTGAAGTCTTGTTGTCAATTCATTGTCTGCTCCTACTGACAGGTCCTTTACTTCTGCAGCCATACGAGAGACTTCCTCAACCAATTCTTTTGAAGACTTCTGAACTTCCTGCTCTTGAGAAGATCTGATATCATGTTGTTCACTTCCCATCTGATCAGCTATTTGATCATTCTCCTTTTGAGTATTAATTTGTACTCCACGATTTTCTTCTTTCTGAGCATCAGATTGGACTCCACGATTCTCACTCTTGGATAGATCTTCAAAGACTGTGAGAATCTGGTAAATCGTTAAGTTCCATGCTGCTTGGTCAGAATACATCTTCTCAACTTCATCATGACCATCTTCATTGGTAGAGTGAGAGAACTCTACGATTGTAAACTTGGGCAGAATTCTTCTTCCATCTGAATCTGCTCAACAGTCATAGGGGATGTAATGATTTTTAGCATGTCTGTATATCTTGAAGTGAGACTTATCTTTGATCAGCAGAGTTGCAAACTTCTTCACTCTTGGGAAGTTTTGTGCCACCAATTCTAGGTTAGGGAGTTGAGAGAAGCACCATGAGAGATAGCTGTTGTCTCTAGTAAAGGATGCCTTTGCCCATGGCATGTGAGGATAGAACCGACTTATTGCATGATCCTTGATCTCAGGCTCATATTTCAGCATTGAAGTATTCAATTTCATATCTTCATAAACATTGAGCAGATCATTTGAGGTCATTATTACTACGTTTGACCTTTCATTACCATGATATCCCATCTACTGGGCAGTGCAGTATTTTGTGGTTCTTCCTCAATTTAGACCACTATTCTCCTCTTGCATTGAACAGGGCAAGGAATGTGAGACTCGTCTGGGACTTCATCCTCAGGACTAAGTCTCTTTTATGTTTGTCCTGTCCTGAGCTGGAGTCAGACTTGCATAGACTTCCTTCAACTGACTCATCAGTTAGTTCATGCATTTGATCATTATAATCAGCATTTTCATCATCAGAGCTTGCCTTTGCAGACTCACTGGTCTCTTCTTGCTCTGCAGTTTTCAGCCTTTTGTTGCCATCCTCAGTATCTCCTCCCTTTGATTCAGCTTCATCATCATTGATTTCAATTTTCTTTGGAGACTATTTTTCTCTCTTTGAAACCATCTGAGCAATCAGTCTATTGCTCTTTCTTCTTCTTGGAAGCTTAGCTTTATGAGTTTCAGACTCTTCTTCATCTTCAGAACTTGAGGTTTCTAATTCATCAGACAGACTTCCTTGAGATTCAACAACAGGAGTGACAGATACTTCTTCTTTAGATTCTTCATCTTTTGCTTCATCAGATGGACTTCTTGAAACTTCTACACTTGGAGATCTAACTTCTTTATGTTCAGATTCTCCCTTATCAGCAGAATGGCTGTGACAACCGGGATTTTTAAAAATTATTATAATAAGAATTTAATAAATAAAATTCTAATTACAAGATGTTTTGAGTTTGGATATGTGTTATATGTGGTGAAGTATATGATGTGGTGTGAATATAGAAGATATATGTATATATATATATATATATATATATAATGGAGGAATGAAATTTAGTAGTTAATTTATTTTAACTATTAAAGCAGGGAAATGAAATTGTTTGAAAAGGAAATTAAGTTAATTTAATTAAATTAGAAGTTATATTATTGAATAATATAATTTGATTATATACCTTGTGGTAATGAATTTATTATGAATTAAATCTCATAAATAATGGGAGTAATTAACTTAATTAAAATAATGAATTAATGTAAATATATTGTTTTAATAAGATGAGAAAGTAATACATATTACCTATAGACGTGAAATGTTAATATATTACAATTGTTTATCTCGTGAATAGTTAAAATGTTTATCGAATAAAATAAATATTTTAGTTGGAATAGTTATGAAATTAAAATGAATATTTGATGGAAATCGTTACGGAATAATTTAATGAAAGTGTGATAATATTGATGGAAGGGAATATCCTAATTTAATTAAGTAATTAAATTATAGATTTAGTAATTTGTTATATTGGCAAAATGGAAGTTATAATTATATTGAGGATTAATTTAATAATGGTTGTGACAAATAAACTATACGATAAGGACGGAATTAAAATAAATTAGAAGGAGATTTGAAGGGGATAGCCAAACATGGCTTTGTGGCTTTTGGATTTTCATAACCCCTAATTAATTATATATTAAGTAATATAATAAGTATTAGTTAAATATTCGTATTATATGTCAGTGTAATTTTACGTTGAGTCCTAATCTAAGCCTAAACTAAGAGAAGAAAAGAGAAAGGGAGAAAACAGAGAAGAGAATGGTAGAAAAAAAGAGAAGAACTCTCTGTGAGAAGGATTGGAGATTCAAAGAAGGAAGAAGAAGAAGATTTCTCATCCTCTAATCAAGTTTGAGAAGAATCGAAGGGATTACTCTAGTGTTAAAACTCTAATTTATAGTTTCTCAAGTTCTTCATTTAGAAAGCTATTTTGGTTGGGTGAATTCAAGAGATGTTGTGTATATATATGTATATGTATATACATGGGTCTGTATAATCTGATATATAGCTTCTATAATTGTTTGTAAGCAATCAAATTCATGTATTTATGTTAAAGAATAGGAATTTGGGTTTTGATGGCAATGTGTATGTTTTGGTCTATTTTGAGGCTAAAATTAGCTAAGAAAGCATGTAGTAATCTGCAAATTGATGATGTATTATGATAGTACTCGAAAAAACGAAAACAACCCAAGTTGAACGAGTCAAAACGGATGTAAAACGAATTCGTAGTGATTGAATTCGCTAAATATATGTAAAACATGAAGAATTAGCATGAAAACTGAATTGGAACCCTTAAAAGGAATTGTTAATGTTTTTGAAGTGTTATAATTATCATATAGCTGGGTAGTTCAGTGTTTCACGAATCCATAGAGTCGAAAACGGACTCAATCGGATGTGTATAGCTTGATTTATAAACATGGGAAGGAGGAAAGGGTTAGAAAATTTGCCAGAATAACAAAATGGAAAGATAATTCGCGTAGCACGCTGCCAGGGACGCAGCTGCGCTGCCCCCAAGGCTATTTGGGGGGCAGCTGCGCCAGGAACAGTGTCAGTTCGGGACTATTTTGACCTCCTCTGGTAAAATAGTCATAACTATTTCATACAAACTCCGATTGAGGCGATTCAAGATGATTCGGAACAAGTACGAGTAGAACTACAACTTTTGTTCTTTAAGTTTTTTAATTTGAGGTCAGTAGCAGGGGTCAAAATGGTCATTTGTACAACTGATGTGTTTTTAGAGGCAATCGGGGGGCAGTCGGGCATGCACGTATGCACATGTAATGCTCCCGACCATGTAAAATGATGTTCTAACTTCCATAACATGAATATTATGTATTATAATGATACTTAGCATTAACCTTGAGTATTAGACAATTCGTATGGGCGTGCTAAGCGTGCGCAAATGCGCGTCGTTTGGGGGTTCGAATAAGCAAGTTTGACGTACGGACATGCAAGCGTCGCAGCGCCGTAACGAGTGTGTATGACCTTGTTTAATATTATATTTTCAATAAGAATGAAACATTATAGAGTAATGTAACCCAATATAGGAACATGCAAAGCACATTCAAAAGAGGCGAGTTAGGCGTGTGACGTATAAACGTCAAAACGTTGTGTAATGTGGTAATACACTTAAATAGTGTTTCGATTCTAATGTAACGAACATTATTATATATGAAATGTGGTTAATATAAAACCAATAGGTAGTCCTAGCAGGACTTAAACACTTAAATGAATTACAATCAAATTGAATGTTGTGTATTGGTAATAGGAAGGGTTATGAGATGTAGAGTAAAATTTACATTACAACTGATATGCATTGCTATGTGACTAATAATTGATGTGTATGATTATATAATTGTGTAGGGCACGTGAAGTGCAGATATCTGTAAGCTGTTAAACTGTTATTGGTAAACAACGATCAAGACAAGTCTTTCAGTTCCTATTTTCTACGTGCACTTGATGATGAACTGTTTTAAATTATTATGCAAAAAACATGATATGTTGTATATATGTTGTAAGCATGAAATGTTAAAATTAATTTATGACTACATTGATTGATTAAAGAATGTTGATTGAGTAAGGAACTCAATCTTTATATTTGTTATATGATGTAAAGCATGTATGCCATGTTACTTTAATTATTATGAGATGTATGTTGAGCATGTATTTATGTGCTATGTGATGCATGAAAGCTGTTAGATCTTGCTGAGCTGTCAAGCTCATTCTTGCAAATAATCACTTTTGCAGGTTAAGGATTCAAGGTAACGCTATGTGCTACTTGAAAGAAATGAATCAGATATAATGCATGAAGACTGATATACTTTGGCTGAATTGTTATTATTTTGGACTCTGTTTAAGGTTTCAGATAATGTATTTGATAATGTATGATGGTTAACAGATGTTGAGTTGTAAAGTTTAAATTTTACCCGATGTATAATGGTTATTGAATGTGGTTGTAAGTTTTAGTTTATAATAACTCTGACGAAGCGATTCATGAAATAAAGTTGAATCAAAGTTATGTAATGATAAAGGTTAAGATTCAGGGATAATAAAGAAGGAATAATATAAAAGTTTTAAATATTCCGTATTTTTAGTGATTGTATCATTGATTAATGATGTAAAGTCTGTATACGGATGTATTGTTAACGACCGATGTTGAGAGTTGTATTGTATGAATTTTGGGGTCGTTACAGTTGGTATCAGAGCTGATAAGTTATACACCTTAGGTAAGAGTACCTTAGGCTATGACCTTAGAGAATGAGAAGTTAAGTTATGTATAACGAAAAGGTGATTCCTTTCACATACGTAGAAGTATAGGATGAGTTAAGTCCTAGAAATGTTATAAGAAGAAGGTGAGAATAACGAGGAATAAAACTTGAATAAAATGTTGAACTTTATGAACGGAATTAGAAATTCTTAAAAGAAGAGTTAATAAATAAACAAGAAGATTCAAAGAAGAATCTTGAAGAGATATGAAAATGAGAATCAGGAGTTACCTAACTCCAATAATAAAGATGACGAATAACGATGAATAGACGAAGTCTATAGGATTAAATCATAATGAGGTCCTGATATAACTTGATGAAAGGAAAATATAAGAAGTTTTAAAATAAAATGATAATGAGATAAGAAAGAATCATATAGGAGATGATTATAGAATAAGGTCACGACGTGATCTTTTAAAGTTGAAAGATAGATGGTCAGTAATGATTGAATAGTTATAGTTTGATGTTATAACGAGAATGTACTATGATATAGTACGAGGTTAACTCACGAGGAGTTATAAATGATGAGATGCGGAAAATTCGTATCTAGTAAAGAGCGAGTTATGAGCAAGATAGAGTTAGGTGGGATTTCAATTGAAGAATCATGTGATGGCTGAGTTGTACAAACCTTTGTATGGGCGAGGATTTTGTGCTTGCACTTAGTTTATCACATTGATAATCATTGGAATGTTGGTGTCGCTCTATTAATGTATATGTGGTGAAAAGGTGATTTTTTTCTCATGTGTATATTTGATAGTTAGAAACTATTAACATTAGTAAGATGTTATTAGGATTAAGTGCGAGTTCTTAAAACTCATGCTTATGGTAAGTTCATGACTCATAATCATATGGTATGTTTGGAACTCCTCAGCGAATGGACGCCTATGGTCTGGCTAGGAAGTTCTTAAACTCATATTATTGTGGAAAGTTCCTGACTTCCAAAGTGTGGAAAGTTTGATGAACTATACTGGGAATAGAAAGGTTATGGTGTAGGAAGCTGTAAGAACCCGAATTTTTAGAAATTATTAAATAAGGATTTAATAAATAAAATTCTTAAGGTGTGAGATGGGTTCGAATGAGAACATCTATGTGATATAAGTTATGTAGTATTGTGTTACATAGGGTTATATGAACTATATAATATGTGATTAATAAATATATATTGTTATTCGGTTGAGATAAAGGAAGTGGATAAGAGTTCCTATTGATATTAAATAATTTATAGAATTATTCTATCATAGTAAGTTGGTGACATTAAATAGCTTCAATGTATAATCACCATTTTCTGGTGTATGTATACTAATAAATAGTATGTTTATAATAAAGGTTATTGATAGTACTTAAACTATCCGTGAATGGGTTTGGATAGTGAAGCATGAGTTAGTTAAGGGAATTAACTAATAAGAATAAATATTGGCTAATTGATAGTTGGGAATTATATTATGGAATAATATAATTAACTATGGTAATATAGTACGGGGTTTAATTTACTTAAGTAAAGGAGTAAATTAATATATGGGTTGAATATATAATTATAGTTGATACTTTTTACTTAGAATGGTAATATATGAAAAAGTCTAATGTGCGAATAACGTTAATAAATATATATATATATATATATATATATATATACACGTTATTAAAGAGAGATGGTAATCAATATATCTTTAAATAAATATTGATTAGAGAATTTATTTAAATGTATATATTTGAAGAAATTATTTTGGGGACAAGTTTTAGAAAAGGGAAGAGAAATAAATATTATATATTTCTGAGAAAATATATTAAAATAGTTTCTAATGTTGAATTATTTTAATAAAAAGGGGGAATGTTATTTTTTTGAATAATAATATTGCCTTATATGTCTTTGTATGGGGTAATAGGTATGATTAATTTATATGGTAAATACATTAAAATATATTTACTATATATAAATAAATTGATGGAAACAATTCATTATAATAGAAAATAAATTTATTATCTATTTTCTATATATAATATATGTACATGTGTCGTACATGTAATTATTTGATATTATATTAAGGATAATATCTTGAGACAATAAGTAAATTATTTTCTAATAATGAATGCCTTTAATTGGAGGAGACATAATATTTTATGTTATAGTGGAATACATAATTGTTATAATAGTAATGTATTTCCTAGAGAGTTAATTAATAAAAGAAAACTGAGTTAATTTAATGTATTAAATGCCTTAAGTTATTATTTTATCGTGGATATTATTAGTTAAATAATTAATAGTGTATATATTATAAGCGTAAAGGTTATACTTATTATAAGTATAAGTAATTGAGGTAGTTTAGCATTTTAATAGCTTGAGTTATTATATTACCGTAAAGGTTATATAGAATATTTGAATATTTCCATTCACGATATATTTATATATGTGAACCTTGTGATTTAATAGTTCTAAGTAAATTAAACATGTGGTGAATAAGTAGTGTGGTGGAAATGATAATAAGCTTAAGTTTGAGCTTGTGAGAAATGCCTTGTGTGGTACGATAATAGATTCGATGATGAATTAACTAATTCAATGATGGAGGAATTATTAATTAAACAATTAATTTATATTAATCGTTAATTGTTATTATAATGGTATGTTGAATTATTATTATTGCAAGTGATAACATGATAATAAGTATATTGGTTATAAATATAATAAGATTTATATTCATTTAATGTGATAATTAACCATATAAATGGTAATTAATTCTTATGAAAATTAATAATTACATGAGGGATGAATTAATTAATTGCCATTAAATATAATAATATATAAACGAGTAGAATATTAATATATTTGCTCAATTAGTTGATATGTGCAAAGAATGTGATTATTAAGGGTATGACATATAGTAGTTACGCATATGTTATACAAAGTGTGATGCAACATTAATATGGCTATATATATTATATATATAGACTATATCGTAAGATTAATTTCATTACGTGAGTTACAAAATATTATCGCATACGTAACATGATAAGGATTTCCATAATTTAATAGAGTTGGGATAGTAAATGTAATGATACCCGATAGAATTATATTCAGTGTTAATATACATGGAGTATGTGTTGATATGTATATATGTACCATACTTGATACATTATAATTGGAGATTACATTCATAACCTAAGCTATATGTATGAATGTGTATATATATATATTTTTTATAACCTATGTATTTATAAAATGAAATTTGTATATTATGTACCCTAAGTGTATATATAAGGTGTACAAGTGTATAACATTAGTGTATTACACTTGCTAGTTGCAAATGTTGAGATTACCTCTTGTCCCTAAATGTGAGTCCCTCCTCATCTCTCCTCACGTGAATGGCTAGGAGCTATGCCTATTGATGCTTCTCAATTTCCTCACACTTCTAGCTAATAATGGTAAGGGGTGTGGGATTCATGATTGAATCCACCCACTCTCAACCACCATTCCTTAACCTTTATACAAACTTGAAATTTATTGGTTTGATTTGGGAGATTTTGCATTTATCTGGGTATTGATTTGCCTATAAATAGGGCTTCCTCCTCCTTCATTTCATTTGCTGAGAAATCTTAATAAGTATAAGATATAGAGGTAGTTCATTGTATTGGCAAGGAGTCAGTGAATTGAGGAAGTGGATATAGCAGTGGTATAATTCCTATATTCCTTTAAGGCTCTTCATTTCTTGTTCTCTGTGAATTGTCCAAGTTATTAATTTCATTTAAATAGGATGTTAATTGATTTGAGGTATGATTTGTTTAGTAGTATATAAGATCACATGTATGTTAGAAATCATATTGAAACATTGTTAGAATGAATTTCGTGAATTATTTTGAGTTGGGTTAATTGGACTGCCGAAGCAGCCATGTCTGTTCCTGGCTGGTCAGCGGCGCAGCTGCGCCGGGTCCTGTCTTTAATTAACTTTCTGTTAACAGTTTCTGTTCATGCCAACTTGTTCGTATCGCTTCATACAAGCATGAGGACATGTTTGACATGTATATATGAGTACCTTAACCGAGCATGAACATGTTTTACTATGTTAGTTTGCATGGTTGATAAAACTTATAGTTTTAAAATGAAAATTTTAGTTTTAAATGTGAACTTTGACATATGTATAACATATGTACATTCTGATTTTGAAAGCATGACTATATGATTTAGGAATGCATGAGAAGTGTATTAACTTACGGATATATATTTCATAGTATACCATGAGCATGTCGGACCTTGTTAGTAAACATTTCTAACGAAAATGTAAATTTTGAAGGTGGATCTTGACATGTAAATACCATATACGCATTCTGATTTTTTTTGCGAGCATGTTTAGATGACTTAGGAATGCATATCAGACATGTTAACATATGTATATGGATAGCATAAACATGTTAGGTCTTATTAGTGAGCTTCACTAATGAAAATGCGAGCTTTGAACGTGAACGTTAACATGTTACATTAAGAATTGGATTTTTGATGTTTATGGATATAT
Source organism: Panax stipuleanatus (assembly GCA_020205555.1). NCBI lineage: Eukaryota > Viridiplantae > Streptophyta > Magnoliopsida > Apiales > Araliaceae > Panax > Panax stipuleanatus. Next base: position 79,502,466 of record CM035116.1, on the reverse strand, counting down.
GTGATAGCACTCTTGGACTCTCTCATGTATATATACCATGACTACATGTCGTGAAACCAAGTTTAGCGTAAACGAAGCATATTTTCAAACTAATAACTACGATAGTTATATGTATGAAATATGAATATTCATAAGCATGCCTAACACGAGTTATATGATTACCTTATATGTTTAAAAGGCAAGCATGTTAGACCTTGTGACTTTATAACCTTGAATGGACTTAAGTCATTAAGGGTATTAACTTAGAACCTATATCATGTAAATTGAATATGAAAAAGGTTGAATGAGCATAAAAGTATCCTTTAATATGTATACATGCTATGTAAGATCATATGTTAATACTTGAACTCGATTTCGACGGTTAATAGAGTATATGGTCTTATGTGTTAGTAATAATATATGAGAATGATTAACTCAAAGAATGGACTACACTAGCTTAGTGGTAGGTGGGCATGTGTATATGAAGAATGGTAGTAAGTATATATGGTTAAGGGGTACTTATACGTACATAGTTATTCTAAGAATACGATGAGAAAGTGAAACAAGGATTCTAAGAACCAAGTTAGACAACAATGTAATACTTATTATTATATTGAGAATGTATGGAAGTGCATAACTGATGGGTGTGATCTCTATGATTAATATAACTGTGTAAGATTACACAAAGTACAGATATCTTTAAGCAGTTAAATCGTAGCTGTTAAACTACGAATCAGGCAAGTCTTTCAGTTCCTATTTGATATATGAATTCAATAACTGTTAGTTGAATTATATTATGCTGTGATGATGTGAACTTATATATGAACTGTATATGAGGTATGTATGAGATTGAAAGTTGATCTTTGATGATATGCTTGTTATGTGAGAAGTAACATGCTTAGTAAATATAAATTGATTATAAATGCATGAACTGAGTATGATGTTGTATGCTATGTGATGCATGAAAACTGTTAGAATTGCTGAGCTGTCGAGCTCACTCTTGCAAATAACCACTTTTGTAGGTTAAGGACTCACGATAAGAGTAACGTGCTACGTGATAAAGTTCGAAGATTTTTGTTTATTTAGATATATGCTCTCGAACCATGTTTAGGTTCTAGGAGCTGTACTTGATAGTTGTTTACAATGTTTAGTACTTGTCGTATCGTAAAAATGTATTAGTTAATACATAAAGGATATCGAATTGAGATGTAAACATTTATACAATAATTCGGATATAGCGAATCATATATAGTGATTCAAGGATTTGTAATTGATTTAAGATTGTGAAATCAATAAAAGATTTTATTCAAGGAAGATTAAAAAAGTTTAAGTTATTCCGTATTTTTTATAATATCGACCATGATATAAGACATGAATGGTAAATGACCAAGATTATAACTTGTAAAAGTTTGGAGTCATTATATGAGATCCTGATTATGAAAAGAATTTATATTCTAAATTGTAATAAAGCAACTTATATTCATTAAGTTATGAATAAAAGATGTAATAGTTCGACGATAGTAGTATCGTGACTGCACCGGATCCGAGGTAATAGAAGGGACCCAGATTTGGGGGCGTCACAGAAGCATTGATGTTGTTTAAGGTTGATAGAATGATTAAGTAATGATGGAGTAAAGCTTTAATTGATGGAGAAAGTTTTATATTCTAAATCTCCTAGCTTTGCTAGATTTTTGAAATTTATTGACTTCGTGCTGATGCTGCACTTCTGTTTTCTTGAAAAACATTGGATCAAATGATAGAACCAACAAATTTTTTAAAATAGTGCTATTATTCGCATGTCTATGCTAATTGCTTCAGCTAGACAAAAATAATTTTAAATTTTCAAAATGTATTTTATGTGTTCTATGCATCATTTGATATGGTGTAGAGACAATAATCGAGAAAGTTATCAATGCAGTTAAACCTAGTGTTGGATGTGATCGTATGATCATCAGCCCGCTATGGTATGATGTAGTATGACGACGTCATGTAATGACGAAATCCTCAACGTACCATTATTACGATACGGTATCAGGATATTATGAAAAGATTTACTTACTATTTTTAGTTTCATTAAACTATAAAAAAAAAGATTTATCTACTTTTGTTTCCTTAGACTACAAAAAAAAACATTTTTTTAAAATAAATAAATAAATATTTATTTTGTTGGTTAAAAATATATATGTATATATATATATATATATATATTTCGATTGATGTCCGAATCGTTGCTAGAGGTCTATGCTACTTGATTCAGCTAGACAAATATTGAAAGATGTTTATGAAATTCGAGCGTTCTTGGTCAAACTATGCCAAACCAAATTGTTTTGGTGCGGATTCAGATGTTAAGAAGCTGATGTGAACAACCCTATAAAAGGGGGACATGTTATCAGAGACAATGGTTCTGAAAGTAACGCATATAGTCGTTACGATGTTAAGATGTAATACGTTGTGCACGACGTAGGGGTACGATAGGCTGATCACCTAGAGTACTTGCAGAGAGTGTTTTCAGTCTGTGTGATTGCTAAACATTCTGTTAAAGATGGTTTACATTGGTGATGCACTATTAAACCGGGAGAAGAGTTCAAGGTCTTATGACGCCTCAGCATGAATTAGAATCTTTTAAATTCCTGTTATTCATATCGCTTTCCAATTATTGAGCAATTGTGGAAGATTCTTATTATTCTAAAGGTGAAGGTGGCAAGAATGATATTCCTTAGAAAGAAATAGTTGTAGAACACAACAAGTTAGTGAATAAGATTAACGTAAAATCTACTTTGATAGATTGAATGAATGAAGATTAATAAAAATTTCGAGGATGAAATTCTTAAAAGAATGGGTGAATGTGATAACCCGAATACTTATAAGATAGTGAATTATGAAGTATATGTCTTCGACGAGTAAAGTATATGGTAATGATCCTTAGAAAGGAAATGAACGAGTTAGAGAATATATAATACTAAAAATATAATTGAGTTCAAGTTAAAGTTATGAAATAAAACCTAGAATTAGTTGAAGAAATGAATGTAGTAGGAAATATAAAACCTATACTAAGGTAATGTGTTGAAGTTATTCAACGATAAATGTTTTTAAAGAGATTTGATGAAAACCTGAGTAAGGTAGGGTTTCGGTGATTCCGAGGACGAAATCCTTATAAGGAGGGAAGAATGTGATAACCCGGATTTTCAAAAATTATTATAATAAGAATTTAATAAATAAAATTCTTATTACGAGATGTTTAAGTTTGGATATGTGTTATATGTGGTGAAGTATATGATGTGGTGTGAATATAGAAGATATATATATATATATATATATATATATATATATATTCATATGATGGAGGAATGAGGTTTAGTAGTTAATTTATTTTAACTATTAAAGAAGGGAAATGAAATTGTTTGAAAAGGGAATTAAGTTAATTTAATTAAGTTCGAAGTTATATTATTGAATAATATAATTTGATTATATGCCTTGTGGTAATGAATTTATTATGAATTAAATCTCATAAATAATGGGAGTAATTCACTTAATTAAAATAGTGAATTAATGTAAATATATTATTTTAATAAGATGAGAAGTAATACATATTACCTATAGACGTAAAATGTTAATATATTACAATTATGAATCTCGTGAATACTTAAAATATTTATCGAATAAAATAAATATTTTAGTTAGAATAGTTATGAAATTAAAATGAATATTTGATGAAAATCGTTACGGAATAATTTAATGAAAGTGTGATAATATTGATGAAAGGGAATATCCTAATTTAATTAAGTAATTAAATTAGAGATTTAGTAATTTGTTATATTGGCAAAATGAAAGTTATAATTATATTGAGGATTAATTTAATAATAGTTGTGACAAATAAACTATACGATAAGGAAGGAATTAAAATAAATTAAAAGGAGATTTGAAGGGGATAGCCAAACATGGCCTTGTGGCTTTTGGATTTCTATAACCCCTGATTTAATTATATATTAAGTAATATAATAAGTATTAGTTAAATATACGTATTATATGTCGGTGTAATTTTACGTTGAGTCCTAATCTAATAAGCCTAAACTAAGAGAAGAAAAGAGAAAGGGAGAAAACAAAGAAGAGAATGGGAGAAAAAAAAGAGAAGAACTCTCTGTGAGAAGGATTGAAGATTCAAAGAAGGAAGAAGAAGAAGATTTCTCATCCTCTAATCAAGTTTGAGAAGAATCGAAGGTATTACTCTAGTGTTAAAACTCTAATTTATAGTTTCTCAAGTTCTTCAATTAGAAAGCTATTTTGGTTGGGTGAATTCAAGAGATGTTGTGTATATATATATATATATGTATATACATGGGTCTGTATAATCTTATATATAGCTTCTATAATTGTTTGTAAGTAATCAAATTCATGTATTTATGTTAAAAAAAGAGGAATTTGGGTTTTGATGGTAATGTGTATGTTTTGGTCTACTTTGAGGCTAAAATTGGCTAAGAAAGCATGTAGTAATCTGCAAATTGATGATGTATTATGATAGTACTCGAAAAAACAAAAACAACCCAAGTTGAACGAGTCAAAATGGATGTAAAACGAATTCATAGTGATTGAATTCGCTAAATATATGTAAAACATGAAGAATTAGCATTAACACTGAATTGGAACCCTTAAAAGGAATTGTTAATATTTTTGAAGTGTTATAATTATCATATAGATGGGTAGTTCAGTGTTTCACGAATCCATAGAGTCGAAAACGGATTCAATCGGATGTGTATAGCTTGATTTATGAAGATGGAAAGGAGGAAAGGGTTAGAAAATTTGCCAGAACCACAAACTAGAAAGAAAATTCACATAACATGCTGCCAGGGGCACAGCTGCACTGCCCCCAAGGCTATTTGGGGCGCAACTGCGCCGGGAACAGTGTCAGTCCAGGACTATTTTGACCTCCTGTGGTAAAACAGCCATAACTATTTTATATAAACTTCGATTGAGGCGATTCAAGATGATTCAGAACGAGCACGAATAGACCTAGAACTTTTGTTCTTTACGTTTTTTAATTTGAGGTCAGTATCAGGGGTCAAAATGGTCATTTGTAGGACTGATGTGTTTTTGGAGGCAATCGGGGGGCGTCGGGCATGCATGTATGCACATATAATGCTCCTGACCATGTAAAATGATGTTCTAACTTCCATAATATGACTATTATGTATTATAATGATACTTAGCATTAACCTTGAGTATTAGACAATTCGTATGGGCGTGCTAAGCGTGCGCAAATGCCTGTCATTTGGGCGTCATTTGGGCGTTTGAATAGGCAAGTTTGACGTACGGACGTGCAAGCATCGCAGCGCCGTAACGAGTGTGTATGACCTTGTTTAATATTATGTTTTCAATAAGAATGAAACATTATAGAGTAATGTAACCCAATATAGGAGCATGCAAAGCACATGCAAAAGAGGCGAGCTAGGCGTGTGACGTATAAACGTCGAAACGCCGTGTAATGTGGTAATACACTTAAATAGTGTTTCGATTCTAATGTAACGAACATTATTATATATGAAATGTGATTAATATAAAACCAATAGGTAGTCCTAGCAGGACTTAAACACTTAAATGAATTACAATCAAATTGAATGTTGTGTATTTGTAATAGGATGGGTTATGAGATGTAGAGTAAAGTTTACATTTCAACTGATATGCATTGCTATGTGACTAATAATTGATGTGCATGATTATATAATTGTGTAGGGCACGTGAAGTGCAGATATCTGTAAGCTGTTAAACTGTTATTGGTAAACAACGATCAAGACAAGTCTTTCAGTTCCTATTTTCTACGTGCACTTGATGATGAACTGTTTTAAATTATTTTGCAAAAAGCATGATATGTTGTATATAGTTTGTAAGCATGAAATGTTAAAGTCAATTTATGACTACATTGATTGATTAAAGAATGTTGATTGAGTAAGGAACTCAATCTTTATATTTGTTATATGACGTAAAGCATGTATGCCATGTTACTTTAATTATTATGAGATGTATGTTGAGCATGTATTTATGTGCTATGTGAAGCATGAAAGCTGTTAGATCTTGATGAGCTGTCGAGCTCATTCTTGTAAATAATCACTTTTGCAGGTTAAGGATTCAAGGTAATGCTATGTGCTACTTGAAAGAAATGAATCAGATATAATGCATGAAGACTGATATACTTTGGCTGAATTGTTATTATTTTGGTCTCTGTTTAAGGTTTCAGATAATGTATTTTATAATGTATGATGGTTAACAGATATTGAGTTGTAAAGTTTAAATTTTACCCGATGTATAAGGGTTATTGAATGTGGTTGTAAGTTTTAGTTTATAATAACTCTGACGAAGCGATTCATGAAATAAAGTTAAATCAAAGTTATGTAATGATAAAGGTTGAGATTCAGGGATAATAAAGAAGGAATATTATAAAAGTTTTAAATATTCCGTATTTTTAGTTATTGTATCATTGATTAATGATGTAAAGTCTGAATAAGGATGTATTGTTAACCACCGATGTCCAAAGTTGTATTGTATGAATTTTGGGGTCGTTACAATGGCTACCTTGAGGATGAGCCATAGGACTTGCATATTCTTTTTCATCACCAGACTTGCTCCCCGAAGGTTCACCCTTGGACTTCTCAGTTCCCATCTCATTTTCTGACTCCACGTTTTCTTCTTCAGTGGATAAACTTATTTGGGAAACTGACTTCTGCCTCTGCACCGCTTTGGCTTTCTTCTTCAAAGGCTTTGCAGACTTGGGCTTTGGGATAATTGCATCTTCATAGGATGAAGGCTCTTCTTCTTTCATGGCACTTGCCTTCCTCTTCTTTGAGGAACGCTTGTTGTTGCTGCCATATGTTAGCCGTTTATTCTCCGTTGGATTCTTCTTCCAGTTTGCAAACAGCTGTGCAGTCATTATCTTATGGCTATTAAGGACTTCACCCTCCTCATCCTCAATTTTGTTCTTCAGCCTCTTCTTCAGAATGATACTCAAAAACCTTCCATGGAAAACCTTCGTGAGTGGATTTCCTGATCGCCTTTTGTTCTCTGCCTTGTCCAGCCATTTAGACATTTGATCAAGCAGGATTGCTCTAAAATTTATCTGCTTCTTCAGAACTATGGTAGACATAATCATCAACTGCTGATCACTCACAGTATCATGTGCAGTGTCCTTGCATAGTATACATTTGCCTACAATCTCTGCAAGGAACTCAAACTCTTCAGGAAACTCCTTTTTCTTCATGTCCTTCAGATTAGAGTTTCTTCTGTACCCCATAATCTTCTTTGCTTCTTCGATGTCAACTTCATCAAGGCTCTTCAGTCCTAGGTTAGGGAAACCTAAGCACTGATTTATGTCAGAAGATTTTAGCTTCAGAATCTGACCTTTGACCTTGGTCGAAAGAGTTCCAGAATTCATAGTTGCGTTGGAATAAAATTCTTTAACCAAGTCAACATATATCCTTGTGTTTGATTCAAGACTTTTCGAGAATCCAGCCTTTTTTACCAGTTCAAGAATGTCTCTGAACTTCTTCTCAGATTTCTCAAATGTCTTAGTTCCGAGTTGAATGCCAGTAATTATTTTCCAATCTGCCATTTAGAGAAGTTAGGGTTTTCTGGTTATAACTCTGTGAAGATCTTGTGGGATGTCAGGGAGCGATTCAAGGTTTGATAACTGTTTGAGAGGATCTTGGCTGTTTGGAAGTGTTTAGGTTTTTAGCTTGAGAGGATGAGTGTATGGATTTGACAGGTTTGCATCTTTTTGATGAACCCGCTTAAATAGAACTGCCAATTATTTAAATTTCCCTCCTGTAACTGTCCCTTCCACATTTCTTAGTGGAACAGTTGTAAAATGTTGATAGGTCACAATCTGTAACTAGTACATCGTGTTAGTTACTCATATTTGACTTTTTCTTCTGTTGACTATTGACTTCTTCAATTCGTGGAGTGACTTGTGTCTTTTCTTAGTACTCCACGATTTCCCTGACTACTCTTCAATCTTTGCTTCTTCTTCGATGATCGTAGTCTGAGGTCATGCTTCAATAGACAACTTCTCCATTAGACTCTGAGGGATTGGCAATTCTTATCTACAGCTAGTAATCTTCTGAGGAGATGCTGTTTGCTTCAGCAGAGAATCTTGTGATGGATTTCATATTGGCATTCCTTCTAAAGTAAGGTAGCTCAGGAAGGGCCAACCTCTTAGATGAATGCTAAGGATCATGTTTGTCCCTGAGGAGCTTACTAGATGGAAAGCTTTAGACATGATTAGTATTGACATCACATTTAACCTTTCTGTTGGGGAGTTCACCTACCAACTCTGGATTTTCATTGGCGTTGGATTTTATAGAGGTTATGATCATGGTGTCCTCCTGCTCATTTGCTATGATCAGATGGTTGATCATAGGTACTCCACGATTTTGAGATGGGTGGCTGATAGGATTATCAGTAGCATGTTTTGGGACATTACTGATGACTATAATGGATATTCATTTGGTTCATCAGTCACAGAGTTTTGGGATTCTGTAGATGGAATCTTTCTGTTTTGGTTTAGCTCCTGTTTATCTCACACCTCTTGGTAAGAATTCTATTTCTTTATTTTGCTCCCTGAGCTGCACCATCTCTATATTCCCATCTATTCTTTTGCAATTTCTACCATCTTCAATTTTTCTTTCTGTCAGTGATCCTAATATCATCTTTTTCATTCGCCAGATCAAGCTACTGGATAAATCTCCTGATCCTTTTCTTTGATTTGGATACAGTCTTCATACTTTCTCCAAATTCAGTCCTGATAACTGTTCAAGCTGAGAAGCTGCTGCAGTTTCTCCATCTGGAGTTATACTTTATTTGGACTCTACGATTGGTGATAGCCCTACAATCGTAGTGAGGAAGAACCTCTTTGTTCTGTGACTTCTTTTCTTCTTCTCCTGAAGTTCACAGCTTCTTCAGCTTTTCACTTGATCTTTCTGAGTTAATCAAGTTACTATCTTTTCATCAAAGCACGAGTTCTTCTTCTCCATAATTATCAGAAGATAGCCTTTTAGATCTTCTTCTGACTGGAATCATCTCTATCAAATAAGCTTCCTTGATTTATGGAGAGAGATATCTTCGGAACTGATCACTCCACGATTGTTGACATAACTACGAACGTAGTCTCCTTCATTTGACACCAGACTAGATGTTTCGGCTGCTCGTAGTCCTTCCTTAGAATCTTCATTATAAGTTAAGGATGAGTAGAGGATTCCTTAAGACTATCAACTTGTCAACATCTATCAGCCTTTCTTCAGTAATTTGCTATTCCTCCTTAATCAGAACTGGAATCTCTGATGCTGATTTGAGAAGCACTACAATTTTGGTCATTGTGACACAATCGTCGTGTGTTGACATGCACAAGCTTGGCAAGGTCTTGATCGTAGAGAACACTACAATTTTCTTTCAACTCCTTGATAGACTGCATTCATGGAGTTATGCTTCTTTGATATTTCCTCTGAGTGAATATGCTTTGAACGGATAAGCATAGAGGATCTTGTTAATCTCGGCATGACTGACCAGCTTCCATATGGTGATCAGCAATCTTGTGAGCTTTATTTATGTGAGCTCAACAAGTCTTCAAGAATAGGCTTTGGCACAGAGTAATTTGTCAAGCACATTGCTGAAATGTCTTGAGCCTCCAGCTAGTTAAGTCCTTGTGACTGAAGCCATCTGCTTCAGTATTCCTTAGTGTGGTCGAGTAGACCAAGTACCTGCAGGTTTAGATAATTTCTATTTTGGTATCCAATTTTAATTGGATCCTGCTAGGTTAGTTTCTCAAAACCTATTCCTCATATAATAGATTTTACATCCATTTTAGCATCAATGAACATATCTATGCATGAATCAGATTTAGATATGACATTTGTCATGCATAATTATGAGTGTGTGCAAAATTAGTCATTTTAATAAGACACTCTTTTTCTTTGATGGTTTCATCCTTTGCTTGGTTATGTTCACAGGTTTTGATGGTTTGCAGAGTAGGAATCAACTCTATTATTTAGTTGTATATGGTTGATTCATGGAGATGATCAGTTTCTAAGAATCTTCAAGATACTCCTCCAGAACTGATCATACTCTACGTATTATCAAAAACTTAGAACATAGGTTTGTACATACATACCAACCTTTCAGCAAGGATTACTCCACTTAATCTAATTAGATCTTGATATGCTTATGACTTATTTTAGACTTCTTTCAAGATGTTATCTTCAACCTAAAACTTGGGTGAAGAGAAAGTTTGTTAGCAATTAAGTTTCCAACCTCAATGTACTTTCTATCTTCCCCTTTTTGGGTAGGGTATGGTATCTTGATAGAATACTATTATAGTACATAAGGTGATGCAACATGATGTACACATTTATATTAATGAGGAACCGTACCTTTACACTGTCAGTTTCTTGACAGTCATTTACCTTACTAGAATGAGGTTAGGTGTTGATGTGCATATCTTTACATTTATTTCTGACAGCTTGTTGCTCCAGTTGTCCTTCAGTCAATCAGTCATAGCCTTGAAGAGATAAGCTAGGAAGATCTTGGCATTTATAGTTCTTTAACTCTCTTGAACTCTCTTGAACCTCAAGGTTCACATCTAACTACTGGTTGGCCAAAACATAATTGAGAGAATCTTCTTTCTCCTCTATATAAGCACTTCTTGGCGTATAAGACCTTTCATCTTTCAGAATGGAGGGTGCTTGATTCTTTGTTGTAAATACTTCTTGACTTCCCAACTCTGGTCTTCAGACTACAAGAAAGACTATGGACAAGGATTGGTCTTGATGCTATGACATTTAAGAACTGGACCAATTTGAGCAGCTTCAGGTGTATATACACATCTACCTGTACACATTATGTCCAACGTGTGAGCTCATCTGCATTTACAAGTTACTTACTGCTAAACTAAGTTTAGAACAATGTTTGTGCCTAGGATCAGACTCAAAGCGATTAACTTTAGAATATAGCATGAGAACCTACTCTGATACCAATTGTTAGTTCCCAGTAGGCACACAATAGATCTAGAAAGGGGGGTTGAATAGATCCTTTGAATTTTTAAACTCTTTTCCATTTTATTTTGTATAGCTAAGAAGTTAGCATATGACAAACATAAGAATCATTTCAAGCACAGCGGAATAAGTTAAATCTCCCCTTCATTGATATATTAATAAACATTGATACATTGTTCTTGGAGTTAGATTAGTTGTAAGTAGTTAGTACATACATAGCAGTTATAGCAGTTAAGTACATAATGTAAAGACATAAAGTAAATGACAGAATGTAAAAGACACAAAAGGGTTTTAAGTGGTTCAGAGCCAACTCGACTCCTAATCCACTCTTCTGCACTCTCGTAGGAAATCCACTAAGGAATGGGCAGCACCCTGAATCACTAAGATCCCTTCAAGGCCAGCAGCCCTGGAACTTCAGTTCACTTTTGAACTCTTCAAGCCCTTTGGCTTGGAACTCCTTTAGTTCACTAAGAACTCTTCAAGCCCTTTGGCTTAGAACTCTAGTTCACTAAGAACTCTAGTTCACTAAGAACTCTAGTTCACTAAGAACTCTAGTTCACTAAGAACTCTTCAAGCCCTCCGGCTTGGAACTCATTTAGTCCCTCCAGACAAGGACCCTTTGGCCCTGGCTACATGTAGTTGTAGTTGTTGTTGTTGTTTGTGCTTTGCTGCTAAGATGTCTTGAAGCTTGATCATCTTGGTACTTAGCAGCTAGGCTTGGTCCTCAGCATTCTACTTTAAGTCTGGACCTCTTTTATGGTGCAGCTGATCTTCAGTCTGTTCAGCTCATCTTCACTTGCTGTCAGCTGTGCACCATCACCACATAGGACTGCTAAGGCTTTTCATTGTGGGTCACCTTCTTCTGACTCTTAGCAGCCCTTGAACCCTTCTCGAATGATACGCAGACATGGTTCTGCATCTTTTCTTGTTCAGCTTCTGGTTCTTCATGGTGATCCATAGAGTGGCTCTTCTGATCTTCTTTATACTCAACCACCTTCCTGAATGCTATCTTCTTGGCCTTCTCGGCTCTCAGCTCGACTGCCATCTTCAGTGGCATTCTCATCCTTGTTGAGTGAAGCTTTAGTCTGTTCAGTCCTTCTTCAAGTCTGCTTCACTTCCACCTTCGTAGTCTCACTGCCACTGAGACTTGTTCTCTTCAGCTCTGGTGGAACTCGTAGAGTCAACAATGTAGCATTCCAATAACTTGACGAATCAACAACTCAGCAACAACTCTTATCTTTGAAGCTTGTCCTTTAAATACCCTTCCATAATCTTCCCGTTGGAAAGTAGTTGTTGGAAGCTATTTGAATTGCTTTGCATATCTCGAGTTATTTGGTGCAAACTGCTGATGTGACGTGATAGGTTCTTTTTGACTTAACTAACACAGCAGTCTGCTTTCTCACCTACCGCCTCAGAGATGTCACTGTTCCGTGTCAGGCTGGTAGTCCTCTTTATTACTCCTTTCTGATTCCTTGATTCGAATCCTTAGGAGTTGTCCTTCTGCATCAATATTCTCAAATAGCAACGTTCGGATGTCAGTCTTCAGATTAAACCGTTGTCAATGCTTCAATCTTCAGATGTCAGAACTTTATGATTCTGATGCAGATGTTCTTGGACCTTGATCGTAGTGTGTCATATTGAATGTTGCTTTGAATGGCTGAGACAACACTACGATTCTGATGAGTGTTCTTGGATCTTCAATGTAAAACATCTCTTCCTTCATTTGTGCAGTGTTTCAACACTTCCGCTTGCCTTGACTGATCTCAGGAACTGATATCTTGACTTATCGTTCTGACCTCTTCTGAATAGCAAGACACTTCAGATTTGTGGCATACCCAGCTCCTTTCTCCTGGTGATCTCCCGTTCACCTATCTTCAATGGTCTGACCCATGCTTAATCACTTCTGTCTTGTTCATCAAAAGCTGGCCGGTATCTCTGTAGGTTGTATCAGTTCCTCCTTCACTTTGGCAAACACTACGATCTTGAGTGATTCTCAAGATCATTGTAATTTGTTCTCTTGACAGCTACTGCACTTCGCTGACTTTCTCTAGTCAGTCACTTAGTATGAAGTCTTCTTCTGATTGGCTTGTGGAAGACTTCATCTCGAATGGCTTCACAACTCAGTTTGCATGTTGATAGAGTTGATGCTTAAATCTTCTGTTAGCTTGCATGCCATTCGGTGAGTGCTCTCTGGTACACTTCATGTAGGATGTATCTTTGTAGCTCAGACCAGAGGCTTCATGCTTTGGATATATTGGGAGTGCCCATTTGATGAGAATCGTGTTGACACTACGATTCTTCCCTTTGCATTGTAGAGCAACCTTTGTGGAAGCTTTAGTTCTGCAGACTACGATTTAGCTTTGTTGCTGCAGACACTACGATTCCAAGATCAGACCTTGACAGTCTACGATTCTGCCTTCATGCTTGCGATCTTCGTCTGATCTTACCCGACTACGATCTCTGCCTCTGATGATCATTAGACTCCACTACTTTAAGTGTGATCTATGATTCTTGACTTAGCTTTGGCAATTTCTCGGTCGGCTCATAGACAGGCTGTCTCTTCAATTCTGAACATGACTTCCTCAACAGACTACGGCTTCTAGGAAGTACTTCTCGACACACTACGATCCTTCCTCATTTCTCCTTGCAGACTACGAACTCCGAGATCTACTGTCCTACAGACTACGATTCCGCCTTGATAGCTCTCGAGTCTCCTTTGTCTCTCCTGGCAGACTACGATTCTGATGAAGTGCTTCGACAATCAGACAGGCCTATCTATTACATTATAAGATCAACCTAACAAGCTTGATCTTTCTATCTTTATAGTCCTTGTACATCATTTCTTTTTAAGGACTTTACAAAGCTATTTTGCTTATGTAGGATCAACCTAATAAATTTGATCATTTCAGTTTAAGTCCTTGTACATATATTCCTATTATCTATCAAAGGACTTTACAGCTTTTATCAATGCAAGCATACTTGCATATTCATTCATTTATATCATAATCAAATCATATATAAATAGGAATAACATTCTCATGTATATTCCTAACACATTGTACATGTATTGTTTGGGTCTTGAAAACAAATTCGAGGGGTAAGTTCTGAGAAGTCGGATTAAAGATCCCGTGATAGTGAAAACTTTGATTATGGGTGCTTGGATTCATCGAGATATCTTTCATGCCCGATGATGATCCGGCCCTTTTTGATGCTTTCTAGCATGCATTTTCACCAAAAACGATTTTCAAATCAAAATAGCAAAGAGCTTTCATAATAATCATAAAGTGATTTGGGGATAGACATTTAGATAATAAATTGAGGTATCAAAGGACCTCGATTGCTATTTGACGAAAGATTTGAAAACTTTATTTTCAAAACATCATTGATATATATTGTGTTCTAAAAATAAACTTTTATATAAATCAAATCCTTTGTGCATAGGGTTAAAGAGGTACAACACTACTTTCATAATAATTACATAGACTAAAGAATTAATAATGGATGTATCAAAGGTCCTCGATTTTTATTCGGGCGAAGGATTTGAAACCTTGTGCTTTTCCCAAAATATTATATGAAATGCATATTTTGTCTAAAAATGAACTTTTTGCTAACTCAAACTCTTCGTACATAGGTGCAAAAGAGGAACAACCCTACTTCCAATTAACTCACAATGAGGCCTAGAATAAATCCTTCAAAATAAAACACACAAACTCACACACACACACGCGCGCACTTTATGCATAGAAAATCAATAAGATGTAGTAACCGTGTTTTCACGGAAGTTGGGGGGGTGCCTAACACCTTCCCCTCGCTTAAGCTAGCCTCCGAATTCTAAGAATTTTGGTTTCAGACCAATCCTACGGAGTCACATATTGCGAAAATTTTCAAAATTCGGATGAGTTGGTACATCTGTTTAAACCATGCCAACTGGCGGCTCTATCTCATTCGGTCCAATCATCAAAATTAATCAATAAAATTAAACTTTGTAAAATAAGTCGACTAATGTCGTTCTTTTCCTTACAAATTCACCTTCAGATGAATCAATCGACACATCAAAAGATAAAGGGTAGAAAGAAAGAAAACAAGGAAAAATAATCAAAAGGAAGAAAGAAAGAACCAAAAATCAAAACAAAACGATTTATTTTTTTACGGCATCGACAGTTGTATAAAGGAGCTTATGTGACATTATGAAGTGTGGTGAGTTAATTAAATATGTATTTCAGAAGTATGGGGGAAAATGAATTTTAAGTAACTAAATACTTGAAATTAAATAATTATTTTGATATTTGGGTATTATTAAAATAATAAATTTTATGGAAAATAATGGGTTGCTAGTACCCAACTAAATTATATTCTAACATAATGTAAATATTATTTGGACTAACCCCAATGTACATGGATTATATGATTATGGGTATATGTACCCCTAACTTATCATATGGTAATAACATTAAGTCATTAAATGTAAACTTATGAGTCCATAAGGAAATAAACCTAAGCATGCTAGTACAATTTTGCTAATGTTGAGTAACCAAATAGGTTGTCCCAAAATCATAATCACCTTAGTTTATTTCAGTCATGTATGGCCAAAAGCCTATAACTCTACCTTACTCAAAATCAGATTTTTCAAATGATGAAGGGGGGAGCGGGTTCAATAGTGTAATGGAACTATTTTACCAAATTTTCTTTGCCCATCATCTTCTTCTTCCTGCTAGTTTGAAATGGTGAACAAAGCTTTTGTATGGGTATTGCATTTTCTATAAATTGAGGCTTTCTCTTCTCAATTCACTGCTAAACAAATTTCCTGATAAGTTCACATAGAGTGTGAGTCTAGTAATTGAGAGTGAACAATCTGAGATTGAAAATATTTCTATTTCAAGTAAAGGTGTTCTTAATTTCTAAGTTGGTAAATTTCTAGAATTTTCATGAAATCTTTGTGAATTGGTTTGGAAGTTGCTAACAAGATGTTAGCTAAGTTTATATGCATGTATGGAACCAATGTGACTGATTTTAAGCATGTTAAAATAAAGAATTTCGTGTTTGATTTCGAGTTCTGCAGGAGCAGAGTCATTCCTGGTTCTGTCCAGGAAGGGCGCAGCTGCGCCCCTTCTGCAGTTCAAAACGGCGTAGCTATGTCGTGCACCAAAAATGGTTGGTGCTTTCTGCTATAATTGATGAGTTTTAACAGGTTGGTTTTGGCCTAGACATGCATGAAAATAGGTTTAAAAATTACCCTGAAGTCCCTTTGCACCATATGAATTGCTTTAGTTTACTTAAATGCACATTTTCTAAAAGAAACTAGGAGTTTTGAAAACAAACTTTGATGAAACTTGTGTGTTGTGAGTTCTGACTTTTTAGCATGTATATGGTTGGTTTATGTGTATACATGAGCATGAGGTGTGATTCAAAGTCGCCTTGCATATACTAAATTATTTTAAGCTTTGTTTAAAATGACTTTTAAAAACAAAATTGGACGTTTTGAAACTAATATACTTATATTCTGAACTTGTGATATAACATGCTAGTACTTATTATGTCACTAATCATGACAAATATGTTCACACATCTAGTTAAACACAAGATAAGTTATTCAAGTATGATTTTAAATGAGTCTTCAAATGGTAAACTGTGCGAGCATACATATTTCAGATTGTATAACATCCTTACGTGGTTAAATGGTTAATGTAGTTAGCCCTTTATTTCATGAACTTGTTTAGCATTAATTCGTAGAAATTCCAACTAAAACCATAATGTGTAAATGTGAACTTGAAATGACCCTAGGAGAGCCTAAGACCTCTTAAGGTGTATATTTGTTATGTGTTAACACCCATGTATGCTAAAAGTGAAATGGGAACTAGGAAATCAAAACTCCAATCTGGTCTGGCCAAGGAACTGCGCAGCTGCGCCTCTCCTAAGCCAAATTGTAGCGCAGCTGCGCCGCAGGGCAGATTAACCTGATTGTATTATTTGTAATATAAACTTTGTAGCAAGTGAATGATACCATTTTAAGCTATATCAAATGATTATAATGATGTTTTAAGTGTTCAAGCATGTAAAGACTATATGGAACCAAGGATCTAAAGGCTTTCACAAGTTTTTCTAAATAAGCTTTCAAAAGCAAAGTCTATGATAATTGCGAAACTGCGTGGTTTGATAGTGTGTTATACGTAGTCTGATTGTGTAACTAGGGTAGGACTTAATATATGTGCCTAACATACGTAATTGAGTATGTGTAGGATCGTTGGTTTACATACCAAACTTGTATAACTAATGTGTATATATATACATAAATAGGGTACTATAAGACTTTGCAGTGACGTTAAGCTTTAGACTTGTAATCTACGCGAGAGGCAAGTTCCCTAACTTCATTCTTATATTAAATGCAAGTTTCTTAACTTCATTTAATCTTCGTATTGAATGTAAGTGCCCTAAGCTTACACAACTTGAATATTGTGCAAGCTTCGAATTGTTGTTATATCAACCATATCTATATTGAGCAAATACCTATACTCGTATGAATCGTCGTTCATATTCTGAAGTCTGACTTAAACTATATATCTTGAATCATGTTGCGAATTTGAATTTATTATTCTTAAATGTATTGAGAAAGGTGTCTAAGCCATTTGATTCAGCTAAACAAATATCTATGAATTAGAAAGCTATTGAAACCAATTGTTTTGGTGCGAAATCTTATAAATCTACTGAGATGAACAACCCACATTAAAGGAGAGACTATATAACTGTCGGGAAATCGACGTGCGCACCAACAACATGTCTAAATATTATGCATAATGTAGGGTACTTTAGGTTGATCACCTGTTGTACTTGCTTTTATTGGATTACCAGTGAAATACTGTTAATTCTAGCAGGAGTTCTTAGTCCTTAGTGACTGCTCAGTTTTCAATCTTCTTTAAAATTTAAAATGTTGAAAATTTTGAAATTTATTGAATATCTTTCAGTCTATAGTGACTCTTATTTCAATTCAAAGGACAGATTTAGAACAACTGATAATTCTTATCTACAACATTATTCTTTTAATTTCTGAACTATCACTTATACCTATAATAACCAAGAATTTCAAGTCACTTTGTAAATAGATATATTAATTAATCTTAATGTTATCGAAAACTTTGTGATATGTATGGAATGACTAGGTAGTTAAATAAATATGTATACTGTAACTATATATATGTGTTTATTTATTTTACAGAGAAGATTAAAAAAAAGCTACATAACCTAATTATACATTAGGTATGAGAATTGAATATCCTAAGGGTTATGGTATGGGAGAATAATAGTATGTAAAATATATATTAACCCTAAGAGATTTATTTTATACATCTCAATTATTTAATTTTATAACCTAATTAAAGCAAGTCTAATTGGGTTAACAAATTAAATGTATATGAGTAAGGATTTAACTACCAAATGAAGGGAATGAAAACCCTAATTAAATGATTAAGATAAGATAAAAGTGAAGTATTGGACCATGGCATTTGAAACAGCCCAATTATGTTGATTTGAGAGCCCAAAAGAATTAAATGCAAAGCCCAACTTTTAGCCCAATTGAAGAGGAATATTTTGGACATTTAGTAAGCTAAATAAAACATTAAAAAGAAAACAAAATGGGGAAGAAAAGGGCCACATGGCCGGGCATGAAGAGCAGAGAAAGAGGGGATGAATTTAATCACTTCCAAAGTTCAATTGTCAAAGTTAGCTCACCAACTATGCAAGGTGTCATTTGTTTAATAAGCCACAACCTTTAACCAAGTGTACAAGCAACAACTTCATCATGAGAAAGAGAGAGAAAGCAAAGAGATTGGGAGAATAATATATATACATAATATATCTAAATATATTTTTACTAACACAAAAATCCATTCCTTTCTCTTTCATCTCACATTCCAAAGCTATCAAAAGAAAACTAGAGAGAGAAAATTCAGTGGAGAATGAGAAAAGGAAGAGAGTAAGATCTTTGATCTTCTATACATCCTAGATTCATCACCTATTTTGGGAAGATAAGAAAAGTTGCTCCTAAAATAAGGCATAAACCTTAATTTATAATATTTGTTTTCATTTCTTTTAGTAGTTTAATGAAATATGGAGTTTGTGATCTTGAGTTATAAAACCCTTGATCCATATGTTTTCTATGGATTCATGTATAGATCTTACTTATTTGGGTGTTAGAAAGTTAAACAAATGGAAGGAAAGAAAAACTAGGGTTAAGATCTTGAGAAAACCCTAGCTCTTTCTCCCTTTGCTCAACTACCATTTTAAATCTACATCTTCTTTTTGCGATCCATCAAAGAGGGGTGCTAGATATGTAAGTTAACTAATAAACTCAAGTGGTAGCACTCAAAAATAATGTTTTTACAAGTCGTGGTGACTGTTTTAGTCAAAATAGTCCGGGTAGTAAGCAAAAAGGAATAAATCTCGCTGACCAGCCACTTCCAATGAATTATTCGTCACTTTTCTGAGTTTTAAAAATTCTGAGAAAATTTAGAGTAATAATATGAGAAGTTATGTGAGTCTTGTAAAAATTTGAGAAATTTTGGCTATGTAGAATGAGAGTTATGGTTTTTACAGCCAAGGGCTACTTTCAAAAGTACACCTGAATAAATCTCTGTGGTTAACTTCAATAATTATGAAATTTTACTGGAAATATATGTATATCACAGGAGCATATCCTATAAATTTTAGAATTTTTGGATACAATTTTGATTTATGATAAATGTAGCAAGATTTGGCTGTTTTGGACTATTTAAATATAGTAAATAGATTATAAAAATTCTAGGAAAGATATATTTTCATATGGGAACTATATTCAGTTGCTTTCCAGAAAATAAATAATTTTAGAGATGTTTTGCTATTTTTATATAAATGATGATCAATATTATGGATAAATGAATTAAATTAATTATGTGATGTTGAAAATAAGAAAAATAGGATTTTATGGCTTGAAGACCTTAAATATGGTATATGCAGATTTTTGATGGGGGTTTTGGTCATTGTTGATAAAATATAATGTTTATGACATTTTAGGATGATTAAATGAATTAATTAATAAAGGGTAAACAATTAAAATAAATTATTTATTGATTTTATAAATGATTACAATGTTATTAAATGACTAATAATATTAGATTAAAATATTATTAATATAATTAATAATATTAGACTAAAATTTTATTAAAAGATTAATAACATTTTGAGTTATTATTAAATAATTAATAATACTAAAAAGGAAGATTAAAATGAATTATATAGAGAAATAAAGTTATTTTAAATGTAGTTTGTTGAATTGGACATTCAATGGACTATATTAAGTATATAGTATGATGGAAAAGAGAAGTCGGGTTGCTGGATTTGAATTCGGTTTGCTGGATTGCTATCTGGTTTGCTGGATTTGAATTCGGTTTGCTGGATTGCTATCTGGTTTGCTGGATTTGGTATTCGGTTTGCTGGATTAGGTATTCGGCTTACTGAATTACATAAAGAGGAACTTAAAAGATAAAAGTTTAAGCGATGAAGTGATTAAAAGATTATCAAAGGATGATAATAATACTAAGACTTTAATGTAAAGTCTAATACTTGACTATGTGCTAGAATGTTAGACAATTTAATATAGAGTGATGATATTATAAGTAAGTATATGCTATGACTAATTGAAAGATCAATTATAGGTCTTTTCTTTAAGAAGTTAAAGTAAATTGCATAGCAGTAGACTGCAGTCGAGGCAAGTTCTTTAACTCAAACTTGAGTTATTATTTTCAAAGCATATTAGTGAATAATCATTGTTGATTATTCACATCTTTACTGGTTATTGATATTCACACTTTGTGCAATTGAATTCCTGTTCTATTATTATTGAACTGTGAATTAGTTAAAGTTCTTTCATTCATGAACTGTTTATGTTATGGATCTATGCTAGTTGTATGAGCTAGATCAAGCATGTTTAAATTTGTTAAACCAAATATGTTTTGAAAGCTGTTCCTAACCAATTGATTTGGTAAGGATTCTTGACTGAGAAAAAGAATAATTTGATTAGAGCATTATTGAAAAACAATTGTTGTTCGTATATTAAATGTTTATGCATATTACACTGGGTATAGAAGGCTGATCCCCTTACTTACCAAAACTTATTGAAAGGACCAGTTTAAATACTGACAACCTTCACATATGTTCATGGTTATTTTGACCACTCAGCATCTGTTATTCACTTATTCGAATATTCAGTTATCATGATTCATTTCATGTTCTTTCTCAATTAGATTCTATTGTTGAACATTGAAAGCTAAATTTTGTTCTAATCATGATATATCTCCCTTATATTTAAACTTGCTAAGAAAATTAGTTGCTTACCCTTGCTATATCATGACATTTATTTTAGCTAAGCCAGACGTCCAAGAATGACAAAGGCAAAGGAAAGGTTCAGGAATAGTTAGTGTGAATGTTTATGTATTATATTACATTATGTACATTGGTATTGTAAACCTTTTGTGTTACTATGTATAACTTAAGTAAGGTATATTTAAGTTAAGGTTAATAGGCCTTGGGATATTGTTGTGAGACTTTATTATAATGAACAATGTATGTTTATTACTCTGCAATAGTTTATAGAATGCTTATGATGATGATGGATTGTGAGCACCAAACCCGAGGTTAGAGAACCCGAATTTGGGGGCGCCACAATACCTTTGCGATTTCGAACCTTATATTATGCTTGTTCACCCTTATTGCTATATTACTTGCTGGGCAAATTTGTTGCTCATTTTTGCTTTCCTTAAACATTTCAGTTAAGGCAGAGCCATGTGGACCATCAGGCAAAGATAAGGGAAAGGGCAAGGCTATGGATTAGCTTTAGTCCTTTATGCTAGAAGTTTATTATTATGTTGTAATAAAATTTAATCAATACTATGTATTATGACAAGTTTGGATTTAAGTTATGTATTAAGTTAGTCATGATTGCGAGACCTTGGGATGAGAATAATTATATTAAATTAATGTAAATTATTCTATTATTCCGCTGTATGAGTTATTAGTGTATTATTAGAGTTAGATTGTGAAGCACCAAATTCGAGATATAAGTGTCTGAATTTGGGTGCGTCACAAAAACCATCTGTAAAAACTGTGTCAAAAAGACCATACAGGGGTCAATCTCTATCCAATCATTTTTATAAAGCACGTGTTGGGAATTGCATATTCAAATTTGATATTGAAAGTAAATATAAATGCTTAAGTGCAAAGTCCTTCAATGATCATATGTACAAGGACTTAGATGATAGATCAAAATTGTTAGGTTGATCTGTGCTTTAATATTTATCATTCTGTAAATGAATGTATAGAAGAAGGATCAAATTTGTTAGGTTGATCTACTTTGAGATGTAACTGTTAGGCTTGACAGAATCGTAGTTTGTCAAAAGCCAGTCTGCAGAACCCAAGGCAGAATCGTGGAGCTTATATAAAGATGTCCAGAATCGTAGTCTGCCCTTGGAAGCCACACTGAGAATCGTGGCGAAGATCCGAGCGCCTGCCAAGCTAAGTCAAGAATCGCAGTGTGCTCTCAGAATCGTGGGGTCTGCAAGATAAGCAAGCAGGAATCGTAGTTTTCTAAAGAGCTTAAGAGGAATCGTAGTGTTCTCTACGATTAAGTCTGAGTCAAGCCTGTGCAAGCCAACACACAACGATTATGGTACAATGACCATAATCGTAGTGTTCCTCCAGTCAGCATCAAAGTTCGTAGTTCTGATGAAGGGAGGAAGAGCAACAAATGAAGAAAGACTTATAGCCGTTGACAAATTGATGGTCCCAATGATTCCATATTCATCGTTAGTCCAAATCGAATAAGCGTATTGAAGAAGCTAAGAAAAGGACTAAACCGCCTGCTGAAAACATCTTTTCAGGTGTTAGGTGAGATTGCAGTCTGCTATGTCAGTGGGCCAGTCGGCTGTGCAGTAGGAAAGCAGGATGTCAACATCAACTGCACAGAATTGTCTAAAGCATTAAATGCTACAACGGATGCATTCAAACGGAAATATTTTGAACGACTCTTTTATAAGGAAATCAGACAAGGGTTCAAACTAAGCAAGCAGGTCAAAAAAAAAGAAAGAATATCAAGAGAAAAGTTCAAGAACACTCAACGATCAACTCTACGATCCTAAAAGAGGAAAGCTTGCTTCGTTACTCAGTTCTTCAGAACTGATGCTTAATTGCAACTGAGTAGCACACCCAAGAATACAACTATCAACTCAAGTGAAGTTCTAAGTCAGAAGGACTTGAAGAGTTCAAGAGTGAACTAAGAGAAGTACCAAGTCTGTTGGACTTGAAGAGTTCAAAAGTGAACTAAGAGAAGTTCCAAGGCTGCTGGCCTTGAAGGAATCTAAGTGATTCAAGTTGTAAGAGATATCCTTAGTGGATTTCCTACTCATGGAGTAGAAGAGTGGACTAGGAGCCTTGTGTGCTCTCAACCACTTAAAACCCTTGTGTCTCTTTGTCTCTCATTAACTGCCATAACTGCTATATCTATTATAATTGCTATAACTGCTTATCAAACCATAACTGCAATATCTTAAAGGGGGAACAAACATATATTTTGCTGCTGTCAGTATATTCAATACTGACAAAGTATTTTAAACAAAGAAATTTTAAAATATCTATTTAACCCCCTTCTAAATAACTAACGTGTCTTTGGGAACTAACAATTGGTATCAGAGCAGGTTCTCTCAACTAAGCATACAAACTTGAGTAGATCCAATGGCACAACTGATAAGCAAGACCAAGACAGGTGGAGGAAGCAAGCCACCTATGTGCAACAAAGATTAATTTGCAAACTGGAAAGTTCGGATGCAAGCTTACATGAATTCAATAGATGATGATCTATTTGAAACTGTTTTAAATGGGCCCTACATACTAACAAGGCTTGCACCAACTCCAGAAGAACCAAACAGAGTTGTGGTCAAGGTTAAATCTGAATGGACTGACAACGAGAAGAAAGATGTACAGCTAGACAAAAAGGCTAAGAACATCTTGTTCCAATCCTTAGAAGACAATCTGTTTGAGAACGTGGTCAACTGCAAAACTGCTAAGGAAGTCTGGGAAGCATTGCTCATCATGCATGAAGAACTGAAGAAGTCAGAGAAAACAAGCAATCTCTACTGACTCAACAATATGAGATGTTTACCCATGTTCATGAAGAAAATGTCACTTCTACTTATGAAAGATTCACATTGCTGCTCAAGTCTCTTCGAGCTTATGGAAAGGTCTATCCAAACACAGATCTTATCATCAAGTTTATGAGGTCCTTGCCAAGCAGGTGGGATGTCAAGACCACTGATGTAAGAACCCGAATTTTCAGAAATTATTAATAATAAGAATTTAATAAATAAAATTCTTAAGGCATGAGATGGGTTCAAATAGGAATATATATATGTGTGATATGAGGTATGTAGTATTGTGTTACATAGGGTAATATGAACTATGTACTATGTGATTTTGTGTTTAATAAATATATTATTAATATATATTTGTTAATAAAGAGGCAAATTATTGGGAGTGAGAAGACGGATAAGAATTATCTATCGATATTAAATAATTTATATAATTTTTTTATCATAGTAAGTTGGTGACATTAAATATCTTTGACGAATAAGCATCATCTTCTTGAGTATATATGCTAGTGACGAGTATGATTGTAATATAGATTATGATTAGTGCTTAAGCTATTTATGGATGGAGTGAGATAGTAAAGCATGAATTAGTTGGTTAAGGAAATTAACTAATAAGTATAAATATTGGTTAATCGAATAATATATAGCCTTGTGTGGCAATGGTAAGGAATGAGAAAGAATTAGTTCACTTACATAATACGGTAAATTAATATTTGTGTTTAACCTAAGAAAAATAAAATGAATATTTTGATATTATTAATATATTACATAGTATTGTAATATATAATAAGGTTAATATATGGAAGATAAGTAAGTAATCAAGGAAAGGAACCAATATATTTATAAATCAATATTGGTTAGAGACGGAGATATTATATTAATAATTATAATATGGCTAAGAGAAAAGATTAAAAAAATTATTTTGGAGACAATTTATTGAAAGAGAAGAGAAATAAATATTATATATTTCTGATAAAGGATATTAAAATAATTTTTATTATTGAATTATTTTAATAAAAGAGGGAATGTTATTTTTAATAATAATAATACCTTATATATTTTTGTATGAGGTAATAGGTATGATTAATTAATATGGTAAATATATTAAAATATATTTGCTATATGTAAATAAATTGATGGAAATAATTTACTATAATAGAAAATAAACTTATTATCTATTTTCTATATATAATAGGTGTACATGTGTGGTACATGTAGCTATTTCAAAAATGCTTAGATATTATATTTAAATAATATCTTAAAAAATGAGTAAGTCACTTTATTGTGATTAATGCCTCTATTGGAGAAAATGTAATAAGAACATTTTATATCATGTTATGACAGAGTACATAATTCTTATAATAGCAATGTATTTCCAAGAGAGTTTAATTTATAAAAGAAAACTAAGTTATTTTAATAACTTGAGATACTATATTACCATAAGTGTTATAAATAATATTTGAATATTTCTATTGGCGATATATTTATATATGTGAACCTTGTGATTTAATAGTTCTAAGTAAATTGAACATGTGGTGGGTAAGTAATGTGGTGGAAATGAATAAGTGTTGAGAATGAAAATAAGCTTAATGTAAGCTTGTGAGATATGTCTAGTGTGGCAAAGTAGTAGAATGAGCATTCATTAAATAATTTAATGAATGAATAATTAAAGAAATTAATTAGTATTATTATGTAAATTAATTTCTATAGCAATGATATGAAATGGAGTGTAACACTTCAAGGTAGCTATGTAATATAGAAACTATATGATAAAATGAGGAGAGTCACATGGATTACATGAATAATGTGACGAATTGTTATGTACATTAGAAATGTACCTTGTACAACGTTATCTTAGACTAAATAAATCATAATTATTTCAAGAAGTAAATATAATTGAAATAATGAAGTCTGTAATAATGTGAAGTGATAATACTCAATTCAATCATAATTTGATATTATCAAAATATACATGGAAAATTATGGGTTGAGAATACTCAACTAAATTATATGTAACCCAATTAAAATATTAATTTAACCAATGTACATAAAGTACATTATTATACACATGGGTATACTTTTTATATGTGGGTGTACATATATGTAGATTTGTGTATATGTGACATAATGTTATTAGTGTAGCAAGATTAAGTTGTTAAAATTGACTTAATAAGAAATAAACCTATGTATGCTTGCATGAAATTGCTAAAGCTGAGTAAACAAAAGGCTTGTCCCAATTAGATAGTCCCATTGCTCTTCACACGTGAATAGGCCTTTGGCCTAGCCTATATCTAAGTCTCAAACTCAGTGAATTGCAAATGGTAGTGATGATGAAATGAGAGTGGGCATCATGATGGAATCCACCAACTATCAACAACTTTCCCTTGACCAATGTATTCTTATCATTCCCGTTGGTTTGAAATGTTGGAGAATAGCAATGTCTGTGTAATGCATTGTCTATAAATGGAGCTCACTTCTTCTCATCTCTAATTGCTGAAATTTCTATTAAGTAGAGCTTGTGTGAGAATTGAGAGTAAGTATATATATATATATATATATATATATATCATAGTAGTGAGAGTCTGAGATTGAGGAAGATTGAAGCAGCAAGCTCATATCACAATTAGCAGAGAGGTAGCATTTTTGTTCTTCACTCTTGAATTTCTAACTTCTTAAATTATGCATAATTATATGATAATTGGGTTAGAATATGGTGGTTAAGTGTTATATAGGCTATTGTATATGATAGAACTGTAATAAAACTGGATTAGAGTCGATTCGTGAAAGAATTTCTGAGTTGGGCTAAGATTCTGCCGTTGCAGCCTGTGTCTGTTTCTGGCCGGAGCCCTGCGCAGCTGCGCCAATTATATACTGGCCAGCGGCGTAGCTGCGCCGGTACTAGATGCTGACTTTTATTTTCTACTACAACCTGCAATGTGATAACTTGTTGGTACCCTTTGGTCAAGCATGGAAACTGGCATTAACCCATATTATAAGCTTCCTGGTACTACATATATGTCATGGCCATGATAGTATGTGTTATGGGATGAAAGGATTTAAATTTTACAAATAAACTTAGACTTGTTAAAATAAACTTTGACATATACACATTATGTGTATTCTGATTTTGTGAACCCGATAGTATGGTTTATATTGACATGAAATACATGTTTAAAGTGTTAATCACACACTATCATACATTATTGATGAAAAGCTTCATAGTTTATAAATGAACTTAGAAGTTGTTAAAGTGAACTTGTCATGAACATATCATATATGTGTTCTGATATTTGTAGCTTGTGTAAATAACTTAGACATGCATGAAATCATGTTTAATATGTATGGATATGTACCTTGACATAACATGAGCATCATATATAAATATCAGCTATACACGCTTATTCATAGAAAATGAATTTCTAAAGCATAGACTATGTGACTAAAGTATACATGAGTAGTATACGCACGAGCATGCTTACTAAGTATTATTAATCTCGTTATGTGGTGCTATGACTTTAGTAGTTGACCCTTGAGACATGAATTTGATTAGCTTAAGGCCACCAACATGAAAATCATATAACTTTGAAGTGGATATAGAATGAGCATGCTAGGTTTCAAACTTGAGTTAGTAACCTTATAAACATGAATACATGATGAACATAGTAGCCTTGCATGATTAGCTTAAGCATGACAAGGATTTTGGGAAATAAAACTTACAAAGTTTGAAGGTCAGATGATTGAACCTTATAGTAGGCTTACATTGTTATCATAAGTTATAAAATAGAGTCTAAATGATGCCTTGAATGTTTATTAATGTAATGATGATATAAAACCCGGAATTGATAAATTTTTCTAAGGTTTGCAAAACGTAAGAATAATATAGATCATGTATCTATGAGCTTTAAATACGTGTCGAACACATAGTGAGTCGACTGTGTGATAAAGGTATATGAATATTGATATTAAGAATGGCTAAGGTATACCTATTCATATCTAGCTATTATAAGAGTATGATAAGAAAGTGAAACGAAGGTTCTAAGAACCAAGTTAGAAAATAATGTAATAATTGTTAGTATGTTGAGAATGTATGGATGTGTATAACTGACGAGTGTGAATCCATGATTATATAACTGTAGGATTACACGAAGTGCAGATATCTATAAGCAGTTAAGTCATAGTTGTTAAACTACGAACCAGGCAAGTCTTTCAGTTCCTATTTGATATATGAATTCTATAACTGTTAATTGAGTTATATTATGTTATGAAAATGTTGATGTATATATGTGAACTTATATATGAACTGTATGTGAGATATGTATGAGATTGAAAGTTGATCATTGATGATATGCTTGTTATATGAGAAGTAATATGCGTAGTAAACATAAATTGATTATAAATGCATGAACTGAGTATGATGTTATATGCTATATGATGCATGAAAACTGTTAGAATTGCTGAGTTGTCGAGCTCACTCTTGCAAATAACCACTTTTGCAGGTTAAGGACTCACGGTAAACTTACGTGCTACTTGATTGATAAAGTTCAATAGTATCACAAGGAGATTATTATTTTGTTGAAGTTATTATTTTGAACCATGTTTAAGGTTCTAGGAGATGTACATGATAGTGGTTACAACGATTGCTACATGTTGTGTTGTATAGATTTATTAGTAATACATAGAGGATATCGAGTTGAGATGTAAAAATTTGTACAGTAATTCAAATTAAGTGAATCATAATATAGTTTGATTCAAGGATATGTAATTGATTCAAGTTATGAAAATCAATAAAAGATTCTATTCAAAGAAGATTGAAAAAGTTTAAATTATTCTGTATTTTTATAACATCGAATATGATGTAAGGCAGGAATGGTAAATGACCGAGATCGGAACTCATTAAAGTTCGGGGTCATTATATAGATCCTGGAAATGGAAAGAATTTATATTCTAAATTATAATAAAGCGAAGTTTTATTCTTTAAGTTATGAATAAAAGATGTAATAGTTTGACGATAGTAGTATCGTGACTGCACCGGATCCGAGGTTCGAAGGGACCCGGATTTGGGGACGTCACAGGTTGGTATCAGAGCTGTAGGTTATAAATTTAGGGAAGTGTACCTTAGACTATAACCTGAGAGAGGGAAAGATAAAGATTAAAATATATACGTAAAGATTCAAAAAAGAATCTTGAAGTATCTAGAGAATGAGAATCAGGAGTTACCTAACTCCGGTAATAAAAATGTTAAGACGATGTCTATTGGATGAATATGACAAAGATAATGAGAATGAACTCGAATGGAGTTTAGTTGATAATGGGAAAGAACCCTAAGGTAAATCGATGATCACAACGTGATCAGATTGAGTTATGAAATGATAGATAGTCTGTAACGACTAAGTGTGTATAGCTTGATGCTATAGAGAATGTATTATGATATGGTACGAGATGAACTCATGAGGAGTTGTATATGATGAACATAGAAAGTTCGTAATGAGCAAAGAGCAAGTTAAGAGTAAGATAGAGTTAAGTGTTGAATTTCTATTGAAGGCTCATGTAATGGCTTAGTTATACAAACTTTTGTATGGGCAGAGATTTTGTGCTTGCACTGAGTGCATCACATTGATAATCGTTGGAATGTTGGTGTCGCGCTATCATTATACATATGGCGGAAAGGTAATTCTTTTGTCATGTTTATTCTGATTGATAGAAGTTTCTAAGATTAAATTAGATAATATTAAGATTATGTGCGAGTTCTTAAAACTCATACCTATGACAAGTTTGTGACTCATAATCATATGAATTTTTTTGAGCACCTCAGCGTATGTACAGTCCCTGATTGGTTCTTGGATTACGTATTGCTAGGACAAGTTCCTAAAATCGTATTATTGTGGTAAGTTCCTGAACTTCCATGGTGTGGTAAGTTCGATGAACTATACTGGGAATAGATATATTATATATCTAGTATTAAGAGTTTTGATATAATAAGCATTGATTGTATAAAATATTGATAGAATGATGAAACAATGGAGTAAGAGATTGCAGTTGATGGAGAAATTTGGATTTTTTTCTAAATCTTCTAGCTACGCTAGATTTTCAAAATTTATTGATTTCGTGCTAGTGTTTGCACTTCAATTTTCTTGAGAAAACATTGGGTCAGATGACTGAATGAGTTTTAAAAACAATACCGTTATTCGTATGTCTATGCTATTTGTTTCGGCTAAGACAAAAATGATTTGAAAATCTTTCAAAACTTATTTTGACCATATACATCATTTGATATGGTGTAGAATGGTAAATGATGGAGTCATCAATGCAATCAAACCTAGTGTCCGGAGCGATCGTAAGATCGTCTGTCCATGATGGTATGATGTAGTATGATAAAGTCATAAAATGACAGAATTTTCAACGTACGACTGAGGTGGTACAGAATCATGAAGTCATAAAAGAATTTTTGGTTTTCGTTTGAACTATGAAAAAGGTCAATTAGGTGGATTAATATGTTTCGATTGATGTCCGGATTGTTGATAAAAGTCTAAGCTATTTGATTCGGTTAGACGACTGTTAGAGAATAATTATGAAATTCAAGCATTCTTGTGTATTTATGCCAAACCAGATTGCTCTGATGCGGATTTAGATGTTGAAAAGCTGAGGTGAACAACCCTATAAAGGGGACATGTTTTCGGGGATAATGGTTCCGAACGTAACTCATATAGTCGTTACAACACATTACGTTGTGGCCCAACGTAGTGGTACAATAGGACGGCCACCTAGAGTACGCGTAGAGGGTGTTTTCAGTCTTTGTGATTGATAAACACTCTGGTTTGCAGTGTGAAGAATTATGCTGAAGCATTAGTAAACCTGAAGAAAAGTTCACGGTCTTGTGTGACCCCTCAGCATAATTTGGAATCTGAGTTATTCATACTACTTCCCGATTATTAAAAAATCGTGGAAGATTCTTGTTCTTCTGAAGGATGAATGTAGTAAGTAGAATGTTCCTTAGAAAGGAGAAAATGGTAGAATGCGATTGAGAAGGTTATAATAATAAAACTTCCGAAAAGAGAATGAATAAAATTGTTCAAGAGAATATGTAATATTCAGAATAGCACAGAGTAGAGGAGGTTTCGGTGATTCCGAGGACGGAATCCTTATAAGGGGGAGAGGATGTAAGAACCCGAATTTTCAGAAATTATTAATAATAAGAATTTAATAAATAAAATTCTTAAAGCATGAGATGGGTTCGAATAAGAATATATATATGTGATATGAGGTATGTAGTATTGTGTTACATAGGGTAATATGAACTATGTATTATGTGATTTTGTGTTTAATAAATATATTATTAATATATATTTGTTAATAAAGAGGCAAATTATTGGGAGTGAGAAGACGGATAAGAATTATCTATCGATATTAAATAATTTATAGAATTTTTTTATCATAGTAAGTTGGTGACATTAAATATCTTTGACGAATAAGCACCATCTTCTTGAGTATATATGCTAGTGACGAGTATGATTGTAATATAAATTATTATTAGTGCTTAAGCTATTTATAGATGGAGTGAGATAGTAAAGCATGAATTAGTTGGTTAAGGAAATTAACTAATAAGTATAAATATTGGTTAATCGAATAATATATAGCCTTGTGTGGCAATGGTAAGGAATGAGAAAGAACTAGTTCACTTACATAATACGGTGAATTAATATTTGTGTTTAACCTAAGAAAAATAAAATGAATATTTTGATATTATTAATATATTACATAGTATTGTAATATATAATAAGGTTAATAAGTGGAAGATAAGTAAGTAATCAAGGAAGGGAACCAATATATTTATAAATAAATATTGATTAGAGACGGAGGTATTATATTAATAATTATAATATGGCTAAGAGAAAATATTAAAGAAATTATTTTGGAGACAATTTATTGAAAGGGAAGAGAAATAAATATTGTATATTTCTGATAAAGGATATTAAAATAATTTTTATTATTAAATTATTTTAATAAAAGAGGGAATGTTATTTTTAATAATAATAATACCTTATTTGTTTTTGTATGAGGTAATAGGTATGATTAATTAATATGGTAAATATATTAAAACATATTTGCTATATGTAAATAAATTGATGGAAATAATTTACTATAATAGAAAATAAACTTATTATCTATTTTCTATATATAATAGGTGTACATGTGTGGTACATGTAGCTATTTCAAAAATGCTTAGATATTATATTTAAATAATATCTTAAAAAAATGAGTAAGTCACTTTATTGTGATTAATGCGTCTATTGGAGAAAATGTAATAAGAACATTTTATATCATGTTATGACAGAGTACATAATTCTTATAATAGCAATGTATTTCCAAGAGAGTTTAATTTATAAAAGAAAACTAAGTTATTTTAATAACTTGAGATACTATATTACCATAAGTGTTATAAATAATATTTGAATATTTCTATTGGCGATATATTTATATATGTGAACCTTGTGATTTAATAGTTCTAAGTAAATTGAACATGTGGTGGGTAAGTAATGTGGTGGAAATGAATAAGTGTTGAGAATGAAAATAAGCTTAATGTAAGCTTGTGAGATATGTCTAGTGTGGCAAAGTAGTAGAATGAGCATTCATTAAATAATTTAATGAATGAATAATTAAAGGAATTAATTAGTATTATTATGTAAATTAATTTCTATAGCAATGATATGAAATGGAGTGTAACACTTCAAGGTAGCTATGTAATATAGAAACTATATGATAAAATGAGGAGAGTCACATGGATTACATGAATAATGTGACGAATTGTTATGTACATTAGAAATGTACCTTGTACAACGTTATCTTAGACTAAATAAATCATAATTATTTCAAGAAGTAAATATAATTGAAATAATGAAGTCTGTAATAATGTGAAGTGATAATACTCAATTCAATCATAATTTGATATTATCAAAATATACATGGAAAATTATGGGTTGAGAATACTCAACTAAATTATATGTAACCCAATTAAAATATTAATTTAACCAATGTACATAAAGTACATTATTATACACATGGGTATACTTTTTATATGTGGGTGTACATATATGTAGATTTGTGTATATGTGACATAACGTTATTAGTGTAGCAAGATTAAGTTGTTAAAATTGACTTAATAAGAAATAAACCTATGTATGCTTGCATGAAATTGCTAAAGCTGAGTAAACAAAAGGCTTGTCCCAATTAGATAGTCCCATTGCTCTTCACACGTGAATAGGCCTTTGGCCTAGCCTATATCTAAGTCTCAAACTCAGTGAATTGCAAATGGTAGTGATGATGAAAGGGGAGTGGGCATCATGATGGAATCCACCAACTATCAACAACTCTCCCTTGACCAATGTATTCTTATCATTCCCGTTGGTTTGAAATGTTGGAGAATAGCAATGTCTGTGTAATGCATTGTCTATAAATGGAGCTCACTTCTTCTCATCTCTAATTGCTGAAATTTCTATTAAGTAGAGCTTGTGTGAGAATTGAGAGTAAGTATATATATATATATATATATATATATATATATCATAGTAGCTTATATCACAATTAGCAGAGGCAGCATTTTTGTTCTTCACTCTTGAATTTCTAACTTCTTAAATTATGCATGATTATATGATAATTGGGTTAGAATATGGTGGTTAAGTGTTATATAGGCTATTGTATATGATAGAACTGTAATATAACTGGATTAGAATCGATTCGTGAAAGAATTTGAGTTGGGCTAAGATTCTGCCGTTGCAGCCTGTGTCTGTTTCTGGCTGGAGCCCTGCGCAGCTGCGCCAGTTATATACTGGCAAGCGGCGCAGCTGCGCCGGTACCAGATGCTGACTTTTGTTTTCTGCAACAACCTGCAATGTGATAACTTGTTGGTACCCTTTGGTCAAGCATGGAAACTGGTATTAACCCATATTATAAGCTTCCTGGTACTACATATATGTCATGGCCATGATAGTATATGTTATGGGATGAAAGGATTTAAAGTTTACAAATAAACTTAGACTTGTTAAAATAAACTTTGACATATACACATTATGTGTATTCTGATTTTGTGAACCCGATAGTATAGTTTATATTGACATGAAATACATGTTTAAAGTGTTAATCACACACTATCATACATTATTGATGAAAAGCTTCATATTTTATAAATGAACTTAGAATTTGATAAAGTGAACTTGTCATGAACATATCATATATGTGTTCTGATATTTGTAGCTTATGTAAATAACTTAGACATGCATGAAATCAAGTTTAATATGTATGGATATGTACCTTGACATAACATGAGCATCATATATGAATATCAGCTATACACGCTTATTCATAGAAAATGAATTTCTAAAGCATAGACTATGTGACTAAAGTATACATGAGTAGTATACGCACAAGCATGCTTACTAAGTATTGTTAATCTCGTTATGTGGTGCTATGACTTTAGTAGTTGACCCTTGAGACATGAATTTGATTAGCTTAAGGCCACCAGCATGAAAATCATATAACTTTGAAGTGGATATAAAATGAGCATGCTAGGTTTCAAACTTGAGTTAGTAACCTTATAAACATGAATACATGATGAACATAGTAGCATTGCAAGATTAGCTTAAGTATGACAAGGACTTTGGGAAATAAAACTTATAAAGTTTGAAGGTAAGATGATTGAACCTTGTAATAGGCTTACATTGTTATCATAAGTTATAAAACAGAGTCTAAATGATGCCTTGAATGTTTATTGATGTAATGATGATATAAAACCCGGAATTGATAAATTTTCCTAAGGTTTGCGTAACGTAAGAATAATATAGATCATGTATCTATGAGCTTTAAATACGTGTCGAACACATAGTGAGTCGACTGTGTGATAAAGGTATATGAATATTGATATTAAGAATGGCTAAGGTATACCTATTCATATCTAGCTATTATAAGAGTATGATAAGAAAGTGAAACGAAGGTTCTAAGAACCAAGTTAGAAAATAATGTAACAATTGTTAGTATGTTGAGAATGTATGGATGTGTATAACTGACGAGTGTGAATCCATGATTATATAACTGTAGGATTACACGAAGTGCAGATATCTATAAGCAGTTAAGTCGTAGTTGTTAAACTACGAACCAGGCAAGTCTTTCAGTTCCTATTTGATATATGAATTCTATAACTGTTAATTGAGTTATATTATGTTATGAAAATGT
The DNA here is from genome assembly GCA_020205555.1 of Panax stipuleanatus. Classification (NCBI taxonomy): domain Eukaryota; kingdom Viridiplantae; phylum Streptophyta; class Magnoliopsida; order Apiales; family Araliaceae; genus Panax; species Panax stipuleanatus. The sequence goes on along the minus strand of CM035116.1, from coordinate 79,467,068 downwards.
TGATGTATATATGTGAACTTATATATGAACTATATATGAGATATGTATGAGATTGAAAGTTGATCTTTGATGATATGCTTGTTATGTGAGAAGTAACATGCGTAGTAAACATAAATTGATTATAAATGCATGAACTGAGTATGATGTTATATGATATGTGATGCATGAAAACTGTTAGAATTGCTGAGTTGTCGAGCTCACTCTTGCAAATAATCACTTTTGCAGGTTAATGACTCACGGTAAACTTACGTGCTACTTGATTAATAAAGTTCAATAGTATCGCAAGGAGATTATTATTTTGTTGAAGTTATTGTTTTGAACTATGTTTAAGGTTCTAGGAGATGTACATGATAGTGGTTACAACGATTGCTACATGTTGTGTTGTATAGATGTATTAGTAATACATAGAGGATATCTAGTTGAGATGTAAAAATTTGTACAGTAATTCGAATTAAGTGAATCATAATATAGTTTGATTCAAGGATATGTAATTGATTCAAGTTATGAAAATCAATAAAAGATTCTATTCAAAGAAGATTGAAAAAGTTTAAATTATTCCGTATTTTTATAACATCGAATATGATGTAAGATAGGAATGGTAAATGACCAAGATCGAAGCTCATTAAAGTTTGGGGTCATTATACAGATCCTGGAAATGGAAAGAATTTATAATCTAAATTGTAATAAAGCAAAGTTTTATTCTTTAAGTTATGAATAAAAGATGTAATAGTTTGACGATAGTAGTATCATGACTGCACGGGATCCGAGGTTCGAAGGGACCCGAATTTAGGGGCGTCACAACTGCAATCAGAGAGTCAAAGAACCTGCATGAGATGACTGTTCAACCACTCTATGGAAACCTTCTTACCTACGAACTAGAGCTGACTCAATGAGCAGAAACTCTATCAGAAGGAAGAAAGAAGGATAAAGGAGTTGCTCTTAAAGCTAAAGAAGAAATTTCCAAATCTCATAATGAAGATGAATCTGACTCTGAGGATGATGATGTTAATGATGAAACTGCAATGTTGGTCAGAAGATTTATAAGGTTCATGCTCAAAGGGAGAAGCAGCAAACCTAAAAGATTCAACAATAGTAGCAGTCAGGAGAAGATCAATGATCTATGCTACAACTGCAAGAAGTCTGGTCATTTCATTACCAACTGCAATAAACCTATCAGAGAAGAGCTGAAAAGAAAGTCAAATCCAAAGAAGGAGCTCAAAGGCTACAAAAAGAATAAGAAGAAAGACAAAGGTCTTGTAGCAGGAAGTTCATGGAGTAACTCAGACAATGACACCAATGCTGAGTCTGAAGATGATGAAGCACCTCAAAAAGCCAACCTATGTGTGATGGCCAAAGATGCACTCAGCAGGAAAAGTGCTGAAGCAGTCATAGACAAGGTATTTGACTTCAACTCTCCTGATAAAGATATTGATGATTTAAGAACTGGCATTCGTGACATGTCAACTGATCTATATCAAAATATGAGATGGTTAAGAGTTCTATCTAAAGATTATTTTGATCTTCAAAAGGAGAAAGAGAAAGTTCAGAAAGAGCTGGAAGCAACTCTACTAAGTTCTGACTCTCTCTCTAAGTTTGAAGTTGAGAATAAAATCTTGAGAGAGACCAATGAACTGAGCATACAAAGAGAGTCAAAGCTAACCTCTAAGATTGAGGAGTTAGAAAAGACTATCTCTACATGGAATAGGTCTTCTTCATCCATGGACTCCCTGATCTCCAGTCAGAGAAGTGTCTCTGACAAAACAGGTTTAGGGTTTGGGGAATCTATCCCAGAACCAAGTGTGGAAAAGGTTAAGGACACTTACAGCAACAATGCTTCTAACCTAAATAGAAGCATTGTATTTATGAAATCCACACAAAAGGATGAACCAGTGCAACCTTACTCTTCAGATCCAAGCCATGTCCCTAGACACAACGGATCTCATGTTGGCTTAGGGCTCAGAAAGAAGAAGAGTAACTCAGTCACCACTGACCAACCTCGTAGAATCGTAGAGTCAGGAAAAACTGACTCCATGAATCAACTTGGAAGAAATCGTGGTGTTGAGGTTAACTCAGCACAAAACGTGAACCCCAAGGCAACATGGAAAAAGAAGATGCAATATAAAGGTAAGGCCAACAAATACCCACACAAGTCCAAATGAAGAAAGAATCCACACACACACAAACATGAATTATATTAGATGATTTACATGTGGAAGATTTGGTCATAAAGCTGCATTATGCTTTTATACCACTGTGCATGGGAGGCCCAAAGTCAAGTAGATTTGGGTTCCCAAGGGTACTAACATTTCAGGACCCATGCTAGTCTGGGTACCAACATGAAAGCTGAATCTGTCTGCAGGAAATGAGCACCACAATTACAACATGGTATCTAGACAGTGATTGCTCAAGGCATATGACCGGGAACAAAGCCCTCCTGTCTAACTACACAGAGAAGGAGGGACCAACAGTTATCTTTGGAGATAACAGCTCTGGCAAGACGAAAAGTTATGGTTCAGCTGGAAATGGTACTGTGTCCTTTAGCAAAGTGGCTTATGTAGATGGGCCAAAGCACAATCTTCTCAGCATCATCCAACTCTGCGATAAAGGTCATCAAGTCACATTTCTCAACAACCAGTGTTTAGTCAGAGATCTAGAGACATCCTTTATCAAGTTGACAGGAACAAGAGAAGGAAATGTCTACACTGTCAACCTTGCTCAGCTAAGCTCTGATGAGACAGTATGCTTTCTAGCTAAAGCCTCTGAAGAATTAAGTTGGCTTTGGCATAGAAGGTTATCTCATCTCAACTTTGAGAGTATGTCAAAGCTGGCCTCCAAAGATCTGGTAGCAAGTTTACCTAAGTTCAGCTTCATCAAAGAAAGACCATGCAATGCCTGCCAGCTTAGAAAGCAAACAAGGAGCTCATTCAAAGGCAAAGCAGTCAACTCAATTGACAGGCCCCTACAATTACTTCATATGGATCTTTTCGGGTCAACCCAACTGTGAGCCTAGGAGGAAAGAGATACTCATTGGTTATAGTGGATGACTTCACCAGATTCATATGGGTGTTCTTTCTTACTTCTAAAGATGAAACAAGCTCCCAACTGATCAAGCTGTTCAAGCTGGCAATGAATGAAAAGGAGAGACTATCAAGGTTATAAGAAGTGATCATGGTAAAGAGTTCGACTTCTCAGAAATGGAACAGTTCTGTTCAGACAATGGCATCAGCCATAACTTCTCAGCAACACGAACTCCTCAGCAAAATGGAGTAGCTGAAAGGAAGAACAGAACACTTATAGACGCAGGAAGAACTCTACTAGCGGCAGCTCATCTGCCTGAATACTTCTGGGCAGAAACCATCAACACTGTGTGCTACACACAGAATAAATCTCTTGTACACTCTACGTTGAAGAAGACTCCCTACGAGCTGTGGAAAGGATGAAAGCTAAATGTCAGTTACTTCCATGTGTTCGGCTATTCATGCTACATTCTCAACAATGGGAAGCAATACCTGACTAAGTTCCAACCCAAGTCAGATGAAGGAATCTTCCTTGGATATGCCACAGATAGCAAAGCTTATAGAGTGTTCAACAAGAAGACATTAAGTGTTGAAGTCTCGATCCACATTATCTTTGATGAAACAGACTCAGACAAGTCTGCACCACAAAACACTATGATTAACGATACAGACACCACGAATGAGGTGGTCGAGCCCAACACTATGACCGTAGTTCCTGAGGGAAGTATCGTAGTGTCCGAAGAAGAAATCATAGAGAGAGATGCACCAGACGACGATTCTGATCAACCTGAACCAGAAGTCAATCTTGAAGAGTTCAAACAAAAAGGCACCAGAACAGATGTTCCAACAGGGAACAGATGGGCAAGAGATCACACTCAAGATCTGATCATTGGTGACCCAAATCCCAGAATCAGAACAAGATCTGCAACTCAGAATTAGTGTTTCTATTTGAGCTTTTTGTCTCAAATAGAGCCCAAGAAGATAGAAGATGCAAGCTGGATTGAAGCCATGCAAGAGGAGCTGAATCAATTCGAAAGAAGCAAAGTCTGGAGATTGGTTCCAAGACCAAAGAATCACCCTGTCATTGGAACCAAATGGGTCTTCAGAAATAAGATAGATGAAGATGGGGTGATCACAAGGAACAAAGCAAGACTAGTGGCCAAAGGTTATTCTCAAGAAGAAGGCATTGACTATGATGAGACCTTTGCACCAGTTGCCAGACTTGAAGCAATCAGAATATTCCTTGCATTTGCTGCACACATGAGGTTCAAGGTCTTCCAGATGGATGTCAAGAGTGCATTCCTAAATGGTGAACTTCAAGAAGAAGTATATGTGGAACAACCCCCAGGTTTTATCAATCCAACCCTCTCTAATTATGTCTATAGATTAGACAAAGCCTTATATGGACTTAAACAAGCACCTAGAGCATGGTATGAAACACTAATAACTTTTTTATTGAAAAAAGATTCACTAGAGGTAGAGTAGACACTACACTATTTCTTAGGAAGCACAAAGATAAAGTTTTACTAGTTCAAATATATGTATATGATATTATCTTTGGTTCTACTGATGAAAATCTGTGCAAGAGATTTGCCAAGCTTATGCAAAGCAAGTTTGAAATGAGCATGATGGGTGAGCTGAACTTCTTCCTTGGACTGCAAGTGAAGCAATCTGATGAAGGTATCTTCATTAACCAAGCCAAGTGCATCAAAGACTTACTTAAGAAGTATGGCATGGAATCAGCCTCTCCCATGAAAACACCAATTGCTCCAGCAACTAAGCTTGACAAAGACGAGAAAGGTAAAAGTATTGACATTACTCAATACAGAGGTATGATAGGCTCCCTTCTCTATTTAACTGCCAGTAGACCAGATATAATGTTTGCAACATGTATATGTGCTAAATTTCAAGCTAATCCTAAGGAATCACACTTAACTGCTGTAAAAAGGATTTTCAAGTATCTTAAAGGTACACACTACTTGGTTCTATGGTATCCAAAGGAGTCCTCCTTTGAACTGACAGGATACTCAGATGCTGACTTTGTAGGATGCAAAATAGATTGAAAGAGTACCAGTGGCACTTGTCAACTACTAGGAAATAGACTAGTGCCCTGGTTCAGCAAGAAGCAAAACTCAGTATCAACTTCAACAGCTGAAGCTAAATATATTGCTGCAGGCAGCTGCTGTGCTCAAATCCTATGGATGAAGAATCAGCTAGCAGACTATGGGTTTGATTTTAAATCTATACCTATACATTGTGATAACACAAGTGCCATAGCAATAACTCATAATCCTGCTATGCATTCTAGGACTAAGCATATAGAGATAAGATATCATTTTATTAGGGATCATGTTCAAAATGGAACTATATCCTTGCAATATATCCCTACTGAAAATCAACTTGCTGATGTGTTTACAAAACCCTTAGACGAATCCAAATTTAATAAGCTAATAAGTGAGTTAGGTATGTTAAATCTACAACCATGAATTTTATGCTCTAGATTGATGCTAACCATGCAGATAATAAGGCTAAGTCAAAATCGTAGAGATGACTAAGAGAGACTATAATCATGGAGTGTTCCAGACAAGGAAGGATAGCTCACTACGATGACAGCATAACTCAGTCCAAGCAACCCTTTTGATAAGCGCCTCAGGGATAAACCTGATCCTTAGCATATGTCTAAGAGGTTGGCCCGTCCTGAGCTACCTTAACTTGGAAGGATGTTACCTCAGATTTCTTCGAAAATTGTAGAGTCATCGGCCATGGAGCAGATCTAGCTAAAGAACTCAATAATCGTGCAGTGGTTCTCGGCAATCGTAGTCCTCTCATAAGGACTCACTAGCTCTGGGGGAGCTAAGGGTAGAATCAAACTTTTCACATGACTTAAAACCGTGGAGTCCTGCAGAACTCGACAAGTGTCCCACTATGCAAAACTTATGGAGGGAAGTTATAAATCAATTTTAAACTGTCATTTGTCAGTTTACTTTTTGAATTCCAAATGCTTATATATATATATATATATATATATATATATATCTCAAACGAAACCCTAAGTTTCAGAAAGCTAAGCAACTTTGTTCGTCTCAAGATACTCAATCAACATCAATGGCTGCTTCTAAAGTTGTTTAGGGTTACCAACTGTGCTTTGACGGGTTCAAAGATGCTGGCCCAGAAATTCACAAAGTTCTTTCACTACTGAAGAAAGCTGGACTCGAAGAAGCTCTAAGCACCCGCACCCTAATTTATACGAAGCTGGTGAAAGAGTTCTATAGCAATGGAGTCGTTGACGGAGACTCCATCCTCACCAAAGTCAAGGGCGTGCAGATTCGACTCAACTACGAAAGCATAAACCTAGCCCTAGGTTTCAACAATGAAGGTCTTCCGTCATTAGAAAGAATCGACTTCCATGAAGGTCTGAAAAAGTTGCGCTACTCAAAGATTGAAGGAAAGAGTGGCTACAAGAAGAAATAGTTTCCCCAAAAATATGAGTTCCTTGCTGATATTGTTGGAAAATGCATATGTTGCAAGGGCTCTGGCCACGATTCTGTCAATGAGAAGCAACTAAAGCTCATGACAGCCATCCTGTACAGAGTTCAACTTAATTATGGAGCTCTACTGATGGAATGGTTTGAGAAATGGATGGAAAGCCCCAAAAAGACTAAGAGCACTGCGAAGATGCCCTATGGAAGGTTTATCAGCATCATTCTAGAGGCTACTCTGGGGGACAGGATTGAAGACAAAGAAGGTGTTTCTATTGTTCCTAATAGAAAGATGACCTAGCAGTTGTTCCTGAATTAAAAGAGAAACCCTGCAGAGAATGTGAAGATGATGTCTGCAACCTTATCTACTGTGAAGGAAGTTGAGGAAGATGAAGAGGTAAACCAAGAAGAATATATAGCTCTGGTTAGAAAGAGTAAGGGGAAGAAGAAGGTGAATGAAGGTAAGCAAGTGGTTGAGGAGCCCCAAGACTCAACCACTGATGCACTCCAAGTGGGTACTGGTGTTGATATGGAGTTCAAAAACTTTACCACTGATAGAGTTATCACTCCTAAATCACCAGAGGAGGTTCTGAAAGAGAAGAAGAAGAAGAAGAAGAGGGAGACAAGTGAGGACAGGGCTGAAGGGAGCTCTGAGCCTCAGCAGAAAAAGAAATGCAGCCACAGAATAAGAAAGTCTTCACTCACTACGATTGTGGAGTCCTCGCCAATCGAAGAGTCCAGATTGGCTGCCACTGCAGAAGGAAAAGTTGAAACAGCCTCTCAGCCTGAACAAACTCTAAGGGCTGAAGCTGAAGAAGGTACACAGGTTGTGCCCAAACCAAAGAAGAAGATGAAGAAGTTGGTTAAGAAGTATGTTCTTACCAATGAAGAAATATTGAAAGAAGATGACAGAAGAAAAGCTGCTGAAAAGGCTGAACAGACTACTGAGCCTCAAGCATTTGGTCCAATCCCTGAAGAGACCAGAATCATTGAAGATGTGATAGCTTACATCAGAGATGCAGACAACACTGTTGCACCTGATCAGGCTATAAATCAAGCTGATATAGAGATGCCTGAAACTGGTGCTCGTGCTGATGAAGCTTAAGAAGAAGAAATGGCCGACTCTGAAAGGATTGTGCCAGAAACAATAGTAATAAGCCCTGATGAAGCTACTGTTCATACTGCTGAAATGCAGGAAGAAGAAGAGATGCCAGAACCAAGTGTTGCTAATAAAGTATAGGCTGAAGTTACTGTTCATTTTGAAGAGGTTATGGTAGAAGATGTGACACAGTCAGAAGAAAAAGGGCTATAAGTACCTGAAGTGAGCCCTAATGCTGAAAAAGAGACTCTAGAAACTCCTGTTCAAGAAAGTGCTACAGCTGAGGGGGAGCTACCAAAAGAAAATCTTGAAGTTCCCTCAGTTAATAATGAATTCATAGAGTCTACTGCTGCAGAAATGGTGAATATTGCTGATGATGATGTGATGAATGATGTGGTGGAAATTTATGATGAAGATAATGATAAAGAAGAGGAGGATGAACTTGAGATCCTATATGTGGGACAAGATAGAGAAAGGACAGCTAACTATAATCAGTTGTTCAATTACTTGCCCATAATGTCATATCATATAGCCATGATTCTCAACTCCCGGGATCACATATTCTGGACATTCAAGGCATAGCCAGCAATTTCAGTGCTTGCCTATGGATTTCCAAGAGAAAGGAGGTTTGCTCAGAAGCTGATCATAAATGAGTCAGCTTCTAACCTGAGCTAAAGGTATACATAACTCCCCTCTCATTCATTAACAACCATTCTCCATCATCCCATTTCAATCAATTCTACGAATTGCCCAAATGGTTGGAAATGGTCCTGCATCCACTCAATCAGTTTCCAGTTATAGAGTCCCAAAACTCTATGGCTGATGAACCAAACAACCAACTTATTCTCGTAGAGCCAACTGTTAATGATCCAATGGTGATTGAGCACATCACAAGATTAGTCGAAGAAATGTATGCAAGCTCAACCATTGAGACACGAACTCTGGACGACACACTATTATTCGCACCTACTGATCAACCTGACACTGCAATCGTAGAGTCTCCAGAATAGCTCAATGAACCAGAAACACAAACCCCTGAACCAAACACTACGCCCATACAGCAAACACAAACACCAATCACCCAAACAGATATTCCCTCATCCTCCAACAACGAATATTTCGACATGACACTTGCCCACGCAAGTATGTTAAGGAGAGATGAACACACTACGACTACCCCTCCTCCTCCTCCTGAGACACAATGAACTCTCGATCAATTGTCTCTAATACCAACAAAGGAAGAGCTGACTGAAACATTAAGCCAAATGGGTGCAGAGTCTGGAGAGATTCTTGAAGCACACTCCCTAGCGCTTCACATGAGATTCGACCATATAATCGAATCAGTCAAGCCTCTTCCAGGGAACTTGGCAACTGAACTATCAAAGAAGCTAAGGGAGATTGTCAAGGAAATGGCTGAATGCTCAGTAAAAGAGATGTCATTCACTTTGCTGCAACGAAGAAGCATAAGGAGGCTACGGAGATCATGCAGAAGACTCAGCAATCTCAAAATGAGCTGATGACCAAACAGATTTCAGAACTGCGTATCTCTCTACAACAATTCCAAGCCTACAGTTTTACTCAAATTAATTAGAATAACAACGCAATGAAGCGGCTTCAGCAACAAAGAAGACAAACTGAGGCTCTAGTCGAGGAAAATCATAGTGACATTGCACTCAACCGCTCTCAGATGCATGAGCTGGTGGAAGGTGTCAAGCGTCTCTCTGACCCTTGATGCTGACATAAAGGGGGAGAATAATGAGCAAGGAGATAGAAGAGGCAGAGGCAGCAGAGGTGGAAGGCAAAGGCAAACTCACATTCAACCACCTCCTCAGCAGGGAAGGCAAAGGCAAACTCAAATTGGTCAATCGTAGGGTGGCAACTCCAGGAGTCCAAGTTATCAGCCTCCACGATCTGATCAACAGCAACTGCAGCGTCCTCTCATGGCTGAACCTATTCAAAGGAGTCAAGGTCAAGCTTCTGGCTCATAAGGTATATCCTCTACTGGTCTTAACATGCCAGTTGGAGATCATGCCTTTATGACCAGACATGATTATCAAGAACCTCTGACTCGAGAAGAGCTAGAGGACATTTCATGGAGAGATGAAGCCTCAAGGAGAAGAAGAGCTGAAGAGCATGCCAAACCTCCAAGGAATAAGAGGCAAAGAAGATAGAGATAAGTCTAAGCTTAACTGTATATTGATGTTTCTATGCTAGATTGTAATATCTTTTCAAACATCAATAAATTCATACTTATTCTCTAGAAATTTCAGTTGCTCAGTGAAACACTAAGCCATATTTACTTTCTAGCACTCTGCATTTAGAAAATGATGCATTGATCCAAATCTCCTTGATTATGTCAACATCAAATAGGGGGAGATTATTGAGAATTGCATATTCAAATTTGATATTGAAAGTAAATATAAATGCTTAAGTGTAAAGTCCTTCAATGATCATATGTACAAGGACTTAGATGATAGATTAAAATTGTTAGGTTGATCTGTGCTTTAATGCTTATCATTCTGTAAATGAATGTATAGAAGAAGGATCAAATCTGTTAGGTTGATCTACTTTGAGATGTAACTGTTAGGCTTGACAGAATCGTAGTCTGTCGAAAGCCAGTCTGCAGAGCCCAAGGCAGAATCGTGGAGCTTAAATAAAGATGTCCAGAATCGTAGTCTGCCCTTGGAAGCCACACTGAGAATCATGGAGAAGATCCGAGCGCCTGCTGAGCTAAGTCAAGAATCGCAGTGTGCTCTCGAAATCGTGGAGTCGGCAAGACAAGCAAGCAGGAATCGTAGTTTTCCAAAGAGCTTAAGAGGAATCGTAGTGTCCTCTACGATTAAGTCTGAGTCAAGCCTGTGCAAGCCAACACACAACGATTATGGTACAATGACCATAATCGTAGTGTTCCTCCAGTCAGCATCAAAGTTCGTAGTTCTGATGAAGGGAGGAAGATCAACAAATGAAGAAAGGCTTATAGCCGTTGACAAATTGATGGTCCCAATGATTCCATATTCATCCATAGTCCAAATCAAAGAATCTAAGAAAAGGACTAAACCGCTTGCTGAAAACATCTTTTTAGGTGTTAGGTGAGATTGCAGTCTGCTTGTGTCAGTGGGCCAGTCGGCTGTGCAGCAGGAAAGTAGGATGTCAACATCAACTGCATATAATTGTTTGAAGCATTAAATGCTACAACGGATGCATTCAAACGGAAATATTTTGAATGACTCTTTTATAAGGAAATCAGACAAGGATTCAGACTAAGCAAGCAAGTCAACAAAAAGAAAGAATATCAAGAGAAAAGCTCAAGAACACTCAACGATCAACTCTACCATCCTAAAAGAGGAAAGCTTGATTTGCTACTCAGTTCTTCAGAACTGATGCTTAATTACAACTGAGTAGCACACTCTAGAATACAACTATCAACTCAAGTGAAGTTCCAAGTCAGAAGGACTTGAAGAGTTCAAGAGTGAACTAAGAGAAGTACCAAGTCTGCTGGACTTGAAGAGTTCAAAAGTGAACTATGAGAAGTTCCAAGGCTGCTGGCCTTGAAGGAATCTAAGTGATTTAAGTTGTAAAAGATACCCTTAGTGGATTTCCTACTCGTGGAGTAGAAGAGTGGACTAGGAGCCTTGTGTGCTCTGAACCACTTAAAACCCTTGTGTCTCTTTGTCTCTCATTAACTGCCATAACTGCTATATTTGTTATAATTGCTATAATTGCTTATCAAACCATAACTGCAATATCTTAAAGGGAAAACAAACATATATTCCGCTGCTGTCAGTATATTCAATACTGACAAAGTATTTTAAACAAACAAATTTTAAAATATCTATTCAACCCCCCTTCTAGATAACTAACGTGCCTTTGGGAACTAACAGCACGCATCGTAATAAGCGATAATACAACATATGAAATGAATAAAAGAAAAGACAACATCATATATATCTCAAATAAAATACATTAGTTTTATACATACATCACTGTCATACCTATAATACATGTGAAAACTAAAAAAAAAAAGTACAGGATAATGGGGCACATACGCCCAATATCTAACAAAGGCCTATAGAATAATATCTATATCATCTAGGAAGGTGCTGGAATCATCAAACTGATCAACTTGAGCCAGATCATCCTGAGTGGGCATACCCTACATTTCTGGGCAGTAATGCACATCCTGCGTATCCTAATAATGAGGCATGTCCTGCGCATCTGAGCGATAGTCAAAAGGGCCCTCTCCATCAGCAAAGCCACCAGTACTTGATGGTCCAGCCTCATGTCCCTAGGAATCAAAAGTACCAGCCAGTGAAGGATCTCCTTCCAAATGGCGATAATACATCGACATCATCTCTAGCTAATAGGTCAAATCTACAATCTGGGACAGATGAGAAGGCTCCCGAATGCATGTTATCCAATCGGTCATCACAATAGACCCTGAAACCATATCTCCCAAGAACTGGGTAGCCCTTGTCTGAGCTCCAATAGTGCGAGGACGCCACCAAGCAGAGAAGTCATCCGAGGTAATGGGGTCATCTGATAGGTGAAATCCCTCATACCACGCTATAGGAATCTCTGAAATAGGTATAGTCAAAGGCCAAAACCGCTAGGCTGAGGAAGGAAAGGAAGGCGGATCTCCCCAGTGATACACTTGAAAGCACGCTTTCCAAGGTAAAGCTCCTAACCTCCATCAAACAAGAAGGCAATCTGGCAAGTAGACATATAATACTCTGGTCCTGTCGGGAGGCCATCCTCAAAACCCTCTGTCAGGTGTTCTGCAGTATAGGGGACCCACACTACATCAGATGCTGATAACAGCTTTAGCTGGAGGCGGGCCGTGGGTGAAATCCATCGAAATCGTGACCTTTAATAATATGGACTGATTTCATCTATGACCCCGGAGTAGGTATCCAAGCCCAAAATAGTAAGAGGTCGAAGACAAGGAAGCCTCTCGTAAGCCCAGAACTGTCAATTCAAAGAGCACGACATTAGTTATGGGAAAAGACAAATCAAGATTCAAAGAATCATAAATCGGTCAAGATGACTCACCAGAAGAAATGGGTAGAAGCCGAGCCAAGCGTCGGTCACTCCCTCGGAGCGCAATCGCATCCCATAGAGGAATATCGCGAATGTAAAAGAACCCTGGTCGTAGTCTCTAATGCGATCTACGTCCCGAACAGCCCCCACTAAGCTAAAAGGGATAGTGGAGGAGTTGTTAGCAATGAAACAACCCCTCATGATTGTCAGGAACAGACGCTGCAAGATGCGATCTCTCTCCACTAAATCCTCGGGTAAAGGCTCCTGCAAAGTGCCCTGAGCCACATCAACACTCAAAGAACCTGACCGGATACTACGGGCCTTAAAGGCCCGCTTCTAAGGGGGAAAATTGAGAAGGGTGCGAATAGCAGTAGCGGTGATATTAGCCTCCAAAGGCACTCGGTCCCCGACAAACTGCAAATCAGTGATGTACTGCCAATCCATGGGTGTCATCATAACCACATAGTCTAAGAGATGAAGGGACTGGCTCTGATGAAACCACCTCTCAAATAAGGCCCGAAGATAGCCCCAAGGGCAACGACGAGGAGCAATGGTGAAGAAGGCCTAAAAACCCCAAGAATCCACCTGAGTTCGATACTCAAGATGAAGCGACCAGTACAAGGAATACACACTGAACCAGTTACCCCTAGGCTGGGTAAACTCCAAAACTTGCACGGCATTAAGGTTGAAAACTGATTGTTTGCAAGAATGGAGAATTAATGCAAATTCATATGAAAACTTCAGTACCTTGTTCGCACGCAAGTGAACGGACGGATGGCGACTCAAGTCGATAAAGTTGGGAACAGATACCTGGATACCTGGAAGGAATCTAGGCACAGCAGTAGGTGAAGCCTCAGGCTCAGGGACATCACCCTCCTCATCTAAATGGGACCGATCCCCATTAAGAAGATGATGCACTGACTCTGTCAAAAGACAAACCTGGCGGGTAATCCGCGAAATAGGAGTATCTGAGGTAGGCCTCCGAAGGCGGACCCCGGATGAAGCCCTATGTGAAGAACAGCTACTTGGTCTATCAGAATCCATGCCTAAACAATGAGTCCATGGAATTCAAAATAAGATAAGGTATGACTCTTTTAACATGCATTTACGATAACCTAGAGACAAAAGACTCCTAGGGATTTAATTTGGGTCATAGCATCATGCATGTCCTATACGTGTCTTAATAGATGCATACATTATTTTGGCATAAATATCCTAGCATAGCTAAGCATGCATATAGGATCCTATCATTTAACTCATGATTTTTTTTTGCCAGAGTTTCCTCTATAATATGGACTATCCACATGCATGTAAGCATGTATTAAACCACCCTATGAGGGTATACCATCACGACCAAGCAATTAAATACCAATTTAAATAGTTTTTCTAATGCATTGTCAGAATACATGTCTAGACTACTATTAAAGAAAAATATACTGCATCCATACAGTTCATACTGTTGATATGTAAGCATGGATTGCATTATAACATGTCTATCAAGCAATTTATGCATACATGTTCAATATATTGCATTTAATGAAGAAAGTACGATAAAACACCAGTGAAAACGCAAAAAAAATAGATCTATACGTTACCTGTAGTGCGTAGAATGAACGTACAGTGGCGGAATACCCAAAATCAACCCCGATTTGAGTAGATCTGAGAAGAAAGGTCAAATTCTATTGAGAGAATGAAAGAAAACTCGAATCGAATGAGCGAAAATGAGCCTACCCAAGGGTATAAGGTAAACAGCGACCAGCCTCAAGCATACTTGCTCCATCCGCAGGTATACTTGCGGCTGCCCAAGATGGGGCCTGCGGCTCCCCGTTTGGTAGAATGCAGTCCAAAACGCATTCTTACGAGTTCGAAAAAAGGTGTTCACTTAGAAAGGTAACCTCCCGGGTCATTTTTAAGCCTTAAAAACCTTGAAAAACCTCCAAAAAGGTGCAGAAATCAGGGAAAATCAAAAACTTTGTCGTGGAACAGCAGAAGACCAACAGATTCTGCCTAAGTCACTTTTATCAATAATTAATTATGTAATCCGTTGGCGACAACCCAATGAAGGCGTTGTCTTAACCCCAATGATGTAACCCGTTGGCAACAACCCAATGAAGGCGTCGGCTTGACCCCGATGTACGTAATCCGTTGGCGACAACCCAATGAAGGCGTCGGCTTAACCCCGACGATGTAATCCGTTTACGACAACCCAATGAAGGCATCAGCTTAACCCCGATGATGCAATCCGTTGACGATAACCCAATGAAGGCGTCGGCTTAACCCCGATGATGCAATCTATTGGCGACAACCCAATGAAGGCGTTGGCTTAACCCCGATGTATGTAATCCGTTAGCGACAACCCAATGAAGGCGTCGGCTTAACCCCGATGTATGTAATCCGTTAGCGACAACCCAATGAAGGCGTCGGCTTGGCCCCGATGTATGTAATCTGTTGGCGACAACCCGATGAAGGCATCGGCTTAACCCCGATGTATGTAATGTGACGAACGAGATTTTGTAATTTAATTTAAATATTTATTGAATTAAATAAATATTTTTTGATGATTTAATTATTGATTTAACTAATTAATTGATGAATTTGTGGTAGATTAATTTAATTATATGTGTTGCATTGATTAAATTAATGTGAAGAAATTTTTATATTCAATGATGCATTTAATTGAGCTTATTTAATTAATATATTAATTAATAAGCATAATGTGTTCTAATTAATTTAATAATTAATTAGAGATTTAATGGTTTGATATAATTAATAAATGAGAATTTTAATTATGGGACTATGTGATTTAATGTGGATTTATGCCATTTTGTTTAATTGATTTAAATAACATTATTTGATTAAATTGGGTGTGATATTAAAACTATATTATAAAGCTATAATTAAAATAAATGGAAAGGGGGAAGGAATGAGCTAGCCAAACAAGGCCCTAAGGGGAGTTGGAGCCAGTTAACCCATTAAGGGAGTAACGGACGACTACTCACCCACTATACATGTTATACGTATTATATTATATATTATTATTATCAGTCCTTTGAAAAGTAGTCAGGAAGAATACAGAGAGAAAAGGAGAGAACTGAGAGAGAATTGAAAGAAATTGAAGAATTAAAGTACATCATCTTCACAGAGTTAGCAAGGGTAACCCTTGATTCAACCTTTATATTTACGTATATATATATTTCTTCCATGAAAAAGCCAACTTGAGTTCTCTGTGAATAAAATCGGTGTTAATTACTTAAGTTATGATCATATACGTGTTAATTGATGTTCATAACATACTTTCTATAACATATGTATGTTTACAACAATCAAATCCATGAAGGTATGCTTTAATTTGGAATTCAAAAGTCACAGAGTAGAAAAGTTATATATATGGCCTTACGTGCAAATTAAATATTTTATGTCGATGATTGTTAATCATATGACCTTATAGGTGTTACTAATTGTTAATAACATATTATATGTCATATATGCATAACTTTCAGTAATCACACCATAGAATTTTGTTTGAATTGGGTTTTCGAAAGTTAGAGAGTATAGAAGTTCTATATATGGCCCTTACGTACAATTTTTATGCCATGAATGATTTGTTTAACTTAAATTTGACAGTAGATTATGATAATACATGTTAAAACAAAGAAAACAAACTTTGAACGGACGGATTCGGAATTATAACGAATCCGTGACGTCAAATTTCATATTTTCTTCAAAACCGTCAAGAACACCAAGAACGGTAAAATTTAATGATTTGATTCGAGTAATTGCATGATTTAAGATGTTAAAAACATGTTAGTAACATTGTATGATATTTCTATGAAGTTCGTACTTCATAGAAATCGTTGTGTGAGTTTAATTTGCATTTAATTGGAGTAATTGGGCCAACGAACTGTCAAAATCACGAACCAGGGAGTGCACCAGCAGCGGGGCCCTCCCCAGCGGGTGTTCATGGGCATAAAGACCCGCCCCAGCTGGTGTAGGGGCTGTCCGGGAGTTTTTTTTTGGGTTTCGGAGACTGTTTTGACCTCCTGTAGTAAAATAAGCATAACGTTTTCATACGAACTCCGATTAAGGCGATTCAAGATGATTCGGAAAGCTAACGAGTAGACCTACAACTTTCATTCTTTAAGTTTTTCAATTTGAAATCGTTAAAATGGGTAAAACGGGCCATCTTTGTGACTGATGCGTATTCAGAGGCAATCGGAGGGCTTCGGACATGCACGCACACAAGTGTAGTGTTCTCGATAATAAAAGATGTTGTTCTAACTTACATACATGAATATTATATGATTTGAAGTTCATGATTAATAAACTAAGTTATTGACATGTATAAGATAATGTGAAGGTTCAAGTTAACAAACTAAGTGCGAACTTAAATATCGTAATTGTAAAACTTGATTATGATTGTTTAAAGGGCTATACATGTGTGATATGCATGTTGTGAGTTTATATTCATGTTATGTGGTTAGCCATTGAGTAATATTATAAACCAAGTTGTAAGTCGAACTTAAGTGAATAGTTCAACAGTTAAACATGGTAGTTATGAAAACTAATCGATGTCGTATACATAATGTAATGTGTAGAACGTTGAGGAAGTGAATTGTAATTATATTTGTAGCTTGTGCAAGAGGCAAGTATCATATCCCTAACTTATTGATTTAGCAAGTTCCCTAAATTCTAATTTATTCATTTATTAAGTCTTAGACTTGTGTTTCTATATCGAGTAAGCTCGTGTTCTTAATTGTTCCAGTTCGAAATTCATATTAGATATTGTAACTCTTTTAAAAGCATGATTTAGTTATACAATACTTATTCGATAGTATACTCTTGAGATTTATTATTCAAGTTGAATATCGATGTTATTGTTGAACCTTATAGGACTATGAACCCTTATTGATTCGACTAGTCCATAATTGATGAACGTTCTAAATTCTAGAATACTTATTGAGCTTATCCAAACCAAACTTCCTTTGGTGCGGACTCTGATGTCAAAACTGAGATGAACAACCTTGTAAAAGGGGATTATTTACGCTTTAGCGTTGAGATATTGTGCACAGTATGGTACTAAGGGCTGATCCCCCTAAGTACGAGAAGTAGAGTCCATAGTCTTATGACTGTTAAAGGTTTAAAGCATAAAAACTTTACAACCTAGGACATAATTTAAGGTCTTATGATCCTCAGACGTTCTTTTGATTCCTGTTATTCATTCTTGAGTCAAAAGTTGAGTTTCTTTATTCAGATGTCTTTAATTCACTCGTATGTTATTATATTGTTGTTGTATTATTATACTTGTGGGCAATCGTGCTCACTCTTGCATAATAATAACATCGCAGTTAAGAACGAAAGGTCCGACGAGCCTTCTACTAGCAAAGGCAAGGGCAAGGTCAACAAGTGATGAAGACTTGTTGTTTATTTTTATATGTTTATGTTTTAGACTTATGTTGAAGTTGTGTAAAACTTATTTATTTGTTTATGTTCCGCACAGATGTTTAAGGTTAGTATGACCTAAGATTGTATTTATTATTCAGATGTTGTAACCCCATAAGGGGAGGATTTATTTCTATCTATTGCATGGTTTGCATTTATTATGGGTAGATAGATAGATGATATTTGTACAGTGAACACCAAATCCCGTGGAATTGAAGTATCCGGATTTGGGGGTGTCACATGTAATCCACTGGCTTCGATCCCCGTGAAGGTTTTGGAACAACCCCGATGATGAATCCGTTGGCAACAACCCATCAAAGGTGTCAACAGTACCCGACGACGTTCTCACAATCCTTATCCTTCCCAATAGATGGGAGTAACCCTTTTTAAAGATCTAAAATCATACATTTCATTGCATACTTTGCACATGACATTGCATCATTAGATATACCTTGTCATGTATCTTCGTGTCTAGCAATCTTTGTCGTGTTCATTCCATTGCATTGCATAAACATGACAAAGAGGGGCATCTGTAGACATTCAAAATTTCGCTTTCCTTGGACTAACCTTTCAGGAGGGTAAAAGCATAATTTCACATCGGAGACAAACCCGAGTTAGGGCAAAGGCATCTTTTCACCTTGGAGACAGCCCCCGTGGAGAAATCAAAGTGCAACGACGCCCATACATGACGCGGACCGAAGGAGGGTCACAAAGATGAGGAAAAGGCCACAAAAAACCACCACAACAATCATTGAATTGCGAGCTATCGAAGACGAGCCGATTGATGACCCTCGGGAACCAAAAAATACCTTTCAGCTTATTGCATCATCTTTTGGGACTCCATTTCAGTCAGACTCGACCTTATTTCGCAGCCTCCCGCAAGAACTTTTTGGGATTTTTGGGAACGGAGCTCAACTTTCACTGGATTGAGACCGAGGGAACAAGCTTCGAGGCGGCTGGTCCCGGTTTCCTTAAATCAGCAGTAACAACTCATTAAAAAAAGAGAGAAGAAGTTAGAGATGGAAGCAGATTTTAGAGAGAGAAAGGCTCAGGTTTGAGCATTTATACAACATTTGAGTTGTTTGATCTTCTTTATCATACACATTGAGTGTTTTGAGCGATATAAGTTGATCCCGAGCCAAAAGAAGCTTGTTCACGCGTCCCCCAAGGTGAAAAACGCTCATTTTGGTCACTTTCTTTGTAAACTTTGTTCAATATACTAGATTTATGTTATATATTGCTTGAATCTAGTTAAACTTGTTGTTTTTTACATATATTGTGTAGTAGTTGGTAGATCTATAGTTTCTATCGATTATTTTGTGCATATATTGTTGTAAATCAAGTCCGGAGACTAGATCTACCTAGATCTAGCCTTTTGGATGGTTATTGAGCATGAAACTCTAACCTATGTGCTAGATCGGTTTAGATTCATGGTAGATCTAGGTGTTTTAATACTTTTATTTGGTCCCGAATAACCCGTAGAGCCCTAGATCTATATCTAGAGGTGAAGGGGTCCTAATAGCTTGATGTGGGGATTTCAACCAATGAAATCATCAAATATCAAGTCTAGGATGTTGTACATATATATTCAAATTTAATAATGTGAGCCTAGGAATCCCGGTGTCGAGATCCAATAATCGAATCTTGACTTGATTCCCACGATGAACTTTTCCTTTGCGATGTAATGTTTAAATAAATGCGAAATAATTGTACATGTAATATTGGATTTTAAAACGAGTTCGAGGGGTTAGTCCCGAGAAGTTGGATTTAAGATCCCGTGATAGAAAAATTATGATTGCGGGTGTTCGGATCTATCGAGATGGCTATCATGTCCGATGATGACCCGACCCTTTTTGGCGCTTTATTGCATACATTATCACCCAAAACAATTTTCAAATAAAACCACAAAGAGCTTTCATGAAGAATAAAGCATTTTGGGGCAGATCGCCTTATAAACGTAAAAATAATAAAAGGAAGTATCGAAATCCTCAATTCCTAGTCGAGCGAATGATTTAAAAACCCTTTTTCCAAAATATCATTTCAATTTATATATCTTGTTTAAAACTGAACCTTTTGCTATATCAAATCCTTCGTACCTAGGTACAAAAGAGGTACAACACTACTTTCTCATAACTAAAAATAAGGCTTAGAATAAACAAACCAATAAAACACACACACACACACACACACACTTTATGCATAGAAAAACAATAAGATGTGGTAACCGTGTTTTCACGGAAGTCTGGGGTGCCTAACAACTTCCCCTGGCTTAAGCAAGCCCCCGAACTCTATGAATCTCGGGTTTTCAGACCAATCCTACGGAGTCACATATTGGACCATATTTCGAAAACCTTCAAAATTTGGATGAGTTGGTATATCCATTTAAATCATAACAACTAGCGGCACTGTCTTATTCGGTCCAATCATAAACAATAATAATCAAATCAATTTTTTCAAATTCGTAGACATTCATGTCGGTCTCATTTTTCTAAAAATTCACCCTTTAAATAAATCAATCGACATAACGAAGTACAAAGGGTAGGAAACAACAATTTAGGAAATCGAATTGAGTAAAAAAAACACAATCGAGTTTTTTTTTCCCAGCGTCGACAAATTCTTTATCATTTTCTCTTGTGCACAGGTTAAAAATTATTGAGTTTTTTCACAAAACAAGCTAACACAAAACACATGACTCTGCATCAGCACTTAGATCGTAGAGTGATGACTATACGATCGTGAGTGATGACTTTATGATTGTAGAGTAATAATTTAGCTTCGCATCCCTGTCTCTAAATTGTTGGAAATAATAACAACTGATGTAATAAAATATTGTTTCTCTCAAAAAAGGTTTCAACTAGGTGAGGCGCGGACTAGATTGCTCTCTTAAAACGATTCACGCATCCTCTCGAATTGTGATAGGTGCAGAAGAATTTTGACGCGTCACCTCTAGGATACAATTTCTACTATTGCTTTCACTCGAAACTGCCCTAATCGAATGAAACAAAAGTTTCACACGATATCTTATCAAAGCCCTAAAATTATTATAAAAATATTGAATGAAACATCTTCCATAAACCATTTCTCTTTGCGTATATCAACACTGCCCCTCATGATGTAATTAACCAACCTACCGCTACTCCTTTTAGCGGAATGGATCGGGTTAAGGAGAGAATATTTAGGTAATTTCTCGAGGCGCTAGAAATAGTATGACTGCCACTATTCCTTCTAGCGACAAGGTCCAAGTCCAAGTTAAACCAGTCTTTGGATATCATGATGGACAATATAAGATGTGGTTGTTGGAATAGTATCCGTAGCAATCGGTTGCTATAGATGAAGATATATACACAAGTTTTTTTATTCCATTTCATCACTTGTCAGAATGACGATTATCAAGCCTGCCAAAAAATCGCGATTCCAATGTATTAAAAAAAATAAGATTATATTGAAATAGTTATTCCTAATCATTTCAATTTTAATGATACCAAATAGGAAATTGATAGTGACGGTTTCCACCGTCGTTATATATGTATAACGACACTTTTATTGTAAAAATATTAAAAAATATTTTGAAAATATCAATTTCTTTAAACCAAACGACACCATAGGCATTGGCGTTAGGCAAGTAATGGGGATGATCTTCCCAATTTACCCTTGTCAAACATTTTATTTTCGGTAAGCAACCCTTTTCCACGTCTCTCTTTTTGTTTTTCTTTGTGTAAAATTACCCTTTTAGGTCTTTGTCCAAAAAACATTCAGTTCAAAAGTACAACAAAAGTATGTGCTTGCTGAAGAATCGGGTTGGAGACGCAGCCCAGAAGTTTGCAAACCAGCCGATAGAAAAGTAGTAGAAAAAACAAAACCCCTCTACAAAAAGCTTACTCCTTTTTTTCTAAAACCCCCCCACTTTCTCTCTCTAACCTCTACCCCGCCAATTGCATCTCTAGATTTCAATAATGGATCTGTCATTTCTGATTTGAAGATCGCCAAATTCGTATTTGGAAGATAACAGAGAAATTTTTAGAGAGAGAAATTTTTGGAGAGAAATTTTTAGAGAGAGAAAGTAGCTGAAATGAAGATTCCTTCTTGTTCAGTGTGCCAAAACAAGTACAACGAAGAAGAAAGGTGTCCATTGCTACTCCAATGCGGCCATGGATACTGCAAAGAGTGCGTCTCTAGAATGTTCACCGCCTCAACCGACAATACGCTCCCTTGCCCTAGGTGCCGCCACGTGTCTCTTGTCGGCAACTCCGTCCAAGCCCTAAAGAAAAACTACGCCGTTTTGGGAATAATTCAGTCTGCCGCCTCGAACTCCGGGTCCGATGATGATGATGATGAGGATAAGAAGGGGGATGAGGTTGATGATGATTATGAGAATGAGTTAAAGGAAGCGGCGCCGGTGCCAGGCTGGCGCATCGAGTTCGGGATTAATTGAGCTGGGGTCTCACCAGGACTTGAGCTTGGTTAGTCTGATTGGGGAGGGGAGGAGAAATGGGGTGGAAATGTGGTTGGGGGTGGTTTCCGGCAGTGGGGGGAAGCGGTGCCGCCACAGTGTGGCGGTGAAAAAGATTGTTGTTGGGGAGGATATGGATTTGGTTTGGGTACAGAGCCAGCTGGACAATTTGCGGCGGGCTTCAATGTGGTGTAGGAATGTGTGCGCGTTTCATGGAATGTTGAAGAGTGAGGGTTGTCTAAATCTTGTAATGGATAAGTGCAGTGGGTCTGTTATGTCAGAGATGCAAAGGAATGGAGGAAGACTCACACTTGAACAAATTTTGAGGTTTTGCTCTAAGTTATTCTATAAAATATTATGTTTTGTTGTATTGTTTGAAATTATTACTCTTTCCATCCCAATTTAGATGTTCCGGTTAGGATTTAACACTGTTTGTGAAAGAGAAGAGAATGCTGTTTTTGTTTTTGATATAAAGAAAAGAGAATATAATTTAAAATTATGCAAGATTCAATTTTATCCTACCTCTCTGTGGTTAAATAAGTTAAGATCGATTTGCTAACTTATTTGAAGATTTTGGTTTGAATGGTAATATTACTGGATGTCGTACAATTGAAAAGTTTAAATGTGATGTTGTGTTGGGACAATCTAAAGGTATAAAGATATATAAAATTTGTTGGAGGCAGTAGGAGCATGTACATGCTATAAGATTAACGGCAGAACTTTTTGGAAGGTTGTTCCTAAATATTGTTGGCACACAAGGTTTTGGTATTCATTTAATTTAGTTTGATTTTGTCTTGTACAATTTCTTAAATGTCTAATAATTGTGGTACTTATCAAGAATGGTAGTTGAGACAAAGAGTGTGCACTAGTTAATTAATTGAAGTCAGATAAATGGATGAATTTGACAAATGTAGTAAAGAATCAGCATTGTAATATTATTGACAATGAGATGGAAGAGACACATTGTATGATGATTTTGTATTGGTATCTAATTTTAGTGATGTGTAACCAATGAAAAATGAATGAGAACCTAGTTACTGCATTTTTTTGAACCCTGTTCAAGATTACGTGATGTATGAGGAAAAACGCCAACAAGAATCAATCTAAAAGTTGTCAAATAAAAAATATCCTTTGTATTGCTTGAATTATTCCAATAATTTCTCATCAAAATAAAAAAAGGAAAAAATCAAGTATATATATATATTATTTTCTTTTTTCTTTTGTTCTTTTGATTGATTTTCTTTTGTTGTGAGCTGGATTTCGGCAACTGATTTTACTTTCTAGCCTTGATTTCCAAAGATCCCAAATATTCTTTTGAATTTTTAATCTTTAATGAATTAATTCTCATTAGTAATGCTTGATATAGAGTTTCAATGCATAGAATCGATACACATATTACAAATTTTGATATAGATTGAAAGCTATTCTTAGTCTCATTTATGAAGAAGGGAAAATTCAAGTGATACATTAGTTTGATTGTCGAACCTGTCTTCTCCTCGCTTTCTTTTGTACTTAATTTTTTTTACTAAGAGGCCAAATGGGGTTCAATTGATGTAGAACATTGTACTTAGTGACAAAACTTTCTTGAGAGAAGAACAAACCATAATTGATGACAAGCCAAAAAACTTAATTTGCTAGTCTTTACTCTCAAAGTCTTCCGCCACTTTTTTGGGAAACATAAACAACATCCTAGAGCCTCCAACACATAATATGGGTGCAAATTTGAACACACCTTTATCTCTGCTGGTTGACCTACCTAAATTCAATGTTCATAAAATGGGTAGTCCCTCTTCTACCCACAGTACCTTGGTTTTAGTGAAGGCTGGACTTTGTCATAGAATCTATAGGAGAGTCAATAAGCGGTTATGCCCCATCCCGTAATTTGATGAAGGTAGGAAATAGTTATAGTCCCCGGTTTGGCTATCAAATGACTTGTTGACTTTACTAGTTATTGTAGTCACTTTTACTTCAATAAAGCTTTGACTTAGTTTTTTACTCGTTTGAGTACTTCATATCATAAGTAAAATGAAGGTGGTGGTTTGCGACTTATTGTATGCTTGGTTATGGGTTCAAGTCTTAGAAACAACCTCTGTCTAAATAGAGGCAGAACTATGTTACATCTAACCCTTTCAGACAGCTATTCGGAGGGCCTTGTGCAGTTGGTACGACATGTATATCATAAGTATAATATTCTTGATCTCACAAGGCTATATGTACAAATATTTGTGTTATTTGTAAGAAGAATGGCGAGACACTCTCTCTTTTATTTTTGCATTGCCACAGTGGAACTCTATTTTTGGAGTGTTTAAAGAAGAGTGGGTTCGCTCTGCCTCAGTGGAAGATTTGTTACTTATATGGTCGAAAGAATTTGGAGGGAGTAAGGATTCGAAGGTGCTTTAGAATGTGTGATGTTCTTAGTGTTTTGAGGGACTTAGGCTGAGCACAATGCTAGGCTTTTTAGAGAGCTATATTTCTTGTTCTACTGCAAGATAGGATTTTTGATGTAGGACGAGCCCGTGAAAGTTGGGTGAAACAATATAGGAGACTTTGGAAGCCTATGAAATAGAAGTTGTATTTTAATTAGTTTCTTTTATTTGTAGTTATCTTTTCTTTTATTTGTAGTTATCTTATGGGAGTTCAAGTTAAGTTAGGAAAGTTGCGTAGGAGTGTTATAAATAGTGATGTACTTCATTATTTTGATACATTGAATGATTAATTAATTGAGTTTTGTTTGAGAAATATCTGTGTGATATTAGTTCTTTGTTCTCAATTCCCCCGTCCCCACCTTATTGGTATCAAAGCCAACCTCGACCGCCTTCTGCCGCCCTAGCCTCTGTCCCAAAATCATTGTCCCATCATCATCAAAAAGGAAAACTACCAGCCAAACGAACCCTTATCCAAACCCTAAATCATCTCTCAAACCTAAATTTCAGTCAAAAATCTAGCCAAACACAACCCAAGTAGCAGCCCCAAATCGCAGCCATCACATACAAACCCTACCCCATCTCCAATCGTTCCCAATTCCCAAATTTCAGCCCTATCCAAATCAAGCAACCTTAGATTTGAGCCTATCTTTTCAGTTTCAAAATAGATCAACAAAAAGAAAGGTAGGAAAGAGAGAAAAGAGTTAGAGAGAAGAATTAGAGAGAGAAGCCGCCACTGCATCACCACCATCACCGCCGCCGCGTTCCACCGCTACCAACATCGTCAGTTCTCAAGCTTGCTGCTTCGTGAAAGAGTCGTGAAAGAGAGTTGAAGGAAAGGAAAAAAAAAGCGCCGACTTAATATGTTATGGCAAATTACAGTAAGGTACCCCATAGTTTTATAGTATTTTTAAGTTAGTCCTCAAAGTTTTCTTAAATTTCAAAATAGCCCCTAAAATTTTACAAATTAGTCCCTATAGTTTCATTTTCTTTCATTTCAGCCCCTGAAGTTTCAACAGTTTCAGTTCAGCCCCTATTTTTTAACATTTCTTGCACTTACGTCCCTTAAAAAAAAGAGGAAAAAAAAGAAAAAAAGAAAAAAAGAAAAAAAAAGAGAGGCTTATATTTGTATTCACAGGAACCATGGTTAATGCTGGAGAGATCAATGCCAAGCTTGATAATTATATGTTACAACAAGATGAGCGTCTCAAAAGGATTGAAGACTCGATCACAACACTTATTGCAAATGTTCAGGCGTCTATTACAGCACTTACAATAAAAGTTGATGTACTCACGGAACGTGTAGATAAGGGACAAGAAGATGCTCCTAAGAATTTTGAAGACCACATCTCGGATCTTAATCATACGGGACTACAACAGCATGACCCTAATCCACGAGTTAATCACCATGTTCCAGATCCTAGGATGAACGCAGTGGATAGAGGAGCAAAATTAGATGTTGGAGATTTTAATGGCGATAATGGTCCCGAAACATTCTTCGATTGGATTCATAGTTTGGAGAGCTTCTTTCCGCTGATATGAATTATCCAATGAGAGGAAACTCTTCTTTGCTGAAGCGAAGTTGAAAGGAACAATTCGAATTTGGTGGGATCAACATCAGCGAAATTTGTATACAGCTGCGAGACGATGGGAAGATATGAAAGCTGCATTGACCCAACGTTTTGTACCTTCGGATTATAAGCAACGGGCATATTTGCAGTTAGTTGAGCTGGTACAAGGAAGTAAGTCTGTAGCCGAGTACACTTTAATGTTCTACAGTTTGGTTACACGGTCTGAATTTTCTTGGGTTGAAGTTTTAATCTCAATATACCGTCGAGGATTGTATCTAGAGATTGCAGGTGGTGTAACTACAGGTAAACTCTTGCTTTTGGATGATGCTGTTCAAGTTGCCACCTAAATAGAGGATAATTTAAAAAGAAATTCTGTTAGAACTCCAATACAAGTCCAAACTTGGAGGGAGCGTACTTTTGTGGAACCTGTTTTAAATTGGCCAATAGGAAGATCGTCAACAAGCCCTTCAGCTACTAGCAGGCCAAATCGTACCTTGGGTTCTTCTAATGCTAGCAACAACAATTCATCAAGATGCTATAACTGTCGTGGTTTTGGTCACATGTCTTTTGAGTGTCCTTCCCCAAAGGTGAATGTTGCCTCTTCTCCCTCTAGGCAACTCGCTATTGTTGACAAAGCGTGCGGGAAAACTGATTTAAACGAAGAAGTTTGCAAGCCGATAGACGATGAGTATGAGCCCGATGAGCAAGATTTAGAAGCTGAGGCTCATTTAGAAAGATGTTTAGGTGTTCTTCGACCTTTACTTGTTGCCCAGAAACATAAGGATGATCCTAAAATCCATCGTGGGCGAATTTTTCAAACGAGAGTCAAATGTGCAGGACAAATGTGCTCTCTTGTGATTGATACTGACGGATGTTATTTCTGAGGAAGCAGTTAAGAAACTTGGATTGAAAGTTGAGCTTCACCCGGAGCCGTATGATGTTGCATGGATTACCAATACTAAATTGCGGGTTACCTAAAGGTGTATGGTTACATTTTCTGTTGGCAAGCTTAAGGATACCGTTATGTGTGATGTACTGCCCCTTAAAGTGTGTCACATTATATTGGGGCGTAAATGGCTATGGGATCGTCATGCGCAACATAATGCTTGTGCTAATATCTATTCGATTTTCAAGGGCAATACCAAATTCATTCTTACTTGCGCTCTGGACATGCCAAATTTGAAGCTTGCAAAGACTTCCTTGGTGGTCCGATGTGATAATTCTTGTGTTGATAACTCGACGGAGTCGAGTTTTTTTCAGCGGAGGAGAAATGATGTAGGACGAGCCCGTAAAAGTTGGGTGGAACAATATAGGAGACTTTGGAAGCCTATGTAATAGAAGTTGTATTTTAATTAGTTTCTTTTATTTGTAGTTATCTTTTCTTTTATTTGTAGTTATCTTATGGGAGTTCAAATTAGGTTAGGAAAGTTGTGTAGGAGTGTTATAAATAGTGATGTACTTCATTATTTTGATACATTGAATGATTAATTAATTGAGTTTTGTTTGAGAAATATCTGTGTGATATTAGTTCTTTGTTCTCAATTCCCCGTCCCCACCAATTTTCTTACCTTGCCTTTGGTGCATTTAGGGGTATTTTTGTGACTGATCTTTGTGAGATTGGAGAGCTGCCCCCTTTTAAATTGTTTTTCTTCTTTTTCCTTCTTAGGTTTGGTGGACTTCTGGTCTCTCTTTTATTGTGTTCTCTCTTTTTATCTAATAAACTTCTTCTTTTATTTTCAAAAATAATATGCATAATATTCCCATTCTAACTAGGCCAGTAATACCCCAAGGACATAATGAGAAAATTAATTATTTTTAGTTTCCCGGGATTTTCTATACAAGGCATTTGTGATTCTATAATCCTGTGAACGACCTAAAGGTTAATGTACGCAAAAATTTCTTCTCTTTCTCATAAACTTATCTGTTCTATTTGCATTGACATTAGGATTCATGAACTCACTTTAGGAAACTAGCTTTAATTGAATTTTGAAGCCACATGTTCTTTCCATTCATCAGTGGTCCTTTCTTGCTACTGAATTAAATTTTCATGCTTCAATTGACCTGGAAAAGCCCATGTAAACTCAAATAGAGAACATACATTCCCTTCCAAACTCAACAATATCCACATGATAATCCCTCATGTGTGTTAGATTTGTACACCACTTTGGCTTAAGGCTTGTCCTATTTTTTATCTGCCAACAAGGATCGAACTCTTAATAGCTGTGTTACTCGGACTCGGGTGCGGGTGTCGGATGTGGGTACGAATCTAGGTGTCGGACACGTGAAGTCAAAAAATAGAGGATACGCGGATATGGATCCGAATTTGGACACGCACCGGTATGTTATGATATTTTAATAATAATGTTTTTAATTGTATCATTAAGTTTTTTTTTTTGCTCTAGGGGCTGAATTGCAAAAATATAAAGAAATAGGGGCAGAACTGAAACTTCAGGGGTTGAAATGGAAGAAAACAAAACTACAGGGACTGATATGTAATTTTTTAGGGTCTATTTTGAACTTTTAGAAAACTTGGGGGACTAAATTAAAAAATTATAAAAACTATAAGGTACCTAACTGTAATTTTCCAGGGATATTTTATATCCCGTCTCTTCTTCTTCCTCCTCTCGTTACGGCAAACAGATAGAAGAATAGAAGAAGAAGAGGAGAAACAGAGTCGGTAGATCCCAAGTCGCAGCCTCGCATGCAAGTCTCAATCTCTTACTCTCTGCCTCTCTTTCAGTCTTTCTCGACTCTTCTTCCCTTTCTGAATCGCAAATAGATTTTAGGGATTTTGAACCCCCATTTTTTTTCCCAACCCAATAGCTTTCGGGTCGAGCCATATTTGCTTTTTGTACTCAGCTTCCTTGTCGCGCATGTTGTCTCCGCTGCTTCCTTCGTTCAGCCGTATCCGGATTGAAAGTGCCGTATTCGACACAAATCCCGCATCCGTGTCGGATCGTGTCGACATGGGTACTCCATCTGAAACTGTCGAGTCCGAGTAACACAGCTTAATAGCATGAGACTGATTCATGCACCACTTGGGCCAGCGTCCTATAGTTTTGAATTAATCTCCTCAGTTTTGTTGTCATTACATACCTTGTTTGCAAAAATATACTCTAAGCCCCAACAAAAACCTTGACTTTGGAGCATTACATTATGTTCCATATCATAATTAGTGAAATGGTTACCTAAAAAGAGAATAAAGAATAAGTTGTGAAATGAGCAGCTCTTACTTGCATCTATTTAGTTTCAGCACTAGTTATTTCAAACAGGGGAAACATACGCAAAATCAATTAGGAATCTGGCTTAGTAATATCTCCAATTGGTCTAATGCAAATGTTGTCCTCCTTTTCTCCTTTCCATTTCTTTCATTTTTCATTTCCTTAATGGTGTCAGATCCCAGCTTCCCTTGTGAAATCTTTTTCTTGAAGGAATTTTTTATAATGAAAAGTTATATCTCAAATAGAAATTTAGATATAATTTTTTTTAACTAAGAGTGAAATCAGCTTTCTTTGACAAATAAAAATTTAAAACCTAAACGAAAACATCATGTTAGAATTATGGAAAATATACTATGTAATGCATGATGGTAGCACACTTGGTGTAAAGACGAATGTATAATCTAGTTATAAAAGTTATTTTCTAATTCTTCTTTTTTCTTAAAGTGTTTTTGATAGGTAAGTTTGGCCCCAAATATGGAGATTGTTCTAGCTATAAAAATCTATTAGTGGATTGACCTTTTGACAAGCCTGCTGTAAATTTAGTGTGGTGACAAATCTACGTGCTTGACGTCATATCTTATGTCAACTTCTTGAAAGTATTCCATGGTTATAAAAGCACTTAATAGGACACGTGCGTCCCTAACCAAACCCACAACACGATGTTCTCTGCCACTTTGAGGATATTTACCCCTTTTTGCTAGTAACATTGCTTTCCTCTGCTTGGTGTCTTCCCTTCTTTCCTTAGTAATTAATAGAATTGGTGAAAATCCTCTATGTTGTCTTCTTCCACAACATTGTTCTTAACATTTCTGTCTTCCCTCCATGGTCTAAATGTGTACTCTTTTTTTGAATCTTCCCTAGAAACCCGTTGGTTGCTGCTATAAATTTATATGATACTCCTAGAAAGTAACTAGATATTACTCAAACTTGTGAGAGACCAGTGTGGAACCCTTAGTTTAGAAAGCCATTATATGGTTGGGAGCTTAACTTTATTGATGTGTTGGGAGTATGTACAAGATTCCTCTTTCAAGGAGTCATAGCTATGAGGTTAGATGAAGGTCAGTTTTTTTTTAATCTTTAAATGGCTGGTTAATTATGTGGAGAGTTATCCATTTTTTAGTGTTTGCTTGTTTAGCATCCAATAGCCTAGCAATTTAAGGTACAGACGCTTATTTGGAGGCATGCCTTCTTCTTCTTCTTTTGGGTACTATTTTGTTGTTTGGTAGTGCAACGAGGCTAACGTCTTGGTTAGTTGCTGTTGTATATATTAAAGTTGTCAGGAACCTGATAATCAGTTTTTCAGTGTAACTTAGCTTGGGAGTTCTGGTAGCTTTTCTTTGTTTTGAAAGAAACGGTGGGTAGTAGGTGAGGGGTTTGAGTTGTTGAGGACCATCAAAAGGAGATGGGCAGTATCTCTCCTCATTTTCAGAAAATGCTTTGAAAGCAATGAACTATTTGTGTTAAAGATTTAGTTCTTAATGTTTAAGCCTCCATTTCTTGTTGGATAGAGGTTTTCATGGGTTCTAAAGTTGCCTTTGCGGAACTTTTTAGGAAATTTTACTCGAGAGCTTTGATGCACATTGATAACTTAGTTTTTTTGGGGAGTTCTTTTGGGTAGTTATATCTAGGTGCAGGGTATAGTTGGTCAATGGTTTTATTAAAATAGTTTACCTTATTTAGCGAAGAAATGATAAACGAAAAGATGAGGATGACAATGTTATGAACAGACGCAAGAGATGAGAAGGGTGAAGTGATGAGGAAAAATAAAGTTGAATCCCATTTGACCTTGATTAATTGAAATTCATTTCATGTATACATTTATTGTCTCTTTTCCAGGGAAGTTTAGGATGTGGAAAGAAACTATGGTGCTTATTTTTCTTGACGTATCTGTTGTATTTATTGTTTTTTTCTTTTTTTACTTATTTAGGAATACTTGCCCAAAAAGTTCACTAGGAGATGCCGATTTTTGAGAAACAATTCAACACTTTGCAGTTAATACACAAAGGCAAAATCTTTCAAGATCACAACAAATGAATGCTTATACCTATTGATGTCTTTTTTAGTCTTGCCATATTTTTGGTAAATTGAACCTTTTTGGGCTGAAATTAATTCAGTTGGAATGTTCACTTCAAGTTTATGATAGCTGAAGTTAAATTAATTTCCATGTTCTTAACAAATGCTGCTCGTTTATCTGCTTATGGTAGCTTATAATAGTAGCTTTGACCATGTGTTTCTTCTTTTCTTTTGATGCATTATGTGTTCTCTCGTGTAGATATGGCGCAGACATTGCTCGTGGGGTGGCAGAACTCCACGCAGCAGGTGTTGTGTGTATGAATCTTAAACCGTCCAATCTTCTTTTAGATGCAAATGGTCGTACTGTGGTTTCTGATTATGGACTTCCATTGATTCTAAAGAAATCCACATGTCGGAAAGCTCGTTCAGAGTGTGATTCCTCTAGAATTCATTCATGCATGGATTGTACGCTGCTCAGCCCAAACTATACTGCTCCTGAGGCGTGGGAGCCAGTAAAGAAGTCATTGAATCTTTTCTGGGATGATGCCATTGGCATATCAGCGGAGTTGGATGCCTGGAGCTTTGGTTGTACTCTGGTGGAGATGTGCACTGGAACTGTCCCGTATGTGGAGTTACTCTTGTCATAGCCTACTGCAATCTCTTTTCTACTCGTAAATAACATTATTAGTTTATTACTTGACAACAACTGTTGATATTTATCCTGCAGGTGGGCTGGCTTGAGTGCGGAGGAAATCTACCGGGCCGTTGTCAAGGCCCGGAGGCAACCTCCCCAGTATGCAAGTGTAGTTGGTGTTGGCATACCTAGGGAATTGTGGAAGATGATTGGTGAATGCCTGCAGTTCAAGGCATCTAAAAGACCAACTTTTAATGCAATGCTAGCAATATTTCTTAGACACTTGCAAGAGATACCTCGCAGCCCTCCTGCAAGCCCTGATAAGTAAGAACCTGACCTTTATTTTTTGATTTTTCTTCTTTATCGTTGCCAATTTCCTGCTATCATTTAGCCTGATCTTTGTTCGAAACTAAGAATGCTTCAAGTAAGAATTTTATGAGATTCTTGGAGCAAAATCTAATAACCATATATCTTATAATAGGATTAATAACCATATGTGTAACTCCTGTGGTTTTGCCCCTCTTCTTAAACTTGAGGGATGAGTGTCTTTTGTGGATACATATGTATTGGCTATTTAGTTTGTTGTATTCATATGGAAATATGCTTGCACTCGCTGTCTGAATATGCAGTGATATGGCCATTTGTCCTGAAACAAACGGGATGGAACAATCTTCTTTATCCGATTCAGTAGTTCCCGAAGATAATCCAAGCCTTCTGCACCAGCTTGTATCTGAAGGCAATTTGGGTGGTGTTAGGTCAGTCCACTATCCTATACTCATTTCCTGGTTTTCATTTTCCTATTTTCAATTAGAAAATTTGTTGCTTTCTATATTGTATTCTGTTTGCCATCTGTTTGTGCAGAGAGTTGCTTGCGAAGGCTGCATCAAGAAACAATGCCAGCTCATTATATTCTTTATTAGAAGCACATAATACTGATGGGCAAACTGCTCTTCACCTGGCTTGTAGACGGGGTAGTGCGGATCTTGTTGATGCCATTTTGGAGTACAAAGGGGCAAATGTTGATGTCTTAGACAAGGATGGCGATCCTCCACTTGTGTTTGCGTTGGCAGCTGGATCCCCAGAATGTGTTCGTGCTCTTATTAAAAGATATGCTAATGTCAGATCTAGGTTGAGGGAGGGCTTTGGTCCATCAGTTGCGCATGTCTGTGCCTACCATGGTCAACCAGATTGCATGCATGTAGGTTTTACTTTACCATATACTGCATATTATGTTTATATAATACTATGTATATTTTAGTTTGAAACTGGATATATAAGCAGTATATAGAGAGAAAGGATGAGAAATATAACATAGAAAAATAGTGATAGTATGAAAATAAACTCTCGAGAAGGTATGTTGAGGACAAATCTTAAACCATTAAACTAGCAGCCTATAAAACGAATCCTTTTAGTTAATGTAGAAAAAGGAACCTAGTGGGGAATTTGGTTAGTTTTTGGGTTTTTATGTTCTTATTTCTTCTGTATCCTTTTTCAAAGTTTTCTTCTTTTTTTATGTGTTCGGATGACAACAGGAGTTGCTGTTCGCTGGGGCTGATCCAAATGCAGTGGATGATGAAGGTGAATCGGTGCTACATAGAGCAGTTGCTAAGAATTATACAGCCTGTGCTCTAGTGATTTTGGAAAATGGGGGTTGCAAATCAATGGGTGTCCTTAATTCAAAGAATTTGACGTAAGTATACACACTTTTCTTCCTCCCATGATATATGTTAAGATGTTTTCTTTTTTCTTTTTGTCAATCCTAACAACCTAGAAACGAAATACAGTAGTTTTCTGTTGTATTTGGGTTATCGATGGCTTATTACTAGAAATTGACCTACCGATGCGTCCATTTATTGGTATGGAAGACTGGTGCTAACAATAGTATTGTTTAAAATCTGTAGAACTCGTATAAATTTAATGAGTTCTCTTAGGCGCATTGAACGTGCTTTAGGATAGTCTAGACATTTGACATATCCAACCAAGCTGGTTCTATTATTATTCTCGAAGACACGAGGACCATGATTTCCATTTTCATTCGGGTGACTCATTAGGTATTTTAGTTGAGTAAAACAGCCTTTGCTTGCTATGTGATTTCTCCTACGACTTCGAGGCAAGCCTCGGTTCGATTTTTTTAATACTATGTGATACTAAGCGGGAAAACCTTGAGTTGATTTGTAACAAGATAACTTAAAGAATTAGATTTGTGATTATTCAGCGGGAAGTAACGAAAGGTATAATATCAAGTTGATAGTAGAGTGAATATCTTTATTAAGGCTTAATCTTTAATGTGTAAACTTTATTAAACACCACGAGAATTAGTAATGTGTCAGGAGAAATTGGTACAAGAAGCCGTGGATACACTTCTTGATAATGGAATCCGCGGACAACCAATGAGGGACGGTCATAATAAAGTTTACAAGTCATTTTCAGATGTAATTGAAGGCAAAGAGGGAAGATTTCGTGAGACTCTGCTTGGCAAACGGGTGGATTATTCAGGGCGTTCCGTCATTGTCGTGGGTCCGTCACTTTCATTACATCGATGTGGATTGCCCCGCGAAATAGCAATAGAGCTTTTCCAGACATTTGTAATTCGTGGTCTAATTAGACAACATCTTGCTTCGAACATAGGAGTTTTATTATGTAAGAGTATCATGTGAGGAAATCGGTCAGATAATTAGAATAATGCTTCAGTACTGTGTAGCTGCAGTTGATATGGATTAAAGCCCATAACCATGTAGAAGAACCAGCTTTAATTTATGAACTGAACGATGGTAAGGTTAAAATTGCTCAAGGGTTATTGTCTTATGTGTATGCGCGCGCATGTGTGTGTGTGTGTGTATATATATATATATCATCAAAGATAAAAAGCAGCAAATGGAGTGAGATATCAAAAAGAATAAACCAAGCAGGTCTAGCCATGGGCAATAATGCCCTAGAACGTAGTGATAATTGATGTGCTCAATATTGAGCCAGTTTGTTTCAGGCTTTCAGCTGAAAGTAATTGCTAAAATATGATTTTTGCTGAAGTCAAAATTTATTTACAAGTGATTGTTGAAATAATACGGAAAGTCTGTTTCTTTGTGCTGAAAATAATTCTGAACTAACATTTTAGTAGTTCCCCCAGTTTTTTTGTTACTCAAGTATATGACAAAAAAAAATGGTATTATCATTATTTAAGGGTGCTATTGATTTATTATCTTTTGAAGGTAAAAGAATCTAAACATATACAAACTCGAGCAATCAATTTTGCAACAATCCTCTTTTTGGACAAAATCACTTCTTTTGGCCCAAAAAAGCTGAAAACAAACAGCTCAATATGGCTTGTATCTTTTTTAAGCAAGAAGTAGGAAAAGAACTGAAACAAACAGGCCCACCATGGCCAATGTTTTTGGAATGAAGGCACATGCAGTTGAAACTAGTTAAGAAAGGTAATGTTCGTTTATATTAACATTAGAGTCCCAATAAAAGGTCGCACATTTCATTTATATTAACATGGATCATCCTGGCGCACCATTTACATGCACTGAGCCAATATGTCACCTGGCTTAAGTCACCTAACCTGGGCCTGTGTGAAGTCATTCTAGTGCGTGACCTATTGACCTATAATGAGCATCTTGTATGGACAAATTATTTGGATAAATGAATGTTAATTTACACATGACCACATATTGCAGAATACATTGATTATTACTGATTCTATGATCTAGCAGATGCTTTTATGTGTGTGTGTATATGTATATATATAATGTTTCTGAAATCTCGTGGTTGTAGTACATTAATGTATTGTACTTTCCATGTTTTAATTAG
Source organism: Panax stipuleanatus (assembly GCA_020205555.1). Taxonomy (NCBI): domain Eukaryota; kingdom Viridiplantae; phylum Streptophyta; class Magnoliopsida; order Apiales; family Araliaceae; genus Panax; species Panax stipuleanatus. The sequence continues at coordinate 79,430,878 of CM035116.1, read as the reverse complement.
GTTTCGTCAGTTGCTATCCTGTGCCACACCATTTATTTTTCTTTTTGCAGACCTTTGCATTTATGTGTATCAACATGGAATGTTGCCGTTGTCAAAAGATGGGTGGAACTAGCATCATTGGAAGAGATTGCCGATGCCATTGACGTACCAAGTACTGTGGGCACCTCATTGTGTATGGCAGCTGCCTTGAAGAAAGATCATGAAGCTGGTAAAACTAGGGTCTTGAAATCATTGATTCAATGATTCCTTCACCTGTTAATTGACTCCTGATGCGAGTAAAGAAGCAGTGTGGTTTATTGCTTTGTGCTTTCATTTCTTTTTATATCTAGTAGTTTGCTTCATTGATTTTACCATTTTATCTTCAATGCTCTTGCAGAGGGGAGGGAAATGGTACGTTTACTGCTCGCTGCTGGAGCAGATGCTACTGCACAAGACACCCAGCATGGGCGCACAGCCTTGCATACTGCTGCTATGGCTAACGATGTTGAGCTAGTTAAGGTAAGCCAAGTAATTTCCCCTAGCACTTAATGTGTGAGGATATACTGCTCATTGGCGATAGATAAACAATGTTTTGAATTGTAAATGGTGGAAATGATAATACTTATGGCTGTAGGATATTTAAATTTATCTAAAGATTATATGATATATGATTGTGAATTTCCTCAACAGATTATTCTGGATGCTGGAGTTGATGTTAATCTAAGGAATGTGCACAATACCATTCCTCTTCATGTGGCATTGGCCAGAGGAGCAAAATCATGTGTTGGGTTGCTTCTATCCGCCGGTGCAAATTGTAATCTCCAGGTCTGTTGATAGTTAACTTGTAGCAACATTATTGTAGACAATAATATGGATCTGACTTTTGTTATGCCTTTTAAACATGGCCCAAACATTGATCATATTCTGAAGAATACATGAGAAAGATTAAGAAGTCTCTGTTGCATGCTGCAGTAGTCAAATTTTAAACCATGAAGTTTCCTCACCAACTACTATTATCTTAATCGGGATAATACACTTTTTAGTCACTATACTAGGGTCCGATTTTCATTGTGGTTACCGAATTTTTTTTGTTACAATCGTATAACTGTACTCTCAAAAATTACAAAATGGGCATTACATTTAATTTCCGTCCAAAAAACGGACGGAAATCGTGAGTGTGCTCCTCACGTGACTTTGATTGCTAATGTGTCCGGCACTTGCTAGTCCAAACATTTGGAATGCTGACATGGAATTTTGAAATGCTAATAATAGATTTAGTATAATAGTTTCAAACTAATAATAATAATTTCAAAATAATAATAATAATAATAGTAATAATAATAATTAATAATAATAATAACAATAATAACAATAATAATTTTTAAATAATAACAATAATAATTTCAAAATAATAATAATAATAATAACAATAATAATTTTAAAATAATAATAATAATTTTAAAATAATAATATAAATTCATTGATTTTATTTAAATACATTTGTAGAAAAATAATAATTTCAAAATAATAATAATAATAACAACAATAATAATAATTTTTAAATAATAACAATAATAATAATAATAATTTTTAAATAATAACAATAATAATTTTTAAATAGTAATATAAATTCATTAATTTTATTTAAATACATTTGTAAAAATAATAATAATAATAATTTCAAAATAATAATAATAATAACAATAATTTTTAAATAATAATAATACTTTTTAAATAATAATATAAATTCATTAATTTTATTTAAATACATTTGTAAAAAAAATAATTTCAAAATAATAATAATAATAATAATTTCAAAATAATAACAATAATAGTAATAATAATAATTTTAAAATAATAAAATAATAATATTAATAATAATAATTTCAAAATAATAATAATAGTAGTAAAAATAATAGAAATTTTTAAATCATAATAATAATAATAATAATTATTATTTATTATTCAAGTGTTTAAATAATTTCAAAATTTTCAAGCTTTCTCTTTGAAGAGAGAAGCTAATCTGGTGACAACCGCCTTGTCGCCTCGGTCGCAGGTCTTCGGTTTGACCGCCGGAGGTTGCCACGACAACGTTATCACCGGCAATTTCTCATCGTCCACGAGATTTTGATTTTTCTCCGTTGACGATGTGGTAATTTCTCCAAAAATTAAATCTAATTCTCCACAATCACACTCTGCAGAACACTGTTTGTGTTCTGTTTGTCTTCACGGCTGTTTGAGGTTCTAACGGAGGTGAGAGAATTCCCATTTTAAGAGTAGGGTTAAGGTTTGATTTGGCATTAATGGTTCGAGGGGTATGGTAAAGATAAGGAAGAGAAAGATCGGGGAGAGAAATGAGGATGGCTTTTCCGTTGCGGGATTTAGTTTCGGTAGTGTAGAGAGCGAGGAGAACGACTTCAAATCCGGCAAGGGAAGAATTGGAATTGCAGTTGGGGTTTTTTCCTAATCTTGATGCTTCCGTTGGGATGGGGATGTTTTGATGGTGGGTTTGGATCTGGATTTCGTTCCAGATCTGGATGGTCTCGTTGATCTGTTTATTTGTTATTTGTGATGGTAATCAGATTTGGGGTGATGGTGGTGTTATTTGAGGTACCCTGTAGCCCTGGAGTTTTGACCGAAACCATGGTCCGGTGGCCTTGCCGGAGCTGAAGGGTTGCCGGTACCAGTTGAAGAACGAACATAAAGAGAGAACGAACATGAAGAACAAAACAACCCAGTTTTTTTTTTATTTTATAATAATAATTTTAAAATAATAATAATAATTTTTAAATAATACTAATAATTTTTACAAATGTATTTATATAAAATTAATGAATTTATATTATTTTTCAAAATTTTAATTATTTTAAGTTCAATTAGCATTGTTATTCATATAAAAATAATTGATAATTTATATTAAAATTTTTAAAATTTTTAAAAGTTTTAAAATTTTAATTTTTTTTTTATTATTGTTATTATTATTATTATTTGAATATTATTATTATTATTATTATTATTTAAAGATAATAAATTTCACCAATGAATATTAATATAAATTATTAATGAATTTTTCCAATGAATATTTAAATATAATAAATTTTACCAACAAATTATTAATAATAATTTTTAAAAATTTAATTTTTTTTTAAAATTATTGTTATTATTATTTTGAAATTATTATTATTATTATTATTATTTTGAACCAACTAAATCTATATAGGGACAATTAGCATGGTTATTCATATAAAAATATTTTTATAATTTATATAGATTTTTTAAATTTTAATTTTTAAAAAAATCATTATTATTATTTTAAAATTATTATTATTATTTTGAAATTATTAATATTATTATTTTTATTTAAAGATAATAAATTTTACTACTCTACTTTGTTTAAAGATAACAAAGAATTGATATGGCAAAAAATAACAATAATATTGATGACCGTTTCCATCCATATCAGCAAAATAACGAAGTGATATGGACAGTCAGCATTTCTGTCCGTTTTTGGACGGAAATTAAAAATAATGACCATTTTGTAATATTTGAGAGTACAGTTACTCGATTGTAACAAAATCACTTTCGGTAACCATTATGAAAATCGGACTCTAGTACAGTGACCAAAGAGTGTATTATCCCTATCTTAATCTATATCTATGTTGTTGGAGATAAGAGAAAGAGGTTTTGTGAGCGTTCAGATGTCAGTAGTTTAATTTAGTGTTATTAGTTTCGGCTTTATTTGAAGCACCACTGATCATGAGCATTGAGTTGTTACTTACTGGGATTGTGGAGAACTTGCATTAACCAGAATTCCGTCACGTGTTCTCTGATCTGAGTTTCATGTGAGAGAACTATGAATGGTGCTGGAAATGTGAATTTAAAGGAATCAAGGATTTGGGTTTTTGATTATGACAATTGACAGGATTCAGTCCCTTGCTGTCGTTCTCATTTACATTCAATTGAATAGGGATCAAAAGAATCAAGGCAACTAAACAGCAATATTATTGCTAGTCAGAGACAAAGTCTAAGTTCAGTGCTGCAAGCCGGCAACTTTGTCAGCACTAGTTTCTTTTGAATAGGGATCAAAAGAATCAAGGCTCATGTTTTCTCCAAATGAGCCAAGAGTTATTACAGCTCGTAATTTTGTGTGTTATAAGAAGCAATCAGGTGCTCCTTATTGGGTTCGTGAGGGGCATGGCCATGTTGCGTATGTTTCATGCCTGTGGGCATCACAAAAATCTCATATATAAACCAAGATAAACTTATCAAACAACTATTGGAATGAAATGTATAAAGTTAGAAAACAAAAATACAATAATGGAAAAGATTAATTCCCTTTCTGTTTCTAACTCGATTTCAATTATAACAATATATATGATCATACCAATCTATTATGCGCCCGTATCATCTTGACTCAATTCTGCTTTTATTTACCAAAGGGTTTTCTTGTGCAGCCTAATGTCTCACTGTCTTTATTTGCAAAATGGTATTTTGAAATGTACCCCATTATAAATTGGTTAAGTGCATATTAACTTTGATACCCTGTGTTTATAGGGAATCTATTAAAAACTGATTTGCACAATTTTTCCTGCCTTCCCACTCAAAAATCCTTATTTAACAGGATGATGAAGGTGACAATGCTTTCCATATAGCTGCTGACTCAGCAAAAATGATACGTGAAAATCTTGAGTGGATCATCATAATGCTTAGGTATCCAGAAGCTGCTGTTGACACAAGGAATCACAGGTGCCCCTTCTATTGGAATTTCTTCTTCATATGGTCTTTGTTATTTTATCAATTTAACTATGGGAAAAAGAGTAACTTTCTCCTTTGCTTTAAAGTTTCATTTAGTTCATGTGAAAGGCTATATAAATTTGTTACAGTATCCAGTGGGTGCTCAAATAAATTTGCTATACAATGTATATATGATGTTGACAGTGGTAAGACATTACGTGACTTCTTGGAGGCCCTTCCCAGAGAATGGATTTCTGAAGATCTGATGGAGGCACTCATAAATAAGGGAGTTCATTTGTTTCCTACCATGTGAGTGAAGAATCATTCAGAGTGCATTTTTCCATATTCTATGCTATTTCTTTTGTGCATATTTTGTTCATGGCTACAATATATTTTATTATCTCTATGCAATGTGTTGTTTAGATATCAAGTAGGAGACTGGGTGAAATTCAAAAGAAATATTATAACTCCAACTTATGGGTGGCAAGGCGCAAATCATAAAAGTGTCGGCTTTGTTCAAAGTGTTCCAGACAAGGACAATCTCATGGTTTCATTTTGTTCTGGAGAAGCTCATGTACTGGCAAATGAAGTTATAAAAGTGATCCCATTAGATAGGGGGCAGCATGTGCAACTTAAGCAAGATGTGGAAGAGCCAAGGTTTGTTCTAACATTATTTGAACAGTATAATTGATTTAGTTCAATGGTTTTGGATGAGTTGTCTTGCACTTGGACTGTCAATGCGAACTTGTATGACTATTTGCATCTTCTTCGCTCCCCCAACTGCCACCTAGGAAAAAAACCCTAATTTTCTTTTTCATTGACAAGTTTTATGCTGTTTGGTCAACTACAACGGCAATGTATGAGGTCGGGTGCTCACTTTTCATTCAATGTCAATTCACTCTCTCCTCTACGCCGCCACAGTACACACAAATGTAACTAAATAAATATTAACACAATAAGCTTACCGGAAAAAAACAAACAATTTTTTCATTAACAAGTATTATGCTGTTTGGCTACTCAATGTATGTGGTGGGGTTCTCATTGGCTCATTCAATTTTGCTTTACTTGTCCTTGTATATTGCTTGTATTTGGTGGTCATTAGTTCCTTCAATTGTTTCCCATTCTCTTTCCTTACTAGATATCCTACATAATCTCACTTACCCTCTTAATTTAATGCAAAGGTATTTGGTGTTTTGCACGCAGTTAACTTAAGTGAAACCAACTGACATGTTAATTTATATTAACAACTGTTTTCTACACCTCTGCAAGTACTCCAGAGTTTCATAAATTACATACATAAATCATTTGTTACTGCGCATTGTGTATGATTCTTAGTGTAAATTATATGTACCTCAATTCTATCAGTGAGGTGAACCCTGTGCTTTGAGCACCTTATGCTTGCTTAGTTTTGCAACAACCTGATCCAAACAATCAAAAAAGCATTAGGCTATGGGCTTTGTCATGCATCAATGTGCTCTGTAAAAGCATGTGGGTAATTTATTTTATGAAGTATGTTTAATGCTTTAAAATCATAAAATGCTCTTACTTTTTAAGCGTGAGAACACATGGTTTATGTTGGAGCTGCGGGTATGAAAATAATGTCAAATGTTGGGCTTGTAACCCTTCTAACTTGTCAGTATTTTCATTGTGGTGGTCCACACTTTAATCCCTAATAACCTTTTGAATCGAAACATTGTTTGGTACAATTGTCAAATGCTCGTGCTTTCACACATGAGAACATGGCAACTTGATACTGGACAGGATTCTGAAGATGATGATATGAAGAGATAGGTTGAATAACTGGATAAAACAACAAAATATAACAAGGTTGAGGCTCTGCAACCCCTAGGATCCTCAAGCTCAGAAGAGAGAAATAATTGAGCACAAGTAACTGATTAAATTCTCAGTTTCAAAAAATAATCTGTGTATAAAAATAACTAGTCTTGGCCTTTTATAGATAAAAAATGATAACTTTCCTAATCAATATCGGAATAGAAACACAAACAGAATAAAGCTCTTAACATAATTAAATTACTACCAAGTAGATAGACACTAAACAAATAAGTAGATAAACACTAAACAAATAATTTGATTAATACTAATAATGACTAATCTAATAGTACCTACTAATAATCTAATTGTATTTTTCTTTTGTTTTGTATACAAATATAAATTTTTTCACCTTCTTTTCCTTTGCGGTTCCCATCATTCTCCCCTGGTTGGTGAACACTCATATCTCGCGTTTTATAATAGACAAGAATAAGCTACAAACTCAACTGCACCAAGAGAAAATATTTCCTCACCTTGGATTACCTCTTCACATGATAACCTTCATAAAACAATGGTAAGAATGATGAAAGTCTGATGCAAGTGAAGAAGTCAAATGATCCATCTCAAAAGACGAAACTGTTCGTAGTGTTTGTCGATTTCCAACCTTATCTTTCGTTCGCATTGCTTAACCTCAACTTGGAATCCAGTCTTGATTTCAGGTGTAGCCTCAAGTTGTTGCTTTATGGAAGTTAAATATTCATTCAAGGCCACTGCAATTACATTTGTCACAGTGGTAGAAATCCTCTTTAATCCCTTTGATATTGGACAACTCAAAAGTAATTTAGCAATAACTTCCAAATTGCATTCACTATGTTCGTTCAATAGCTTCACTTCACTTGGATTCGTAATTAGGACAGCTGATTTTGTCTTTGTATTTTCCTCAATTGCTGTGGTGTGCATCCTTGTCTATCTAGGCTCATTCACGTCTCTGCTAGAACACCAAGTCAGTTCCCCAAATCTTCTAAATGTTATACCAATCTCTTCATTATCATTTCCAATTTATTCTTTTTGATAAATAGGCTTGGAATGATAATGGAAGATATTGGTACTTCACTAGATGATTTGGGGACTCGACTTTCTATTCTGGCGTCTATCTAGATTGGTATTTTTGTGTGTGAACATTTCCATTCTATCTAATGTTTTGAAAAGAGCATCCAAAATATCTTCCATCATTTTTTCTTGTTCCTTATATTTTAATTAAAAAAAATTCAAACTAGGGGCATAACTGAAAGAACACAAAAACAAGGGCTTCTGAAAGCTTAGGGTGAAAGTTAACAATACCAAACTATAGAATAAGATCTAAATTGTCAAGGTACTAGCGTCGGTAGAATAAGTTTCTCGCTTATTATTCCTCCTCATGCGCACTAGTTGTAGCAGATCAATTCAAAGGAGATGCCTGAAGAAGAAGCGATGACTGCAAGAGGGCCATCCACAGTGGTGGGTGACTCACAACAACACAACGACGATAGACTTTTACTTTTTTTCTTTCGTCTTTTTTTGGTTGGTGGATAGTTGTGAGGGGGTTGGTGGAGTTAAGGGGTCTAGTGATAGATTTCACGATACGCTTGCCTGAGGTGGTCGTCGCCCGGATCGTTTATAGCAAAGTCGGAAGGTGGAAAGCTCACGACACCTCAACCTTTCGCTTATATTGAGACAAGAACCTTGGTACAATCGCTTGCACAAGGAAGTTTGCGTTAAATGAAACACTAACGACACCTAAACCTCGTAATTATAAGAAGAAGGAACCTCGTTACAATCGACGATTGATGCAGTATAAGACGCCACACAACTATTGTTGTATGATAAGTCAAAATTGAATCTCAAAGAAAAATTAAGAATAACTTAGGAATTCTTCAAAGAACCAAAAGAAAAGAAATCTCCAAGTAATTTTATTGAATAAGAATAATGTTTTTTTAACATAAGCTATGTATCATATTTATACTAATAGCAATAAACCCTAATCCTATAAGGAATAACAAATTGAATTGGAATCTAAATCTAAATCCTAGCTAACAAATCACCTTAAAAATCAAATCCTATTTAATAAACATCCTAGTTACATTAGAATTGTAAAAGATATGATAAATCCCTAAAAATATTGATGAAAATATGATAAAACGCGTTCTTTGAAATCCGTGTCGCGTCTCCAGCACAAGAGCACTACACTTTGGCCTGCAACTGGCACGACAGTGCCAACCTTCCAAAGCGTTGTTTGCATCCTGGTGCGGCAACGCCGTTTCCCCCACTAAACTGGCGCAACAACGCCGGTAGTCATGAATTGTTCCTTCGTTCTGACTTGGTTCTTTGCTCCCTGTTACTTCCTCCACCAAATGTGAACCCTTGATTAGACCAAGTCAATGAACTTAATAACATATCCCATAATGAATGCCTTTCCGTGTAACCTGGATCCCTTTCCTTTGTTCTGTGTAATTCAAACTTGTGTTGTCGCGTGTTAGCTTGTAATCTCCTTGCCATTCTTAGACATCCATATTGTTGCATGAACGCTAATCCCTCAATGAATTGAAACATATCTTTGTCGAATATTAGATGACATGAATGAACACATAATTAATAACTTGGCTTACATTGATTTGGTCTTCCTAAATATGTTGTATGTCGAAATCCCAAATCATATAATTTATCCTCCACTCGCGGTTTGCTTGAATTGAGCTACAATTTAAGTATCCTTGAATAGATTTTAGCCTAATTATTTGAAATTATTTGATGAACTCCTAGTACAAGAATTGAGTTATTAACGCGTCATGCAAGCCTGACCAGAATTGTATCATCTAGTTACATCAATGATTGGAAATGTGGCGTTATGATATGAAGAGTAAGCTGTCATGTTGGTTGATGGATTTTATCTTATTTTGTTATTTAGTTTTTCTGGTGGAATGTGCTGAAGATGATTGACACTTTTTTTTTGGTTGGATGGCTTTTTGTGACCGAGTTACAACAAACTGAAAGATTCAGATATGGGATTTTTCCTCCAGCGATGGAGGTGTGATTAAGTTTAACAATTGAGATTGATGTTGGTCACTAAATGTGGCCGTTTGGGTAGACGACTATGGTGTGGGTTCGACCTTATATGGCGATATGGCTGATAGTTGTAGGTGTCATTGACACTTGACGGTGACTAGGATGGTGATGAGTGTGTTTGGAAAACTTCGACAAAGTCGGCACTCGAGTTAGGTTCGACGTGGACTACGATAGGTTCCTGACAAATGAACAGTGCTTCATTTCGATTTTCAGAAATTCACAAGGTTCAACTTTGATATCAGCTTGATGTAGGACAGGATTATAAAGACGATGAATATGGAGAAATAGCTTGAATAACTGGAATAATAGGAAAATATAATTACGGTGAGGCTCTGCACCTCACTATCCTAGGATCCTCACCGGCAAAATTTTAAATAACTGATCGCAATCAATTAAATAAATTCTGATTATTAATAATAATTCTCTCTAAAATATAATAAGTAGTCTTGGCCTTTTATACCTAATGATAACTTTCCGAACCAATATAGGAATTTTAACTTCAACACAAGAAAACATTAAAATAATATAGCCACTAACTAACTAGAGGTTGAATAGGTGGTTACACATTTTTATTTTGTTTTATGTTGTATGTGTCACAATTGCCCAAGAGTGAGATAATAGAGTGATCCTTTGAAGAGGACGTGAGATGGGCTCCACTGTTATTTTAACATTGTATTTTTTATTTATTAGAGAAAAAAGTGCTAGGTCCGTAAGCGGCAGATGGAGCTTTGAGCGCCTAGACCTTGTAGGTGGGGCCTAGGAGTTTTCCTAGGCGGGGCCTAGGCGAGATAATAGAGTGATCCTTTGAAGAGGGACGTGAGATGGGCTCCACATGTAATTTAACATTGTGTTTTTTATTTATTAGAGAAAAACAGTGTTCTAAAAAGCGCTAAGTCCGTAAGCTGTAGATGGAGACCTTGAAGGCAGGGCTTAGGCAGTTTCCTAAGCGTGGCCTAGGCGGCTTCCTTAGGCTGTGTATTTTTGTTAAAACTTATTATATTTGTAATAAAACTAAGTCTATTATGTTCGTCTTTAATAATAATATTAGTGTTATATTTATAAAAAAGAAGTTTAGGGATTGTTAAAAACACTATCAAATTATGGGGACAAGTTTGAGTTGTGAAAACAATTTGGGGCATTAAATAATGATTTTAACAAACTAAAAGGATAATATCTAATGTTATTCTATCCCATATGTTAAAAGAAAACAGATCACAACACCACGTTCTTTAAAAGGACATAAATTGCAATGATGGTGTGGTCTGCAATTTAATGGTCAGCCCCTAGGTGGCTAGGGGGTCCCTAGCACCTACTAGCCAAGGTTGGGCAGCACCTAGTACCTGATCGGCGCCTAGACCTTGTTCTAGAACATTAGATAAAAGAAGAAATTTTATTAGATGAAAAGAGAGAATACAAGCACAAGGGGAACAAGGAGTCCCCTCATCTTAAGAAGAGGAAAAAGAAGAAGAAAAAGCATAACCACTTCTAGGGAGGTTAGCTCTCCAGTCTTAACAAAGATTAGTCGCAACAAATACCCCTAAAGGTACCTATAACTGAGGCCCATGAAGCAGCGAAAAAGATCCTATCTCGCAACAAAGAAATAGAAATAAGATATCTCTAAAAAGCTGACCATTGCGCTCTGTCCACATCTCCTGAAACACAGAAGATGGCTGACTTTCAAAGTATCTTAGCATTGTGTTTCATGTTTCTTTTTATTAAGTTCATGCTTTATGCGATACTACAACTAGATTTTAAGGAGCTGGAATCCATAATACGCAAGCCAAATCAGTATTAAAACTTGATGAAAAGGATCAAGTAACATGGCACTGAATACATCAAACGGCATTGCTGTGCTGTGTTTAGGGGTCAAAAGCATAACTTGTCAGAAAAAGTGAACTTTCTTAAGAGTTTTTAACTGACTTGTTGAGTACTTCATATATGACATGTAATCTAGGCATGCAGAAGAATGCTATTTGATGGTAGTTGCTGGACTTATGATATTTGCCATGGACCCACTGAGGTGGAATGGTAGATACTGAACATTAGAGGATGGAAAAGAAGAAATGATAAATGATAGTTTAGCTGTAAGAGGAATGAGTATATTACTATCCATATGTATGTGTGTCTATATATATATATATATATATATATTTTTTATATATATGGGGCTTAATCCATAACTAGTGTTAGATGGAAACAATGTTACATTTAATACATTTATGGCCATTCATGAAATGATCTAACAACTAAGCAGAAAAGGAAAATTTAAGCTTCCGCTCCATATAGGGCTAGAAGGAAGAGAACTTATACAATCATATATTAATATAATAATAGAAATGGTCCGCCCCTTATATTATGATTTGGTAAATGTTTTGAGCATGCATTAACATGAATTAATTCTTTCTATTGAATAACATTCTTAAGTACTAATATAATAATAAATGTAGTTAATATAAAAATTTATGTAATTAACAATGTAATTGTATTCACAAATACAAAGGTAGCTATTGTATTGTCACATTTATATACTTTAAAATTAATATAATTTATTTAGAATTTAAAAATAATACATCTTGTAATGTGTATTATTTTTAAATTATACTACATTCGTTCCAAAATTAGAGATACATTTTGACTTTTTAGAATCAATTTGCGAAATTTTAAAACTCAAAATTGATATAATTTTGTTAAAGTTTTGAAAACAACAAATATGATAATTAGTAGTACTTTATAGTTAGTTTACAATTATTATATTTGTTTGTATTAAAACTAAATAACTTCATATCAATTTTGAATTTTAGGATTTCGTGAATCGACTCGAAAAAGTCAAAATGTATTTTTAATTTTGGAACGAAGGGGGTAAATAAATTATATTATTTTAAATTATAGATCTTGTAATGTGTATTAATGTGTGTTATTAATTTATTAAAACTTCTCTAAATAATACATTACATGATGTATTATTTAAATTATAAATAAATCATATTTATTTTAAAATATATAAATGTGATAATACAATAGCTACCTTTGCATTTGTGAATAAAATTACATAATTTTTTATATTAACTACATTTATTATTGTATTATTACTTAAGAATGTTATTCAATGGAAAAAATTAACATGTTAGAATGCATGATCAAAATATTTACCAAATCATGCGGAAGACCCTTTAAGGGGCGTAAGTGGTCAAACCATTTTTATTATTATATTAATATACGACTGTATAATTTCTCTCTCTTTCAGCCCTTTATGGGGCGGAAACTTAAATTTTTTTTTGCTTAGCCGTTAGATCATGTTATGAATGATCATAGATGCATTATATAGAACAGTGCTTCCATCTAACACTAACTATGGATTATGCCCTATATATCTATATATATATATATATATATATATTTATAGAGAGAATTTATTTATTCCTCTGAAACTTCTAATCAACTGTTTCTTTTAGTAAAAGAGAGGATAAGGGATTCAGAAATGTAATACCTATGTGGATCAAGGTTATCAAGTCGTCGACTAGGCGACACCTAGAAGTCTGAGCGGTAGCAAGCAGTAAGTTGAAGGGACGACTTGGGAGAAGCAACTAAGTCGCATTTGGTGAAGAAATCGTTGCCTTGGGTCGCCTAGGCGACGCCTTGGCCGACTACCTTCCAAGGCGCACGATCTGGAAAAGAGAAAAAAAGGAAACGAAAGAGAGAAGAAATGAAGAGATCGAAGGAAACGAAAGAGAGAAGAAAAGAAGAGATCGTCACTGTCGGAAGCTTTCATTGCCATCGCCGTAGTCATCTTCGTAGTCGACCGTCGTAGTTTGTGTCTATTGTTGAAGATGCCTCTCGATTTCATCTTACCGATGCTTCTTTTGTGTTAGAAAACAAGGAGACTGATTTCATCTTACTGCTGCTGCTTTTGTGTAAGAAAAGAAAAAAGAGACTAAGATTTAAAATATCTTGGATAATACAATTTAGTACCTATTCTTAAACTTTAGATCTAGTCCCTTAAGTTGCAGGCTTTCATTTAAGTCCTTATTTTTCTTTCATAATCACGACCAAGTTTTTTGAGTTTACATTTTAACCCCTAGACCCCCATATTTTCAGTATTCTCTATTCATTAATTTAGTTTTCAGTTAGTGTAAATGAGATATAAATGTGAAATATTAATATGTTTTTGTTTTTAATGGTATTTTAAGAGTATTGCTTGTGAAATAGTAATATACGTATAAAATTTACATTTTAAATGACTTGTCAACTTGCGGACGACTAGTCGGGGGCCTTGTCGCCTAAGTGCTTAAGCTCCTGGCTATCGCCTCGACTTGTCGCCTTGATAACTAAGATGTGGATCAATAAATGAATACGTACAATTAACAAGCATCATAGATTTTTGATGTAGTGTTCAGAATGCATGTCCATTGTTTTGGAATTATAGCTATCCTGATTACACATTTGTCAACCTGCCAGACCTTAGACTTTTTTATAGGACTCATAACATCGGCAAATCATTATTAAGTGACAATCAGGATTAGTGTGTATATATATATATATATATATATACACACACACACACATAACATATACAGAGAGAGAAGAGAAGAATTATTCCTCTTTGAAACTTCTAATCAACTGCTTCTTTTAGTAAAAGAGAGGACAAGGGATTCAGAAATGTAATACCTATGTGGATCAATAAATGAATACTTGCAAATACCATGCAGCATATATTTTCGATGTAGTGTTCGGAATGCATGTCCATTGTTTTCGAGTTATAGCCATCTTGATTACACATTTGCCAACCTGCCAGACCCTGGACTTTTTTATAGGACTCATAACATGGGACAAATCATTATTAAGTGACAATCAGGATTAGTTATGAAAGTCCTCCATGGGTAGGCGTACTTGACCCAAAAATTATTAATACTTTTACTGTTATGTATCTTGCTTGCATTCGCCACGTGATAGGTAACTCTATTGCTAAGAAGCATCTAATGTGGTGTCCTGTAGTTCTAATTTTTGGTGACAAATCCACCAAGTTTTTAGTGTTTACGCTGCTTTTTCAGTGTACGCTTCTATTTTTGAATCAATGTAATTAATCCACTGTGTATACCAGGTTGTACGACATGTATATGTTGTATTGTCAGCATGTTATAGTTCATAAAATTCATAATTGAACCTTGTTTGTACAGATTTGGTTTCCGTGGTCAATCGCGTGACAGCATCGGAACAGTTCTCTGTGTTGATGATGATGGCATTCTGCGCGTTGGTTTTCCTGGAGCATCTAGAGGATGGAAAGCTGATCCTGCAGAAATGGAAAGGGTTGAGGAATTCAAGGTTGGAGATTGGGTTCGTATACGTCCCACCCTTACTACAGCTAAGCATGGATTAGGATCTGTAACACCAGGGAGCATCGGTATAGTTTACTGCATCAGACCAGATAACAGTTTGTTGTTGGAATTGAGCTATCTTCCAAATCCATGGCACTGTGAACCAGAAGAAGTTGAACCTGTGGATCCATTCAAGGTAATGCATTTTTTCCCCTTCTTTTTAACGTAATCGTTATTTCATCTTTAATATTTCGCCTTCTCAATTTTTTTTTGGTGTTCTCTTATATTTACAGATAGGTGATCGTGTATGTGTGAAGCGCTCCATTGCAGAGCCAAGATATGCTTGGGGTGGCGAAACCCATCACAGTGTCGGACGAATAAGTGAGATAGAGAGTGATGGTCTCCTGATAATTGACATTCCAAATCGACCCATACCATGGCAGGCTGATCCTTCTGACATGGAAAAGGTGGAGGATTTCAAGGTAACATGAATAATGTTTTTTTTATACAAGTTGAATTATGTCTAGTGTGACAATTGATTCTCTCAAAAGATTAAGTCAGTTATCTTGCTTCTCTATTGGGGTACAGTAATACGAGCATCTCAAGGCTTTTTAGTTTTGAACCTAAGTAGGGACTGCAGTGCTTCGTTTGTTTAGGACCGACTTCCCCCCCCCCCCACCCCTTCCCTTTTTTCGTATTTCCATTTGTTCTCTTTAGGGTAAACTTTTCGCTGGTCTTCCATCATCTTCCTTATTTTTTCTATCAACAAAATTTATTTTTCTAGCTAAAAAACTTAATTGCTTCTCTCCTGCAATTCCAACATGAGCAGGTTGGTGACTGGGTTAGAGTGAAGGCTTCAGTCTCGTCCCCAAAATATGGATGGGAGGATATCACAAGAAATAGCATTGGGGTGATCCACAGTTTGGAGGAGGATGGTGATATGGGGATTGCCTTTTGTTTCAGGAGCAAACCTTTCTGTTGCTCTGTGACAGATGTGGAGAAGGTACAGCCTTTTGAAGTAGGGCAAGAGATTCATATGATGCCATCTGTGAGTCAGCCACGGCTTGGATGGTCAAACGAAACACCAGCTACTGTTGGAAAGATCTTGAGAATCGACATGGATGGGACTTTGAATGTAAGAAATCTCTTCTTTTGCTTATTTTCATTGACCAAGTACTCCCCTACAATCACATTGCTCTATAAACTTGTTGCATTTTTGTGTGATGTTAGAGCCGGATTGTTACCAATTTTATGGGAACCCTCCCTTCCCAAAAGGTAAAGACAGATGAACTGAACGAGACTTTCTAGCTGTTGAAAAGTTTGTCTTTTAAGATGATCATTATTTCTTTTAATGGTTATGGCGTCCGTAATAGCCAATCATAATAATATTGAAAGAACTCTTCCTATCTGCCAATTCAGTCATTTCTGAATCTCATTTTGGCCGGTCAGTTCAGTTGCTGATTATATATGGCCTTTGTGTTTTCTTAATTAGGTTAAAGTAGCTGGAAGACACAGCTTGTGGAGAGTTTCACCTGGAGATGCAGAACGGCTTTCCGGATTTGAAGTTGGGGACTGGGTGCGTTCTAAACCGAGTTTGGGGACTAGACCCAGTTATGATTGGAATAGTATTGGAAAAGAAAGTTTAGCAGTTGTGCATAGTGTACCTGATACTGGATATTTAGAGTTAGCATGCTGTTTCCGGAAAGGGAAGTGGATTACTCATTACACGGATGTTGAAAAGGTTCCAGGATTCAAAATTGGACAACATATTAGGTTTCGAGTTGGACTAGATGAGCCAAGGTGGGGTTGGAGAGGGGCCAAGCCTGATTCAAGAGGCATTATAGCTGGTGTTAATGCTGATGGAGAAGTGAGGGTGGCTTTTTTTGGCTTGCCAGGTTTGTGGAGAGGAGACCCCGCAGACCTGGAGATGGAACATATATTTGAAGTGGGAGAGTGGGTAAAAATGAGTGAGAATGCAAGTAGTTGGAAGTCCATTGGGCCAGGTAGCATTGGAGTAGTACAAGGGATTGGTTATGAAGGAGATCAATGGGATGGAACTATTTTTGTTGCATTTTGTGGGGAACAAGACCAATGGGTTGGGCCTACAACTCATCTTCAGAGAGTAAATAAGCTTATGATTGGCAAGCGAGTTAGGGTTAAACTCCATGTGAAGCAGCCAAGGTTTGGATGGTCTGGCCACAGCCATTCAAGTGTTGGAACCATATCAGCAATTGACGCCGATGGAAAGTTGAGAATATATACACCGTATGGCTCAAAAGCATGGATGCTAGATCCATCTGAAGTGGAGCTGGTGGAGGACGAGGAACTTCACATTGGAGACTGGGTTAAGGTTAGAGCATCAGTTTCGACCCCGGCTCATCAATGGGGAGATGTGACTCATTTAAGCATTGGTGTGGTGCACCGCATAGAAGATGGGGATCTCTGGGTGGCATTCTGTTTTACAGAGAAGCTTTGGCTTTGCAAGGCATGTGAAATGGAGAGGGTCAGATGTTTTAAAGTGGGGGACAAGGTTAGGATTAGAGATGGGCTAATTACTCCACGATGGGGATGGGGGATGGAGACACATGCAAGCAAAGGTGAGGTTGTTGGGGTAGATGCAAATGGGAAATTAAGAATCAAGTTTCAGTGGAGAGAGGGTAAACCATGGATCGGAGATCCTTCTGATATTAATCTTGATGAGAGGTCATCGGGTACAATCTGAGCTTCAACATAACTACTGAATTGTCTCAACTCCCATCAGTTTGCTTGAGTCTTTAGGTTTCGGATTCTCAGCGTGTTGGAGAGGCGGAATCCGCTGCTGTCTAGGCTGTTGAAGTTGCTGAGTCATTTTCCATCATATTCTTCTCTAGTTATGGGGTATACAATGCAAATAACGAAGCGCAAAGAGATGGAAAAAAGATAAAAAGTGGCGTTATTGTCACCATAGAACTAACGACAAGCAGCCAGCCAGGACAGAGGTAACAGGGGAACATTGTCTTTCATAGATAATGCACATAGCTGAATAGCTCCAGAGTATATTATATAGTATAGACATGTTTGCTTTGTATAGTAAGCCATTTCATTTTGGGAGTTTATCGACTTGTCAGGTTTATAGCCTTTCAAAAGAGTTTTTTTAACCTTCTGTTTCTATATTATTTATTTATTTTATTATAACTGGCAAACTGATAATTGGTTCATATCTATGTTTTGAGGTTAATTTGATCATTTCTCTCTTTAACAAAAAGACTCTCTTAAGACTTTGATCATAATTAATTTAAATTGTGATATGATTTTGCTTTTATTTTTTGAAAATTTGCTTTTATTTTTTGAAACAACAGTCTTGTCAGACGTAATACCTTTTAAGTACTTTATACTATTAACTATTGCATTAATTAAAAGTAAAAAAAATATTCTAATGAATTTTGAATTTCAAGATTTTGAAAATTGACTAGGAAAAAATTAGATGGACTTTTTTATGTCGAATAGAGGGAATATGGTAGATTCAACTCTCCCCCAACATGTAGATACATGTCTGTATCTACGTTCTCTTTTGTAGCTGTATGCTGGTGTTTCTTATTTTTCGAAAGGGTCGCAAACAAGATATTTTTATTGCCATATGTTGGTGTTTGTTGGGAAATGATTTAAGAAAATGATATATATTGGGATTGTTTATGTCAATTTTTTAATTGTTAGTTACATGAATAAGTATTATTTGTAGTATTTTTAAAAAGATGGGTAATAAGTGGAATTTTTTTTATAATTTTTATCAATCCCATTTATCAATAAGTTGAAAGTAGTATGCACACAAGCTAATCATATTTGATATGATGTGGCATATACTTTATAATTTTATTCATTTATTAATAAAAGAATTAATTTATTAAAGTCATTTTATTTTATCTATATGGTGTTGTTATATTATATGTGATAAACCCATAATTTTGAGCAATGTTTTTAGAATCATAATGATAATTATGCTAATGAGATTTAAATTCTTAGTTTAAAACTAAAATTATTCTCAATCGTTTGATAACTAAAATGAGAATTAGTGTATCTAGATAAATTGGTATATACATTATTTGCTCTTAAGAAGATGATAATTGATCTCATAATCATTTGCGTGAAGACACTAAAGCAAGTATGTAGGTATTTATTGGAGAATAAGTTTACTGAATATGGCTCGCTAAAGAAATACCTAATGGAGTTTTATTTGTCTGTCAATATAAATTCCTTAAGTGATAGTAGTACAAGTGATTCTTGGAATTGAGATCATCATAGTATCTTATGTATGATGAGTTATACTTGACATGTCCCTTAAGACGTTTACGGTATATCAAAGGATATGCTTGGATATAATAAGTTGTGTATGGAGATAGGTAAATGATTAACAAAGAATATATTGCTTCTACTAAAAGGAGAGAATGTCCGATGTGATTCGATAAATGATAACTTAGTAGTCCTTTGTCAAAACAGAATAAAATTAAAAAGTAGTTTCTAATTTGCATTATTTAGAGTACAAGTGATTCTTGGAATTGAGATCATCATAGTATCTTGTGTATGATGAGTTATACTTTGACATGTCCCTTAAGACGTTTAGGATATATCAAAGGATATGCTTGGATATAATAAGTTGTGTATGGAGATAGGTAAATGATTAACAAAGAATCTATTGCTTCTACTAAAAGGAGAGAATGTCCGATGTGATTCGATAAATGATAATTTAGTAGTCCTTGGTCAAAACAGAATAAAATTAAAAAGTAGTTTCTAATTTTAATTTTTTAGAGTTGTGAATTTGAGAATCGAAATACATATAATTAAATAAAATAAGATTTGACAATAATTTTATGTCTTATATTTAATTGAGATATTGTATGGCAGAAAGATTGAATTATACAGTAACTATTCACTAAAAGGTTATTTTGTGATTAATGTTGAAATCTATACTATCTAAAAAGCTGTTGATCGATAAGGGGCTTACCCTTATTGTAGAATAAATATTATTTATTTAAATAAATTAAATAGTTTAATTTGTTTATTTAAATAAGATTAGAATTGTTCTAATTGATTTATTCACAATCGGTTTAATATGGAGAACTTAAAGGGTCACACCGCAAAAGAAAAATATTTATTTAAAAAGTAAATGATATAATCGTAATAATAAGTTAAGTATATTTAATTTAATTTATGATGATAGAATAAATTAAATAGCTTAATATTTATTATTTAATATTTTAAAAATATTAAATATAAATTAATAAGATTATTATTATTAATATTATTATTGTTTTAATTTCTAAAAAGGTTTGAGAATTAATTAATAAAATTACTCTCATAAGTTTCTAATTGGATTAGGAGCTTAATTAATTAAAAGAGTTTAATTAAAATAAAACTCTATTCCTAAATAGTTTAGGAGGGTTGCCTACATCTATAAATATGAAGTGTCTTATTATGTGTTAGGGTTAGGCACACTTCTAAGAGTTGGGAGAGTACTTACAATTTTTATGGTGATAGAAACTAGGGTTTTGCCAACACCTATATTCTTGAATAGATATTATTCCTTGGTGGATCACTTATAGAGGAAAACCACTTGGGGGCTAACATTGATCTAAAGAAGGAATCTCATCGGTGGAATTCAAAGGAGAACGCGAAAGAATTTGGAGTTGAACTCGTACCTGAAGAAGCACGATTTTACGAGGGTATGATTCTAATTCTCCATCTCTTTCGTTTAATTGATAATTGAGCACATGGATTGATCATGATGATGATTTGTATAAAAGTTTAAAATCTAATTTTATCGCGCTTCCACCTTGTTTATGTAATTTGATTGCATGTATGCGTCTATACAAACCTAACAGTGATATTAGAACCTAACTTAGTGTGAATTATCAATTTTGATGATTCTATGTACGTATGGGTATGTGATTCGATCGAATTTTCTGGGCAAAAACAATTTTCTAGTTCTACTATGCAGTGCGGCTGCGCCGATTGTGACGACTGAGTTAATTGGGTTGTGATTTTGGGGACAGAATCCTTTTAAGGAGGGAAGGATGTAACGAACGAGATTTTTGTATTTGATTTTAAAATATTTATTGAATTGAATAAATATTTTGGTTAATTTATTTATTGCGTTGAATAAATAATTAATGTGATTATATGGTAGAGTGATTTAATTAAGTGTAATATATTAATATTTAGTAATTTTGTAGATGAAGTTTTAATTTAGTTGAGATAATTTAATTAAATGAATTGTTAGCTAGTCATTATATTATATAATGGTAATATTCTAATTTAATAATTAAATTAGCGATTCACTAATTTGTTAAATAAAATTATTATTTATAATGAAATTATAATTATGTAGTAATTAGATTTACGTGGCAATTTGATTTAATAAGTTGATATTAACTTTAATTTAATTGAAATTGAATATTAGAATTTAATTAGATAAAGTATGACAATTAAACTATATAGTAAATGAGTTATTAAAATTAATTAAAAAGGTTTAATTTAGTTTTACCAAACAAAGCCTTATGCCTTTTGAGTTTCTATTTTAATCTTGTGTTGCCAAACAAAGCCTTATGACTTTTGATTTTCAAAACTCTATAACTGATAAATATTAAGTATACATATTATATTTTATTAAGTATATATGAGTTATGTTTTACGTTAAGTTTATCAACCTAACTCTAAAAGAAAACAAATAGAGAGAAGGAAGAAGAGAAGAGAGAGTTTACAAAGAGAAAAGAGAGAAAGATTTCTCTGTGAGTTTGAAAAAACAAAGAAAAATTCTTATCCTCTAGCTAGTCTAAACAAGCAATCAAGGTGAAATTCTAGTTATAATATTTACTTTTCATGTTCTTAAGTTTTTTATGAAAATTCTCTGTGAATGGGTTTTGTAATACTCGAGAATTTTCTAATATTATTAAATAAATATATTAATGAAAATGAGAATTTATTTGAATATAAATGATTTTGTGTTATGAGAAGGATTAATTCAATTATATAAAATTGAATAATTATAATAATAATTGAGAAACTTATGGAGTTTGCGATAACCTCGTTGATAACCTTGTGTGGTATAGTGATGAGAATTATTAATGATTATATTAATTAACGAATGAATTATTAAGTAAACAATTAATCTATATTAATTGTTAATTGCTATTGTAGAATATTATTTAATTGTTATAGAATATTAACGGTGATTAATTAATAATATGTGATTATTATTATTGCAAGAAAAATAATAATAATAAGTGACGTGTCTATAAATATAATAAGATTTATACTTATTTACTGTGATAAATAATCAATTGTTGTGAAAATTAATGATTACATTAATTGATGAGGAATGAATTAATTAATATTAATGATAATTAATCGATAAGATGAATATTTTATTTATTTGACATTATGAGTAATAAAGCAAATAAGTAAGTTATTAATATGATGAGATTATATTGATTTCTATGTGCAAATGTGCAAGAATTAAATATAAAGTATATGGAATACGACTATAATATATAGTGTAGAGAAACACTTAGGTGTGACCATGTAAGTATACATTAAAATGATATATCATGAATATAATGTAATCACTTGTTGATTGTAGAATTTAATAATAAAGGAGACAATATAGGGTGATAATATCTGAAAGACTATATTGGTAAGATAAAATGTACATGGATTATATGCGTACAAATTACACTTACTACATTATATGAAATTGTCTTGTGACACTAATTTAATACCTAAGTGTAGATAATATATGTTATGCTTATATGTTATAACATGGTATAGTACAAACTTACTAGAATGCTGAAATTGCCTTGCCTTGTCCCTTAATGATAGTCACTATCTCTTCACACGTGAATACTCATGAAGCTATCCTACTCCCTATATCCTCAAACTCAACACATTCTAGCTAGCATGATTCAATGGGGAGTGGCTCTCATGATGCATTCCACCAACTACTACCAACTTCTCATTAGCCATCAAAGAATACAACAATCCGTTAGTTTATATTGAAGAACTAAAGCATTGTCTGGGTATTGGTTGTTCTATAAATTGAGCTCTTCTTCTCCATTCTTCTTTGCTGAGATTTTGCTAAGTGTTGAGAAGGAGAGCATATACATATATCAGTGTGAGCATTCTAAATTAAGCAGCAAGTCCAATTAACTAATTACAAAGGTATAAGATTGCTTTTGTTCTTCATTTTCTATTTCTGCAATTCTAAGATTTCTTGATTCTTGTTTTCTAAAAATATGCAAATTCTTGGTTATGCCATACTAGATTGTAATTGGATTGTAGCATACTTGTTTAGTTGCTATATTAGCTTAAAAACATATTGGTAATACAATGCTGTTAGTTATAATCGAATTCGTGACGAATTTTTGTGATTGGGCTAAGTTTCTGCCGTAACAGGCCGGTTTCTGGTGTGAAGCAGTAATGGCGCAGCTGCGCCAGTTTATAACTGGAGCGCAGCGCAGCTGCGACGGGCACTGGATATGGTTTTCTGCATTCTACTTAAAAATCTGTCAAGTGTTGGTTTGTTTATATAACTTAGGTGAGCATGCAAGCATGTGTAATATATATATATATATATATATATATATATATATATATATATATATATATATATGAGTACATTGAACTAATGTAAGCATGTTATATTAGGATCGCATGCTTGAATGGTGAGGTTATAGATTTCACAATGAACTTAGAGTTTCAAAATAGACATTGAATTATTATATCTGTTTTGACATTCAGACTTTTGATGCTTGTTAGTATGGCCTAGAAACAAATGAAATGAATGTTGACTTGTGTGTACATGTTTCATAGTACGACGTGAGAATGCTAAACCTCGATTAGTAAACATTTCGAACGAAAATGGAAGTTTTAAAAAACAAACTTTGACATGTGTGTGACACATTGAGGTACTGATTTTGCAAACATGTTTACATGACCTAGAATCACATGTAATACATTTTAACTTGCATATATAGGTTTCATAAGGAAGCATGGACATGATAGACCTTATTAGTAAACTTTATTAATGAAAGTATAAGTGTTGAACTTGAACGTCGACATGTTACATTGAGATTTGAATTTCGATACTTATGAACATGTTTGATAGAACTTGTAGACTTGCTAATGTATCATTCATGTTTGCCTACTATGTTACATGTAGTGAAACCAAATTTGCGTAAATGAAGCATATTTTCACACTAATGACAATGATAGTTGCATATATGTGATATGAAAACTCATGAACATGTTTAATATAAGTATATGATTACCTTATGTGTTTTGAAAGCGAGCATGATAGGCTTTGTAAATTTCATGACCTTGAATGACCGTAAGTGTCAACTTAGAATCTATATCACATATGTTTGGAACAAGGGAAGGTTATACGAATATAAAAAGACTCTTTAACATGTATATATACTATGTGATATATGTGAATCCGATTTCGACGATTAACTTATGGGAATGCCATAACTTGCTAAAATAAAATATATTTAGTATTGATTGTGGTCTTATGTGGTATTAATAATATGAGGGCATGTTTGCTAATTGTTGCGATCTTATATGATATGAGAATGTATTTAAACTCTAAAGGAGGAACGTTAAGGATAGAAATTATATTCTATATAACTGTGTAGCTAGGTTAAAACTTAGCTTATGTGTTGATCGTATATTCGAAGATAAAATGTGAAGTTAAATTATATGACTAATGAATATCATATATATACGTAACTATATTACGATAGGAATTCGAAAGTGTTGGCTAGCTTTACGTGCGTAAACTATGCATAAGGCAAATATCTAAACTTATCTCGTTGGATGCAAGTTCTCTAACTAACACTCTTTTACGGTGCAAGTATTCTATTCTTGTATGTTGCAAACTAGTTTCTTTACTTAATCGTTTGGATTGAATTAGCATGCTTGAACTCTTATTTCATTAAAACTATTATTCATGATGAACTTAGTATTGATCTTGAATATTGTGAAAGTGTCTATGCCATTTGATTCGGCTAGACTTATATTATTGAAAAGCGACCCAAACCAATTAATTGGTGCGGGATCTCGTATTTGACTGAGAAGAACAACCTTCTTTGAAGGGAATATATAATTGTCGGAGAACCGACGTGCGCACTTGAGTATGATTGATTGTTATGCATAACGTATGGTACTTTAGGCTGATCACCTGTTGTACCTGTTTTTGGATTTGGGTTATCAGTTTAATAATGTTAATTCTAGTAGAAGTTCATAGTCCTTAGTGACTGCTCAGTATTCAGTTATCTTGAAATCTTGAATTAATTTATTATTGAATCATATTGATATTATTCTGTCCTTAGCGACTATTATTGAGAACTGTGATATTCTTGTTATCCTTGAACTATCAAACCTTGTTATACCATTTCGAGAATTGAGAATTTTATTACTCACCCTTATTGTATATTACTTGCTGAGCAATTTGTGCTCATTCTTGCTTTTCCTAAAAATATTTCAGTTAAGGCAGAGCAGTGCGGACCTTCGGGCACAGATAAGGGCAAGGGAAAGGCTACTGAGTAGCTTAAATTATATAGGACTTATGATTGTAATAAAGAACTTATGATATTATGTACTAGTTAAGGTTATTTATGCTTAAGATATGTCTAAGCTATGTAATCACTGTTTAAGTTACGAGACCTTGGGACGTGAATAAATTATATTATTTAAATATAATCTATTCGGTATTAGTTGTGTATTATTCTGCTGTGCGATGCGACATTTAGTCGTATTATTATTGTGATGTATTACCATGAGCACGTGACGAACCGAATTCGAGCGACCCCGTGACGATCCTGGAATTTGGGGGCGTCATAGGTTTTGTTGAAGATATGATTTATATATGTTAAATTGTATATATAATCTATTCCATGTGGTTTGTATGAGATTTAGAGTTGATTAATCCATGAAAACATGATAAATATGAAGAAATCATGTTCACAGTAAGTTTATAGTGAAGTATATTTGTATATGGCTTATTTGATACTAAAATTAGTGTTTAATTCATGTTATAATGTGTAAATTGATTTCTGATTGTGTTAATACATGAAGAAACGAAGATAATGTAATTTGAATGGAGTAATTTGGTTGAAAAACAAGTTCACAGTGATTGATTTTGTTAAGAATGTTTAAAAATGGAGTTTTTGCAAAAATATTAAATTTAAGGGTTTAAATTTGATTGTTTGTGTTGTTTTGTTGATTATAATCATGTTCTACATGCTTAGTAACGTTTTTGTGAAGTCTATATAGTTTGGGTATGCAAAGATTGTTGTTTGAGCGACGTTTATGGCCTAGTTTGTGTTCTTCGCGAACCTGTCTGCGTTCTACTGTGTCGTGGTGCCGCAGCACCTGTTTTGTTAGTAAACAGAGCGCTGCAGCGCCCTAACAGTGTCTGGTGACGTGACACAGCGCCGCAACGCCTGTTCTTTGAGTAAACAGGTGCGCTGCAGCGTCGAGGCCGAGCTGCAGCGCCGGTGGTAGTTCATTAAGCAGCGCCGCAGCACCACTTGACAGTTTGGCCCAGAAATGTGATTTTTAGTATACGGTCCAGTAAATGCTAATGTAACTTGATCTTATGAATATAAAAGCTGATTAAGTATATTATATATTGTTAAAACAGATTGTAATCACTTTGTAATGTTAAGTTGGATGATTTTAAAATGGTAGTTAAACTTGTTAGTCATTGAAATTCGATGATAAAAATTGGAAGAACTCAATTTGTGCTATGTGAATAGTGTGACTATAGTCAGAGTTAATATTGTAAGTAAATAATTAATTACAACTAATTGGTGTTGTGATCTTTAATAACATGTGTGTAGGATATTTGGGAATCAAGTTATAATTGTTTAATCTACGCATGAGACAAGTTTCTTAACTCTATTTTTTTTAATTGAGCAAGTTTCCTATCCTTAACTTGTTATCTTACGCAAGATTATTATTTCTAATCTTTAATTGAGCTATACAATGTTCGTTCCATTGTCTAACATCGAGATTCAATCTTTGATTTAATTATCATTATTCAATCTTATATTATTATATCAAATCTTTGTATGGCTAGTGAACCCTTATTTATTCGACTAGTCCATAGTTGATGAACGTTCTAAATCCTAGAATTACTATCAAAGCTAATCCAAACCAAACCTTCTTTGATGAGGACTTTCTTAAATCAAAACTGAGATGAACAACCCTATTATAGGGAATTATTACATGTTAGCGTTAAGATGTTTGTACACAATACATGGTACAAAGGGCTGATCCCCCCTGAGTACGAGAAGTAAGGTTCATATAGTCTTAAGACTGTTAAAGGTTTAAAGTAGAAATACTTGATAACCTAGGACGTAGTTCGTGGTCATACGACCCTCAGACATACTTTTGAACTTGTATTCTATTCTTGATTCAGAAGTTGAGTTTCTATTGAGCTTTCTGTTCATACTTATCAATGACAGGAAATATCTATTGTTCAACTGATGTTATTCATTGTGATTTCATATTTGGTTATTGTTCATGATTATTTAAGTGAGCCTTGCTTTGCTCACTCTTGCATATAATAACAATTGTAGCTAAGGTCGAGAGAGTCGACGAGCCGTCCACCAGTAAGAGCAAGGGCAAGATGAACAAGTGTTGAAGACTTGTTTATGTTTATTTGATTAAATTATGTAATGGAACTATTTGGTTTAATTTCTGTATTTGAATGATGATTTAAAGGTTAGATTGCCTGGAATTGATTAAGAAGATGTAACCCTTTAATAGGGAAGATTATCATTTAAATTTATCTAAGTTTCTGTTTTAATGATATCCTTTATTGTGGGTAGTTAGATGTGATATTTGAACAATGAACACCAAATCATGTGGAAATGAAGTATCAGAATTTGGGGGCGTCACAAGTTGATATCAAAGTTTTAGGTTATGAACCTTAGGTAGTAGCCTTATAGAAGATCGAAAATATAGTGGTGATGAACTCTTATTGAGTTCTAAGGAAGATAAATAATAAAAGACTTATGTGTTTATATGTTATAACTTATGTGCTTGCGAGTGTCGAATATCATCACGTAATAATTAAAACTTAAAATTTTGTTGTCAGGATAATGATTGTTGGAGAATCCAATCAGGCTAGGGAGGAGATACCCCAGGTGCCTAGAGATAAGGAGCCACGAGACATCCATACTATCTGGTAGCAGTTAGTTCAAAGAGAGCCATCTCCACTGATCACGGTTGTGGGTCAGGAGTATGAGCCTGCACTTGACCAGGAGGATGGGGAGGAAACAGAGGAAGAGGAGGATCTCGAGGAGTTTTCACCTAACTCTATCGGTGCTGGGATGTACAAGGAGGTGTATATGACCGCAACATAGAGTTGCAGGATAGAGTTGGGGAGCTGGAGGAGCTGTCAGATGTACGGCAGACCACCATAGAGTAGAGGGATGACACAATCCAAGATCTTGATCAACATCTTGGGAACGTGGAATGGAAGCTGGTTCAGACAGAGAGTCAAAGGGATGATTTGCTAGCTGAGGTTGAGAATTTGAAGGGAGACATGAAAAAGGAGTCGGCAAAGCGCGCTAGAGCGGAAGATGCTTGTATGAAGGCTACCCAGCGTGCAGATCATGCTAAAGACAAGGTTCAGGCGAAGAAGGGCAGGATGAATGAGATGGACTATGCTTTTCATTCAACTATTGATAGGGTCCAAGATCGAGTCTTTTATTACCCAGCTCAGTTCGAAGATTTACCATGGTATATGGTGGATCGTAGAACATTGTTCCATGTCATGGAAGAGGAGCGTAGAAAGGCTGTGCGACTTCTTGATATGCCTAGATAGGAAGAGTAGTAATCTATGTGGTTATTTATGTATTAAATAAATGTTAATCCTAGATTTTGGGATAAATAATGGGATAAGATGATGATGTAATCCTAAAACTTTTCCAGTTCAGGAAAGTTGATGTAAATAGCAAACATGCTATCCTTTTTCCTATGTTTTAAGATTATGAATGAATAAAATATCCGAGTTTCTTGAAACTATTATATGTGAAAAGTTGATCTTAAAATGTGTGAGTTAAGTCTTAAATAATTAAAGAATTGATTAATGATCTAATAAGCATATGTCTTAACAGAAAGATGCCTCCTAGAAGAAGACAAACACGTGAGCAAGCTCAAGAGGGGTCTACGAATAACAATAATAACAAGGCCAATGCCAATCCAGTTCAGCAACTGGTAAACTTGTTAATGGGAGCACTTGCGAATCAGCCGCAAGCTCTAGCTACTTCATTTAAGGACTTTAAAGCTGTAGGATCGTCAAAGTTTCAGGGTTCCATGAATCCGATTGAGGCCCAGACTTGGGTGATATAGATGAATTTTTTTTTTGATGTTGCCAGAGTTAACAACGATCAAAAGAATGCCTTCGCGACGTTTATTATGACGTCCCCTAATTCGGGTACTTTCAACCCACAGATATGGTGCTATACGGTGCTACTATCTACTCATACATTCAATTAAAAAACTTCAATAACATGCATAAGTTTACTAAATATTATATTATAATAATCCCTTCCCAAGTTCTTTATAACCTTTACATTCGTTCTGTGTCATAATATCATTCATTACAACAATAATACTATGCTATTACAAGGATAACTAGTTATCCATTTTGGACTTGCCCTTGTCCTAACCGGATCCTTCGGTCTATTGGCTCTTAGCTGAAATCATATAATTTTAAGCAAGAATGAGCATAACTAGCTCAACAAGTTTTACATTTCATACTGCAACCACAAAATCAAGAATCATATGACTTTATCTTCCATAATTGTATAATAGTTATGAAGTAGTAAGAATAATCAAAATAGCATTTTGAATTCATTTAAAATCATTCTCAAGGACTTATAGTCACTTAAGAATCTGAGCTAGTCAAAGACCATGAACATTCTTTTCCATTTTCATTCATAAAAGAATAACCCAACACTAAGGTCGTAAGTTCAATATATCTTACGAGCATGTCTAGGTGATCAGCCTGTAGTACTCTATGTTGATCAACACTCCGTCCTCAAACATTTTCACGTTTAAGATTTTTGGCAACCTCTGGTGCCCGTCGATTTAACGACGTTAAAATCTTTGTGTATTCATACTCATATTTACCTTTGAATCCGTACCAAAGCAATTGGCATATGATAGCAACATCAAGAATACTTTGAAATATTTGTGAAAAAAATCAATCAAAATACTTTACATATAAGTCTGTTAGTTCCCAGAGGCACAATAGTTATCTAGAAGGGGGGTTGAATAGATATTTTAAAACTTTTTCCTTTTCAAAATACTTATCAGGTTTGTTAAGCACAACGGAATATATGATTTGTTTGCTTTCCTTTTAGATAAACTAAGTTTAAAGGTGATAAGAAGGTATAGCAGTTTATAACAGATATAGCAGTTATAGCAGATATCAGACACAGTGATTTTAAGTGGTTCGGAGCACACAAGGCTCCTAGTCCACTCTTCTACTCCACGAGCAAGAAATCCACTACGGATGTCTTTACACTTTTTTGAATCATTTAGATTCCTTCAAGACCAACAGTCTTGAAACTTCTTAGTTCACTTAGAACTCTTCAAGTCCAGCAGACTTGGTATACACTTGATTGAGAGTTAAGTTCTTGGGCTGTGCTACTCAGTTGCTATTAAGCATAAGTTCTAAAGAACAGAGTAGCTATGCAAGCTTTTCTTCAGGATTTAAAGTTTGGACATTGTGTGTTCTTGAGCTTTTTAGTTCTTGCTTGCATTTCCTGAATCTATGTCTGATTTGCTTATGAAGGAGCCTTTGAAATGTTTCCGTTAAAGGCATCTGTTGCTGCATTAAATGCTTTAGACGTTTCTGAGCACTGATGTTGACTTCCTTCAAATCTGCTGTTCTACCGCTTGGCCCACTGACACAGCAGACTGCTTTCTCACCTAACACCTGAAAAGGTGTTTTCAGCAGGCATGCAGTCCTTTCCTTAGCTTCTTCAATACGCTTCTTCGATGTATACTAAGGATGAATGTTGGATCATTGGGACTACCAAAATCTCAACGTCTATAATTCATTCTTCATTTGTGATACTTTTTCCTTCAGCAGATAGACAATTTTGATGCTGACTGGAGAGACACCACGATCCTTGTCTTTGGATCATGATCGTTGTGTCTTGTCGTGCTCGTGCTTGATTCAGCCATGATAGTAGAACAATACGATTTCTTTTAAACTTTGATAGACTACGATCTTAAGTTGCTTGCTTTGCAGACTCCACGCTTCCAAGAGCTGACTGCGATTCTTGACTTGGCTCGACAGGTGCTCGGATTATCTCCACGATTCTGAGAGTGGCTTTCAAGACAGACTACGATTCTGGATTAACTTCTTTGATACTCCACGATTCTGCCTTGGCTTCTGCAAAGTTTTGGCTGGCTCGACAGACTACGAATCTGTTAAGGCCTAACAATTACATCTCAAAATAAATCAACCTAACAGTTTTGATCTTTCTTCTATACATTCATTTACAGAATGATAAACATTAAAGCATAGATCAACTTAACATATTTGATCTATCATCTAAGTCCTTGTACATTAATTCTCTGAAGGACTTTACACATAAGCATATATATTTACTTTCAACATCAAATTTGAATATGCAATTCTCAACAATCTCCCCCTATTTGATGTTGACATAACCAAGGAGATTTGCATCATATCATCAATTTCTAAATGCAGGATGCTAGAAAGTAAATATGACTTAGTGTTTCAGTGAACAGCAGAAATCTTTAGAGAATAAGCATGAATTTATTGATGTTTGAGAAACAGATATTACAATTCAGCACAGATACATCAATAAGAAACAAATCAACTTATCTTTATTTTCTTTGCCTCTTGCTCTTCGGAGGGTTGGCATGCTCTTCAGCTCTACTTCTTCTGCTGAATTCATCTCTCTATGCAATATCGTCCAGCTCACTTTGACTTAGTCTTTCACTATGATCATGTCTGTTCGTAAAGATAGGATCTCCAACAGGCATGTTGAGGCCAGTATTAGATACTCCTTGTGAGCTGAGAGATGGGCCTTAACCTTAACTCCTTATAAAAGATTCTGCCATAATAATTTGTTGTTGCTGCTGCTCAATTCGTGGTTGCTGCTGCTGTTCAAATCATGGATACTGATAGCTAGCATGTCTCGAAGGAGGCTGACTTCTTCTGGGGTTGTTCCTCGAAGATTGACCAATTTGTTTCCCTTTTCCTCTGCCTCTGCCTTTCTCCCCTTCCTCTTTATTCTCCCCCTTTATGTCAGCATCCAGGATTCAAATGTCTTCTAAGAGGCGGTTGACTCCGTGCACCAGCTCATGCATTTGAGATCGATTTTGGGCAATGTCACTATGATTTTCCTCAATTATGGCCTCAGTATTTTGTTTCTGTTATTGTAACCGCTCCAAGGCATTTGCAGTCTGTTGAATTTGAGTCATGAAATAGTTTTGGAATTCTCGTAGTGTGAGACGCAGTTCATGAATCTGATTAGTCATGAGAGCATTCTGAGATTCTTGAGTTTTCTGAAGAATCTCCACTACTTCCTTATGCTTGTTGGCAGCTTGAAAATGAATAGCATCCCTTTGACTGAGACTATCACTCATTTCTCGAATGATCTCCCTTAGTTTCTTTGATAGCTCAGTTGCCAAATTTCCTGGAAGAGTCTTGACAGAGTCGATTATATGATTAAATCGTTGATGCAGTGCCAGAGAGTTCACTTCAAGATTTTCCTCTGTCTCTAGAGCCATATGGCTTGTTAACTCAGCAAGCTCCTCTTTAGTAGGAAGAAGAGACAGACGATCAAAAATTCTCTGTACATCAGGAGGAGAGTGTTGGGTTTGTACGAAATCGTGACGCAATCAAATTGCAAAAATTAGCGGAAGCATGGTATATCAGAGTTTAAAAAATTTCTACAAAACCATTACCCGGATCATCCTTTATGCAAATTATTAATTTAAAACGATAAATAAGAAGTTATGGAATCATACCCTTGTAGAACGAAGCTTCCACAGGTACGAGTTCAACTCCTTGTTCTTCGTGATCTCCTTGAATTTCCGGGTTAGATTCCTTCCTTTGATCAACGTTAGCCACCCAAGTGTTTGGCCTCTAGAGGTGATCCACCAAGGAAGAAGAATTATCAAGAAAGAGGGTGGTTGGCTTAGTTTTCTATCCTCTATAGAAAAGGAGTACTCTCCAACAATTGAAATTGCATCAAGTAATATCTATTATAAGACTTCTCTTATATAGACATCGGTCAACCCTTCTAATCCCATTAGACATGAGATTTCTTTTAATTAATTAAATTCTTTAATTAATTTAGGATTCCCACCACATGGGGAATAATTAATTAAATTCATTTAATTAATTTATCTCCTAATCTTATTAGAAATAAATGAGAGTACTAATATTAAATTAATTACTAAACTCCTTTAGAAATTAAAATAATAATAATTGTAATAATATTAATAAGACTCCTCTTATTAATTTATATTTAATATTTTCAAAATATTAAATAATAAATATTAAGCTATTTAATTTATTCTATCACTATAGATTAAATTAATTACACTTAATGCATTATTACGATTATGCCATTACCTTCTTAAATAATTATTCTTTCTTTTATGGTGTGTCCCTTTAGGTTCTCCATATTAAATCGATTGTGAATAAATCAATTAAAATAATTTTAATCTTATTTAAATAAATAAATTAAACTAATAATTTATTTAAATAAATAATATTTATTCTACAATAGGGATAAGCCTCCCTAGCGATCAACGACTTTCCAGATAATATAGATTTCAACATTAATCATAAAAGAACCTGTGAGTAAATAGTTACCGTACAATTCAATCCTTCCACCATATAATGTCCCAATTAAATATAAGACATGGATTTACTGTCAAGTCTTTTTTTATTTAATCATATGTATTTCGATTAGAAAATGCACAACACCAAAAAATACAAATTAGAAACTCCTTTATAATTTCATTCTACCTTGGCCAAGGATTCCTGGGTTGTCATTTAACGAATCACATAGGACATATCTCCTCTTTTACTAGAGGTGGTAGATTCTTTATTGATCATTCATTACCTCCATATGTAACTCATTATACCCAAGCATACCCTATATATGCCTTAAAAGGTCTTAAGGAATAAGTCAAAGAATAATTTGTTACATACAAGATACTATGATGATCTCAAGTCCAAGGATCACTTGTACTACTATCACATTAGGAATTCTTATTGACAGGCGAGTAAAACTCCATTAGGTATTCTATAGCGAATCACGTTCAGTGAACTTATTCTCCAATAAGCACCTACATACTTGCTTTAGTGTCTTCACACAAATGATCATGAGATCAATCATCCTCATCCAATGAGCAAGCAACATATGTACCAATCTATCCGGATTTACTAATCCCCTTTTTAGTAATCCCACGATTGGGAACTATTTTAGTTTTAAAACTTTCTAAGAATTTAGATCTCATTAGCATGATCATCATCATGATTCTAAAAGCATTGCTTAAAACTATGAGTTATTTAATTATAAAAAACAACAACATGTAGATAATTAAATGCCTTTAATAAATGAATATTTTATTAATAATTAAATAAGATTGTTTACAAAGTACGTGTTTTATCATCATACATGATTGGCTTGTATGCACACTACTATCAATCTCCCACTTGCACTAAAGCCAATCGCCATGGTATCTCATACCCATCTTCTCTAAGTGACGATCAAACTGCTGTTGTGTTAAAGCTTTAGTAAATGGATCTGCAATGTTGTCTTGAGAGTCTACACGGTCCAAGGTGACGTCTCCTCTTTCAATGATCTCCTTGAGCAAGTGAAATCGCCGCAACACGTGTTTAGATTTCTGATGAGACCTCGATTCCTTAGCCTGTGCAACTGCTCCTGTGTTGTCATAGTAAACGGGAACTACTTCTCCAATGCTAGGAACCACACCAAGTTCAGTTATGAACTTCTTCATCCAAAAAGCTTCCTTTGCAGCTTCACTTGCAGCTATATACTCTGCCTCTGTCACTGAATCAGCAACTGTTTGCTGCTTGGAACTCTTCCAACTCACTGCGCCTCCGTTCAAGGTAAAAACATACCCCGAAACAGATTTACTGTCATCTTGGTCCGTTTGAAAACTTGAGTCTGTGAAGCCCTCGAGTTTTAATTCAGACCCACCGTAGACAAGAAAAATATCCTTAGTCCTTCTCAAGTATTTTAGGATATTCTTCACTGCCTTCCAGTGCTCTTCTCCTGGATTCGACTGGTATCTGCTCGTTACACTAAGTGCATGAGCAACATCCGGTCTAGTACAATCATACCGTACATGATAGATCCTATTGCAGAAGCATAAGGGATCTTCCTCATACGGTCTCTCTCCTCAGGTGTCTTTGGGGCCTGTTTCTTGGAGAGATGTATTCCATGGCTCATCGGCATGAGACCTCTTTTGGAATCTTCCATGCTAAATCTCTTTAGCATTGCATCAATGTATGTTCCTTGGGATAAACCAAGAATCCTTTTAGATCTATCTCTATAGATCTTTATCCCCAAAATATAGGATGCTTCTCCCAACTCCTTCATGGAGAAGTGTTTAGATAACCAGATTTTAATCGATTGTAGCATAGGAATGTCATTCCCTATCAGTAATATATCATCAACATATAATACAAGGAATGAAACTGCGCTCCCACTAACCTTCTTGTACACACATGGTTCATCGTCGTTTTTGATAAAATCAAACTCTTTGATTGTCTCATCAAAACGAATGTTCCATCTACGAGAAGCTTGCTTCAATCCATAAATGGATTGTTGCAGCTTACAGACTTGATTTGTTCTAGCCTTTGAAACAAATCCCTCTTGCTGTGTCATATACACATCCTCCTCAAGTTTCCCATTGAGGAAGACCGTTTTCACGTCCATCTGCCAGATCTCATAGTCGTTATAAGCTGCAATCGCAAGCAAAATCCGAATGGACTTGAGCATAGCTACTAGTGAAAAGGTTTCATCATCGTCAACTCCTTGTCTTTGTTTGAAACCTTTTGCAACCAGTCGGGCCTTATAGGTCTCTACCTTGCCATCCGCTCCAGTCTTTCTTTTAAAGACCCATTTACACCCAATAGGCTTAATACCTTCAGGTGGTGAAACCAAAGTCCATACTTTGTTTTCATACATGGATTCCATTTCGGATTTCATGGCTTCAAGCCATTTCCTTGAGTCTTTATTACTCATAGCCTGTTCGTAATTCAATGGATCATCATCATTTATGATGTGTACCTCATCGTCATCCTCTATAACGAATCCATACCTCTCAGGTATCTTCGATGCTCTTCCATATTTACGAACAGGGTGTGGTATAGTAGGTTCTTCTACTTGGTCAGGTACCTGACTTTGATCCGTGATAATTTGTGGTTCTTGAACTTCTTCAAGATATATCTTACTCCTACTGACCCCTTCATGGATAAACTCCTTTTCCAAGAAGGCAGCATGTTTCGCAACAAACACCTTTTGACCAGTTAGATGATAGAAATAATACCCTAAAGTTTCTTTAGGGTATCCCACAAATCTACACTTATCAGATTTAGTCTGTAGCTTATCATTTTCAAACTTTTGGACATAAGCTGGGCAACCCCAAGTCTTAACATGCTTAAGATTTGGTTTCCTCCCCTTCCACATCTCATATGGAGTCTTTGGGGCGGATTTGGTAGGTACCTTGTTAAGTAGGTATGCAGCCGTTTCTAGGGCATATGTAACGACCATGAATTTTAAACTCTTTATTTATTAAATATGTGATTTAATTTTAACGAGTTAGTTTTGTGAGTTTATTTAAACCTTATGTGATGGTGAGAATTTGTA
This sequence comes from Panax stipuleanatus, assembly GCA_020205555.1. NCBI lineage: Eukaryota > Viridiplantae > Streptophyta > Magnoliopsida > Apiales > Araliaceae > Panax > Panax stipuleanatus. The sequence goes on along the minus strand of CM035116.1, from coordinate 79,394,040 downwards.
AAATGATTAAAGGAAGTCACTAATGAGTTGTTTAACTTAGTGGACTAGCTCTGAGACCTTAATATCAGAGAATTGATAAGATTATTAATAATTAAATATTCAACTTATTTGAATATAGTGACAGGATTTGAACGTGTTTGATTAATTATTTGATAATGTGTTGATTAATAATTATTATGAATAAATAATAATTAATAAGTAAGAGATTAATAAATATAATAATATTATATTTAATTAATTTATACAAGCATGTGATATATAAACCTATAATATATGGTGGATTACCTTATATTATATATAATGCAAGGTGGCACATCAATATGATTATACGTTATATATATTGACTATATGGTAAGAGTAATTACATTATGTGAGTGACATAATAGTATGACTTATGTAACATGATATGTGTGGGTAAACATTCATGTATCCCCTATTGACATATAATAAGATCAATAATTAATTAATAATGATTTCATTAAGTTATTATAATTATTATAATAACAGTCATGATAATAATTAATAATAAATGCCTAATTAATTTATATTTGGTGTTAATAGAAAATGTACATGGATTATATGTTGATGTATCTATGTGTACCCCTACTTGTTACCTTGTATTTTGAAAATGCATTGTATACCCTTTAATTCATTATAACCTAAGTTATATAAAAAGTGTAACCTAAGTGTGTATGTTATGTGTATACATGATATAGCCCAAGTGTGATATTTACATATGCTGAGTTTAGCTTGTCCCAATTTAAGGGTCACCCCTCATTGCTCTTCACGTGAACTCAAGCCTAGCTACTCTACTCTTCTCCTAAATTTCAACAAAGGTTAGCTAATGATCATGGGGGAGTAGTGATGATGATGGGATTCACCAACTTTCTACCTAATCTAAGTGAACCATTAGTCAATTGCTCAACCCATTGGTTTGATTTTGAGGATATTCCCATTGTATGGATATCCATTTCTCTATAAATAGAACCCTCCTCTCTTCATTTGATCTTGTTAAGTAGATTGTTAGTTGCTATAGAGAGAGTGAGAGCAATCTGATATTCAAGAGGGAACTCTAGCCAATTCAAAGCAATTTACATAGGTATAAAACTCACATTCATGTTCTTCAATTTCAAGTTCTTGATTTTGTGATTTAGGTGTTAATTGGTTGGAATAAGATTGCTAAGTAACATATAAGTTGATATGAATGCTAGAATGTTGATGCTACATGTCTGGAATGGATTTCATAGAAAGAATTGAGGAGTTTGGCTTAAGCTCTATTTTACAGAGAAGCTTCTGGTCTGGAAACGGAGCCGCGCGGCCGCGCGTCTCTCTAGTACAAATTGGGCGCGGCCGCGCCCCTCTGCAGAATTTGTTTTCTGTTTCGTTTTCTGTCCATGCTATCTTGATGATACTCTTTGGCCAAGCATGTAAACTAATATTAAACCACACTATAAGCTTCTTAATACTACATATATGCCATGACCATGATAGTATGTGTGATGAAAGGAAAACATATGTTTTAAAAGGGAAACTTATAGTTTCAATTATGAACTTAGACACGTACGTAGCACGTGCATCTTCTGATTCTGAAAGCATGACCGTATAGTCTATATTGACATGAAAGGTACGTTTAAAGTGTCGAACACACTAGCATGAACGATTGCAAGATTTCAACGACTTTAACGGGAAATTTAAGCCTTTTGAAAACAAACTTGAACAAGATTAGTATCTTTTAGATTCTGACCATATGAGGACATTTACAAGGTTTAGATATGTGTTTCAATTGCATACGAATTATATGTTGAGACGCTTTACATGTACTATGTTACCTTTGTGGACTTAGTATACTTTTCAAAGGAAACTTAAGATTTGAAAGTTAATAACATCAATTACCATGTGTGTTATATTATGAGCATGCAAGCATGAAGATTAGGAGCTCACTATGCCTATAGACATATTAACATGAACATCATTTGTTTATATATAGATTTCACCTATGCACGCATATTCATAGAAAATGAATTTCTAAAGTATAGCCTATGTGATACGAATATACATGAGTAGTATAAGCACAAGCATACTTACTAAGTATTGTTAGTCTCGTGAGGTGTAATATGGCGATGTAAATAATCTTTGAAACATGAATATGTATTAGTTAAAGTATGTGAATTACTGGCATGAAAACACGACTTCGAATTGAATATAGAAAAAGCATGCTAGTTTCGAACGAGAAGTTAATAACTTGATAAAGTATGTGTGTTGATTAAATATAAGTAACTTGAAGTATTATGTGTTCAAGCCTATATTGATGCATAGAAACTAGATAATCTAAAGTTATTAAATCTATGACATGATTAGATTGACTTACGTGAATTATGGATAGATTAATATAATAAGCAGATTCTTGTAAGTGTAGACTCGTATTAGTTTACACATGCTAATTGGAATACCGACTTATTAATGTTAGGTTATTTCAGCGAGATTTAATTAAAGCTAGAACTTAATTGTAGTTGAGCAATCAGGCAAGTTTCTGAACTTCACTCTTTGGTTGTGCAAGTTCTTTAATTCTTATTTGTGCAAGTTTCCTAACTTCATTTGATTGTTATATTGAATGCAATTATTTTAAATTCATGCACTACCTTATTCAATGAATCGTGTAAGCGAGTTTCTTAACTTCACTTGATTTGAATGCAAGTTCCCTTACACTCTTTATTGTGCAAGTTCCTATCCTTCTCATATTGTATTGAGCAGGTTATTATCGTATTGACGGTTAATTATTTAAAGCTTGAACTTTATTTCCAAGCATGCTATTAGGTGGTTTAATTACTTTACAATTATTCCACATCGATATTATTGTTATTCGCACTTGGTGCACTTGAGTTCATACAGTCTTGGACTTGTAAATCATTTAAAGTTCTATAATTCTTGAACTGTGTTAGATAGAGTCTGAACCCTTGTTCGGTCAGACATGTATATGAAATTTTATAAAAGCTATCCAAACCAATTGATGGTAAGGATTCTTAGACTGAAAGAACACCCATATATTATAAAAAGGTCGCAGGTATCTGATATAAGATACAAACAGCAGAGTTGAATGTTATGCATATACATGGCGTACGCGAGGCTGATCCCCTCAAGTACTTATTCTGTAGCCAGTAACCAAAGGGTCAATCAGCTATTGATTCTGTTGGAGTTTTATAGTTCAAAAGTCTACTTGACTATCAGTTATTCTAAAAGTAATCATTATTCTTGCTTTCGATATTCATATTATTGAATTTATCATGATATATCCTTTATTGTTGTACTTAAACTTGCTGAGCAAACTTGTTACTCATTCTTGCTATATCATGACTTATATTGCAGTTAAGCCCGAGACTTCAGGGAAGGACAAGGGTAAAGGGAAGATGTAGGATTAGTTTGCAAGGAGCAGACTTTATTTTTATGTTTAATTAATTATTGTTATGAAATATGAACCCTAATGACTATTCTAGGGTATGTTTGTATGTTTGTATTTAAGGTTATCGAATCTTGGGACTAGTAACACTTTTTGAATGAACAACGTACGTTTATTATATTTCGCATTTTAGTTATCGTATGTTATTTAGATGTGGATGTTTAGTATTATTTCGTGACGACCGGACCGGGGTCAGAGGACCCGGATTCGGGGGTGTCACAGCATATCCCCAGAAAGAAATTGGAAGGTCAGTAAAACTCATCATAGATCGAACCATGTCCAACAGTGTTTGATTTTTCCTTTCAGATACTCCATTTAACTGTGGTGTACCTGGAGGAGTCCATTGTGAGATTATACCATTTTTTTGAGACAATTGAGAAACTCACCTCTTAAATATTCTCCACCTCGATCTGATCGAAGTATCTTTATACTCTTGCCCGTTTGTTTCTCTACTTCACTTCTGAACTCTTTGAACTTTTCAAATGATTCTGACTTGTATTTCATTAAATACACATATCCAAATCTTGAGTGATCATCAGTGAAAGTAATAAAATAAGAATACCCACCCGTGCACTTGTTGTCATAGGTCCACAAACGTCTGTGTGAATCAATGCCAACAACTCTGTAACTCTTTCTCCTTTTCCACTAAAAAGAGATTTAGTCATTTTACCCATGAGACAAGATTCACAAGTTGGATATGATTCATAATCGGATAGCTAGAGGAGCCCATCTTTATGCAACTTAGATAATCTTATTTCATTGATATGACCAAGTCTACAATGCCACATGTAGGTATAATTAATATCATTTCTTTTCCTTTTCTTAGTTTGTTCAATTTGAAATATATTTTCTTGTAAGTCAAGTGTATAAAGTCCATTTCGCAAATTTCCAATACCATATAAAACATCGTCTTTATAAATAGAACAACTATTGTTCTTTATAACAACGTTAAATCCTTCCATATTCAATACAGAAATTGAAATAATATTTTTAATAATATTCGGAACATAATAACAATTATTAAGATAAATAGACTTGTCCGAAGGCATTGCTAAATAATAAGTTCCTACAGCTAATGCAGCAACCTTTGCTCCATTCCCCACTCGTAGGATCACCTCATCATTGTTCAGCTTTCTACTTCTGACCAGTCCCTGCATAGTATTACATATGTGAGAACCACAGTCGGTATCCAATACCCAAGTAGAATTATGACTTTTAAAAAAATTAATTTCGATCATAAACAAACCTTGATTGGAAGTCGAAGCTTCTCCAAGCTTCTTCTCTGCTAGATGATACTTCTTGCAGTTCCTTTTCTAATGTCTTGGCTTGTTGCAATGAAAGCACATTCCTTTAGCTGGTTCAGGTTTCTTTTGTTCCTTTTCTTTCCCCTTTCCCTTAGCCTTCTTGGATTTCTTCTTTTCAGAAGATACCTTGGGCCTCTTCCTTTTATTGGAAGAATCCACCATCAAGATATGGTTCTTCTTGGATGGGAAGTGACCTTCTGCAGTTTTCAGCATGTTAAGCAGCTCAGGCAAGCTGACATCTAGCTTATTCATGTGAAAATTAACCACAAACTGCGAGAAGGTCTCAGGGAGTGACTGCAAGACCAAGTCTTGACTCAACTCCCCATCTATGACGAACCCAAGCTGTCCAAGGCGTTTAATCAAATTGATCACTTTCAGGACATGAGTCTCGACAGCAGTACCTTCGGTCATCCGAGATCGGAAGAGCTCCTTAGATATCTCATATCTAGCAGTCCTACTCTGTTCACCATACAACTCCTTGAGGTGAAGCAGCATAGCAGGAGCATCTATTTTTTCATGCTGACGCTGAAGCTCGTTATTCATGGATGCGAGCATGATGCATTGAGCCACAGATGCATCATCTTGCCACTTATTGAAAGTGACAATCTCTTCCTCAGAGACTGTTTCCGAAACAGATTTAGGGACAGTTGAATTTAGGACATAAGAAATCTTTTCAGCAGTGAGAACAATTCTCAGATTTCTTAGCCAGTCCTCATAATTCGGCCCGATAAGCTTGTTTGCATCAAGTATGCTTCGTAGTGAGATTAGTGATTTAGACATTTTTAAAATTCTGCATGTGAAAGAAAATAACATTTTAGCAAACATTCATTTTACTAACTTTGCATACCAAAATAAATTTAGGGCTTTTTTTTAAATTGATATCTCCCACTATTTTCATCAAACTATATTACCCTCACTTATATAGTTCGGCAAAATCTAATTAAAGATTTGCTAGTGAGATTAAAGATCCCATTTCAAATATATATAACCTTGTGGATAGCACAACAAGCGATATACAAATAAATAGGTAGACAACTCTTGTCAATTACATCATCATATAATTTCTTTTATTTTGCCTCTTAAATCATAATGGTAAAGTGTGTGCACATCCGAACTAAAATGATTTAAGTTAAGTCCAGCCTAGCACTTTCATAAATTCAAAAAAAAAAAATGTTCGTCCTTGTGGATAGCACAACAAGAGTAGATAGTTTAATTTTCTTGATAAGCATCAAATGTGATTAATTAACATCTTAAATACGCAATACTCGCCTTGTGGATAGCACAACAAACTCCTATTAAATATTTAATACTCTATTAATTTATCATGCTAGAAGGCGACGTTCGATATTCCAAATATCATTTGAACGCTTCAGAATTAATATAATTTCTTTGAGGGGTTTGTTATTATTTGTCTTATCTTGTTTAGCGCGCATGCACATATATATAAAATACGCGTCATTTTATTAAACATGCGAAGCATGTTTGCATAAAATATAATATATATAATATTTAGCATGCTATATAGAATACTATATTCTACCCGGATTGATTATGGACTTTTATTCTAGTTTGGTTCACTAGAGCCACCAAGTGAACCAAAAGGTCAAACTTAGGAGTGCAAGAATTTAAATTTAAATGTAACTATTATATTTAAATCCGGGCTCCATACAAACGGGTCTTCACGCGCTCCTTGTTCCTTGGTCTCCAATTTCTTCAAGATAATTCTAACTATTTCTATTACATTAAACTATTTAATTTAAATAGAAACCTTGATCAGCAGTCAAGTGGAAGTACATAGGAGAGAGATAGAATTTTACATCAAGAAAAAAATTAGAGAAGACGAGGTACGCAGACCCCATTTAATAAAACCCATTCATTCAAGCATTCAACTAAAATAAAATCCAATCACATTGGTCAAATAGTCCATAATCAATCCCTATTTATTATCATACATATCACCATATATATCAATAAATAAATATCCATCTCATGAATTAAAATATTCCATATATATATATATGAGTATCATTTAATGGGCAATTTTAAATTGCATTAAATCCAATTTCAAGATTAAAATAAACTCTTTATTTTAATTATAAAATTATTAAGAATATTATATATATATATATATATATATATATATATATAATATAACCTATATATATTATATATATAATCACCACCTTTTAGGAATCTTTGTCACTTTTTTTTTTACTTATCACTTTTCCTTTTTGAATTAAGCTTTCAAAATCTTCCTGAAACTTTGTTTTAAAACATCCTGCTGGGTAACATTGGTCCAAGTACTTTATCCAAGTACTATATATATATTATATAATATAAAACGTTAATCATACTTAAAAACTTAGTCACCTTATTGCTTTCAAAAACTTTTGAATCACCTGATTCATATAATAACGTGATTCACCAGAAAAACATGTTTCGCGATTTTGAAATAACGCAACTTCAAAAAGAAAAAGATGCTTTCCGTTTTTTTTTCTTCTCTCTCAAAAAAAAATTAATTTTATATAATAAAATTATGCCCAATAAATTATTTTAAATACATACCCATACATATATGGAATAAAAATAATTAATAATTGCATAAAGGTTTGGCTCTGATGCCACTGTTGGGTTTGTACGAAATCGTGACGCAATCAAATTGCAAAAATTAGCGAAAGCATGGTATATCAGAGTTTAAAAAATTTCTACAAAACCATTATCCGGATCATCCTTTATACAAATTATTAATTTAAAACGATAAATAAGAAGTTATGGAATCATACCCTTGTAGAACGAAGCTTCCACAGGTACGAGTTCAACTCCTTGTTCTTCGTGATCTCCTTGAATTTCCGGGTTAGATTCCTTCCTTTGATCAACATTAGCCACTCAAGTGTTCGGCCTCTAGAGGTGATCCACCAAGGAAGAAGAATTATCAAGAAAGAGGGTGGTTGACTTAATTTTCTATCCTCTATAGAAAATGAGTACTCTCCAACAATTGAAATTGCATCAAGTAATATCTATTATAAGACTCCTTTTATATAGACATTGGTCAACCCTTCTAATCCTATTAGACATGGGATTTCTTTTAATTAATTAAATTCCTTTAATTAATTTAGGCTTCCCACCACATGGAGAATAATTAATTAAATTTATTTAATTAATTTATCTCCTAATCTTATTAGGAATAAATGAGAGTACTAATATTAAATTAATTACTAAACTCCTTTAGAAATTAAAATAATAATAATTGTAATAATATTAATAAGACTCCTCTTATTAATTTATATTTAATATTTTCAAAATATTAAATAATAAATATTAAGATATTTAATTTATTCTATCACTATAGATTCAATTAATTACACTTAATGCATTATTACGATTATGCCATTACCTTCTTAAATAATTATTCTTTCTTTTATGGTGTGTCCCTTTAGGTTCTCCATATTAAATCGATTGTGAATAAATCAATTAAAATAATTTTAATCTTATTTAAATAAATAAATTAAACTAATAATTTATTTAAATAAATAATATTTATTCTACAATAGGGATAAGCCTCCCTAGCGATCAACGACTTTCCAGATAATATAGATTTCAACATTAATCATAAAAGAACCTGTGAGTAAATAGTTACCGTACAATTCAATCATTCCACCATATAATGTCCCAATTAAATATAAGACATGGATTTACTGTCAAGTCTTTTTTTATTTAATCATATGTATTTCGATTAGAAAATGCACAACACCAAAAAATACAAATTAGAAACTCCTTTATAATTTCATTCTACCTTGGCCAAGGATTCCTGGGTTGTCATTTAACGAATCACATAGGACATATCTCCTCTTTTACTAGAGGTGGTAGATTCTTTATTGATCATTCATTACCTCCATATGTAACTCATTATACCCAAGCATACCCTATATATGCCTTAAAAGGTCTTAAGGAATAAGTCAAAGAATAATTTGTTACATACAAGATACTATGATGATCTCAAGTCCAAGGATCACTTGTACTACTATCACATTAGGAATTCTTATTGACAGGCGAGTAAAACTCCATTAGGTATTCTATAGCGAATCACGTTCAGTGAACTTATTCTCCAATAAGCACCTACATACTTGCTTTAGTGTCTTCACACAAATGATCATGAGATCAATCATCCTCATCCAATGAGCAAGCAACATATGTACCAATCTATCCGGATTTACTAATCCCCTTTTTAGTAATCCCACGATTGGGAACTATTTTAGTTTTAAAACTTTCTAAGAATTTAGATCTCATTAGCATGATCATCATCATGATTCTAAAAGCATTGCTTAAAACTATGAGTTATTTAATTATAAAAAACAGCAACATGTAGATAATTAAATGCCTTTAATAAATGAATATTTTATTAATAATTAAATAAGATTATTTACAAAGTACGTGCTTTATCATCATACATGATTGGCTTGTATGCACACTACTATCAGAGAGGTCATGGTGTACTCCCTTGTCCTTGACATGCTTGTGAGCGCAAGAGTCACGTCGAAGTATTCATTATTGGAGGATGAGGGGATATCTGACTGTGTAATAGAGGCTTGTGTTTGGTGTATGGGAGATGTGTTTGGCTCAGGTTGGGGTGACTCGATGAGCATATGTGACAACCCGGATTTTCAAGAGTTAATAAATGAGAATTTAATAAATAATTTTTTTTATTATGAGATGTTTCAAGTTTGAGTATGTGTATATGTGTTATATATTGTGAAATATGTGATTTGGTGTGAATTTTTTATATATATTAATTTTAATATTTATTGAATTAAATAAATATTTTAATTAATTTATTTATTGAGTTAAATAAATAAATTATGTGATGGTTATGGAGTAATTTAATTAAGCGTAATATATTAATTAAATAAATATTTAATATTTTATTTAATTAATATGTAATGATTTTACGTTATAGTTCTAATTTAATTGGGATAATTAAATTAGATGAAGTTATGTGGTAATTGTTACATGAAATTATAATTAGCGAGTAATTATAATTGTTATGTGATAATTTTTATGTGATTAATTGATGTTAACTTTGAATTAATTAAATTGGAATGTTAAGATTTAATTAATTAAAGTATATCATAAAAAATATGTGTTAAAAGATTTATTAAAAGAATTAAAAGAGTTTTTTTAAAAAAAACCGTTTTGTCAAACAAGGCCCTTGCACCGTTTTAAATCCGTTTTGCCAAACGGGGCCTTAACTAGTAAAAACCTGTTTTTAAAATAAAGTTATTTTTGCCAAACAAGCCTTAGGATTTTTTAAATTTCAAATGTGTAACCTATGTATTAAGTGCAATTATTATATTTAATAAAGGCCATTATGTGGTGAAAGTTATATATCTTATATTTATGTATTATATGTATAATATATGTAAATTATATTATATGTATACTACATCAGTTAAAACAAAGTTAGAGAAAATAGTCAGTGTTAGAACATAACAGAGAAGTTAGAGAAGAAAAATGATAGAGAAAAGAAAGAAGAAGGAAAAAGAAAGAAGATGAGTTGATGAATCAACAAAGAAATCATAATCTTCTTCTTCCTCACTAAGCAAAGGGTATAACTCATAACTTTAGACTTTTAAAAGTTTATTTTTACGTTCTTCAAGTTTTACTTCTCTGTAAAATATTTTTCAAAAGAATTTATATAAATATAATCTATATGCGTTAGATTATGTATATAAACTGTTAGATATGAATTATATGATTGGTTAAGTGATTAATTTCATGTAAATATGATGAACATGAAGAAATTATGTTCATAGCAATTTACAGTGAACTAACTTGAAAAATAGTTTCTTAAATATCAAAATTAGTGTTTGATTGTGATATGTTATGTAAATTGATCATATATTATAATAATATGTTAAGAAACGAACAAAACATGCTTTGAATCATGTGATTTGGGTTAAAAATGAACTCACATTGTTAATTTTCTTCAAGAAAGCTTAACAATGGTGTTTTCTTCAAAATCATGAAAATTAGTATTTTGATTATGTGTTGTGGTATTTATGTATGTTAAAATCATGTTAGAAGTTTAAGTTTTTGTTTGTATAAAGTTTCATATACATTGTGTTAGTTAAAAACGAACTTTGGTGCGAAGAAATAAGCCAAATTGACTTATTTCTCTGCACAGTTCGCGAGTCGGGGAACCCACCAGCAGGGGGCCTCGCCCCAGCGGGGTTTTTAGACTAGAACTCCAGCCCCAGCGGGGCTACAAGCTATCCGGAGTAGTTTAAGTATTGTAAAGCAAAACTGTTTTGACCTCCTGTAGTAAAACAAGCATAACTTCTTCATACGAATGCCGATTAAGGCAGTTTAGGATGATTCGAAAAGATAACGAGTATACCTACAACTTTTATTCTTTAAGTTTTTTGATTTGAAGTCTTTAAAAGGGATAAAAATGACCATATTTGTGACTGATGCGTATTCGGAGACAATCGGAGGGCGTCGGATATGCACATACGCAAGTATAGTGCTATCGACGATAAAAGATGTTGTTCTAAATTATAAAACATGATTATTATGAAATATAATGATGTTTAACATTAGTCAATGATGTAATGACAATTATGTCGGCTTAAACAAACGTTAAGTGTCGATTAAAAGAGAAGTATAAAGGAATATGAAACGAAGGTTAACTTAATTAATGCTAACAAACATTATACATCTAATGTGATGTAAAGACGAGATTTAAGACTTAACTAAATGTTAAGTGTATTAAAGGAGAACGTAATGAGAAGTAAAAGGAAGTTTAACGTAAATAAATCGAATAAACTATGAGGAGCCCTAACAGGATTTAACCACATAAATTGAACATTGTGTATCAAACCTAAAAGAAGATGATAGTAGATCGTAAAGTAGAGTTACTTAAACGATTACTAAGCAATGCTATGTGACAAATAAATGATGTGCATGATTATATAATTGTGTAGGATTCATGAAGTGCATATGACAACTCAAAAATTATAATATCTTAAATGATTAGAATAAATGTCAAAGAATAAAACCTAGATGAAAATTTGAGGATTTATTTAAAATTTTCAATTAAAACCTATATGGTTTGCTATTCGAATATGAATAGAGAAAATATGGGTTATAAAATTTTAAAACCCTAGAAATGAATTAATATGTACTTGAAGAAATATCAAGGATAAGGTATTACGATACCTATAAATTCGATGTGAACTGAATCGTCTAAAGAAATGTTATAATGATGCATGTGGAAATTTTATTAAGGGAATAAAAATTCACATGAAGAGATACTGTGAGGTTAAACGAAGATGAGTATATGTATAGAAATATATATATATATATATATATATATATACATATACTTAGTAAGGTGCTATATATTTTAGCAAGAGAAATGATGAATTAAGTTAAGGATATGAGAATCAAGAGAAGACTATGTTAGTAATTGGCATAGCTTGAATGTTGGCCTTGACTGGCAAATAAGAAGATGAATAAGCATAGAGTTATTAGCTAATTAGTTAGCAATAAAAAGGGAGTAAGATAAAACTCAAAATTTGAGTTAGAGATAGAATTTTGAAGTACGGACTGCTCGGTTGCGTCCGAAACGTCAAGTTTAGTCAGAAAGAACATTAAACACAAAATGTATAAGGGTTAACTTTTTGGTCAAAGTCAACAGTTGACTTTTATGAAGAAAAGTTAAAATTGGTGTTAGAAGTGGAATATGTGATGATTTATGTGAACTATATATGGTATTAAGTAATATACCTTATATATTGTGAATACATTTATTTGGTGTATAAAAGTGAATTAAGAATAAAATTATGTAACCTAATATATATATTAGGTATGATAATTAAATAACCTAAGAGGTTATAATATGGGAGAATGTTAGTATATAAAAATATATACTAATCCTAAGAGTTTTATTTTATATATCTCAATTAATTAATTTTATAACCTAATTAAAGTAATTTAATTGGGTTAAAAAATTAAATGTACTTGAGTAAGGATTTAAGTTCCAATTGAGTACATGAAATCCCTAATTAAATGATTAGGGTAAGATAGAATTTATGATAATGGACCATATTAATTATTATGGCCCAAACTTTTTAGTTAGGAAGTCCAAATATTTTAATGGGAAAGCCAAAAGAATTAAGTGTTAAGCCCAAGTGAGCCCAATTATTAAGGAACTTGTGGGAGAATAATAAATTATACTAATTTAAGGAATATATTTTTCTATCTTAATTTATTTATTTTATACCCTAATTAAAGTAATTTAATGGGGTTATAAAATTTAATGTACAAGAGTGATGATTTAAATTCTCTATGTATGGAATATAAGCCCTAATTAAATATTTAGGGTGGGATAAGACGGAAAGTATTGGACTATAATAATGTCATAGCCCAAGAATTTAAATAGAGTTCAAGTGAATTAAGATTTAATGGACTAAGGAGATTAAATGATTTAAATGAGTCCAATTATTTAATTAAGCATTGGACTTGTAGATATATTGATTGAAGGACAAATAAATTATAAACTAGCCTAATATATCATGTATGGAGTAAGTTTATTAATGGCCCAATTTAATTAAATAATAGAGGAAGCCAAGTTAATGTTTGTTAGTAAGTAAAACAAGAAAAAAATCCAAGCCCAAAAGAATTAACTAATGGCCCAAAAGTAAGCCCACTTGAATAAGGGTAGTATAGTCATTAGAGGATGCAATTAATAAAATAATATTGAGATGATAAGGGCCACTTAGCCGAAAATGAGTGGGAGAGAAATATATTAGATAGATTATGAAGAGATAAGATGGAAAGATAAGATAAGAAAGAGATAAGAAAGAAAAAGAAAAAAAGACAAGAAAGAGAGAGAAAAAGAAAAGCAAAAAGGAAAGAAAGGGAGAAGAGGGAGAGAAAGGAGAGATGGGAGGCAGCCCTAGGGGAAGAGAAGAAGGAGAAAATTCTCCATGGAAGAGAGAAGAAGAAGAAGAAGATGATGAAGAAGAAAAATTAAAGGTATAACTATTTTATATGTTTAATTTTCTTCTCTTTTTGTGATTTGATGAAAGGGGTTTGTGAATTAGAAGTGTAAAATCCTTCAATCTACGTGATTTATATGGATTCAAGTATAGATTTACCCATATTGGGTGTTGATTTGTTTGGAAAACAAAACAAAAGAAAAATAATTTTTTCTAGTTTCTAAAACCCTAACTTTTAGGTGCTTTGTATGTCCACCATTTTTGATCTACACCTTTTTTTCACGATCCGTTAAAGTGAGGTGGTAGATATAGGTGTTGACTAGTAAACCCAACTGGTAGAACTCAAAAATAACGTTTCTAAAAGCCATGGTGTGGGTTTTGGTGAAAACAATCCCATTTTCTTGGAACTGTTTTGGATCAGTCTTCCTCGGGGGCATTTTTGTCCACTTTTTGTACTTTAAAAATTCTGAAAAAATTTGTAGTGTTAATATCAGAAGAAATGAAGGTCCTGTAAAAATTTGAGAGTTATGGATTTTACGGCTAAGGACTATTTTTAAAAAGATACCCGAATAACTCTCTGAGTATAAGTCTAAAAATTACGAAAGTTTTACTGGAAGTATATGTATATAACAGGAGATTACCGTGTAAATTTTAGAATTTTTGGAGTTAATCTCGGTTTATGAAAAATCTGAGAATATTTGACTATTATGGACTTATTTAAATATAGTAAATGTATTTAAAAAATTCTGAAAAAAATATATGTTCAATGTGGGACTATATTCTGCCAAATCTTAGAAAAGAAATATTTTTAGGACTGATTTGATATTTATCATATAAATGATGTTATATGGATAAATGAATTAAATTAATTATATGATGTGAAAATTATGGAGAATGCGGTTTTATGTCTTGAGACCCTTAAGCATGGTTTGTACAGATTTTTGAGGAAGGTTTTGGGTCGGGTGTGAAGAGCTATTATGCTTATGGCATTTTAGAATGTTTAAATGAATTAATTAAGGAAAGGAAAACAATTAAAATAAATTATTTATTTATGGGATTAATGACTTAAATTATTTTTATATGACTAATAATATTGGATTGAAATATTATTAGTAATGTTTGACTTAAAAGTTATTAAAAGGTTAATAACCTTAGCTTGAAATATTATTAAATAATTAATAATATTAAACAAAAATTAAAATAAGAGATTTAAGTTATTTTTCAATATATTTGTTGAATTTGGTATTCAAGGAACTATATTATGCTTATAATAGACTAAAATGAGAATTCAGGGTACTGAAGTTGGTTTCAGATTTACTGAAATGGTTTTAGTATGCTGAAATGGTTTATGATTTGCTGAAATGGTAGTTTCAGGATGCTGAAATGAAACCTGGTTTACTGAAATAGTACTTTCAGTTTACTTAAATGTTATCTAGTTTACTAAGATAACATAGAAAGGAATAACTTATAAGTATAAGTTATGACATGATTAAAAGATTATCAAAGTATAATGATAATACTAAAACTATAATGTAATGTCTAATACTTAACTATGTTAGACAAGTTAATATAAGAACTTATAAAGTAAGTGATTAAGTTTTAAGTCTAAAGTAGTACAGTCGTATTCTGCAATAATTGATGTATAGTATCTGGGCTAAACGATTCCTTCATACGGGGAAGGTATATACGAATTAGTAACCGATCTAACTCGCTGTGAAAATAGTGTAGATGAGACGAAAACTAATTTATTGGTTGTTTGTGAGAAACCACTCAGTATACTATATTGAATACTATTAAAGGCGCGACGTATGCTAGGTTTAGACTTGTGAATACATATGGTGTTAAGGTTATCTAATATTTGACTATGTGATTAAATGTTAGATAGTTTACTATGATGTAATAGTATTATAAGATAAAGTATGATATGCTAATTGAAAGATCAATCTTATAACTGATAGGTCTTTTCAATAAGAAGATTAAATTAGATTGCGTAGCAGTAATCAACGGGTTAGGCAAGTTTCCTTAACTCAAACTCGAGTTGTTATCTCAAAGCATGTTAGTGGCTTAATTATTTATAATTATTTCACATCTTTGATTATTGATTCGCACTTAGTGCAAATTGCATATGTTCATCAGGTATGAAAGGCTGATCACTTTCATTACCCTAAGGTTCAGTTAAAGTTATTCATGGTCTTGTGACATTAAACGTTATTGATTCAGTCATTCAATTATTTACATGTTAATTCATGCTTTTTCACAATTATTATATTGTTGAAAACTTAAAAGCTTATTATTCTTTCAATCATGATATATCTTTATTGAATTTAAACTTGCTGGGCAAAGTAGTTGCTCACCCTTGCTATTTCATGATAATAAATTTCAGATTAAGGCGAAGGCTTGAAGAAGGACAGAGACAAAAGCAAAGTAAAATAATAGATTGTTGTGCGAATAACTATTTAGTTATTTTATGTAAACCTTTTGTAATTTTGAAGGTATGTATTTAGTTAAGGTTAATAAACCTGGGAAAATGTTATAGAATTATGTGAAATAAATAATATATGTTTATTATTCCGCATTACATGATAGAATATGTATGATAATGAAGTACTGTAACGTACCAAGTCCGAGGTTCTTGGGACCCGAATTTGGGGGCGTCACAGTGCAGATAACTGTAAGCTGTTTTCCGTAATTGGTAATCTACGATCAAGGCAAGTCTTCCAGTTCCTATGTGCTACTTGAATTCAATTTTTTAATTACGTGTATTCATGGTAGCAATATGAGATGTTAGAATTACATGTTACTCGCTATGAATTGAAAAAGTCAAAGTATGACTATATTTGGTTGAGTTATGGAACTCAACATGTTATATATGGAATGTTGAGCATGTGGAACTTATATTTATATTGAACTAATATTTATGCTGAGCATGAAATCTTATAATTGTTTTAAATTGAGATATATATTGAGCAGGAACTTATGTGTTATGTGCGGTATGAAAGCTGTTAGATTTGCTGAGCTGTCGAGCTCATTCTTGCAAAATAACCATTTTACAGGTCAAGGAGTCAAGGTAATGATACGTGCTAACTGAATGGTAGAGATCAATATCAATTCAAGAACATTATTTGCTTTTAGATGAGAAATATAGTTGATGATTTATATGTATTATAATTGTTAAGTTGTAAGTTGAGTTGTTTGATGTATAATAGACATTGACTTGTAATGTAAGATTTTATATAGCAACTTTGATTTAACGATTCATAAAATAAATTTGAATCAAAGATATGTAATGATAAAGGTTGTGATTCAGGAAAATATAGAAAGAAAATATAAAAGTTTTAATTATTCCTCATTTTATTAAATTTAATACCAATTAATGATGTAAAGTTAGAAGTTCGATGTATTATTAACGGCCGATGTCGAGAGTTGCATTGTATGAATTGTGGGGTCGTTCCAGCATAAATCTGTGATTGACAATTTGGCTTGGTGGCTCACAGGTCGTGGTGTCAACGATTGTGAATTGTTGTTCGACAACCATTGAGTCACTGACAGTTGGCTCTATAAGGGAGAGTTGGTTATTTGGTTCATCAGTTATAGAGTTTTGGGACTCTGTAATTGGAAACTGGTTTAGTGGGTGAAGAAACACTTCCAACCATTTTGGCAGTTCATAAAACTGGTTGAAGTGTGATGGAGGATAGTGGTTGATAATGAAAGAGATGAGAGTAAAATGTACCTCAGGCCTAGTCTTTGAAGATGAATCATTTGTGATCAGCTTCTGAGCAAAGTTGAGGTTTCCTGGGAATCCATAGGCTAGCACTGAAATTGCTTGATAAGCCTTGTAAGTCCAGAACATGTGATCCCAGGAGTTGAGAATCACAGCCCTATGATAGGGCATCATAGGTAAGTAGTCAAACAGGTGATTGTAGTTAGCTGTTCTTTCTCCATCCCTGCACACTACAAGAATCTCAACTTCATCATCCTCTTCCTCATCACTGTCTTCATCATCTTCATTTATTATTTCCACCACATCCATCATCACCTTATCTCCTCTTTGTTCTTCAGCATTTTCCTCTTCCATTTCCATAGCCTCAGGGACTACGATTTCTTCATGGGTTGAGGGAGCTTCATGATCATCTTCTGGTAGCTCCCCCTTAGCTAGAGCATTTCCTTGTTCAGGTGATTCCAGAGGCTCCCCCTCAACATGAGTAGGGCTCATTTCAACTTCTTGCACCTCCTCCTCAGTATGAGCAATAATTTTGGGCAGCTCCTCCTCAACATTGATCATAGCCTGATTAGGTGCAGTAGGGTTTTCTGCACGTTGGAGGTAGGCTATGACATCAGCAATGATTCTGGTTTCTTCCAAGGTTGGACTAGATGCTTGAGGCTCAGCACTCTTTTCAACCTTCTTAGTAGTAATATTTCTATCATCTTCCTTCAAAACTTCCTCATTTGCAAGGATATATTTCTTGACCAGCTTCTTCTTTGTTCTCTTAGGTTTAGTCACAGCCTCACTTCTTTCTTCAGCTTCAGATCTGATAGTTTGTTCAGGCTGAGAGGCTGTTGCAGCACCTCATTCTGGAATTGTAGTGAGTCTGGACTCCACGATTGGTGTGGACCCCACGACCTCAGTGATTGAAGGCTTCTTGGTTCGATGACTGTGTTTCTTTTTCTGAGGCTCAGTGCTTCCTTCAGCCTTATCCTCACTTTTCTCCCTCTGCTTCTTCTTTTTCTTCTTCTTCTTCTTCTTTTTCTCCTTCAGAACCTCTTCTGGTGATTCGGTTACCTCAAGAGTGAGTTCCCTTTAAGTGACAAGACCTCGAATCCCAGTACCAGAACCAAAACCCCTTTGGGGTGCATCAGTGGTTAAGCCTTGAGGCTCTTCAGTTATCTGAACACCTTCATTCAATTTCCTCTTCCCTTTGCTCTTTCTGACCAGAGCCAAGGGTTCTTCTTGGTTGACTTCTTCTTCTTCCTCTGTTTCCTTCACAGCAGACATATTACCCTGCCTAACTGACTTCTTCACTTCACCAGTCCTTTCACTGGACTCAGACATCATCTTTACATTTTATGTAGGGTTTCTCTTCCAGTTTTGAAACAGCTGCTTGGTCATTTTTCTGTTGGGGTTGAGGGGTGCACCTTCCTTATCTCCAATTTTGTCTCCCAGAGCTGATTGGAGAATAATGCTGATAAATCTCCCATAGAGCATTTTGGCAGAGCTTTTTGTCTTCTTTGGGTTGAGCATCCACTTACCAAACCATTCTATGAGCAAAGCCCCATAGTGGAGTTGAATTTTGAAGCAAATAGCTGTCATGAGTTTCAGTTATTTCTCATTCACAGAGTCGTGGCCAGAGCCCTTGCAGCAAATGCATTTCCCAATAATATCAGCCAGAAATTCATACTTTTGGGGAAACTCTTTCATCTTGTAGCCCTTGATGCCTTTAAACTTCTGGTGGAGCATCTTTTGTAGGCCTTCATGAAAGTCGATGACGTCCATAGATGGAAGGCCCTTTGATTTAAACCCTAGGGCTAGGTTTACGCTTTCAGCATTGAGTCGAATCTGCACACCCTTAACCTTTGTGGCGATGACGTCATTTTTGAAGACCCCATTGCAGTAGAACTCCTTCACCAACTTCGGGTAAATCCTCGTGCTGGTGCTCAGAGCTTCTTTGAGACCAACTATTTTCAGAAGGGACAAAATTTTGTGGAACTGAGGGTCAGCTGCCTTGAATTCGTCAAAGCACAGCTGGTAACCAGAAACAATGTTGGAAGCAACCATTGATTTTGTTGATTATCCTATGACGAACAAATTTTGCTTAACTTTCTGAAGCTTAGGGTTTCTTTTGAGAGAGAGAGAGAGATAAACTTTTGAAATTCAAAGGTGAACTGACAAAAGACAGTTCAAAATGTATTTGTAACTTCCCTCCATATGATCTGCAGAGTGGGGCACGTGTCGAACTCTGCAGGACTCCACAATTTTAAGTCACATGAAAAATACTTTTCTGCCTTTAGCTCCCCCTAAGCTAGTGTATCCTTTGAGAAGACTAAGATTGCCGAGGACCACTCCACGATTGCTGTGTTCAATACTGAACCTGTTCCATGACCGTTCACTCTACGGTTTCCTGTGATGCATCCTGAATTAGCATCCCTTCTGGGTTAAGGTTACTCAAGAAGGGCCAACCTCTTAGTCTAACACTAAGGGTCAGGTTTGTCCCTGAGGCACTTATCAGAAGGGTTGCTTAGACTTGGTAATGCTGTTATCACAATGAGCATCTTTGCCATGTCGAGACCACTCCACGATTTGTGGTTTCTCTTAGTCATCTCTACAATTTTGACATAGCCTTTCTATCTTCATGGTTAGCACCAACTAGAGCATAGAATTCATGGTTGTAGATTTAACATACCTAACTCACTTATTAATTTATTAAATCTGGATTCATCTAAGGGCTTTGTAAAAATATCAGCAAGTTGATTTTTAGTAGGGATGTATTGCAAAGATATAGTTCCATTTTGAACATGATCCCTAATAAAATGATATCTTATCTCTATATGCTTAGTCTTATAATGCATGACAGGGTTATATGTTATTGCTATTGCACTTGTGTTATCACAGTGAACAAGTATAGATTTGAAATCAAACCCATAGTCTGCTAGCTGATTCTTCATCCATAGGATTTGAGCACAGCAGCTGTGACGCCCCCAAATTCCAGGACCGTCACGGGGTCGCTTGAATTCGGTTCGTCACGTGCTCATACTAATACATCACAATAATAATACGACTAAATGTCGCATCGCACAGCGGAATAATACACAACTAATACCGAATAAATTACATTTAAATAATATAATTATTCACGTCCCAAGGTCTCGTAACTTAAACAGTGATTACATAACTTAGACACATCTTAAGCAATAATAACCTTAACTAGTACATAATATCATAAGTTCTCTATTACAATCATAAAGTCCTACATAAACAAAGCTACTCAGTAGCCTTTCCCATGCCCTTGTCGGTACTTGAGGGTCCGCACTGCTCGGCCTTAACTGAAATGTTTTTAGGGAAAGCAAGAATGAGCACAAATTGCTCAGCAAGTAATATACAATAAGGGTTTGTAATATAATTCTCAATTCTCGAAAGGGTATAGCAAGGTTTGATAGTTCAAGGATAACAAGAATATCAACAGTTTTCAATAACAGTCGCTAAGGACAAAATAATATCAATGTGATTCAATAATAAATCAATTTAAGATTTCAAGATAGCTGAATACTGAGCAGTCACTAAGGACTATGAACTTCCACAGGAATTGATAGTAATAAACTAAAAATCCAACAAAAATAAGTACAACAGGTGATCAGCCTAAAGTACCCTATGTTATGCATAACACTCAATCATATTAATGTGCGCGCGTCGGTTCTCTGACAGTTATATTTTGTTCTTCTCAGTCAAATACAAGATCCCGCACCAATCAATCGGTTTGGGTCGCCTTTCAATAATATAAGTCTAGCCGAATCAAATGGCATAGATCTCAACAACTATAAATTCAATTTCAAGATTTAAAGTCCGAAGAATATAGTTCGATTTTTATCCTATTCATGAAGTATATGGTTCATAATATTTGAATTTAATCTCAAGAGTTTACTCATACGACAATAATTGCATAAGCCAATTGAATGTTCAATAAAGAGTAGAGTTAGGAACTTGTTACAACGTTCCTTGAATAAAGTAAATACGAAGGCCTAGGATACTTGCGCTATAAATGAGTTTAAGTAAGGAAACTTGCACTTTAAAAGGGTGTAAGTTAGAGAACTTGCCTTTAGCGTAGTTTATCCACGAAAAGCAAATCAACACTTTCGAATTCCTATCGCAATATAGTTACGTATATATATGATATTCATTAGCCATATAATTTAACTTCACATTTTATCTTCAAATATACGATCAACACATAAGCTAAGTTTTAACCTAGCTACACAGTTATATAGAATATAATTTCTATCCTTAACGTTCCTTCTTTTGAGTATAAACACATTCTCATATCATATAAGATCGAAATAATTAGTAAACATGCTCTTATATTATTAATATCACATAAGACCACAATCAATACTAAATAAATTTCATTTTAGCAAGTTATGGCATTCTCATAAGTTAACCGTCAAAATTGGGTTCAAGTAACATCATATAATATCACGTAGCATGTATACATTTTAAAGAATACTTTTATGTTTGTATAACCTTCCCTCGTTCCAAGCATATGTGATATAGTTTCTAAGTTAACACTTTCGATAATTTAAAACCATTCAAGGTCATGATGTTACAAAATCTAGCATGCTCACCTTGTAAACACATAAGGTGTTCATATACTTATATTAAGTATATTCATGAGTATTTATATCGCATACATGCTACTATCATTGTTATTAGTTTGAAAACATGCTTCGTTTACGCTAAACTTGAATCACGACAACTAATCATGGTATATATACATGCTTGACACATGAATGAGTCTACGAGTACTATCACATATGTCTATAAATATCAGAATACGAAACTTACAATAACATGTTAAGGTTCACAATCAAAGCTCATATTTTCATTAGTAAGTCTTATTAATATGTTCGTTTTACTCATGAAATCCGTATACATAAGTTAATATGTCCGACACGCATTTCAAGGCCATATAAACATGCTTGAAAAATCAGAACTCATATATGGTATATATATGTCAAAAGTTTGTTTGTAAAAACTTACATTTCTGTTACTAATGAGGTTTGCATGTTCGTATTTCGTTATGAAACTTATCTATACAAGTGAACATACATTTCATGTGTTTCTAGGTCATACAAACATGACTTAAAAGTCAGAATGTCTAAAATGGATTCAACGAATCAACGTCCATTTTGAAATCCTAAGTTCATTTCAAAAATCTATAACTTCATCGTTCACGTAAGCGATCCGAATATAACATGCTCATACTAGTTTAACAAGTCCATATATATGTATTAATCATATCAGCAAGCTTGTGCTATTTTATTTCATCAACTAACATATAGCAGACATCAAGCAGGAAACAAAAATAAAAAATCTGTAGCAGGCTGCTGGCGCAGCTGCCCAGTACAAAACTGGCGCAGCTGCGCCGGCTTGCAACCAGCGACAGACTGTTCCAGCCTCGGCAGACTTCCAGCCCAAACACAGAAAATTCCTACGAAATTACTATCAATCCCACTATATTACCTCATTATCACTTATATTAGCTTATATAACAATCATTTAACATTATTGAATCACCAATTCATGAATTCCAACTTAATTTCAAGAATTGAAGTTTTCACAGAAATCTCAGAAACAGAAACACAAAATGAATTTGAAGAACAAGGAAGCTTATATAGTAATTCTAACATGTATATAAGTCCTTTTAGAAACTAATTATCATCCTCAAATCACAAAACCATAATTTCCAACTGGAATCAAGAAATTCAAGAATTTGTAGAGAATACAAACTGAAGAACATGAAAGAAGAACAATGGAAGGTGGATTATACCTCTGCTAGGATTCAAATAGAGTTTGCTGCTAATCCAACTTCTCATACTGATATATGTTTATTGCTTTCACTCACCACTTATGCAAACTCTCAGCAAATTGAAAATGAAGAAACATGGCTGCTATTTATAGAAGAATCCTTACACAGACAATGCAATTGTCCATTAAATTGAACCAATAGATTGAAGCTTTGTATATCAGCTAAGGAAGAGTTGGTAGAGTGGTTGAAGAACACTGTTGAGGCCACTCCCCATGCCATGATTTATAGCTACATTGCTGAGAATTGGGAGAAGGAGAATAGGCTAGCCATTGAGTGTTTCACGTGTACAAGGATTGTGTCCATTAATATGGGACAAGGCATAGAAATCTCAGCATTTCCAATTTGTAAACAAACTAGTGTTAATACTTAGGTTATATATACACACATATATTAGACACTTAGGTCTATAATTTAAATGTCATAATAATTCACATAATGTAGTAAGTGCAATTTGAGCACATATATTCCATGTACATTTTATCACACTGGTATAATTTTATCAGGTATCCTCACATTACATCATCTTCTTTATTAAAGGCAATTGTTTAATAATTAATAAAGATAACATAAGATAGCTAAGTATTATCAAATTATCTACCACATACTCATGATGTCTCACTTTAATGTATATTCACATTGTTACATAGGCATCATGATGTATTCATAACACATAGTTTTAACATGTACAATCATATAGTATAGTTTAAATATACTTGCACATAACAATTAATATAATCTTATTATGTTAATAACTTTACTTATTTGTTTCATTATTCGTAATGTCAAATAAATAAATTATTCATCTTATCAATATAATTAGTCTATTCCTCGTAATTATTAATAACACTAAATTAATAATCGTAGGATTAATTATCACCTTAACATCTATAATTCCCAGCATAATTATAACCAAGTGGTTTATTATTATTATTATTATATTTCTTGCAATAATAATAATCACGTATTATTAATCAATCACGGTTAATATTCCATAACCATTAATTAATATTCTACAATAGCAATTAACAATTAATATAGATTAATTGTTTACTTAATAATTCATTCGTTAATTAATATAATCATTATAATCCTCATCACTGTGCCACACAAGGCTCCCAACGAGTTTATCGCTACTCCATCAATTTCTCAATTATTATAATTATTCAATTTTATATAATTGAATTAATTCATCTTATAACACAATTATTTATATTCAAATAAATTCTCATTTCCATTAATATATTTATTTAATAATATTAAGAAATTCTAGGGTATTACATCCTCCCCCCTTATAAAAATTCCGTCCCGGAATTGCTACAAGGTTACACAAATAGATGGGGATAGTCCCTCATCATCCTATCTTCTAACTTGCACGTTGCCTCCTCGACATCGTGGTTACGCCAAAGTACTTTTTACAGAAGATATAATTTTATTTCTCAAAGTTTGTTCTTTCCTATCTAATATCTGGATAGGAATTTCTTCATACGCGAAGTTCTTCTCCACTTGAATGTGCTCGTAAGAAATCACGTGCTTGTAGTCGGCCTTGTACGGTCGCAACACAGAAATGTGGAATACGTTATGGATGTGCTACAACTCGGGTGGTAACGCAACTT
This sequence comes from Panax stipuleanatus, assembly GCA_020205555.1. Classification (NCBI taxonomy): domain Eukaryota; kingdom Viridiplantae; phylum Streptophyta; class Magnoliopsida; order Apiales; family Araliaceae; genus Panax; species Panax stipuleanatus. The sequence goes on along the minus strand of CM035116.1, from coordinate 79,369,095 downwards.
TGTATGCCACTTCGCCTACTCGCTTCAGTATCTCGAACAGTCCTATAAATCTTGGACTCAATTTTCCTTTCTTGCCGAAACGGATCTTTCCCTTCCATGGAGATACCTTCAAGAATACGAAACTGCCGACTTTGAAGTCACGATCCTGCCGATATAAATTCACGTATTTCTTCTGACGATCTTGAGCTGCTACAAGTCTGGCTCTTATCATTGTCACCACGTCTGCGGTTTTGTTGAACTAACTCTGGTCCGAGTATTCGTCGTTCTACGACTTTGTCCCAACATAATAGCGTTATGCACTTTCTTCCGTAAAGAGCTTCGTACGGTGGCATGCCGATACTCGCATGATAACTATTATTATACGCAAATTCGACTAAGGGTAGGTGGTCGTCCTAATTTCCCTTAAAATCCATCACGCAAGTCCTAAGCATGTCCTCCAGCGTTTGTATTATTTGCTCACTCTGTCCGTCTGTCTGAGGATGATAAGCGGTACTCAACCTCAACTGCGTTTCCATTCTCTCTTGCAAACTCTTCCAAAAATTGGACGTGAAGCTCGGATCTCGATCAGAGATAATTAACACTGGTACTCCATGTCGTGAAACAATCTCCTTTATGTACAGACTCGCTAAGTGATTCAAACTGTAGCGGATCTTGATTGGTAGAAAAAGTGCGGTCTTCGTTAGTCGATCCATGATAACCCAAATAGCATCATAACCTTTCTGTGTAACTGGAAGTCCTACCACGAAGTCCATCGTAATATGCTCCCATTTTCACTCTGGTATTTCCAATGGTTGTAGTAATCCACTCGGCCGTTGATGATCTACTTTAACGCGTTGTCAAGTCAAACATCTACTGACGCACTCTGTGACTTTTCGTTTCAAATTGGGCCACCAAAAATGTTGCCTTAGATCTCGGTACATCTTCGTGCCTCCCGGATGAACGGAATATGTCGTATTGTGTGCCTTGTGTAAAATCTTTTCCCTTAACTCGGTTATCGCTGGTACCCATACTCTTCCTTCAAATCTTAAGATACCGTCTTTATCCATTCAGAATTTCTCTTCCTCATTCTCTGCGATCCTCTTCCTGATTTTTTCGCACTCCTCATCTTTCTCTTGTGCTTCTTTTACTCTATCCAACAATGTCGGACGAGCTTCCATTACAAATAACTTATCTTCAGACCTCTCTGGTCCTTTCACTTCTATCTCCAATTTCTCCATCTCTCTTATCAATTCTTCCTGAGTCGTTAAATTAAACAACTTTTCCCTTCCTTTTCTACTCAGAGCGTCGGCAACCACATTTGCCTTCCCTGGGTGATAAAGAATATTGCAGTCATAGTCTTTGATTAATTCTAACCACCTTCTCTGCCGCATGTTCAACTCCTTCTGTGTGAAGATATATTTCAAACTTTTGTGGTCCGTGTATATCTCACATTTTTCCCCATACAAGTAATGCCTCTATATCTTTAACGCAAACACTACTGCCACTAACTCTAAGTCGTGAGTAGGGTAACGTTTTTCATAATCCTTCAATTATCGTGACGCATACGCAATGACCTTGTCATGTTGCATGAGCACACAGCCAAGCCCCTTGTGCGATGCATCACTATACACCACAAAATTTCCCGCAACATCTGGCAGTGATAACACAGGCGCTTCACTCAATCTCTTCTTCAACTCCTGAAAACTCTCTTCGCATTTGTCGGTCCATACAAATTTCACCGTCTTTCTAGTCAAATTGGTCAACGGGGTTGCTATCTTAGAAAAATCTTGGATGAATCTTCGATAGTACCCAGCTAACCCTAAAAAGCTTCTCACCTCCGTCGGTGTTCTCGGTTGTTCCCAATTACTTACTGCTTCTACCTTTGCAGGGTCTACAGCGATTCCATTCTTATCCACCACGTGGCCTAAGAATTGAACCTTCTCCATCCAAAATTTGCACTTTGAAAATTTTGCATACATCTTCTCCTTCCTTAGTGCCTCCAAAATAATCTTCAGATGTTCGGCGTGTTCTTCCTCTGTCTTCGAGTAGATCAAAATATCGTCGATAAAAACCACTACAAATTTATCCAAGTATGGCTTGAAAACTCGGTTCATCAAGTCCATAAATGCTGCTGGAGCATTAGTTAATCCAAATTACATTACCAAAAACTCGTAATGTCCATAACGGGTTCGAAACGCAGTCTTTGGTATGTCCTCATCCCTCACTTTCAGTTGATGATATCCTGTTCGCAGGTCGATTTTTGAGAAAAACTTTGCTCCCTTCAGTTGATCAAATAAGTCGTCTATCCTTGGTAGCGGATATCGGTTCTTGATCGTTATTCTATTCAATTCTCGATAATCGATACAGAGCCTCATCGATCCGTCCTTCTTCTTAACGAATAGTACTGGTGCTCCCCAAGGAGAAACACTCGGTCGAATGTAACCCTTATCCAACAACTCTTGCAATTGTATCATCAATTCCTTCATTTCTACTGGCGCCATACGATATGGAGCTTTCGAAATCGGTGCCGTTCCTGGTGCTAAGTCTATTACGAATTCGATTTCTCTGTCAGGCGGAAGACCAGGCAGATCGTCCGGAAACACATCTTGAAATTTATTAAATACGAATATATCCTTAATTTATACTCCCTTTTTTCGAGTATCTACGATATAAGCTAAATAACCTACACATCCTTTCCTTAACAATTTCTTGGCCTGCATCATCGTAACGCAACACGATTGCTTAAGCGATGAGCTACCATAAAACACTACCTTAGACTTACTCGGAGTCTAAAGGTTCACACATTTATTCTGACAGTCAATTATCACTGCATGGTTATACAACCAATCCATTCCCAGTATCACATCAAATTCTCCTAGTCTAATAGGAATCAAGTCTACGCTCAGTTCATGTTCTCTAATGTTTGCGCGACAATCTCGATAAACGTATTCTATAAGGATTATTTCCTTATTCGTAACTTCTATATTCAAAGGACTTTCTAACCGTTCTCGGGGTGTACTAAGTTTACTAGCAAATTCTTCAGATATAAAAGAACAGGTGGCACCCGAATCAAATAATACATAAGCATTTATATCATTGATTGGGATTATACCTGACACCACGTCCTTCGCAGCCACTGCGTCCTGGACGGTCATGTTAAATGTTCGGGCGGTCGATCGGTTGGGTTGTGCGGGTCTTCCAATCATTAACTTGTTACCTCCTCCTTGTTGGCTACCATTTCCGCCATTTCCCCCATTTTCCTTCTTTGGGCAATCCTTTATCTGGTGTTTCGTTGAGCCGCAAGCGAAACATGCTCTGACCTTCTTCGATTTCGGGCAGTTGGGCGATATGTGACCCTCCTGACCGCAGTTATAACACGTGCCCTTTCCTTTCCAGCACTCGCCCTGATGGTTCTTTCCACATCTCAGGTATCCTTCTGCCCTCTTCTCAACTCCTCCACAAAAATTTCCCAACTGATGACTTTTCCCACACTTATTACAAATCTCGCTCCCTTTCTTAAAGCTTCCTCAGTGACTCCCACCTTGATTACTGTTTTGGTTGTTGTTGTGGTCATTACTCCCCCGTTTCCTCTTTCCTAAGTTACTTCCCCCGCTGCTGTTTTCTCCATGACTTTTTTTCACTGCTAGTGTTCTTTCCTTTCTTCTCTTTGTTATACCAACTTAAGGTTTCCCACCAGTGGTTTGCTTCGCCATTTGTCGTAAATGTAGCAAATGGAACTGGAAATGGGACGGCTTGGGGATTGGGGTGAATGGGCCTGTCGTTCCTTCCCCTAATGGCCTCTCCTAGTAGATCAACTAGTTTTTGGATGAGAACTACATGCTCTCTCTCGCTATTAACTGTTTCCTTAGGCGCAGTCAATTTACGTCTTGGCGACATGATCTGCATCATATATTTTCATTTTATTATTATCCCGTTATATTACTTAAGTATTTCTTTTAATACTAAAAGAATAAATTTATAACATATTTCTGAATAAACTCCATTTATATTCATATGCCAACCGTTTCATTACATGATTTTCCTAGCATATTTCTATAAATGTTATCACATGTATCCCCTAATATCACAAAAGACGGGGAATATACCAACCTACTACCATACTACCCCTCTAGCAAAAGCTTACACGGGGTTTACATCACTATCCCACATCTTACACAAAAGATTGGGATTACAACATAGTATGTACAACACATAAAGATAAATTCTACTAAACTACCACTAGACCATTTAAGGAAATCTCATCACATCATGCCACGCTCCACAGCTCTCTTGTACTCTAACTGTGCTATATAAGCTACCAGCTCTCGACTCATAGTGTGTAGAGTCTGTCCCTGCTCTGCCGGGTAGTGGTACACACCATCAAGCACCCTCTCGAATGCCGAACGAAACACGTACCCCATTTTGTTCATTTTCCTCTTCTTGCATTTGACCTCATCTTCCAGGTCATCTGCTTTCTCATGGGCTGCCTCCCACTTCTCCTCGAAGTGTATCCTATCTATCACCTCTAATTCCAACTGAGTGCAAAGTGCTTCCTTCTCAGTCTTCTCGCTTAGTTCCCTCTGTTCTACCTCTTCTAGCTTTCCTGCCAGATCCACGTTTCTCGCCACCTACATGTGGAATAAAGTTCCCATCTGGATCCCTGCCTCCCTGCGGTAGGCAATCTCCACCTCTAACTCCTGCATATCTAACTTCCTCTGGTGGTCCTCGTCCCTCAACTTCTGGAACTCAGACTCTCTCTCCTCGGCCTCGGCCTCCAGCTTCTAGACTCTGCAGTCCAACTCCAGAATCCGCTCCTCATACTCACCTAACATCTGTTCCTCTACAGTAGCCTCATCAGAGTCCTCTACTAGCTCATCCTCCATCGACTCCTCCTCTGGATCGGACTCTAGCTCAATTTCATCCTCGTCGTCAGACTCGAACGGTGTAACAGCCTGAACAGGCACAGCCTCTAAGGGTGCCTTGTACACTACATGAATATCCCTGGGCTCATCCTCAGCCACTCTAGCGGGTACTCCCATATCTGCCATCTACAACCACAAACACAAGACAAGAACAGCAACTCCATTAGAATGTTAAATAAAACATAAGTTCATTGTATAAAATGAAGTTACATTTCATAACAGACTAAGTCTATCAAGGAAAACTCTACATGAGCTTTATCTCCTTCCTAACTTCTAAGTTCGCCTAAGTTATAGTCTAAGGACACTCGTTCCTAAGGTTTATAACTACATCTTTGATACCAACCTGTGACACCCCCAAATTCGGACCGCCACATGGTCACTCGAATTCGGTTTGTCACGTTCTAAGATCTGATACCACAATAAATATTACGACTAAATGTCGCATCGCATAGCAGAATAATACACAACTAATACCAAATAGATTATAATATCACGTAGCATGTATACATTTTAAAGAATACTTTTATGTTTGTATAACCTTCCCTCGTTCCAAGCATATGTGATATAGTTTCTAAGTTAACACTTTCGATAATTTAAAACCATTCAAGGTCATGATGTTACAAAATCTAGCATGCTCACCTTGTAAACACATAAGGTGTTCATATACTTATATTAAGTATGTTCATGAGTATTTATATCGCATACATGCTACTATCATTGTTATTAGTTTGAAAACATGCTTCGTTTACGCTAAACTTGAATCACGACAACTAATCATGGTATATATACATGCTTGACACATGAATGAGTCTACGAGTACTATCACATATGTCTATAAATATCAGAATACGAAACTTACAATAACATGTTAAGGTTCACAATCAAAGCTCATATTTTCATTAGTAAGTCTTATTAATATGTTCGTTTTACTCATGAAATCCGTATACATAAGTTAATATGTCCGACACGCATTTCAAGGCCATATAAACATGCTTGAAAAATCAGAACTCATATATGGTATATATATGTCAAAAGTTTGTTTGTAAAAACTTACATTTCTGTTACTAATGAGGTTTGCATGTTCGTATTTCGTTATGAAACTTATCTATACAAGTGAACATACATTTCATGTGTTTCTAGGTCATACAAACATGACTTAAAAGTCAGAATGTCTAAAATGGATTCAACGAATCAACGTCCATTTTGAAATCCTAAGTTCATTTCAAAAATCTATAACTTCATCGTTCACGTAAGCGATCCGAATATAACATGCTCATACTAGTTTAACAAGTCCATATATATGTATTAATCATATCAGCAAGCTTGTGCTATTTTATTTCATCAACTAACATATAGCAGACATCAAGCAGGAAACAAAAATAAAAAATCTGTAGCAGGCTGCTGGCGCAGCTGCCCAGTACAAAACTGGCGCAGCTGCGCCGGCTTGCAACCAGCGACAGACTGTTCCAGCCTCGGCAGACTTCCAGCCCAAACACAGAAAATTCCTACGAAATTACTATCAATCCCACTATATTACCTCATTATCACTTATATTAGCTTATATAACAATCATTTAACATTATTGAATCACCAATTCATGAATTCCAACTTAATTTCAAGAATTGAAGTTTTCACAGAAATCTCAGAAACAGAAACACAAAATGAATTTGAAGAACAAGGAAGCTTATATAGTAATTCTAACATGTATATAAGTCCTTTTAGAAACTAATTATCATCCTCAAATCACAAAACCATAATTTCCAACTGGAATCAAGAAATTCAAGAATTTGTAGAGAATACAAACTGAAGAACATGAAAGAAGAACAATGGAAGGTGGATTATACCTCTGCTAGGATTCAAATAGAGTTTGCTGCTAATCCAACTTCTCCTACTGATATATGTTTATTGCTTTCACTCACCACTTATGCAAACTCTCAGCAAATTGAAAATGAAGAAACATGGCTGCTATTTATAGAAGAATCCTTACACAGACAATGCAATTGTCCATTAAATTGAACCAATAGATTGAAGCTTTGTATATCAGCTAAGGAAGAGTTGGTAGAGTGGTTGAAGAACACTGTTGAGGCCACTCCCCATGCCATGATTTATAGCTACATTGCTGAGAATTGGGAGAAGGAGAATAGGCTAGCCATTGAGTGTTTCACGTGTACAAGGATTGTGTCCATTAATATGGGACAAGGCATAGAAATCTCAGCATTTCCAATTTGTAAACAAACTAGTGTTAATACTTAGGTTATATATACACACATATATTAGACACTTAGGTCTATAATTTAAATGTCATAATAATTCACATAATGTAGTAAGTGCAATTTGAGCACATATATTCCATGTACATTTTATCACACTGGTATAATTTTATCAGGTATCCTCACATTACATCATCTTCTTTATTAAAGGCAATTGTTTAATAATTAATAAAGATAACATAAGATAGCTAAGTATTATCAAATTATCTACCACATACTCATGATGTCTCACTTTAATGTATATTCACATTGTTACATAGGCATCATGATGTATTCATAACACATAGTTTTAACATGTACAATCATATAGTATAGTTTAAATATACTTGCACATAACAATTAATATAATCTTATTATGTTAATAACTTTACTTATTTGTTTCATTATTCGTAATGTTAAATAAATAAATTATTCATCTTATCAATATAATTAGTCCATTCCTCGTAATTATTAATAATAGTAAATTAATAATCGTAGGATTAATTATCACCTTAACAACTATAATTCCCAGCATAATTATAACCAAGTGATTTATTATTATTATTATATTTCTTGCAATAATAATAATCACGTATTATTAATCAATCACGGTTAATATTCCATAACCATTAATTAATATTCTACAATAGCAATTAACAATTAATATAGATTAATTGTTTACTTAATAATTCATTCGTTAATTAATATAATCATTAATAATCCTCATTACTGTGCCACACAAGGCTCCCAACGAGTTTATCGCTACTCCATCAATTTCTCAATTATTATAATTATTCAATTTTATATAATTGAATTAATTCATCTCATAACACAATATTATTTATATTCAAATAAATTCTCATTTCCATTAATATATTTATTTAATAATATTAGGAAATTCTCGGGTATTACAGCAGCTGCCTGCAACAATGTATTCAGCTTCTGTTGTTGAAGTTGATACTGAATTTTGCTTCTTGCTAAACCAGGATACAAGTCTGTTTCCTAGCAGTTGACAAGTGCCACTGGAACTTTTTCTATCAGTTTTGCGGCCTGCAAAATCAGCATCTGAATATCCTGTCAGTTCAAAGGAGGACTCCTTAGGATACCAAAGTCCCAAGTAAGGTGTGACTTTAAGATACCTAAAAATCCTTTTTACAGCATTTAAGTGTGATTCCTTAGGATTAGCTTGAAATCTAGTACATATACATGTTGCAAACATTACATCTGGTCTACTGGCAGTTAAGTAGAGAAGGGAGCCTATCATACCTTTGTATTGAGTAATGTCAATACATTTACCTTTCTCATCTTTGTCAAGCTTAGTTGCTGGAGCAATTGGTGTTTTCATAGGAGAGGCTGATTCCATGCCATACTTCTTAAGTAATTCTTTGATGTACTTGGCTTGGTTAATGAAAATCCCTTCATTAGTATGCTTTACTTGCAGTCCAAGGAAGAAATTTAGCTCACCCATCATGCTCATTTTGAACTTGCTCTACATAAGCTTGGCAAATCTCTTGCACAGATTTTCATCAGTAGAACCAAAGATAATATCATCTACATATATTTGAAGTAGTAAAACTTTATCTTTGTGCTTCCTAAGAAATAATGTGGTATCTACTCTACCTCTAGTGAATCCTTTTTCAATAAGAAAGTTAGTTAGTGTTTCATACCATGCTCTAGGTGCTTGTTTAAGTCCATATAAGGCTTTGTCTAATCTATAGACATAATTAGAGAGAGTTGGATTGATGAAACCTGGTGGTTGCTCCACATATACTTCTTCTTGAAGTTTTCCATTCAGAAATGCACTCTTGACATCCATCTGGAAGACTTTGAACTTCATGTGAGCAGCAAAGTCAAGGAATATCCTAATAGCTTCTAGTCTGACCATTGGTGCAAAGATCTCGTCGTAATTGATGCCTTCTTCTTGAGAATAACCTTTGGCCACTAGTCTTTCCTTGTTCCTTGTGATCACCCCATCTTCATCCATTTTGTTTCTGAAGACCCACTTGGTGCCAATAACTGGGTGATTCCTTGGTCTAGGAACTAATCTCCAAACTTTGCTTCTTTTAAACTGATTCAGCTCCTCTTGCATGGCTTCTATCCAACTCGAGTCTTCCATTGCATCTTCTATCTTCTTGGGTTCCATTTGGGACATAAAGCTCAGATAAAAACACTCATTCTGAGTTGCAGACCTTGTCCTGATCCTTGCAGTTGGATCTCTAATGATCAGGTCTTGAGTGTGATCTCTTGCCCATCTATTCCCTGTTGGAACATCTGTTATGGTGCCTTCTTGTCTGAACTCTTCAAGATCAACTTCTATTTCTTGTTGCAGAGGATCGTCGTCTGGTGCAGCTCTCTCCACGATTTCTTCTTCAGGCTCAACGATTCCACCTTCTGGGGTTGCAATCGTGGTGTTGGGATTGACCACCTTATTCGTAGTGTCTAAATCGTCGATTGTAGTGCCTTGTGGTACAGACTTGTCTGAGTTTGTTTCATCAAAGATGATGTGAATCGAGACTTTAACACTGAGTGTCTTCCTGTTGAACACTCTATAGGCCTTGCTGTCTGTGGCATATCCAAGAAAGATTCCTTCGTCTGACTTGGGTTGGAACTTAGTCAGATATTATTTTCCATTGTTGAGAATGTAGCATGCATAGCCGAACACATGAAAATAACTGACATTTGGCTTTCTTCCTCTCCACAGCTCGTAGGGAGTTTTCTTCAGTGTAGAGTGAACAAGAGACCTGTTTCGAGTGTAGAACGCAGTGTTGATGGCTTTTGCCCAAAAATATTCAGTCAGATGAGCTGCTGCTAGTAGAGTCCTTCCTGATTCGATCAATGTTCTGTTCTTCTTTTTAGATACTTTATTTTACTGTGGAGTTCGTGGAGCTGAGAAGTTGTGACTGATGCTATTATCTACACAGAACTGATCCATTTTTGAGAAGTCGAACTCTCTACCATGATCATTTTTTATGGCCTTGATTTTTTCTCCTTTTTTGTTCATCACCAGTTTTAACATCTTGATCAGTTAGGAGCTTGTTTCATCTTTAGAATTTAGAAAGAATACCCATGTGAATCTGGTGTACGTAGTCATCCACTACGACCAGTGAGTATCTCTTCCCTCCAAGACTTACAGTCAGAATTGGCCCGAAGAGATCCATGTGTAGTAACTGAAGGGGCTTATCAATTGAGTTGACTGCTTTGCCTTTGAATGGGCTCCTTGTTTGCTTTCCAAGCTGACAGGCGTTGCATGGCCTTTCTTTAACGAAGCTGAACTTGGGTAGGCCTGCTACTAAATCTTTGGAGGCCAGTTTTGACATACTGTTGAAGTTGAGATGAGACAACCTTCTATGCCACAGCCAGCTCATTTCTTCAGAGGCTTTAGCAAGAAAGCATATTGTATCATCAGAACTCAGTTGAGCATGATTAACAGTGTACATGTTGCCTTCTCTTTCTCCAGTCATCTTTATAGAGGAAGTCTTCAGATCTCTGACTTGACACTGATTGTTGTGGAAAGTGACTTGATGACCCTTGTCGCAAAGTTGGCTATTGCTCAGAAGGTTATGCTTTAGTCCTTCCACATAGGCTACTTTGCTGAAGGACACTGCACCATTTCTAGCTGAGCCATATCCTCTTGTCTTGCCAGAGCTGTTGTCTCCAAAGATGACTATTGGACCCTTCTTCTCTATGAAGTTAGACAAGAGGGCCTTGTTCCCGGTCATGTGCCTTTAGCATCCACTGTCCAGATACCATGTTGTGGTCGTGGAGCTCAATTTTTGCAGTAAGGTTAAGCTTTTATTTTGGTACCCAGACTTGCATGGTTCCTATTTTGTTAGTACCCTTGAGAACCCAGAGTTGCTTGACTTTGGGTCTATTATGCAGAGAATTATAACAGCATACTGCAGCCTTGTGACCATATCTACCACATACAAAGCATCTAGAATTATGCATGCTTGTGTGTGTGTGTGTGGATTCTTTCTCCATTTGGACTTGTGTGGATACTTGGTGGCCTTCTCCTTATGCTGTTTCTTCTTTTTCCATGCAGCCTTGTGATTCAGAGCTTGCGATGAGTGAATCTCAACTCCACGATTCCTTCCTGGTTGGTTCGTAGAGTCAGTTTTGCTTGACTCCACGACCCTTCGAGGTTGGAGAGTGGTGACTGAGTTACTCTTCACCTTTATGAATCCCAGGCCAGCATGAGATCCATTATGTCTTGGGACATGACTTGGATCAGAAGAGCAAGGATGCATTAGTTTTTCCTTCTTTGTGGATTTCACAAATATAATGCCTTTATTAAAATTTAAAGCACTACCAATGTTATTTTCCTTTATCATTTCCACACATGGTTCTGAGGTAGATTCCCCAAAGCCTAAGCCTGTTCTGTCAGATGCACTTCTCTGATTGGAGATTAGGGAGTCCATAGATGAGGAAGACTTATTCCACATTGAGATTGTCTTCTTTAGCTCCTCAATCTTAGAGGTTAGATTTAACTCTCTTTGTGTGCTCAGTTCATTGGTCTGTCTTAAGAGTTTATTCTCAGCTTCAAGTTTAGAAAAAGAGGCAGTGCTAAGTATAGCTGTTTTCAGTTCTTTTTGAACTTTCTCTTTCTCTTTTTGAAGACTAGAATAATCTTTTGATAGAACTCTGAACCACTTCATGTATTGATGCAGATCAGATGTTATGTCATGAAGGGAAGTTCTTAAATCATCAATGTTTACATCAGGAGAGTTAAAGTCAAATATGCTTCATGATGGTCATTGCTTTTCTTGTCTTTTGCATCTTTGGCCATCAGACACAGATTGGCTACTTGAGGTTCTTCATCATCTCCAGACTCAGGACTGGTGTCGTTGTCTGAGTCACTCTATGAACCTTCGGTTACTAGACCTTTGTCTTTCTTCTGAAGCTTTTTGTAGCCTTTGAACTCCTTCTTTGGATTCGTCTTTCTTTTTAGCTTTTCTCTAATAGGTTTGTTGCAGTTTGTGATGAAGTGGCCAGGCTTCTTGCAGTTGTATCATAAGTCATTTATCTGCTCTTGGCTGCTGTTGTTGTTGAATCTCTTTGGTCTGCTGCTCCTGCCTTTACGTATGATCCTTTTGAGTCTTCTGACCAGCATTGCAATGTCCTCATCATCATCTTCCTCTAAGTCAGATTCATTTTTAGTAGGAGCTTTAGAGGTGGCTTCTGTTTCCTTGAGAGCAACTCCTTTATCCTTCTTTCTTCTGTCAGATAGAGTCTCAGCACGTTGAGTCAGCTCTAGTTCGTAGGTAAAAAGGTTTCCATAAAGTTGTTAATTAGTCATCTCATGAAGGTTCTTTGATTCTCTGATTGCAGTGGTTTTAGCATCCCACTTGCTTGGTAAGGACCTCATGAACTTGATAATAAGATCTTTGTTTGGATAGATCTTTCCAAAAGCTCGAAAAGAGTTGAGCAGCATGGTGAATCTTTCATAGGTGGAAGTGACGTTTTCTCCTGGAACATGGGTAAACATCTCATACTGTTGAGTCAGAAGAGATTGCTTGTTTTCTCTGACTTCTTCTGTTCCTTTGTGCATGATGAGCAGTGCTTCCCAGACTTCTATGCAGACTTGCAGTTGACCACATTTTTGAATAGATTATCTTTTAAAGACTGGAACAGAATGTTCTTGGCCTTTTTGTCTAGTTGGACATTCTTCTTATCGTTGTTAGTCCATTCTGATTTGATCTTGATCTGCATTTTGTTTGGATCTTCTAGAGTTGGTGCAAGCTTTATTGGTACGTAGGGCCCAATCAGAACGATTTCAAATAGATCTTCATCTATTGAATCCATGTAGGCTTGCATACGAACTTTCCAGTTGGCAAATTTATCTTTGTTGCACATTGGTGGCTTGCTGCCTCCACCGGTCTTGGATTCGCTTATCAGATGTGCCATCAGATCTACTTAAGCTTTGTAGGCTAGTTGAGAGAACCTGCTCTGATACCAATTGTTTGTTCCTAGAGGCACAATAGTTATCTAGAAGGGGGGTTGAATAGATATTTTAAAACTTTTTCCTTTTCAAAATACTTATCAGGTTTGTTAATCACAACAGAATATATGATTTGTTTGCTTTCCTTTTAGATAAACTAAGTTTAATGGTGATAAGCAGTTATAGTAGTTTACAACAGATATAACAGTTATAGCAGATATCAGACACAATAATTTTAAGTGGTTCAGAGCACACAAGGCTCCTAGTCCACTCTTCTACTTCATGAGTAGGAAACCCACTAAGGATGTCTTTACACTTCTTTGAATCACTTAGATTCTTTCAAGACCAACAATCTTGGAAATTCTTAGTTCACTTAGAACTCTTCAAGTCCAACAGAATTGGTATACACTTGATTGAGAGTTAAGTTCTTGGGCTGTGCTACTCAGTTGCTATTAAGTATAAGTTCTAAAGAACTGGGTAGCTGTGCAAGCTTTTCTTCAAGATCGTAAAGTTTGGACATTGAGTGTTCTTGAGCTTTTTAGTTCTTGCATTTCCTGAATCTATATCTGATTTGCTTATAAAGGAGCCTTTGAAATGTTTCCTTTGAAGGCATCCGTTGCTGTATTAAATGCTTCAGACGTTTCTGAGCACTGATGTTGACTTCCTACAAATCTGCTGTTCTGCCGCCTGGTCCACTAACACAGCAGACTGCTTTTTCACCTAACACCTGAAAAGGTGTTTTCAGCAGGCATGCAGTTCTTTTCTTAGCTTCTTCAATACGCTTCTTCGATGCATACTAAGGATGAATGTTGGATCATTGGGACTACCAAAATGTCAACGTCTATAATTCATTCTTCATTTGTGATACTTTCTCCTTCAGCAGATAGACAATTCTGATGCTGACTGGAGAGACACCACGGATCTTGTCTTTGGATCATGATCGTTTTGTCTTGTCGTGCTCGTGCTTGATTCAGCCTTGATAGTAGAACAATACAATTTCTTTTAAACTTTGATAGACTACGATCTTCAGTTGCTTGCTTTGCAGACTCTACGCTACCGAGAGCTGACTGCGATTCTTGACTTGGCTCGACAGGCGCTCAGATTATCTCCACGATTTTGAGACTGGCTTTCAAGACAGACTTTGTTTCTGGAACAACTTCTTCGATACTCCATGATTCTGCCTTGGCTTCTGCAAAGTTCTGGCTGGCTCGACAGACTATGAATATGTTGAGGCCTAACAATTATATCTCAAAATAGATCAACCTAACAGTTTTGATCTTTCTTCTATACATTTATTTACAGAATGATAGACATTAAAGCACAGATCTACTTAACATATTTGATCTATCATCTAAGTCTTTGTACATTAATTCTCTGAAGGACTTTACACATAAGCATATAATTTACTTTCAACATCAAATTTGAATATGCAATTCCCAACAAAGCTATCCGAATCAAATGGCATCAACTATTCAATAACAGTTTATGTATAGGAAACTATGCATCTTGACAACTTGTCTAACATAAAGTGTAGATGTGACACCCCCAAATTCTGGTACTTTAATTTCCACGGGATTTGGTGTTCACTGTACAAATATCACATATCTATCTACCCATAATAAATGCAAAAATATAATTAGATATAAATCCTTCCCTTAAGGGGTTACAACGTCTGAATAAATGAATCCCAGGTCATACTAACCTTAAACATCAGTGCGGAAAATATAAACAAATAAATAAGTCTTAAACAACATCAAGTCTTAACAATAAATATTTTCAAATAAATAACAAGTCTTCAACACTTGTTAATCTTGCCCTTGTCTTTGCTAGTGGAAGGCTCGTCAGTCCTTTCGTTCTTAACTGTAATGTTATTATGCAAGAGTGAGCACGATTGCTCACAAGTATAACAATATAACAGTAATAATAACATGCAAGTAAGTTAAAAGGGTTCTGAATAATATAAAGCTCGGCTTTTGAATCAAGAATGAATAACAAGAATCAAAAGTATATCTGAGGGTCATAAGACCATGAACTATGTCCCAGGTTGTCAAGTATTTCTACTTTAAACCTTTAACAGTCATAAGACTATATGAACTCTACTACTCGTACTTAGGGGGATCAACCTTTAGTACCATAATGTGCACATCATCTCAATGCTAATGCGTAAATAATCCCCTATAACAGGGTTGTTCATCTCAGTTTGACATCAGAGTTCGCACAAAAGGAAGTTTGGTTTGGATAAGCTCAATAATAGTTCTAGAATTTAGAACGTTCATCATGTAATACCCGAGAATTTTCATATATTATTAAATAAATATATTAATGGGAATGAGAATTTATTTGAATATAATGATTTTGTGTTATGAGAATGATTAATTCAATTATATTAAATTGAATAATTATAATAATTGAGAAATTGATGGAGTTTACGATAAACTCGGTGAAATGCCTTGTGTGGCACAGTGACGTAATATAAGAATGATTATATTAATTTAAGCGATCAATTAATCTATATTAATTGTTATTGTAGAATATTAATTAATTGTTGAGAATTATTAATGATTATATTAATTAACGAATGAATTATTAAGTAAACAATTAATCTATATTAATTGTTAATTGCTATTGTAAAATATTAGTTGATGGTTATGGAATATTAACTGTGATTGATTAATAATACGTGATTATTATTATTGCAAGAAATATAATAATAATAAGCAATGTATGATATTTAATCATATAAATTAATAATCAATGAGGAATGGATTAATTAATATTATTGTTAATTAATCAATGAGATAAATAAATTATTTATTTGACACTATGAATAATAAAACAAATAAGTAAGTTATTAATATAATAAGATTATATTAATTGATATGTGCAAATGTGCAATACTTTAATGTATAAAGTATATAGAATACAACTATATTATATAGTGTAGTGAGACACTTAAGTGTGACCATGCATGTATATATAAACTATAGTGCAATGTGATTATATTATGTACATAAACTATATAGTAAAGTTATTAAATTATGAGAGTTACATGAAATGCCTATGTGACAATGTAAATATACATTAAAGTGAGACATCATGAGTATGTGGTAGATAATTTAATAATACATGAGATAATGTGATGTGATTATATCCGAGTAAATTATACTAGTATGATAAAAATATACATGGATTATATGATGTGAATAGATATATATCCCCATGTGCTACCATGTAATGTTGTTAGGATATTTAAGTCTATGTGTGCCCTAAATGAATTTAAACCTAAGAAATATATACATGCTTATTTAACTCAAGTATCAACCATATGTACATGAAATGCTATTCTTGAAATGCTGAGATATAAGTATTGTCCCATATTGAGTGTCCAAATTTCCCCATCTCTTCTCCCACGTGAATAGCCAATGATCTAAGCTACTCCATCATCATTTCTCTTCCTAGCTAGCATTGAGGGTGATAATGACAAGGGGTGTGGGTTGAGGTGGTGGTTGGACACTATTCCATCAACTCCCCTCAATCCTCTAGTTCTTCATTTCCCCCATTGTTTCAAACCTTGGGGCAATTGCTTTGTATGGATATTGAATTCTCCTATAAATACCAAGCCTCTCTTCATTTTCTATGTTGCTAAAATTTGTGCTAAGTTGATATAGAGAGAGTATTGTGAGTTTATAATCTGAATTTGAGAACAAGTCTTGTGCAAGTTTGAGCTCAAGAGGTATAACCTCTAAACCCATTTAAATTTCAATTCATAGAGATTACATGATATTGTTGAAATTAGTGTGTGATAAGGTGCTAGCATAAGTTGTTAAGTATATCTATGTGTCAGGAATGTAAAGTGATGGTAGGCAAGCATGCTAGCTAAGTACATTATGAGAAATTTTGAAGCTCTGCAATAACAGAACATCTTCTGGTCTGGAACGGGAGTCGCGCGGCCGCGCGTCTCCCTAGTACAATTTGGGCGCGGCCGCGCGCCACTGCAGAATTTGTTGATGATTTCTTTTATATCTTCTGATGTGTTGAGCATGATGTATTGTTAGGATATGAATATAACTCACATTAACATATGGAATAAGGTTATTAGGTTATAGAAATCCATGCTAGTTGTTTTAGTTGAATATTTCAAAGAAAACTTAAAGATATGAAAAGAGAAACTTTGATATGTTGGCCCTATATTGATGTCTGACTTTGAGTCATGTTTGTATGACCTAGGAACACATGATATGAATGTCGACTTGCGTATCTAAGCTCCATAATGTAACTTGAGCATGTGAACCTCAATAGTGAACCTCTCCAACGAAAACACAAGCGTTGAACATGGACTCTAACATGTTATATTAGGATTCTAGGTTCTGATTTTTGAGCATGTTATACGACCTTAAAATGCATGTCAAACATGTTAACGTATGAATCTAGATAGAATGAGCATGTTAGGCCTTATTAGTGAGCTTTACTAATGAAAATACAAACTTTGAACATAAATGTTAACATGCTACTTTGAGAGTTAGAATCTGATATTTGTGAACATGTTTGATGATACTCTTAGACTCACTCATGTATCATAAATGTATATGTGCCATGCTTAGGTGTCGTAACTCAAGTAAAGCATAAACGAAGCATATTTCAAACCAAAATGATGCTAATTGCAGATATGCGATATGAATACTCACAAGCATGTCTAATGTGAGTTATATGACTACCTTATATGTTTAAGAAGCAAGCATGTTAGACTTTGTAGTTTCATGACCTTGAATGGCTTTAAATTATTGAAAGTGTTAACTTAGAATCTATTGCATGTATGATTGGAACAAGGAAAGGTTGTATACACATAAAAGTATTCTTTAAACATGTATACACGGTACGTGATATTATATGATGTACTTGAACCCGATTTTGACGGTTAACTTATGAGAATGACATAACTTGCTAAAATAAAATATATTTAGTATTGGTTGTAGTCTTATGTGATATTAATAATATGCGAATATGTTTGCTAATTGTGGTAGTCTCACATGATGGTAACGATGTATGAATATGATCAACTTGAGAAAAGAGGAAGTTAAGGGTAGAAATTATATTCAATATAACTGTGTAGCTAGGTTAAAACTTAGCTTATGTGTTGATCGTATATTCGAAGATAAAATGTGAAGTTAAATTATATAACTAATGACTATCATATATATACGTAATTGTATTACGATAGGAATTCGAAAGTGTTGACTAGCTTTACGTGAGTAAACTACACATAAGGCAAGTATCCTAAACCCTTGCATTACTTTATTCAACGGATATCGTAAGCGAGTATCTAAAACTTATCTCTTTGGATACAAGTATTCTATCTTTGTATATTGCGAACTAGTTTCCTACTTAATTGTTTGAATTAAATTAGCATACTTGAACTCTTATTTCATTAAAGCTATTATTCATGTTGAACTTAGTATTGTTCTTGAATATTATGAAAGTGTCTATGCCATTTTATTCGGCTAGACTTATATTATTGAGAAGCAACCCAAACTAATTGATTGGTGCGGGATCTTGTATTTGACTGAGAAGAACAACCTTCTTTGAAGGGAATATATAATTGTCGGAGAACCGACGTGCACACTTGAGTATGATTGATTGTTATGCATAACGATGGTACTTTAGGCTGATCACCTGTTGTACCTGTTTTTATTGGATTTTCAGTTTATTACTGTCAATTCTAGTAGAAGTTCATAGTCCTTAGTGACTGCTCAGTATTCAATTATTTAAAATCTTGAATTGACGTATTATTGAATCATATTGATATTATTTTGTCCTTAGCGACTGTTATTGAGAACTGTTGATATTCTTGTTATCCTTGAACTATCAAACCTTGTTATACCTTTTCGAGAATTGGGAATCTTATTACTCACCCTTATTATATATTACTTGCTAGGCAATTTGTGCTCATTCTTGCTTTTCCTAAAACATTTCAGTTAAGGCAGAGCATGGCGAACCTTCGGGCGTTGATAAGGGCAAGGGCAAGGCTACCAATTAGCTTGTCTCTTATATGTTTTAAATATTTTAATGTTGTATTAAGATGATGTAGTAAGACTGGTTTTGATTATGTTTAAGCTTAAGTTAGGTTATGTAATAAGTCGTTAATTGATATTATTATGTAATCTATTAAGTACTGTAGGTTGCGAGACTTGGGAGAATAATTATAATAAATCATTGTAAATTGTTCTAGAATAGATTTTCCGCTGTGATCGTGTGATATTTAGTTATTATTATCGTAATGTATTACCATGAGCACGTGATGAACCGAATTCGAGAGACCAAGTGGCGGTCCTGGAATTTGGGGGCGTCACACATCAACTATGGACTAGTCGAATCAATAAGGGTTCGCTAGTCTTACAAGGTTCAACAATAAATTGATAATCAAATCGAATAATGAATCTCAGGAGGTATACAATCGAATAAGTATTGTATAACTAAAGTCATGCTTTAAAAGAATTATAATATCTCATATGGAATCTTGACTTGAATAAACAAGGATAAGAACTCGTTCGATATAAAAACATAAGTTTAGGACTTTCTCAATGAATAATTCAGAATTAAGGAACTTGCTCACTTTAAATAATGTAATTAGAAAACTTGCTTGGTTAAAAGTAAAATTTAGGAAACTTGCTCAACAATAATAAATTAGGGATAGAACACTTGCGTAAACATAACCAAGACAGGGTAAGAAAAACTTGCCTTGTACGTAAGTTAAACAATCACTATTCACATTTCCAAATAGTCTTACATATTCCATTAGAATCACAACATTCATTAGTTTTACTAATGTTAGTCTTATGGGTTTAAGTATCACTTCCATTTTGACGTATTCACTATATGGACTCTACTACTTGTACTTAGGGGGATCAACCTTTAGTACCATAATGTGCACATCATCTCAACGCTAATGCGTAAATAATCCCCTATAACAGGGTTTTTCATCTCAGTTTGACATCAGAGTTCTCACCAAAGGAAGTTTGGTTTGGATAAGCTCAATAATAGTTCTAGAATTTAGAACGTTCATCAACTATGGACTAGTCGAATCAATAAGGGTTCGCTAGTCTTACAAGGTTCAACAATAAACTGATAATCAAATCGAATAATGAATCTCAAGAAGTATACAATCGAATAAGTATTGTATAACTGAAGTCATGCTTTAAAAGAATTATAATATCTCATATGGAATCTTGACTTGAATAAACAAGGATAAGAGCTCGTTCGATATAAAAACATAAGTTTAGGACTTTCTCAATGAATAATTCAGAATTAAGGAACTTGCTCAATTTAAAGAATGTAATTAGAAAACTTGCTTGGTTAAAAGTAAAATTTAGGAAACTTGCTCAACAATAATAAATTAGGGATAGAACACTTGCGTAAACATAACCGAGACAGGGTAAGAAAAACTTGCCTTGTACGTAAGTTAAACAATCACTATTCACGTTTCCAAATAGTCTTACATATTCCATTAGAATTACAACATTCATTAGTTTTACTAATGTTAGTCTTATGGGTTTAAGTATCACTTCCATTTTGACGTATTAACATAGTTTTAAGTTCTGATCATCCACATTAACCACGTAACATAAATCAAAAATACGTATTTGACTAACCACACAACAAATGTCAAATTTCACGAACCACAAGTTTAAGTTCTTTACAATTTTTCCTATACGAATTTGAAATCATCATATACACGTTTAAAAATCTGTTATAACCTCTTGTTATATTCTTAACACACTATTATGATCGGTAGACTAAGTTAAACTACCGAAAACCCAAAAAAAACAAAACAGTCTCCTCTCTACAATTCTCACTGGGGCGAGATTTTGTATAGGGAAACTTCGCCGGGGTGCAGGCTCGTCGGGGCGAGCTTTCTAGTACTGAGAACCTCGCCGGGGCGAAGGTTCCCAGATTCGAACTCTGCGACTTGCGACAGTACTGATCTTTAGCCCAATAAATCCCAAATTAAACTAACACAACAAATTTTAATGTTACCCATGAACTATAAACTTCACAGAAGCATCATACAATGTTTCTAGCATGCTTTTAACACTTTAGATCCCATAATCATTCCAATTGGAATGCTTAAATTCACTGTTTTTGGTATTTTGTAAAGTTTTGAGATAAATTATGAAATTCATCATTACCGGTTCGTTATAACTCCGAATCTGTCCGTTTAAAAATCGCGTCGACGTCGAAAAAAATACGGGTTGAGTTGGATCTGAATCTTTCTCTTTTCCTAAGTCTTGTTTCTACCCTTATTTTATCTGTTTGAAAATGCAAAGGGTTATTAGGAAAAGGCCAATGTCGACGTTGGGAAAAACTTTGGGTCGGGTTAAACCCGGATCTTTCTCTCTTCCTAAGTTTTGTCTACCCTTATTCTTTTTATTGTGAAAAAGGTTTTGAAGGGTTTTTTAGGAAAAGGCCAACATGTATCATGTCGACGATTTGAACGTTTTACAGAGTCACCAGTTGGTAGTTTTAAAATGGTTGTACCAACTCAACTGGGTTTTGTTTTGAAAAAGAGGCCCAATTGCTGGATACTGTCAAAACTTGATCTTTGAAATCGAAGTTTTGAGTTCGGGGACTTGGTTAAGTGTGGGGAAGGTGTTAGGCACCAAACAACTCCTGTGTAAACATGGTACCACATTTTTTCAATATTTTCCTTTTAAATCGGCAATGTGTGTGTGTGAATGCTGAAAGAAATTGGACCTATGTTTGATTTGATTGAAAGTATAGATAATCTTCGTTGAACCGATATACGAAGGGTTTAATTTGATTTGAAAAAAGTCTCTTTTTTAGACAAGATTATTAAAATGATGTTTTGAAAGGCTGATTTTCAAATCCTTACGCTAACATAGGAATTGATGCATGTTGATACTTCCATTTTTATCTTTTTCAGCCTTTTGGCTCAATTTGAATGGTGACTGTCGGGCTGCGAAGCATCGTCGACCACAAAATATATACAAGTGTCGGTCTCCTTATGGGCATGATAGCCATCGGAGGGACTCTGACACGACAAATCATTATTCTCATTATATTGAGACCTTAAACCCGGATAACCTTTTTGAGGACTTTCGGATATACATTTTACAGAAAAACTGGCAGGGTACATTTGTAAAGTGGAGTTTGTCCATCGTGGGAATCAGATTTTGATCAGTTTGATCATGAATTCCACGATTCCTAGGCTTACATAGGGAAGCCAATAAAACCTGCACAGCTCAAATATATACAGGAATATATATTTACATCCAGATGTCGCCAGAACCAAGGATTCATTAGTAAATCCTGGCTCGCACATGGCCGAAGCGTCTCGTTCCCACTAGATAGCGATCTAAGGGATGCGAGGTTGCTTTCATAACTGAAACTAAAAAAAAGGCTAGATTTAAATAAATCTCGGCTATTCTAGCTTTCCGGTTTTGTCTGGACCTATTTTGAACCGTTTGAAAGCTAGAGTTGGTGAGATTTAAAGAAATCTAGTTCGCCTGCAGAAATGTCAGTGCCGATTCATATCAAATGAATATTCAGAGCAACAATTTAATCAAAATGAATAAAGCAATATATATATAATTATATATACGAAAGCTATAAAGAGCGATGGGTTTTCACTCCGGTGCCCGGACTGGAATGTAAATATATATATATATATATATATATATATATATATATATAAAAGCTGTAAAAAGCCACGGAGTAATCCAGGCTTGAAAGAATTAAAAAATATATATAAAAGCGGTAAAGGGCGGTGGGTTTTCACTCCGAGGCCTGAACTGGAATGGAAATATATATATATATATATATTAATAAAAGCTGTATAAAAGCCACAGAATGATCCAGGTTGGACAGAATGTAAATATATATATATATATATATATCCGAACTGGAATGGAAATATATATATATATATATATATATATAAGTGGTAAAAGACAGTGGGTTTTCACTCCGAGGCCCGAACTAGAATGAATATATATATATATATATATATATATATATTTATTTATAAAAGCTGTATAAAAGCCACGGAATGATCCAGGCTAGACAGAATGTAAATATATATATATATATATAAAAGAGATAAAGGGCGACAGACATTCTATCATTTGCCCGGACAAAAATGTAAATATATATATATATATATATATATATATATGTATAAAAGCAGTAAAAAGGCCACAAAATGATCCAAGCCAAACTGGAATGTAAATGATAATATATATAATTAATATATATATATAAGCAATAAAAAGGCCATGAAGTATAAATCCAGGCCCAAATAAGTCAAAAAAATTATATATATATATATAGTTATATATATAAAAGCAGTAAACTACCTCGGATTTGACATCCAGACTTTACAGAATTAAAAAATTGGTATATATATAGTTGAATATACACATTAAAAAGCCAAACTCGGATTAGGAAGATAACCTAGTTCAGCGAAGTTGCTAAAAACGAAGATATATGTATATAAAAGCTGTTAGAAGCGACGGATCAACGATCCGAGTTGTAAAAATGCCAGAAAATGCGTTTATGTACTAAAATGTACGAAAACGTAAGCAAAACGACCACGAAACTGAGTTCCGGGCATATTCAGAAATTAAAACTTAACGTGCAAGTGTATAAAAATGCAATGAAGTAATATAAACTTTCTGAACGTGAAAATACTCACAATAGACTGCTACACAGGCTTTTTGCCAGATCGTAGGCTTTAAACGTTCGTTTCTACCGGTTAAGTTTTGATATGTGGTAGTATGTGGGTATATCTACGTGTTAGAGTGAAAAAATTTGGGTTTGCAGGACAAAAATGGGGCTGAGAAACTAAACGTGCAGAGGTTCAGAGTGTTTTTTAATTATCAAATGAGCTAGGGTCACCTCATATATAGACCTAGAAGAAGCAGCTCTACCTGTGGCTGCCGCAGATAGAGGTGCAGATCTACATGTGGCCGCCGCAGATAGAGGTGCAGCTCCATGTGGCGGGGCCCATTATATTGAAGTACGTGCACTCCGAGCAACGCGAGGTCAGATTCGAAACTTTCTAACTTTTGATCGGAGCATCCGTTTGAGGCGTACGATACCTTTCCGGAAAGCCCTCGCCTAGAGCGTCGCAATGACATGGGAGAAACCTTTTCTGAGTCCAAAAAGACGGGTTTATAACCAGGTGTTTGATTCCTCGTAATTTATTCGTTGAGCTGTCTTGCGCTGTTTCCGCTCGGGATCATTGTTACTGTAATTTCTGACCTTGGTTGCATCAATTCAGCTTGAGTTTGACCGAATCGGCTTTAAGTTGGTAAAATGACCATATTTCCCTTCTCTGGGTTGCCTTCAGTGCTGGCATGGCCTTTGGATAACTTCCCGGGGTTGTCTCCGAGGTTTGGATCCCAGCCGATTCTTTTTGTCCTCAGGGTTGTCTCTGAGGCTGACTTGGTTCTTCTAGGTTTATCTTTAGAGATGATGTGAGGCTTTGGGGTTACCTCAGAAGTTGAGTTGGCCTCCCTGGGTTTAGATCGGAGCTTGACCTGACCTCCCGGGTTGAGACCAGAGTTGACTTGTACCTCCCAGGTTGAGACCGGGGCTGATTTGTACCTTCTGGGTTGAGGCCGGGCCTGACCTGTACCTCCTGGGTTGAGACTGGGGCTGACTTGTACTTCCCGAGTTGAGACCGGAGCTGACCTGTACCTCCCAAGTTGAGACCGGGGCTGACCTGTACCTCCCGGGTTAAGACCGGGGCTGATCTGTACTTCCCGGGTTAAGACCGGGGCTGACCTGTAACTCCTAGGTTGAGACCAGGGCTGACCTATACCTCCCGGGTTAAGACCGAGGCTGATCTGTACTTCTTGGGTTGAGATCGGGGCTGACCTGTACCTCCGGGTTGAGACCGGGGCTGATCTGTACTTTCGGGGTTGAGATCGGGGCTGACCTGGCATCCCGGTATTGATATCGGGGTTGAATTGACTGTTTTGCCCTCCTACAGGGTTAGTACCAGGAACATAAAATCTCTATTGTCTACAACAGGACTGAGGAAAATTTTGACTATCTACAAATGCCCCTCTTTATCATGTTCATGCAATGAAGTGGAATGAACATGATAAAGATTGCTAGACACTGGAAATATAATGAATGCAAATGCAATGTAATGCATGGAATGATATGTGATGAATGTTAAATGCCTTTGAGGGGTTAGGTTATTATTGAATGTTCACATCATTCTCTGCTGGGGATAACGTCATTCATGATAACCCTTAGGGCAGCACTGTCAGGCGGTTAATGGTAGGATATCACTGATAGGTTATTAGAGTTAGGCTATCACAGATTGCTCTCATCTCTTTCTGCTGGGGATGACGTTATCTGTGATGGACCTGTTGATTCTGATGGGGATGATATTATTGATGCTACTGTGGTTTGAGACCAATGGTTTCCCCGTCTATCAATACTCTCTGTAGGGCCTATTTTCCTTTGGCTGATGCCGTTGTACATTTCTGAAGGCTCCTCCGCTGGGGACATATCTCGATTATCGAGTTACCTTAGTGGGTGCTTCCGATGCCTATCCTGACGATAATTTACACCGGTAGTTTACAATAGGGGGTTGAATCACCAATCCTTCTTGGTGCTTCCTCTGAGGATGTGTATAACAGATTCCATCATCTATCCTTTGTGGGGATAGATTGATATACTGTCTTTACCACCGGATCATTCCCGATGCTTCACTGGAGTTGTGCCAACGGCTGAACTGTCACTAGTCTGTACCCGATGCTTCGCTGGGGTTGTGCCAACGGCTGAGCTGTCATCGGTCAGTAACCGATGTTTCACTGGGGTTGTGCCAATGCTTGATTTGTCAACGGTCAGTACCCGACGCTTCGATGGGGTTGCGCCAACGGCTGAACTGTCCTCGGTCAGTACCTGACGCTTCACTGGGGTTGTGTCCACGGCTAAACTATCATCGGTCAGTACCCGATGCTTCGCTGGGGTTGTGCCAACGGTTGAACTGTCATCGGTCAGTACCCGACGCTTCGCTGGGGTTGTGCCAATGGCTGAACTGTCATCGATCTGTACTGGACGCTTCACTGGGGTTGTGCCAACGGCTGAACTATCATCGGTCAGTACCCGACGCTTCGCTGGGGTTGTGCCAACTGCTGAACTGTTATCGGTCAGTACCCGACGCTTCGAAAGTGGCATTTTTCGGCATTTTTGCGCAATTTTTCGGCAGTTTTTTAACAATTTTCGTCATGGGTCCCCGGATATTTCTTTGGGATGAATACCAATGGCTTTCATGAAGTTCCTCTTTTTGTCAGTAATCCGCTTCTTAAATGTAGGATTTCAGGACAAATCGCTCAATCGCGTAGCGATTTTTTCTAAGATTTGACTTTTTAGCTCATATAAACTCCGTTTCAACTCAAATTGGACCGAGTCGGAGGGGGCTGGACTCACCCTGGGGGGCCGCAGGTAGAGGTGCGACTGTCATGGATGGGGCTGCTCCCTCCTGCATTTTTATATTGGGCAGCAGCAGCGCTCATAAGTCATTTTTAGTTTTTCGTTTTGATAGAAATTTGATTTTCTCTTTCAGTTCTACGGAGACCGGGCAACTTTTTTCATATTTCATCAGCGGCCACGCGTTCTGCACATCTCAGGTAATGTTTACATCATTTCTTTTCAAGTTTTAACCGTTAGAAGTATGTAAACCACGTATGGTGCTTTTAAACTGCAACTGTATCAAAAATGTATGCCTATATGACCTGCTAAATTTTTTTTAACTTCATAAGTATGCATATTTTACTGCAATGCACGCTTTGATGTAAGAAAATTCAACTTCTGAGACAGTCAATTTTTACTCTTTTTGATCAGTTTACTCATCCTTTTTGAGGCCTAGCGAGCCTGGATTTTCAACTAAAAAATATCCATGGTTATTTGGCTACCCATGTGAAGTTAATTTTTAATTTTTTTTCATAAATATGAACTATTTCTATTTTTGAAAAGGTGTGCTACTGAATGGCCACCAAGACATGCCTGTGTGCATGCAGACAATCCATTTTACGAGGAGACTCTGACAAATTTTTTTGAAAAGCCTGAGCATTTAATAAACACGTAATTTTGACTCTACTGGGGATTTTGACAGACCCATGCATTTTTTAGGATTTAGCTTTTGAAAAACATGCAGTTTTGACTCTATTGGAAAATTTTAATTAACCCATGTATGTTTTTGGACTTAGAAATGCATAAAGTACTAATTTAAATTAATAAGCCATAGGTTTTAGGCTTACCACACCCTTTCTGAGGTGATTTGGAGACTTTGTCCAGGCTATGGACCGAGATAGACCTGGTAGTGCCAGCAAAGTCGTTTCAGGCATTAGGCGGAGGAGAGATTCTGATGTTCCTCAGCCGCGTCCAACCCGACCGCCTCGTAGGTTAGCAGAGTCAGTGATTCATCCATCCCAGGATGAGCCTGCCGGTCGATATAGACGATGAGGATGCAGCATTTGTTGCTCCCATTCCACGTCAGGCCCCACGTGCGGAGCTTCAAGGCTTTGTTGCGCCAACCCAGGATCTGCTGGGAGATTTGAGTCGTCACCCCTCGAGGTTCCTCCATGCCAACGAGGTGACTGAAGCGTTTTCTGTTTCTGGATTTTCTTTCTTCCTTTTGCCATTTCTCAGGGCACATGTTTTTGACATGGGCTGATTTTTTTAATGCAGGTTCCTGGCTTTACGCAGCCTCGAGGGAACTGTTTTAATGTGCATTCTCTGTATCACACTCTGCACCAGGACTACAGGGACATTGTTGACACCTGGGGGTTTCAGACGTTCTTTTCTATTCTTCTCTGCCGTTGCCCTTGGGGTTTTATGAGGGCTTTATTTGAGCGGTGGTCCCATTAGACTCAGTCTCTCCACTTGTTGAACTATGAGGTGATGATGACCCCAATGGATTGGAGGTTCATCACCGGGATAGAGTTTGAGGGTGAGCCGATGCCTATCGTGGCTGACATTACACCAACTGCCGTTCGATCCCTGCTGGGAGTCCCTGTGACGGCGATCAAGGGTCAAACGATCCAATCTGGTCCTTTGAGCGTAGATGCCCAGAGTGGGGCTTTGCTTGAGCCTCTACCTGATGATCAGAGGGTTAGGGATCGCATTCTGCTGCGACTGTTTCTGGTGATCATCAGGACAACTCTGCGACTGTGTTCTTTGCCTTAGTCAGCGCAACTAGACATGTGGATTGTGACGCCCCCAAATTTGGACCACTAACGTCTCTAATTCGGTTCGTCAATTTCTAATTTCTAATAACATAATAGCATCTCACGCAATCGAATAATAGAATAATTTACATTTATTTAATATAATTATTCGGGTCCCACGGTCTCGTAACTTAAACATAACTCCAACCTCTTAAACATAGCTTAAATATAGCTAATACATAATACGAAATAAGCTTTTATTACATCATCATAATAATCCTAAAAGAGAAAAAAGCTACGCCGTAGCCTTGCCCTTGCCCTTGTCTGTGCCCGAGGGTCCACCCTACTCTGCCTTAATTGAAATGTTTTAGGAAAAGCAAGAATGAGCAACAAGTTTGCTCCTCAAGTAATATAGCAATAAGGGTGAATAATATAGATTTTAAAGCCCAAGGGTACAACAGTAAATGATAGCTCAAGAATAACAAGAAGTATCAATAGTTCTCGATAATAGTCGCTATGGACAGAAATATATCAACAAGATTCAAAGTTTTAACCTTTTCAAGGTTTAAGAATAATGAACACTGAGCAGTCACTAAGGACTATGAACTCTTACTAGAATTAACAGCAATATGCTGATAATCCAATAAAACAAGTACAACAGGTGATCAACCTAAAGTACCCTACGTTATGCATAACATTTAATTATACTCATGTGCGCACGTCGGTTCCCCAACAATTGTATATAATTTCCCTTTCCATGAGAGTTGTTCATCTCAGTAGAATTATAAGAGTTCGCACCAAGTCAATTAGTTTGGATAGCTTTCTAACATACGATATTAGTCTAGCCGAATCAAATAGCTTAGACAACTTTTGTAATGCATTTAGGAACGATAAGTTCAATTCTCGCAACAACATCAAGATATAAAGTCAATATCCGAATAATAACAAATATTTGTTTGACGTAAATATGATTGATAGGGCAATAATTCAGATTTATACAATATGTAAAGTGAAAAGAGTTAGGGAACTTGCATTTAATATCAAAATCAAATGAAGTTAGGAAACATGCATAATCATAGATTCCTTGCATAAAGTAATGCATAGGTTGGGATACTTGCATGTGTCGTTGTTTAAATTCGACCTCGACTTCTTATCCTTTTGATTAACCTATTATTATTGTAACGGTTAATCTCTATCAACATATAAATATATAACCCTAAATCGGTCTAACACACTAGCCTTAGGTATCTAAGACTTCTTAAAACAATCCTTTATTGTTTCTCTTATTATCATCTCTTTTATTCTAAGATAATCTTTTATTATCTTAATTGTTCGTTTAAGGTTTCACACCTTCTTACATTGTAAAGTATTCTTACTTCATTAGTAACTATTTTGATTCATAATTAGAAATATCTTTTTCTAATTACTTATGTTTTATTAGTCCACAATTAAATATTCTCCAAAGGTATTTAATCGTTTATTAATAACATTTATAATTAAAGTAATTATCAACTTTAATTGTCTACAATTACAATGTTTATCATTGTCACTTCAATTGTTCATACGCTATTATTTTCACAATTAGAAATAGTCTTTACTATTACCAATTTGTCTAAGTCTTATTATTTTACAATTAAGTACTATCTTAATTGTTTATTCATTTTACAAGTAAAACCTTATTTAGTTTTAATTGTTTATAATTTAGGAATATTAAGTTAATTATCAGTTTACAATTAAAATTATTTTAATTGTTTAATATTCTGTAAGTCAAATAAGTCTTAGACTTTTTAAAGTCCAACTAATATTAACTCATAATTAAATTACTTTAATTGTTTAATTGTCTTTGATTAATAAAATCTATTAATATTAATCAAATTAAGTATTATTATTATTTAATTAATTATTATTTTAATTTTAGAAAAAGTTTGGTTTTCTGATCCGGTTTGACCCGACCCGATTAACCATGACTCGACCCGGTTTGACTCGGATCTGGGTTAACTGTAAAAGGGGTCCAGCGCGAGGAGCGCTAGTCCAAGCATGCAGATGGCGCGGGGCGCGCTACTCATGCAGGGCTCTGGCTCGGCTTGGTGCGGGTCGCGCTGAAGTTTGCCCTTGGACGGCGCGGGGCGCGCTGCTCTAGTAGATTTCTTGACAAGATTTTTCACACTTTGATTATCTACCTTCTTTGGTTCAATTTATCATAATTTTTGCATTAATCATCCAAATGAGTTGAAACCACTTTCAATATCTCATAAACTTATATATCTACAACATGTGATATCTTGTACAATTTTTGAAAAGGCTTATTTAATTAAATTTAGTGCTTTTCCATTCTGGGGTTTACATATCGACAAGTTTAACGGAAAGTTCCACTACGGGTTCGTTATATGTCCGATTACTATGATTTCACTAGGGTTATGTTCGTATTTCATAGATGTTCAACATAACATTATTAGATCATATATAAGGCTTATATATTTTAGGACCATTAACAACATATCTCATGCTAACAAGTGTTTCAACTAGGTTTCAAGCTTAACATGCATTTCTACTAAACTAACATACACTAACTCAACTTGACAAGTATAAAAGTGAAGTTAATGATGTTCCTACCTCTTGATGACTCTCTTTCTCTTTGCTAGGAATCTTGAGTAGGCCTCCACTTTGTCTCCTTGAACCACCAACTAGCAAGAACTCCTCTAGGTTTTCTCATTTTTCTCTCAACTCTCTCTAGCTCTCTATATTTCAACACTTAGCAAATGAATTGGCAACCTTCTAACACTAACACATGGCCTCTATTTATAGCCAAGCTATTACCCTCCTATGGACATTACACAATGGGCAAAGAAGAGTTGGTGGCTAACTCTACCAACTATTACTATTCAAGGTACACCTAGCCATTGGGCTATATCATTATTGCCATCACATGGGCTAGCTTGTGTGCTCATATAAGCTAAAAATCAGCATTCCTAAGGGTCCAAGAGGGTGGGGTTTGGTTGGATGTAACGACCAGGTATTTTAAGCTTCTTATTAATTTTATTTGTGATTTAAAATTTTTGAGAGTTAATTTTTCAAACTTATTTAAACCTTATGTGGTTATGTGCTTATGTGAATTTAACCTATGCAAATAAATGCTAGGATTTTTATTAAAGGGAATCACTAATGGTTATTTAAATTAGTAGATTAACCCTGGGACTTTTATATCAGAATATTGATAAAAGTGTTAGTAAATTATATATTCAAATTTCTTGAGTATAGTGTAGAGAGTTAATCGTGATTAATTAATTATTTGAGAGTAATTAATTGATAACGTATGAAATTATTATTGTTGTTGATTAATAATTATTATGGATAAATAATAATGAGTAATTAATTGGGAGTATGTTGATTAATTATTTTGAATAACTAATAATTAATGAGTAAGAGATTAATAAATATATTTACGTCATTTATTATTTTTTTTATACAAGCATGTGTTATATTAAACCTTTAATATATGATAGTAAACTATATATTATATATAGTACAAGGTGACCTTTGATAAGGCTATTATATATAGACTATATTGTAACCGTAATTGTATTATGTGAGATTGATAAGTGTAATGTGTACTTAGAGCATGTGACATGATGTGGGTAGGAAAACCTTTATGAATACCCTATCACCTTACCTTATATCAATAAACATTATTAATTGATAATACTTTCAATAAGTTGTTATAATTATAATAACAGTTATTATTATAATAATACCCACTTGCTTTATATTCGGTGTTAAAATAATGTACATGGATTATATGTATGTGCACTACTTGATACCTTGTAATTAGGAATTATATTGTATGCCCTTTAAATTATTGTGACCTGTGTTATATGAAATGAATTGTGTATACAAATTTAATAACCAAGTGTTAGCATACACTATACACCCACTTACTAGATTGCTGGAATTACTTTGTCCCATAATATGAGCCCAATTTCTCTCTTCACGTGAAAGCAAGAAGCTAGCCTACTCTATCTCTTCTCAATTTCCTCACAGCTATAGCAATGATCATGGGGGAGTGGAGATTATGATGAGTTATACCAACTCCTCACCCACTATTTGATAACCATTAGCTAATTGCATCTCCCATTAGTTTGATTTGAGGAACAATGTCTAGAACCGGATATTGAAATTTCCTATAAATTAACTCTCTTCCTTCTCTATTACAATTGCTGAGATTTCCATACAAGTATAGAATTAGTAGAGTTGCTAGTGAGAGTCTATGAATTGAGAGAGTGAGAGATAGCAGCAAGTCCCTAATAACAGAGGTATAACTCCATCTTTTCAATTCCTGTAAAATTTATATTCTTGTTCTTCATTAGCACAGTTCTTGATTTTTGCAAGTTAGATGTTAATTGAGCTATGAAGTATGCTTGTAAGTTAGTAAGCATGTTAGTTATATACTGTGACTGGTTTGGAATGAATTCGTAAGAGTTTCTGAGTTGGGATTTTTCAGGAACTGCCGAAGCAGTTCAGTCTGGGTTGGAGCAGGAGCCGGCGCAGCTGCGCCGGGTTTATGCCTGGTTGCAGCGCAGCTGCGCAGGCCCTGCAATTCAGATTTTTATTTTCTGCATCAGTGCTGTTGTGTGATAGTTTTCTTACATTGATTTAAACAAACATGTTAACATGGGTAATACGTATATATGGGTACATAAACCTAACATAAACATGTTCAAGCTAAGATGGTATACATTTCGACGAAACAACTCATGGTTTTCGAAATGAATGTTGAGTTTTAAAAGGGGACTTTGGTATAGAAATGTCACAGATATATTCTGACTTTTGAGACGTGTTAGTATGACCTAGGAAGGCATGAAATGCATGTTAATTGATGTATATATGTTTTATGTTGTAAAGAGAACGTACGAACCTAACTAGTACACATTCCTAACAAAAATAAAAGTTTTGAAAACAAACTTTGACATGTCGACATTCTGATTTTTCAGACATGATATTATAATGTAGAGATGCATGAGAGATGTATTACATTGTGTATATAGGTATCATAATATAACTTGAACATGTGGACCTTAATATTGAACGTTACTAACATCAACATAAGCTTTGAATATGAACTTTTACGTATACGTAGTATGTATGAATTTTGATTTCATGATCATGATCATGTGTTCTATATAAACATGAGAACTAAGACTAATGTGATAGAACATACTAGTATACTTGACCGTAAGTTAAGACGTTTTCAAAAGTGAAACTTAAGAACTTTGAAAAGAGAACTTAACCAAGACTCGTGTCTTTAGATTGTGACCACTTAAATACATGTATGTGACTTATTATATGCATGCTAATACATGTGAGTAACGGTTACGAGATGCTTTACATGTACCGTGTTGTCTTTTTAACTTAGTGTACCTTGCAAATGGAAACTTAGAATGTGAAATAGCATTGAATTATATTATGATCATGCAAGCATGTTTATTAGGATGTCATTATGCCTATAGACGTATTGACATGAACCTCGTTTATTTATGCACAGATCTCACATATGCATGCCTAATCATAGAAAATGAACTATGTGACTAAAGTATATGTGTGTAGTATACTCGAGCATACATATTATATATTTTTTAGCCTTGTTATATGAAAACATGACTTTAGTAATCAACTTTGAAACATATGACTTCGAAATTGGATTAGGACGAGCATGCTAGTTTCGAATGGGAGATTATAAACTTGATAAGCATGTGTATTGGTTTAGTGGCAATAGTTGCTTGATAGAGTTACGTCGGGACACTTTCAGACCCGAACAATTTGCTTAAGTTGGATTTTAACAGTTAACATATTATGATACATTTGATATTGAACGTGATCTTATGTGATAGAATTATATAATGACTAGAGTCTTGTATGTGTGAACTTATATTAGTTTATATATACTAATTGGAGAGGCCGACTTGTTAATGTTAGGTCGTTCCAACGCAGTTTTAATTAAAGCGATAATTATTTGTAGCTGAGCAAACAGGCAAGTTTCCTGACTTACACTCATTTATAGTGCAGGTTCCCTATTTTTCTCAAGTTATATTTGAGCAAGTATTCTAGACCCTTGCACTATTTTATTTGATAAATCTTGTAAGCAAGTTCCTTGACTTACACTTATTATTTGTGCAAGTCTCCCTAACTTTACTCAATTTTATATTGAGCAAGGTATTTTTAGTTTTCCTGAACTACTCTTTTATTTGAGCAAGTTTCTTGACTTATACTTATTTATTGTACAAGTATCTGGACCCTATTGTGCAAGTATTCTAAATTCTTGCACTACTTTATTCAATGAGTCGTGTAATCGAGTTTCTTAACTTCACTTGTTTTTTTATGAAAGTTTCCTACCCTTCTCATATTGTTTTGAGCAGGTTATTATTGTATTGTGAAAGTTCCCCGAACTTCACATTTTGAGTTTTTTGAAAGTTCCCCGAACTTTACATTTTGAGTATTGTGAAAGTTCCCCGAACTTCACATTTTGAGTATTGTGAAAGTTCCCCGTACTTCACACTTTGGTTATTTCGCAAGTTTTCCCGAACTTCATTTCTTTATTATGAAAGTTCTCTAAACTTATACAAACTCGTATATTGTGCAAGTATCTTATCTTTGTGTTTACTTTACTCAAAGAACGTTGTAAGCAAATGTCCTAACCTATGCATTTACTTTATGCAAGGGATCTATTATGGTGAAATTCCCCGAATTTCATTCTTTGATGTTGTAAGTGTCTAAGCCTATGCATTTATTTTATGCAAGGAATCTATTATCGTGCAAGTTCCCCGAACTTCACATTTTGAGTATTGTGCAAGTTCCCCGAACTTCACACGTTGAGTATTGTGCAAGTTCCCCGAACTTCACACGTTGAGTATTGTTCAAGTTCCCCGAACTTACACAAATTCCTATATTGTGCAAAAGCTAAACTTCACTTTGTGCAAGTTCTCTATCCTTCTCATATTATATTGAGTAGGTTATTGTTGAATCGAAAGTTTCTTGAACTTTATTTCCAAGCATGTTATTTAGTGGTTTAATTACTTATCAATTATTCCACATTGATATTATTGATGTCCGCACCTAATGCATTTGAGCTCGTACAGTCTTGGACTTGTACATTATTCAAGATTCTAAATTTCTTAAACCATATCAGTAAGAGTTTGAACCTTTGCTCGGTCAGACTAGTGTATAAAGTTTTCTTTGAAGCTATCCAAATCAATTGATGGTAAGGATTCTTAGACGGAACAGAACACCCCTCATATGTAGGAGTGTGCCCAGGTATCTAATATATATGATACGAGTAAGCAGATTTAAGTGTTATGCATATTCACGTTGTGCCCGAGGCTGATCTCCTCGAGGTACTAAGTTTCTGTAGCCAAAAGCCAGTAATTCTAAAAAGGGTCAATTAGCTATTGAACCCATTGGAAAGTTATAGTTCAGAGTCTACTCGACTATCAGTCATTCTAAAGGCAATTATTATCTTTGCTTTTAATATTCATATTGTTGAATTGTTCAGATGTTCATAGTATTGAATCATACAGGTTGTTGAACCTTACAAATATTCATATTATTGAATCATTCTATTATTCGTACTGATTCGTTCAGATATTCATATTGTTGAATCGTTCAGATATTCATATTATTGAATCGTTCTAATATTCATATTGTTGAATCTTTAAGATATTCATTTTGTTGAAATTATTGTCAGATATTTTTCCATTCATCATGATATATCCTTTATTGTTGTATTTAAACTTGCTGAGCAAACTTGTTGCTCATTCTTGCTATATCATGACTTATATTGCAGTTGAGCTCGAGCCCTCAGGGAAGGACAAGGGTAAAGGAAAGATTTAGGAGAGTTTGCAAGGAGCAGACTTTGTCTTTATGATTTGTTTAATTACTGTTAATGTAATATGAACCCTAATGTTTATTCTAGGGTATGTTTGTATTGATGTATTAAGGTTATCGAATCTTGGGACTAGTAACACCTTTTGAATGAACGACATACGTTTATTATATTCTGCATTTTAGTTATCATATGTTGTTTAAAGGTGGATGTTTAGTATTTTTTTGTGACGACCGGACCGGGGTCAGAGGACCCGGATTCGGGGGTGTCACAGGTTGGTATCAAAGCTTTAGGTTATAAATGTTAGGAATGCGAAACCTAAGTTATAACTTTAGTAGAAAACTCAAGTAAAATTTATAGGTGATGGATTGAGGATATCCATCGAGTCTTATTGTGATACTGAAGTTGTTTATTTAAATCAGCTATGGTTGATAGACGTCCTAAACTTCTTAATGCTAACTTGAATAGCATATCACGTAACGACTAAGTTTTCTTCCTTTCCTCAGGATCATGCCGCCTAGGGGATTTTCGCAGAACCAGAGGGAGGAAGGATCTGTTAGCAATGGTGGAAGGGGAAATGTCGAACCAATGCAGAGCTTCGTTAACCTATTAACAGAAGCAATGCAAAACATAACCCCGCTAGCAGCTGAGCAGCCGGGACATTACTTGGCTAGCTTTAAGGACTTTAAATTGGTAGGACCACTGGAATTCCGGGAAACCTTGAACCTAATTGAAGCCCAGACATGGATAGAAGAAATTGAGAAGGTGTTTGAGGTCGCACGGGTGGCCGAGGCACAGAAGACGAGTTTTGCCACATTCATGATGAAGGGCGAAGCTAACAATTGGTGGGAACCCATTAAAGGACTAGCAGGCGAAGGAGTTATTATGTGGGACAGATTTAAGAATTTCTTTTCAGAGAATACGCAACAAGATATAGAAGTTAAGTTTCTGGAGCTGAGACAAGGAGGTATGTCAGTCGCGGAGAACGCGACAAGAGTTAACGAGTTGGCTCGATTCACCTCGCATCAGGTGGATACGAAGGCCAGGAAAATAGAGAGATTTGAATTAGGATTGAGACCATGGGTGCAGAAGGCAATAGATGTATTGAAGATTAAGACTTTTTCTGATCTTTTGGAAGAGGCTATCATTGCCGAAGGAGGCATTGAAGCCATAGAGCGATTTAAACGAGATAAGAAGACCGGCCAAGAAGGATCGAAAGGGGGAAACAGAGGAGGCAGCAACCCCAACAAACGAAAATGGATGGAGAGCCAATCATCCAGAGGTGGAAAATCCGGGGGAGAGGCTAAGAAAAGTTTAAAGTGCAGTAACTGTGGAAGGAACCACTCGGGGGAATGCATGAAGGGGAAGAACGCATGTTATCGTTGTGGACAACCAGGGCACATGGCTCCTCAGTGTTGGAATAAACCGAAAGGAGGATGTTTCTCGTGTAGAGCCACAGATCATCAAATCAAGGACTGCCCGAAGAGAAAGGGCGTTGCAGTTAGCGACAATCGCAACAACAAGGACGTGGTGTCAGGTATCATCCCGATCAATTATATAGATGCATATGTGTTATTCAATTCGGGTGCCACCTGCTCTTTTGTTTCTGAAGAATTTGTTAAACAGTTAGACTTACCCCGTGAGAAATTAGAACACCCTATGGACGTAGGAGTGGCAAACAAGGAAGTTATCCCCGTAGAATACATTCATAGGAACTGTTATACTAATTTGAAGAGAATTCATGGATGTCTTCCCAAATGAGATTTAGCAGCAATAGTTTTTGGCCTTGGAGTTTTGGAAGCATTATTTGTATGGCGAGAAGTGTGAGATATACACAGTCTGAAGTATATCTTCACGCAGAAGGAATTAAACATAAGGCAACGCCGATGGCTAGAATTGATTAAAGATTTTGATTGTGAGATTTTGTACCATCCAGGCAAAGCAAATGTAGTGGCAGATGCCTTAGATAGGAAAGGCAGAGGAAATTTATCGAGGTTGACCATTCAAAAGAATTAGTGAAAGATTTTTGAATTACTAAACTTAGAGGTTAAGTATCCGATGGAGACCAAAGAGAGATTATTTACAGTGTCAGTAAGCCCGACGTTATTAGATAAGGTTAAGGAGGCACAAGAGAAGGACAAAGTTTGTGATAACATTAAGAAGCGATTAGCTGAAGGTGATGAGTTGAAATTTAAGATTGATAGCACTGGACTGCTAAGATTTGAAGGACGAATTTGGGTACCGTTAGTACTAGAACTAAGGGAAGAGATTTTTGCTAGAAGCATTTTATGGAAGAGTGTCGAGCATCGTTGTGTTGAGACGAAGTAGGTGAACGTCGACTGTCGGGACCAGAAGTGGTACAGCAAACGGTAGAGATTATCTAAGTGATAAAAGCGAATTATCTATTTTTATTGGAGTAACCTTATTTTTACAATTCCGAGGACGAAATTTTTATAAGGGGGGAGGGATGTAACGACCAGGAATTTTAAGCTTCTTATTAATTTTATTTGTGATTTAAAATTTTTGAGAGTTAATTTTTCAAACTTATTTAAACCTTATGTGGTTATGTGCTTATGTGAATTTAACCTATGCAAATAAATGCTAGGATTTTTATTAAAGGGAATCACTAATGGTTATTTAAATTAGTAGATTAACCCTGAGACTTTTATATCAGAATATTGATAAAAGTGTTAGTAAATTATATATTCAAATTTCTTGAGTATAGTGTAGAGAGTTAATCGTGATTAATTAATTATTTGAGAGTAATTAATTGATAACGTATGAAATTATTATTGTTGTTGATTAATAATTATTATGGATAAATAATAATGAGTAATTAATTGGGAGTATGTTGATTAATTATTTTAAATAACTAATAATTAATGAGTAAGAGATTAATAAATATATTTACGTCATTTATTATTTTTTTATACAAGCATGTGTTATATTAAACCTTTAATATATGATAGTTAACTATATATTATATATAGTACAAGGTGACCTTTGATAAGGCTATTATATATAGACTATATAGTAACCGTAATTGTATTATGTGAGATTGATAAGTGTAATGTGTACTTAGAGCATGTGACATGATGTGGGTAGGAAAACCTTTATGAATACCCTATCACCTTACCTTATACCAATAAACATTATTAATTGATAATACTTTCAATAAGTTATTATAATTATAATAACTGTTATTATTATAATAATACCCACTTGCTTTATATTCGGTGTTAAAATAATGTACATGGATTATATGTATGTGCACTACTTGATACCTTGTAATTAGGAATTATATTGTATGCCCTTTAAATTATTGTGACCTGTGTTATATGAAATGAATTGTGTATACAAATTTAATAACCAAGTGTTAGCATACACTATACACCCACTTACTAGATTGCTGGAATTACTTTGTCCCATAATATGAGCCCAATTTCTCTCTTCACGTGAAAGCAAGAAGCTAGCCTACTCTATCTCTTCTCAATTTCCTCACAGCTATAGCAATGATCATGGGGGAGTGGAGATTATGATGAGTTATACCAACTCCTCACCCACTATTTGATAACCATTAGCTAATTGCATCTCCCATTAGTTTGATTTGAGGAACAATGTCTAGAACCGGATATTGAAATTTCCTATAAATTAACTCTCTTCCTTCTCTATTACAATTGCTGAGATTTCCATACAAGTATAGAATTAGTAGAGTTGCTAGTGAGAGTCTAGTGAATTGAGAGAGTGAGAGATAGCAGCAAGTCCCTAATAACAGAGGTATAACTCCATCTTTTCAATTCCTGTAAAATTTATATTCTTGTTCTTCATTAGCACAGTTCTTGATTTTTGCAAGTTAGATGTTAATTGAGCTATGAAGTATGCTTGTAAGTTAGTAAGCATGTTAGTTATATACTGTGACTGGTTTGGAATGAATTCGTAAGAGTTTCTGAGTTGGGATTTTCAGGAACTGCCGAAGCAGTTCAGTCTGGGTTGGAGCAGGAGCCGGCGTAGCTGCGCCGGGTTTATGCCTGGTTGCAGCGCAGCTGCGCAGGCCCTGCAATTCAGATTTTTATTTTCTGCATCAGTGCTGTTGTGTGATAGTTTTCTTACATTGATTTAAACAAACATGTTAACATGGGTAATACGTATATATGGGTACATAAACCTAACATAAACATGTTCAAGCTAAGATGGTATACATTTCGACGAAACAACTCATGGTTTTCGAAATGAATGTTGAGTTTTAAAAGGGGACTTTGGTATAGAAATGTCACAGATATATTCTGACTTTTGAGACGTGTTAGTATGACCTAGGAAGGCATGAAATGCATGTTAATTGATGTATATATGTTTTATGTTGTAAAGAGAACGTACGAACCTAACTAGTACACATTCCTAACAAAAATAAAAGTTTTGAAAACAAACTTTGACATGTCGACATTCTGATTTTTCAGACATGATATTATAATGTAGAGATGCATGAGAGATGTATTACATTGTGTATATAGGTATCATAATATAACTTGAACATGTGGACCTTAATATTGAACGTTACTAACATCAACATAAGCTTTGAATATGAACTTTGACGTATACGTAGTATGTATGAATTTTGATTTCATGATCATGATCATGTGTTCTATATAAACATAAGAACTAAGACTAATGTGATAGAACATACTAGTATACTTGACCGTAAGTTAAGACGTTTTCAAAAGTGAAACTTAAGAACTTTGAAAAGAGAACTTAACCAAGACTCGTGTCTTTAGATTGTGACCACTTAAATACATGTATGTGACTTATTATATGCATGCTAATACATGTGAGTAACGGTTACGAGATGCTTTACATGTACCGTGTTGTCTTTTTAACTTAGTGTACCTTGCAAATGGAAACTTAGAATGTGAAATAGCATTGAATTATATTATGATCATGCAAGCATGTTTATTAGGATGTCATTATGCCTATAGACGTATTGACATGAACCTCGTTTATTTATGCACAGATCTCACATATGCATGCCTAATCATAGAAAATGAACTATGTGACTAAAGTATATGTGTGTAGTATACTCGAGCATACATATTATATATTGTTTAGCCTTGTTATATGAAAACATGACTTTAGTAATCAACTTTGAAACATATGACTTCGAAATTGGATTAGGACGAGCATGCTAGTTTCGAATGGGAGATTATAAACTTGATAAGCATGTGTATTGGTTTAGTGGCAATAGTAGCTTGATAGAGTTACGTCGGGACACTTTCAGACCCGAACAATTTGCTTAAGTTGGATTTTAACAGTTAACATATTATGATACATTTGATATTGAACGTGATCTTATGTGATAGAATTATATAATGACTAGAGTCTTGTATGTGTGAACTTATATTAGTTTATATATACTAATTGGAGAGGCCGACTTGTTAATGTTAGGTCGTTCCAACGCAGTTTTAATTAAAGCGATAATTATTTGTAGCTGAGCAAACAGGCAAGTTTCCTGACTTACACTCATTTATAGTGCAAGTTCCCTATTTTTCTCAAGTTATATTTGAGCAAGTATTCTAGACCCTTGCACTATTTTATTTGATAAATCTTGTAAGCAAGTTCCTTGACTTACACTTATTATTTGTGCAAGTCTCCCTAACTTTACTCAATTTTATATTGAGCAAGGTATTTTTAGTTTTCCTGAACTACTCTTTTATTTGAGCAAGTTTCTTGACTTATACTTATTTATTGTACAAGTATCTGGACCCTATTGTGCAAGTATTCTAAATTCTTGCACTACTTTATTCAATGAGTCGTGTAATCGAGTTTCTTAACTTCACTTGTTTTTTTATGAAAGTTTCCTACCCTTCTCATATTGTTTTGAGCAGGTTATTATTGTATTGTGAAAGTTCCCCGAACTTCACATTTTGAGTTTTTTGAAAGTTCCCCGAACTTCACATTTTGAGTATTGTGAAAGTTCCCCGAACTTCACATTTTGAGTATTGTGAAAGTTCCCCGTACTTCACACTTTGGTTATTTCGCAAGTTTTCCCGAACTTCATTTCTTTATTATGAAAGTTCTCTAAACTTATACAAACTCGTATATTGTGCAAGTATCTTATCTTTGTGTTTACTTTACTCAAAGAACGTTGTAAGCAAATGTCCTAACCTATGCATTTACTTTATGCAAGGGATCTATTATGGTGAAATTCCCCGAATTTCATTCTTTGATGTTGTAAGTGTCTAAGCCTATGCATTTATTTTATGCAAGGAATCTATTATCGTGCAAGTTCCCCGAACTTCACATTTTGAGTATTGTGCAAGTTCCCCGAACTTCACACGTTGAGTATTGTGCAAGTTCCCCGAACTTCACACGTTGAGTATTGTTCAAGTTCCCCGAACTTACACAAATTCCTATATTGTGCAAAAGCTAAACTTCACTTTGTGCAAGTTCTCTATCCTTCTCATATTATATTGAGTAGGTTATTGTTGAATCGAAAGTTTCTTGAACTTTATTTCCAAGCATGTTATTTAGTGGTTTAATTACTTATCAATTATTCCACATTGATATTATTGATGTCCGCACCTAATGCATTTGAGCTCGTACAGTCTTGGACTTGTACATTATTCAAGATTCTAAATTTCTTAAACCATATCAGTAAGAGTTTGAACCTTTGCTCGGTCAGACTAGTGTATAAAGTTTTCTTTGAAGCTATCCAAATCAATTGATGGTAAGGATTCTTAGACGGAACAGAACACCCCTCATATGTAGGAGTGTGCCCAGGTATCTAATATATATGATACGAGTAAGCAGATTTAAGTGTTATGCATATTCACGTTGTGCCCGAGGCTGATCTCCTCGAGGTACTAAGTTTCTGTAGCCAAAAGCCAGTAATTCTAAAAAGGGTCAATTAGCTATTGAACCCATTGGAAAGTTATAGTTCAGAGTCTACTCGACTATCAGTCATTCTAAAGGCAATTATTATCTTTGCTTTTAATATTCATATTGTTGAATTGTTCAGATGTTCATAGTGTTGAATCATACAGGTTGTTGAACCTTACAAATATTCATATTATTGAATCATTCTATTATTCGTACTGATTCGTTCAGATATTCATATTGTTGAATCGTTCAGATATTCATATTATTGAATCGTTCTAATATTCATATTGTTGAATCTTTAAGATATTCATTTTGTTGAAATTATTGTCAGATATTTTTCCATTCATCATGATATATCCTTTATTGTTGTATTTAAACTTGCTGAGCAAACTTGTTGCTCATTCTTGCTATATCATGACTTATATTGCAGTTGAGCTCGAGCCCTCAGGGAAGGACAAGGGTAAAGGAAAGATTTAGGAGAGTTTGCAAGGAGCAGACTTTGTCTTTATGATTTGTTTAATTACTGTTAATGTAATATGAACCCTAATGTTTATTCTAGGGTATGTTTGTATTGATGTATTAAGGTTATCGAATCTTGGGACTAGTAACACCTTTTGAATGAACGACATACGTTTATTATATTCTGCATTTTAGTTATCATATGTTGTTTAAAGGTGGATGTTTAGTATTTTTTTGTGACGACCGGACCGGGGTCAGAGGACCCGGATTCGGGGGTGTCACAGGTTGGTATCAAAGCTTTAGGTTATAAATGTTAGGAATGCGAAACCTAAGTTATAACTTTAGTAGAAAACTCAAGTAGAATTTGTAGGTGATGGATTGAGGATATCCATCGAGTCTTATTGTGATACTGAAGTTGTTTATTTAAATCAGCTATGGTTGATAGACGTCCTAAACTTCTTAATGCTAACTTGAATAGCATATCACGTAACGACTAAGTTTTCTTCCTTTCCTCAGGATCATGCCGCCTAGGGGATTTTCGCAGAACCAGAGGGAGGAAGGATCTGTTAGCAATGGTGGAAGGGGAAATGTCGAACCAATGCAGAGCTTCGTTAACCTATTAACAGAAGCAATGCAAAACATAACCCCGCTAGCAGCTGAGCAGCCGGGACATTACTTGGCTAGCTTTAAGGACTTTAAATTGGTAGGACCACTGGAATTCCGGGAAACCTTGAACCTAATTGAAGCCCAGACATGGATAGAAGAAATTGAGAAGGTGTTTGAGGTCGCACGGGTGGCCGAGGCACAGAAGACGAGTTTTGCCACATTCATGATGAAGGGCGAAGCTAACAATTGGTGGGAACCCATTAAAGGACTAGCAGGCGAAGGAGTTATTATGTGGGACAGATTTAAGAATTTCTTTTCAGAGAATACGCAACAAGATATAGAAGTTAAGTTTCTGGAGCTGAGACAAGGAGGTATGTCAGTCGCGGAGAACGCGACAAGAGTTAACGAGTT
This sequence comes from Panax stipuleanatus, assembly GCA_020205555.1. Lineage (NCBI taxonomy): Eukaryota > Viridiplantae > Streptophyta > Magnoliopsida > Apiales > Araliaceae > Panax > Panax stipuleanatus. The sequence continues at coordinate 79,324,585 of CM035116.1, read as the reverse complement.
GGCTCGATTCACCTCGCATCAGGTGGATACGAAGGCCAGGAAAATAGAGAGATTTGAATTAGGATTGAGACCATGGGTGCAGAAGGCAATAGATGTATTGAAGATTAAGACTTTTTCTGATCTTTTGGAAGAGGCTATCATTGCCGAAGGAGGCATTGAAGCCATAGAGCGATTTAAACGAGATAAGAAGACCGGCCAAGAAGGATCGAAAGGGGGAAACAGAGGAGGCAGCAACCCCAACAAACGAAAATGGATGGAGAGCCAATCATCCAGAGGTGGAAAATCCGGGGGAGAGGCTAAGAAAAGTTTAAAGTGCAGTAACTGTGGAAGGAACCACTCGGGGGAATGCATGAAGGGGAAGAACGCATGTTATCGTTGTGGACAACCAGGGCACATGGCTCCTCAGTGTTGGAATAAACCGAAAGGAGGATGTTTCTCGTGTAGAGCCACAGATCATCAAATCAAGGACTGCCCGAAGAGAAAGGGCGTTGCAGTTAGCGACAATCGCAACAACAAGGACGTGGTGTCAGGTATCATCCCGATCAATTATATAGATGCATATGTGTTATTCAATTCGGGTGCCACCTGCTCTTTTGTTTCTGAAGAATTTGTTAAACAGTTAGACTTACCCCGTGAGAAATTAGAACACCCTATGGACGTAGGAGTGGCAAACAAGGAAGTTATCCCCGTAGAATACATTCATAGGAACTGTTATACTAATTTGAAGAGAATTCATGGATGTCTTCCCAAATGAGATTTAGCAGCAATAGTTTTTGGCCTTGGAGTTTTGGAAGCATTATTTGTATGGCGAGAAGTGTGAGATATACACAGTCTGAAGTATATCTTCACGCAGAAGGAATTAAACATAAGGCAACGCCGATGGCTAGAATTGATTAAAGATTTTGATTGTGAGATTTTGTACCATCCAGGCAAAGCAAATGTAGTGGCAGATGCCTTAGATAGGAAAGGCAGAGGAAATTTATCGAGGTTGACCATTCAAAAGAATTAGTGAAAGATTTTTGAATTACTAAACTTAGAGGTTAAGTATCCGATGGAGACCAAAGAGAGATTATTTACAGTGTCAGTAAGCCCGACGTTATTAGATAAGGTTAAGGAGGCACAAGAGAAGGACAAAGTTTGTGATAACATTAAGAAGCGATTAGCTGAAGGTGATGAGTTGAAATTTAAGATTGATAGCACTGGACTGCTAAGATTTGAAGGACGAATTTGGGTACCGTTAGTACTAGAACTAAGGGAAGAGATTTTTGCTAGAAGCATTTTATGGAAGAGTGTCGAGCATCGTTGTGTTGAGACGAAGTAGGTGAACGTCGACTGTCGGGACCAGAAGTGGTACAGCAAACGGTAGAGATTATCTAAGTGATAAAAGCGAATTATCTATTTTTATTGGAGTAACCTTATTTTTACAATTCCGAGGACGAAATTTTTATAAGGGGGGAGGGATGTAACGACCAGGAATTTTAAGCTTCTTATTAATTTTATTTGTGATTTAAAATTTTTGAGAGTTAATTTTTCAAACTTATTTAAACCTTATGTGGTTATGTGCTTATGTGAATTTAACCTATGCAAATAAATGCTAGGATTTTTATTAAAGGGAATCACTAATGGTTATTTAAATTAGTAGATTAACCCTGAGACTTTTATATCAGAATATTGATAAAAGTGTTAGTAAATTATATATTCAAATTTCTTGAGTATAGTGTAGAGAGTTAATCGTGATTAATTAATTATTTGAGAGTAATTAATTGATAACGTATGAAATTATTATTGTTGTTGATTAATAATTATTATGGATAAATAATAATGAGTAATTAATTGGGAGTATGTTGATTAATTATTTTAAATAACTAATAATTAATGAGTAAGAGATTAATAAATATATTTACGTCATTTATTATTTTTTTATACAAGCATGTGTTATATTAAACCTTTAATATATGATAGTTAACTATATATTATATATAGTACAAGGTGACCTTTGATAAGGCTATTATATATAGACTATATAGTAACCGTAATTGTATTATGTGAGATTGATAAGTGTAATGTGTACTTAGAGCATGTGACATGATGTGGGTAGGAAAACCTTTATGAATACCCTATCACCTTACCTTATACCAATAAACATTATTAATTGATAATACTTTCAATAAGTTATTATAATTATAATAACTGTTATTATTATAATAATACCCACTTGCTTTATATTCGGTGTTAAAATAATGTACATGGATTATATGTATGTGCACTACTTGATACCTTGTAATTAGGAATTATATTGTATGCCCTTTAAATTATTGTGACCTGTGTTATATGAAATGAATTGTGTATACAAATTTAATAACCAAGTGTTAGCATACACTATACACCCACTTACTAGATTGCTGGAATTACTTTGTCCCATAATATGAGCCCAATTTCTCTCTTCACGTGAAAGCAAGAAGCTAGCCTACTCTATCTCTTCTCAATTTCCTCACAGCTATAGCAATGATCATGGGGGAGTGGAGATTATGATGAGTTATACCAACTCCTCACCCACTATTTGATAACCATTAGCTAATTGCATCTCCCATTAGTTTGATTTGAGGAACAATGTCTAGAACCGGATATTGAAATTTCCTATAAATTAACTCTCTTCCTTCTCTATTACAATTGCTGAGATTTCCATACAAGTATAGAATTAGTAGAGTTGCTAGTGAGAGTCTGTGAATTGAGAGAGTGAGAGATAGCAGCAAGTCCCTAATAACAGAGGTATAACTCCATCTTTTCAATTCCTGTAAAATTTATATTCTTGTTCTTCATTAGCACAGTTCTTGATTTTTGCAAGTTAGATGTTAATTGAGCTATGAAGTATGCTTGTAAGTTAGTAAGCATGTTAGTTATATACTGTGACTGGTTTGGAATGAATTCGTAAGAGTTTCTGAGTTGGGATTTTCAGGAACTGCCGAAGCAGTTCAGTCTGGGTTGGAGCAGGAGCCGGCGCAGCTGCGCCGGGTTTATGCCTGGTTGCAGCGCAGCTGCGCAGGCCCTGCAATTCAGATTTTTATTTTCTGCATCAGTGCTGTTGTGTGATAGTTTTCTTACATTGATTTAAACAAACATGTTAACATGGGTAATACGTATATATGGGTACATAAACCTAACATAAACATGTTCAAGCTAAGATGGTATACATTTCGACGAAACAACTCATGGTTTTCGAAATGAATGTTGAGTTTTAAAAGGGGACTTTGGTATAGAAATGTCACAGATATATTCTGACTTTTGAGACGTGTTAGTATGACCTAGGAAGGCATGAAATGCATGTTAATTGATGTATATATGTTTTATGTTGTAAAGAGAACGTACGAACCTAACTAGTACACATTCCTAACAAAAATAAAAGTTTTGAAAACAAACTTTGACATGTCGACATTCTGATTTTTCAGACATGATATTATAATGTAGAGATGCATGAGAGATGTATTACATTGTGTATATAGGTATCATAATATAACTTGAACATGTGGACCTTAATATTGAACGTTACTAACATCAACATAAGCTTTGAATTTGAACTTTGACGTATACGTAGTATGTATGAATTTTGATTTCATGATCATGATCATGTGTTCTATATAAACATAAGAACTAAGACTAATGTGATAGAACATACTAGTATACTTGACCGTAAGTTAAGACGTTTTCAAAAGTGAAACTTAAGAACTTTGAAAAGAGAACTTAACCAAGACTCGTGTCTTTAGATTGTGACCACTTAAATACATGTATGTGACTTATTATATGCATGCTAATACATGTGAGTAACGGTTACGAGATGCTTTACATGTACCGTGTTGTCTTTTTAACTTAGTGTACCTTGCAAATGGAAACTTAGAATGTGAAATAGCATTGAATTATATTATGATCATGCAAGCATGTTTATTAGGATGTCATTATGCCTATAGACGTATTGACATGAACCTCGTTTATTTATGCACAGATCTCACATATGCATGCCTAATCATAGAAAATGAACTATGTGACTAAAGTATATGTGTGTAGTATACTCGAGCATACATATTATATATTGTTTAGCCTTGTTATATGAAAACATGACTTTAGTAATCAACTTTGAAACATATGACTTCGAAATTGGATTAGGACGAGCATGCTAGTTTCGAATGGGAGATTATAAACTTGATAAGCATGTGTATTGGTTTAGTGGCAATAGTAGCTTGATAGAGTTACGTCGGGACACTTTCAGACCCGAACAATTTGCTTAAGTTGGATTTTAACAGTTAACATATTATGATACATTTGATATTGAACGTGATCTTATGTGATAGAATTATATAATGACTAGAGTCTTGTATGTGTGAACTTATATTAGTTTATATATACTAATTGGAGAGGCCGACTTGTTAATGTTAGGTCGTTCCAACGCAGTTTTAATTAAAGCGATAATTATTTGTAGCTGAGCAAACAGGCAAGTTTCCTGACTTACACTCATTTATAGTGCAAGTTCCCTATTTTTCTCAAGTTATATTTGAGCAAGTATTCTAGACCCTTGCACTATTTTATTTGATAAATCTTGTAAGCAAGTTCCTTGACTTACACTTATTATTTGTGCAAGTCTCCCTAACTTTACTCAATTTTATATTGAGCAAGGTATTTTTAGTTTTCCTGAACTACTCTTTTATTTGAGCAAGTTTCTTGACTTATACTTATTTATTGTACAAGTATCTGGACCCTATTGTGCAAGTATTCTAAATTCTTGCACTACTTTATTCAATGAGTCGTGTAATCGAGTTTCTTAACTTCACTTGTTTTTTTATGAAAGTTTCCTACCCTTCTCATATTGTTTTGAGCAGGTTATTATTGTATTGTGAAAGTTCCCCGAACTTCACATTTTGAGTTTTTTGAAAGTTCCCCGAACTTCACATTTTGAGTATTGTGAAAGTTCCCCGAACTTCACATTTTGAGTATTGTGAAAGTTCCCCGTACTTCACACTTTGGTTATTTCGCAAGTTTTCCCGAACTTCATTTCTTTATTATGAAAGTTCTCTAAACTTATACAAACTCGTATATTGTGCAAGTATCTTATCTTTGTGTTTACTTTACTCAAAGAACGTTGTAAGCAAATGTCCTAACCTATGCATTTACTTTATGCAAGGGATCTATTATGGTGAAATTCCCCGAATTTCATTCTTTGATGTTGTAAGTGTCTAAGCCTATGCATTTATTTTATGCAAGGAATCTATTATCGTGCAAGTTCCCCGAACTTCACATTTTGAGTATTGTGCAAGTTCCCCGAACTTCACACGTTGAGTATTGTGCAAGTTCCCCGAACTTCACACGTTGAGTATTGTTCAAGTTCCCCGAACTTACACAAATTCCTATATTGTGCAAAAGCTAAACTTCACTTTGTGCAAGTTCTCTATCCTTCTCATATTATATTGAGTAGGTTATTGTTGAATCGAAAGTTTCTTGAACTTTATTTCCAAGCATGTTATTTAGTGGTTTAATTACTTATCAATTATTCCACATTGATATTATTGATGTCCGCACCTAATGCATTTGAGCTCGTACAGTCTTGGACTTGTACATTATTCAAGATTCTAAATTTCTTAAACCATATCAGTAAGAGTTTGAACCTTTGCTCGGTCAGACTAGTGTATAAAGTTTTCTTTGAAGCTATCCAAATCAATTGATGGTAAGGATTCTTAGACGGAACAGAACACCCCTCATATGTAGGAGTGTGCCCAGGTATCTAATATATATGATACGAGTAAGCAGATTTAAGTGTTATGCATATTCACGTTGTGCCCGAGGCTGATCTCCTCGAGGTACTAAGTTTCTGTAGCCAGAAGCTAGTAATTCTAAAAAGGGTCAATTAGCTATTGAACCCATTGGAAAGTTATAGTTCAGAGTCTACTCGACTATCAGTCATTCTAAAGGCAATTATTATCTTTGCTTTTAATATTCATATTGTTGAATTGTTCAGATGTTCATAGTGTTGAATCATACAGGTTGTTGAACCTTACAAATATTCATATTATTGAATCATTCTATTATTCGTACTGATTCGTTCAGATATTCATATTGTTGAATCGTTCAGATATTCATATTATTGAATCGTTCTAATATTCATATTGTTGAATCTTTAAGATATTCATTTTGTTGAAATTATTGTCAGATATTTTTCCATTCATCATGATATATCCTTTATTGTTGTATTTAAACTTGCTGAGCAAACTTGTTGCTCATTCTTGTATATCATGACTTATATTGCAGTTGAGCTCGAGCCCTCAGGGAAGGACAAGGCTAAAGTAAAGATTTAGGAGAGTTTGCAAGGAGCAGACTTTGTCTTTATGATTTGTTTAATTACTGTTAATGTAATATGAACCCTAATGTTTATTCTAGGATATGTTTGTATTGATGTATTAAGGTTATCGAATCTTGGGACTAGTAACACCTTTTGAATGAACGACATACGTTTATTATATTCCGCATTTTAGTTATCATATGTTGTTTAAAGGTGGATGTTTAGTATTTTTTCGTGACGACCGGACCGGGGTCAGAGGACCCGGATTCGGGGGTGTCACAGGGAGGGGGTGCAGCACACTATGTCACATTTTATTATCCCACATTGTACATAATGCCAGCATACAAGTCTTTATACACCCATATGTATTTAAATACCTCCTTTATACATCCATATACATATATACCTATACATATATGTATACATGTATTCATCAACTTATATTACACATTGGGCCATTTCAAATTAAATCAATTGGGCTAGGTATACACTAAAGCACATAGACTCTATTATTTAATCTAAGATATAAATTGATTGGGCCACATCTCCTAACTCTTATAACATGTCATATTAATATTGTTGGGCTTGGATATAACCTAAGTCCAAAACATTATTAAATCATGACCCAACTAATCTAATTAGGAAATTAATTATGCCACACAAGGCTTAACACTTAAGCTTAATTAAGCTTATCATTATCATCATCATACTTCTTCATCATTTCATACTTGATTTTATTATTAATCACATGGCACACACACACACACACATATATATATATATATACATATATATATATATATATATATATATATATTCATATACACACAAATAATTGCAATAACCTTTATTTTAAATTCTAAAATTATTTATAAAATTCTCGGGTATTACATCCTCCCCCCCTTATAAAATTTTCGTCCTCAGAATTGATACAAGGTTACACAAATAGATGAGGATAGTCTCTCCTCATCTTATGCTCTAATTCCAACGTAGCCTCCTCGACGTTGTGGTTTCGCCAAACTACTTTTACAGAAGCTATAACTTTATTCCTCAAAGTTTGTTCTTTCCTATCTATTATTTGGATAGGAATCTCCTTGTAAGTTAGATTCTTCTCTACTTGAATCGGCTCGTAGGATATCACATGATTATAGTCGGGCTTGTATGGACGCAACCCATAAATGTGAAACACGTTGTGGATGTGTTCCAGTTCGGGTGGTAAAGCTATTCTGTACACCACTTCGCCCACTCGCCTCAATATCTCGAAGGGTCCTATGAACCTTGGACTCAATTTTCCCTTCTTATCAAATTGTATCTTTCCTTTCTAGGGAGATACCTTCAAGAATATCAAACTACAGACTTTAAAGTCTCGGTCTTGTCGATGCAAATCTGCGTACTTTTTCTGGCGATCTTGAGCTGCTACCAATCTGGCTCTTATTACCATCACCACATCTGCTATTTATTGCACTAATTCTGGTCTCAACATTCGTCGTTCTCTGACTTCGTCCCAATATAATGGCATTCTATATTTTCTTCCGTAAAGTACTTCATATGGTGGCATACCGATACTCGCATTGTAACTATTATTATATGCAAATTCTACTAGGGGTAGATGATCGTCCCAATTCGCTCTGAAGTCCATCACGCAAGTTCTAAGCATGTCCTCTAGCATTTGTATAGTTCGCTCACTCTGTTCGTCTGTCTGAGGATGATATGCAGTACTCAACCTTAACTGGGTTCCCATCCTCTCTTGCAAGCTTTTCTAAAAATTTAACGTGAAGCGCGGATCTCGATCTGAGACAATCGACCCCAACACTCCATGTCGTGAAATAATTTTCTTTACGTACAAACTCGCTAACTGGTTCAAATTATATCGGATCGTGATTGGTAGAAAATGAGTTGTCTTTATTAGTCGATCCACGATAACCCAAATGACATCATAACCTTTCTGCGTGACTGGATGTGACGCCCCCAAATTCCAGGACCGCCTCTTGGTCTCTCGAATTCGGTTCATCACGTGCTCATGGTAATACATCACAATATTAATAACTAAATATTTCACAACCACAGCGGAAATTCTATTCTAGAATAATTTACAATGATTTATTATAATTATTCCCCCAAGTCTCGCAACCTACAGTACTTAATAGATTACATAATAATATCAATAAACGACTTATTACATAATCTAACTTAAGCTTAAACATAATCAAATCCAGTCTTACTACATTATCTTAATACAACATTAAAATATTAAAACATAAAAGAGACAAGCTAGTTGGTAGCCTTGCCCTTGCCCTTATCAATGCCCGAAGGTTCACCATGCTCTGCCTTAACTGAAATGTTTTAAGGAAAGCAAGAATGAGCACAAATTGCTCAGCAAGTAATATACAACAAGGGTAAATGATATAATTCTCAATTCTCGAAAGGGTATAGGAAAGTTTGATAGTTCAAGGATAGCAAGAATATCAACAGTTCTCAATAACAGCCACTAAGGACAGAATAATATCAATATGATTCAATAATAAATCAATTCAAGATTTCAAGATAACTGAATACTGAGCAGTCACTAAGGACTATGAACTTCCATAGGATTTGACAGTAATAAACTGAAAATCCAACAAAAACAGATACAACAGGTGATCAGCCTAAAGTACCCTCGTTATGCATAACAATCAATCATACTCAAGTGCGCGCGTCGGTTCTCCGACAGTTATAGTTTGTTCTTCTCAGTCATATATAAGATCCCGCACCAATCAATTGGTTTTGGGTCATTTTTCAATAATATAAGTCTAGCCGAATCAAATGGCATAGACACTTTCACAATATTCATTAACAACACTAAGTTCAACATGAATAATAGCTTTAATGAAATAAGAGTTCAAGTATGCTAATTCAATTCAAACGATTAAGTAGGAAACTAGTTCGCAATATACAAAGATAGAATATTCGTATCCAAAGAGATAAGGTTTAGATACTCGCTTACGATATCCGTTAAATAACGTAGTGCAAGGTTTTAGGATACTTGCACTTTAAAAGAGTGTAAGTAAGAGAACTTGCCTTTAGCGTAGTTTATCCACGAAAAGCAAATCAACACTTTCGAATTCCTATCGTAATACAGTTACGTATATATATGATATTCATTAGTCATATAATTTAACTTCACATTTTCTCTTTGAATATACGATCAACACATAAGCTAAGTTTTACCTAGCTACACAGTTATATAGAATATAATTTCTATCCTTAACGTTCCTTCTTTAGAGTTTAAACGCATTCTCATATTATATAAGATCTCAACAATTAGCAAACATGCTTGCATATTATTAATATCTCATAAGACCACAATCAATACTAAATATATTTCATTTTAGCAAGTTACGGCATCTCCTTAAGTTAACCGTCAAAATCGGGTTCAAGTAACATCATATAATATCACGTAGCATGTATTCATATTTAAAGGATACTTTACATGCTTGTATAACTTTTCCAAATCCAATCGTACATGGTATAGGTTCTTAAGTTAATACTTAAAGCCATTCAAGGACACGAACTCATATGGTCTAACATGGTCGCTTTTAAACACATAAGATATTCATATAACTTGTATTAGTCATGCTCATGAGTACTCGTATTGCATATATGTAGCTAGCATTGTTATTATCTTGAAAACATGCTTTGTTCATGCTAAACTTTAATCATGGCAACTAATCATGGTATATATACATGCATGACACATGAATGAGTCTAAGAGTACTATCACATGTGTTCATAAATGTCAAATTCTAATTCTCGTCATAACATATCAACGTTCACGTTTAAAGCTTATACTTTGTTAGTATAGTTCATTAATAAGGTCTATCATGTTCATGCTTCCTTATGAAACCCATATACACAAGTTAACATGCTTTTCATGTATTTCAAGGCCCTATAAACATGCTCGAAAAGTCAGAATGTATACATGGTTTTTACATGTCAATATCAACCTTCAAAACTTGTATTTTTGTTAGAAAGGTGCACTAGTTGGGTTCACATGTCCATATTATATCACGGAACCTATATACATAAGTTAGTATGCATTTCATATGTTTCTAGGTCATACTAACATGTCTCGAAAGTCAGAATATTAACATGCTTCATATATGTTAACGTCGTTCATGAAACTTTAAGTTCGTTTTCAAACTATATGTCGTTTGGTTAACCATGCATGCTAATATACTAAAACATGTTCACATTGCCTCATTAGGTTTATATATAAGTATTAATCATGCTTTCATGCTTGTTTAAACAAAAATCAAACAATTAGTTCATAACAGTTTTATTGCAGAATGCAGAAAAACTGAACACAGAGGCTGGCGCTGCGGCGCGGCACAGCAGCTCACTACTGGCGCTGCGGCGCGAGTGGCGCTGCGTGCGGCGCTGCGGCGCGGGCTGCGGCGCGAGTGGCGCTGCGGCGCGGGCTGCGGCGCTGCGGCGTCGAGGCAGTTTTCTGCAGTGAAATCCGACCAAAAACCTCCCATTTCATCGATTTCAACATACCCAAATGCTATTAGACTTGTTTAACTTACTAACACGTACATATATGCTTATATAATAGTCAATAGCAATTATCAATTCCCAATTTCATGAACACCAACCAATTTCACGATATCTGATGTTTTTACAGAAATCTCAGAAATGGAAACACCAAAAATGAAATTGAAGACCAATGAAGCATATATAGTAATTCTAATCACATATATAAGTCCTTTAAACAACTAATTATTATTCTCAATTCACAAAACCATAACTTCCAACTGAAATCAAGAATTCACGAATAGAAATTTTGACAGAAAATGACAATGAAGATACGAAGGGGATTTATACCTCTGTAAATGATTTAAGCTTGCTGCTATCTCAATAACACTGATATATATATATATATGCTCTCTAGTCTCACTTAGCCAAAATGCTCAGCAAAAGAAATGTGAAGGAGATGAGGCTATATTTATAGAACTCCCATTATACAGACAATGCAATTGTATCCCATATCAAACTAACGGATTATAGGAATGCATGAAGGTTATCAAAGGGTAGGTAATTAGTGGTTGGATTCATCATGAATCCCACTCCCTCCACAATCATGAGCTATGAAATGCTAGTTGCTGAGTTTGGGGAGAAGAAGAAGGAATAGGCCTTAGCTGTATGTCAAGCACGTGAAGAGCAAATGGGGCACTTAAAATGAGACAATTGATTTAACTCCTCAGCATTTGCAAGTACTACACTTGTATATACACACCATATACATATGTTATATATATATGTACTCTTAGGTTATAATTTAAATCACAATGTACTTCACATAATGTAATAAGTGTAATTTACACACATATAATCCAGGTACGTTTATCTTACTGATATAATACCATCGGATACTACCACATTACATTATATCATATATTATTAAATTGTATTACTCAACAATTATTTATAATAGATCCATGATACATTATTTTAATGTATATCCACACATCATTTGTCACCTACACATATCATAACATATAGTTACTATACATTTAATTCGCATGCTTGCACATATAATTTCTCATCTTATAATTTGAATATTAATTAATAATATACACATATCCTACATCCATTAATATAATTGTTAACCTCCATAACAATTTAATTAACCCTTATATGATTAATTATCACTTTGATATAAATCTTATTGTATTTATAAACACGTTGCTCATTATTATTAAGTTTCTTGCAATAATAATAATCACATATTGTTAATCGATCCTCATTAGTATTTTATAACAGTTAATTAATATTCTTCGATTAACAATTAATATAGATTAATTGTTCGCTTAAATTAATATAATCATTCTTATATTACGCCACTGTGCCACACAAGGCAATCAACGAGTTTATCACAAACTCCACCAATTTCTCAATTATTATAATTATTCAATTATATATAATTGAATTAATTCATCTCATAACACAAAATCATTTATATTCAAATAAATTCTCATTTCCATTAATATATTTATTTAATAATATATGGAAATTCTCGGGTATTACATCCTCCCCCCCTTATAAAAATTCCGTCCCGGAATTGCTACAAGGTTACACAAATAGATGGGGATAGTCCCTCCTCATCCTATCTTCTAACTCCCACGTTGCCTCCTCGACATCGTGGTTACGCCAAAGTACTTTTACAGATGAAATAACTTTATTTCTCAAAGTTTGTTCTTTCCTATCTAATATTTGGACAGGAATTTCTTCATACGCCAAGTTCTTCTCCACTTGAATGGGCTCGTAAGAAATCACGTGCTTGTAGTCGGCCTTGTACGGTCGCAACACGGAAATGTGGAACACGTTGTGGATATGCTCCAGTTCGGGTGGCAACGCAACTTTGTATGCCACTTCGCCCACTCGCTTCAGTATCTCGAACGGTCCTATGAATCTTGGACTCAATTTTCCTTTCTTGCCGAAACGGATTTTTCCCTTCCATGGAGATACCTTTAAGAATACGAAACTGCCGACTTTGAAGTCTCGGTCCTGCCGATGCAAATCTGCGTATTTCTTCTGGCGATCTTGAGCTGCTACAAGTCTGGCTCTTATCACTGTCACCACGTCTGCGGTTTGTTGAACTAACTCTGGTCCGAGTATTCGTCGTTCTCCGACTTCGTCCCAACATAACGGCGTTCTGCACTTTCTCCCGTAAAGAGCTTCGTACGGTGGCATGCCAATACTCGCATGGTAGCTATTATTATATGCGAATTCTACTAAGGGTAGGTGGTCGTCCCAATTTCCCTTAAAATCCATCACGCAAGTCCTAAGCATGTCTTCTAGCGTTTGTATTGTTCGCTCACTTTGTCCGTCTGTTTGAGGATGATAAGCTGTACTCAACCTCAACTGCGTTCCCATTCTTTCTTGCAAACTCTTCCAAAAATTGGACGTGAAGCGCGGATCTCGATCAGAGACAATTGACACCGGCACTCCATGTCGTGAAATAATTTCTTTTACATATAGGCTTGCTAATTGGTTCAAACTGTAGCGGATCTTGATTGGTAGAAAGTGTGCGGTCTTCGTTAGTCGATCCACGATAACCCAAATAGCATCATAACCTTTCTGTGTAACTGGAAGTCCTACCACGAAGTCCATGGTAATATGCTCCCATTTCCACTCTGGTATTTCTAATGGTTGTAGTAAACCACTTGGCCGCTGATGTTCTGCTTTAACGCGTTGGCAAGTCAAGCATTTACTGACGCACTCTGCGACTTCCCGTTTCAAATTAGGCCACCAAAAATGTTGCCTTAGATCTCGGTACATCTTTGTGCCTCCCGGATGAACGGAATATGTCGTATTGTGTGCCTCGTGCAAAATCTCTTCCCTCAACTCAGTTACCGCTGGTACCCACACTCTCCCTTCAAATCTCAAAATACCGTCCTTATCCATTCGAAATTTTTCTCCCTCACTTTCTGTGATCCTCTTTCGGATTTTCTCACACTCTTCATCCTTTTCCTGAGCTTCCTTTACTCTATTCAACAACGTCGGACAAGCTTCCATTACAATTAACTTCTCACCAGACTTTTCTGGTCCTTTCACTTCTATCTCCAATTTCTTCATTTCTCTTATCAATTCCTCCTGAGTCGTCAAATTAAACAACTTCTCCCTTCCTTTCCTGCTCAGAGCGTCGGCAACCACATTTGCCTTTCCCGGGTGATAAAGAATATCGCAATCATAGTCTTTGATTAATTCTAACCACCTTCTCTGCCGCATGTTTAACTCCTTCTGTGTGAAGATATATTTCAGACTCTTGTGGTCCGTGTATATCTCACATTTTTCTCCGTATAGATAATGTCTCCATATCTTTAACGCAAAAACTACTGCCGCTAACTCTAAGTCGTGAGTAGGGTATCGTTTTTCGTAATCCTTTAATTGTCGTGATGCATATGCAATGACCTTGCCATGTTGCATGAGCACACAGCCAAGCCCCTTGTGCGATGCATCACTATACACCACAAAATTTCCCGCATCATCTGGTAATGATAATACAGGTGCTTCGCTCAATCTCCTTTTCAGTTCTTGAAGACTTTCTTCGCATTTGTCGGTCCATACAAATTTCACCGTCTTTCTAGTCAAATTGGTCAGCGGGGTTGCTATCTTAGAAAAATCTTGAATGAATCTTCGATAGTACCCAGCTAACCCTAGAAAGCTTCTCACCTCCGTCGGTGTTCTCGGTTGTTCCCAATTACTTACTGCTTCAACCTTCGCAGGGTCTACAGAGATTCCATTCTTATCCACCACGTGGCCTAAGAATTGAACCTTCTCCATCCAAAATTCGCACTTAGAAAATTTTGCATACATCTTCTCCTTCCTTAGCGCCTCCAAAACAATCTTCAGATGTTCGGCGTGTTCTTCCTCTGTCTTTGAGTAGATCAAAATGTCGTCGATAAAAACCACTACAAATTTATCCAAGTATGGCTTGAAAACTCGGTTCATCAAGTCCATAAATGCTGCCGGAGCATTAGTCAATCCGAATGACATTACCAAAAACTCGTAGTGTCCATAACGGGTTCGAAACGCAGTCTTTGGTATGTCCTCATCCCGTACCTTCAGTTGATGATATCCTGTTCGTAGGTCGATCTTCGAGAAACACTTTGCTCCCTTCAGTTGATCAAATAAGTCGTCTATCCTCGGTAACGGATACCGGTTCTTGATCGTTACTCTGTTCAATTCTCGATAATCGATACAGAGTCTCATCGATCCGTCCTTCTTCTTAACGAATAGCACTGGTGCTCCCCAAGGAGAAACACTCGGTCGAATGTAACCCTTATCCAATAATTCTTGCAATTGCATCATTAATTCCTTCATTTCTACTGGCGCCATACGATATGGAGCTTTCGAAATCGGTGCCGTTCCCGGTGCTAAGTCTATTACGAATTCGATTTCTCTGTCTGGCGGAAGACCAGGCAGATCGTCCGGAAACACGTCTTGGAATTCATTAACTACGTATATATCCTTAATTTCTACTCCCTTCTTCCGAGTATCAACGATGTAAGCTAAATATCCTCCACATCCTTTCCTTAACAATTTCTTGGCCTGCATCATCGTAACGCAACACGATTGCTTAAGCGATGAGCTACCATAAAACACTACCTTAGACTTACTCGGAGTCTGAAGGTTCACACATTTGTTCTGACAGTCAATTATCGCAGCATGGTTATACAACCAATCCATTCCCAGTATTACGTCAAATTCTCCCAGTCTAATAGGAATCAAGTCTACGCTCAGTTCATGTTTACTAATATTTGCGCGACAATTTCGATAAATGTATTCTACAGGGATCACTTCCTTATTAGCAACTTCTATGATCAAAGGATTTTCTAATAGTTCTCGAGGTGTACTAAGCCTACTAGCAAATTCTTCAGATACAAAAGAACAGGTGGCACCCGAATCAAATAATACATAAGCATTTATATCATTGATTGGGATTATACCTGACACCACATCCTTCGCAGCCACTGCGTCTTGGACGGTCATGTTAAAGGTTCTGGCGGTTGGGCGGTTGGATTGTGCCGGTCCACCGATCATCAGCTTGTTGCCTCCTTGCTGATTACTACCCCCGCCACTTCCCTTCTTTGGGCAGTCCTTAATTCGGTGCTCCGTCGAGCCACAAGCAAAGCATCCTTGTATCTTCTTCGGTTTCAAACAGTTAGGCGAGATGTGCCCTTCCTGTCCGCAGTTGTAGCAAGTACCACGTCCCTTCCAGCACTCGCCCTGGTGATTCTTCCCACACTTCGGGCATCCTTCAGCCCTCTTCTTGAAACCTCCACGAAAATTCCCTGATTGATTATTGTTGTTTTTGTTGTTGTTATTATTCTCCCACTTTCTCTTTCCCAAGTTGCTTCCTCCGCTACTACTTCCTCCCGTACGATTCTCTCCTCCAGTATTCTTTCCTTTCTTTTCTTTGTTATACTGACTTAAGGCCTCACTGCCGCCTTCCGCAATGATTGCCTTCTCCAGTAATGTTGCAAAGGAATCAATTTGAAGAACTGATACCTTATTGAACAGCCATGGCTTCAACCCTTGTTCAAAGCGTCTAGCCTTCCTCTCTTCATCACCAACTTGGTGCTCCGCAAATCGCGCTAGTTCGTTAAACCTAGCCGCGTATTGCGCCACCGTCATCTCACCTTGTTTTAACTCTAGGAATTTCACCTCCATCCTATTCTTCATACTTTTTGGAAAGTAATTTTCGAAGAACAGTGTCTTAAACTTATCCCAAGGTATTATCCCTTCTCCAGCTCTTTGTTGATTAGCCTCCCACCAGTAGTTCGCTTCTCCCCTCATCATGTACGTGGCAAACACCGTCTTCTGATCTTCGCCTACGCTAGCTATAGTGAAAGCTTTTTCGATCTCTTTGATCCACGTTTGTGCGATGATTGGGTCGGTAGTTCCCTCGAACTCCGGGGGTCCTACACTCTTAAAGTCTTTAAAGGTTGTTACTGGCACAGTTTGAGGGTTCGGGCGAACGGGTTCATTGTTCCTTCCCCTTAAGGCTTCTCCTAACAAGTCTACCAGTTTCTGGATCGGGTCTACTTGTTCTCTCTCATTGTTAACAGATTCTTCGGGTGCTGTCAATCTACGTCTGGGCGGCATTATCTGCATCACAAGTTTTCATTTTATTATTATTCAAGTATATTACTTAAGTATTTCTTTTAATACTAAAAGAATAAATTTATAACACGTTTCTAAAATCAACTCCATTTATATTCATATGCCATTTCATTTCATTACATGATTTCCCCAGCATACTGCTATAAATGTTATCACATATATCCCCTAATATCACAAAAGACGGGGAATAAACCAACCTACTACCATACTACCCCTCTAACAAAAGCTAACTCGGGGTTTACATCATCATCCCACATCTTACACAAAAGATCGGGATTACAACATAGTATATACAATACATAAAGACACAACTAGTACTACCACTAGACTGACTAAAGAATTCTCATCCCATCATCCCGCGCTCCACTGCGCTCTTGTACTCCAACTGTGCTATATACGCAACCAGCTCTCGGCTCAAGGTATGTAGAGTCTGTCCCTGTTCTGCCGGGTAGTGGTACACACCATCAATCACCCTTTCAAAAGCTGAACGGAACACATACCCCATCTTGTTCATCTTTCTCTTCTTGCACCTGACCTCGTCCTCAAGGTCGTCGGCTCTCTCTTTGGACGCTTCCCACTTCTCCTCGAAGTGTAACCTATCCATCACCTCCAACTCTAGCTGAGTACGGAGTGCCTCTTTCTCAGTCTTCTCACTCAGCTCCCTCTGCTCAACCTCTTCTAGCTTCTCTGCCAAATCTACATTCCTAGCCACTGACCTGTGAAATAGAGTCCCCATCTGGATCCCTGCCTCCCTACGGTAGGCAATCTCCACCTCTAACTCTTGCATAGCCAGCTTCCTCTGGTGGTCCTCGTCCCTCAGCTTCTGGAACTCAGACTCTCTCTCGTGGGCCTCTGCCTCCAGCTCCTGAACTCTACAGTCTAACTCTAGAATACGCTCCTCGTACTCGCCTAACATCTGTTCCTCTATAGTAGCCTCATCAGAGTCCTCTACTGGCTCATCCTCCATCGGCTCCTCCTCTGGATCAGTCTCTATCTCAATCTCGATCTCATCCTCGTCATCAAACTCGGATGGTGCAACTGCCTGCACTGGTGTAGCCTCTAGAGGTGCCTCGTATACTACGTGTATATCCCTGGGCTCCTCCTCTACAACTCTACTAGGTACCCCTGTGTCTGTCATCCTACACTCACAAACACAAGACAAGAAATAGCATCTCCATTAGAATGTTAAACAAAATATAAGTTCATTGTATAGAATGAAGTTACATTTCATAACAGACTAAGTCTCTCAAGGAAAACCCTACATGAGTTTTATCTCCTTCCTAACTTCTAAGTTCGCCTAAGTTATAGTCTAAGGACACTCGTTCCTAAGGTTTATAACTACAGCTTTGATACCAACCTGTGACGCCCCCAAATTCCAGGACCGCCTCTTGGTCTCTCGAATTCGGTTCATCACGTGCTCATGGTAATACATCACAATATTAATAACTAAATATTTCACAACCACAGCGGAAATTCTATTCTAGAATAATTTACAATGATTTATTATAATTATTCCCCCAAGTCTCGCAACCTACAGTACTTAATAGATTACATAATAATATCAATAAACGACTTATTACATAATCTAACTTAAGCTTAAACATAATCAAATCCAGTCTTACTACATTATCTTAATACAACATTAAAATATTAAAACATAAAAGAGACAAGCTAGTTGGTAGCCTTGCCCTTGCCCTTATCAATGCCCGAAGGTTCACCATGCTCTGCCTTAACTGAAATGTTTTAAGGAAAGCAAGAATGAGCACAAATTGCTCAGCAAGTAATATACAACAAGGGTAAATGATATAATTCTCAATTCTCGAAAGGGTATAGGAAAGTTTGATAGTTCAAGGATAGCAAGAATATCAACAGTTCTCAATAACAGCCACTAAGGACAGAATAATATCAATATGATTCAATAATAAATCAATTCAAGATTTCAAGATAACTGAATACTGAGCAGTCACTAAGGACTATGAACTTCCATAGGATTTGACAGTAATAAACTGAAAATCCAACAAAAACAGATACAACAGGTGATCAGCCTAAAGTACCCTCGTTATGCATAACAATCAATCATACTCAAGTGCGCGCGTCGGTTCTCCGACAGTTATAGTTTGTTCTTCTCAGTCATATATAAGATCCCGCACCAATCAATTGGTTTTGGGTCGTTTTTCAATAATATAAGTCTAGCCGAATCAAATGGCATAGACACTTTCACAATATTCATTAACAACACTAAGTTCAACATGAATAATAGCTTTAATGAAATAAGAGTTCAAGTATGCTAATTCAATTCAAACGATTAAGTAGGAAACTAGTTCGCAATATACAAAGATAGAATATTCGTATCCAAAGAGATAAGGTTTAGATACTCGCTTACGATATCCGTTAAATAACGTAGTGCAAGGTTTTAGGATACTTGCACTTTAAAAGAGTGTAAGTAAGAGAACTTGCCTTTAGCGTAGTTTATCCACGAAAAGCAAATCAACACTTTCGAATTCCTATCGTAATACAGTTACGTATATATATGATATTCATTAGTCATATAATTTAACTTCACATTTTCTCTTTGAATATACGATCAACACATAAGCTAAGTTTTACCTAGCTACACAGTTATATAGAATATAATTTCTATCCTTAACGTTCCTTCTTTAGAGTTTAAACGCATTCTCATATTATATAAGATCTCAACAATTAGCAAACATGCTTGCATATTATTAATATCTCATAAGACCACAATCAATACTAAATATATTTCATTTTAGCAAGTTACGGCATCTCCTTAAGTTAACCGTCAAAATCGGGTTCAAGTAACATCATATAATATCACGTAGCATGTATTCATATTTAAAGGATACTTTACATGCTTGTATAACTTTTCCAAATCCAATCGTACATGGTATAGGTTCTTAAGTTAATACTTAAAGCCATTCAAGGACACGAACTCATATGGTCTAACATGGTCGCTTTTAAACACATAAGATATTCATATAACTTGTATTAGTCATGCTCATGAGTACTCGTATTGCATATATGTAGCTAGCATTGTTATTATCTTGAAAACATGCTTTGTTCATGCTAAACTTTAATCATGGCAACTAATCATGGTATATATACATGCATGACACATGAATGAGTCTAAGAGTACTATCACATGTGTTCATAAATGTCAAATTCTAATTCTCGTCATAACATATCAACGTTCACGTTTAAAGCTTATACTTTGTTAGTATAGTTCATTAATAAGGTCTATCATGTTCATGCTTCCTTATGAAACCCATATACACAAGTTAACATGCTTTTCATGTATTTCAAGGCCCTATAAACATGCTCGAAAAGTCAGAATGTATACATGGTTTTTACATGTCAATATCAACCTTCAAAACTTGTATTTTTGTTAGAAAGGTGCACTAGTTGGGTTCACATGTCCATATTATATCACGGAACCTATATACATAAGTTAGTATGCATTTCATATGTTTCTAGGTCATACTAACATGTCTCGAAAGTCAGAATATTAACATGCTTCATATATGTTAACGTCGTTCATGAAACTTTAAGTTCGTTTTCAAACTATATGTCGTTTGGTTAACCATGCATGCTAATATACTAAAACATGTTCACATTGCCTCATTAGGTTTATATATAAGTATTAATCATGCTTTCATGCTTGTTTAAACAAAAATCAAACAATTAGTTCATAACAGTTTTATTGCAGAATGCAGAAAAACTGAACACAGAGGCTGGCGCTGCGGCGCGGCACAGCAGCTCACTACTGGCGCTGCGGCGCGAGTGGCGCTGCGTGCGGCGCTGCGGCGCGGGCTGCGGCGCGAGTGGCGCTGCGGCGCGGGCTGCGGCGCTGCGGCGTCGAGGCAGTTTTCTGCAGTGAAATCCGACCAAAAACCTCCCATTTCATCGATTTCAACATACCCAAATGCTATTAGACTTGTTTAACTTACTAACACGTACATATATGCTTATATAATAGTCAATAGCAATTATCAATTCCCAATTTCATGAACACCAACCAATTTCACGATATCTGATGTTTTTACAGAAATCTCAGAAATGGAAACACCAAAAATGAAATTGAAGACCAATGAAGCATATATAGTAATTCTAATCACATATATAAGTCCTTTAAACAACTAATTATTATTCTCAATTCACAAAACCATAACTTCCAACTGAAATCAAGAATTCACGAATAGAAATTTTGACAGAAAATGACAATGAAGATACGAAGGGGATTTATACCTCTGTAAATGATTTAAGCTTGCTGCTATCTCAATAACACTGATATATATATATATATGCTCTCTAGTCTCACTTAGCCAAAATGCTCAGCAAAAGAAATGTGAAGGAGATGAGGCTATATTTATAGAACTCCCATTATACAGACAATGCAATTGTATCCCATATCAAACTAACGGATTATAGGAATGCATGAAGGTTATCAAAGGGTAGGTAATTAGTGGTTGGATTCATCATGAATCCCACTCCCTCCACAATCATGAGCTATGAAATGCTAGTTGCTGAGTTTGGGGAGAAGAAGAAGGAATAGGCCTTAGCTGTATGTCAAGCACGTGAAGAGCAAATGGGGCACTTAAAATGAGACAATTGATTTAACTCCTCAGCATTTGCAAGTACTACACTTGTATATACACACCATATACATATGTTATATATATATGTACTCTTAGGTTATAATTTAAATCACAATGTACTTCACATAATGTAATAAGTGTAATTTACACACATATAATCCAGGTACGTTTATCTTACTGATATAATACCATCGGATACTACCACATTACATTATATCATATATTATTAAATTGTATTACTCAACAATTATTTATAATAGATCCATGATACATTATTTTAATGTATATCCACACATCATTTGTCACCTACACATATCATAACATATAGTTACTATACATTTAATTCGCATGCTTGCACATATAATTTCTCATCTTATAATTTGAATATTAATTAATAATATACACATATCCTACATCCATCAATATAATTGTTAACCTCCATAACAATTTAATTAACCCTTATATGATTAATTATCACTTTGATATAAATCTTATTGTATTTATAAACACGTTGCTCATTATTATTAAGTTTCTTGCAATAATAATAATCACATATTGTTAATCGATCCTCATTAGTATTTTATAACAGTTAATTAATATTCTTCGATTAACAATTAATATAGATTAATTGTTCGCTTAAATTAATATAATCATTCTTATATTACGCCACTGTGCCACACAAGGCAATCAACGAGTTTATCACAAACTCCACCAATTTCTCAATTATTATAATTATTCAATTATATATAATTGAATTAATTCATCTCATAACACAAAATCATTTATATTCAAATAAATTCTCATTTCCATTAATATATTTATTTAATAATATATGGAAATTCTCGGGTATTACACTGGAAGTCCCACCACGAAATCCATCTTAATGTGCTCCCATTTCCATTCTGGTATCTCCAACGGTTGAAGTAGACCACTCGGCTTTTGGTGCTCTGCTTTGACTCGTTGACAAGTGAGACATCTGCTGACGCACTCTGCGACCTCTCGTTTTTGATTGGGCCACCAAAAATGTTGCCTCAGATCTCGATACATCTTTGTGCCTCCTGGATGAACAGAATAAGTCATATTTTGTGCCTCGTGCAAAATTTCTTCTCTTAGTTCAGTTATAGCTGGTACCCATACCCTTCCTTTGAATCTCAAGATACCGTCTTTATCCATTCTGAATCTTTCTTCTCCATTTTCTACTATCCTCCTTCTTATTTTCTCGCATTCCACATCTTTCTCTTGTGATTCCTTAACTCTATCCAATAATGTTGGACGAGCTTCCATTGCAAATACTTTCTCCTCAGACCTCCCCGGTCCCTTTACCTCTATTTCTAATTTCTCCATCTCTCTTATTAACTCCTCCTGAGTCGTCAATTGGAACAATTTCTCCCTTCCTTTCCTGCTTAGCACGTTTGCAACTACGTTCGCCTTTCCTGGGTGATAAAGAATCTCGCAGTCATAATCCTTGATCAATTCTAACCACCTTCTCTGTCGCATGTTCAACTCCTTCTGTGTGAAGATATATTTTAGACTCTTGTGGTCTGGGTATATCTCACATTTCTCTCCGTACAGATAATGTCTCCAAATCTTTAACACAAAAACTACTGTCGCTAACTCTAAGTCATGAGTAGGGTATCATTTTTTGTAATCCTTTAGTTGTCTGATGTATACGCAATGACCTTGCCATGTTGCATTAGCACACATCCAAGTCCCTTGTGCGATGCATCACTATACACCACAAAACCTCCCACATCGTCTGGTAATGATAATATAGGCGCTTCACTTAATCTCTTCTTCAGCTCTTGAAAACTTTCCTCACATTTTTCCATCCATACGAACTTTAATGTCTTCCTTGTTAGATTGGTCAACGGGGTTGCTATCTTAGAAAAATCTTGGATGAATCTTCGATAGTACCCAGCTAACCCTAAGAAACTTCTTATCTCTGTTGGTGTCTTCGGCTCCTCCCAATTACTCACTGCCTCTACCTTTGCAGGGTCTACTGAAATTCCATCCTTATCTACCACGTGTCCTAAGAATTGAACCTTCTCCATCCAAAATTCACATTTAGAAAATTTCGCATACATCTTCTCTTTCCTTAGCGCTTCCAAAACCATCTTCAGATGTTCGGTGTGCTTTTCCTTAGTCTTTGAGTAGATCAAGATGTCGTATATGAAAACTACCACGAACTTGTCTAAGTATGGCTTGAAGACTCGGTTCATCAAGTTTATGCATGCTGCCGGAGCATTAGTCAATCCGAATGGCTTTACCAAAAACTCGTAGTGCCCATAACGGGTTCGAAACGCCGTCTTTGGTATGTCTTAGTCCCGTACTTTCAATTGGTGATAACCTATTCGCAGATCTATCTTTGAGAAACACTTCGATCACTTTAATTGGTCAAAAAGGTCGTCTATCCGAGGTAATGGATATATATTCTTGATCGTTACTCTGTTCAATTCTTGATAATAGATACAGAGCCTCATCGATCCGTCCTTTTTCTTAACAAACAACACCGGCGCTCCCCAAGGAGACACACTCGGTCGTATGTAACCCTTATCTAGTAACTCTTGTAATTGTATCATTAATTCCTTCATTTCTACTGGCGCCATATGATATGGAGCTTTTGAAATCGGTGTTGTTCCCTGTGCTAAGTCTATTACGAATTCAATTTCTCTGTATGGCAGAAGAGCAGGCAGATAGTTCGGAAACACGTCTTAAAATTCTCTCACTACGGATATATCCTTAATTTCTACCCCTTTTTTTGAGTATTCACAATGTAAGCTAAGTAACCTACACATCCTTTTCTTAATAATTTCTTGGCCTGCATCATCGTAAGATAACATGATTGCTTAAGCGATGAGCTACCATAAAAAACTACCTTAGACTTATTCGAAGTCTGAAGGTTCACACTTTTATTCTGATAGTCAATTATCGCAGCATGGTTATACAACCAATCCATTCCCAATATTACGTCAAATTCTTCCAATCTAATCGGGATTAAGTTTATGCTCAGTTCATGATCTCTAATGTTTGTACGATAATTTTGCTAAACGAATTCTACGGGGATTACTTCCTTATTTGCAACTTTTATGTTCAAAGGATTTCCTAATCGTTCTCGGGGTATGTTTAACCGACTAGCAAATTCTTCAGACACAAATAAACAGGTAGCACCTGAATCGAATAATACATAAGCATTCATATTATTAATTGGGATAATACCTGACACCACATCCTTTGCAGTGATTGCATCTTGGACTGTCATGTTAAAGGTTCTGGCGGCTGGGCGGTTGGATTGCGTTGGTCTGCCGATTATTAGCTTGCTGCCTCCCCCTTGTTGGCCACTTCCTCTGCTGTTCCCCTTCTTTGGGAAATCTTTGATCTGATGCTCAGTTGAGCCACAAGCAAAATAACCCTTGATCTTTCTTAGCTTCAGGTAGATGGGTGAAATGTGTCCCTCTTGGCCACAGTTGTAGCAGGTACTGTGCCCCTTCCAGCACTCACCCTGGTGATTCTTTCCACACTTGGGGCATCCCTCAGCCCTCTTCTTAAACCCTCCATGAAAACTTCCCGCTTGATTGTTATTTTTGTTGTTGTTGTTGTTATTATCCCACTTTCTCTTTCCTTGATTACTTCCCCCACTGTTGCTTCCTCCCCCAGTGTTCTTACCCTTCTTCTCTTTGTTATACTGACTTAAAGCTTCACTACCTCCCTTGGAAATGATAGCCTTCTCCAACAGCGTGGCAAATGAATCAATCTGGAGAACCGACACCTTGTTGAATAACCAAGTTTCAGTCCTTGCTCAAAACGTCTGACCTTTCTTTCTTCATCCACTACCTGGTGTTCTGCAAACCGGGCTAGCTCATTGAACTTAGCCGCGTATTGCGCCACCGTCATATCTCCTTGCCTAAGTTCTAGGAATTTTACCTCTATTCTATTCTTCATGCTCTTCGAGAAATAGTTCTCGAAGAACAGAGTCCTAAATCTATCCCATGCTACAGTCCCTTCTCCCGCTCTTTGCTGATTTACCTCCCACCAGTAGTTTTCTTTGCCCCTCATCATATACGTAGCGAATACCGTCTTCTAATCTTCACCCACACGAGCGATGGTGAAGGCCTTCTCTATTTCCTTGATCCATGTTTATGCCATGATAGGATCGGTAGTACCTTCAAACTCTGGAGGTCCTACGCTCCTAAAGTCCTTGAAGTTCGTAACTGGCACCGCTTGGGGATTGGGGTGAACGGGTTCATTGTTCCTTCCCCAAAGGGCTTCTCCTAACAAGTCAACTAACTTTTGGATCGGGTCTACTGGCTCCTTCTCATTATTGACCGACTCTTCAGGTGCAGTTAGTTTACGTCTGGGCGGCATTATCTGCATCACGAAATTTCATTCTTATTATCTAATTATATTACTTAAACATTTCTCAAATGCAAAAGGAATAAAATTTTTATAACACATTTCTGAAATAAGATCATTTATATTCATATGCTAAATCATTACATTAATATGATCATCCCTAGCATACTTCTATAAATGTCAAAATATATCCCCTAATATCACAAAAGATGGGGAAAACACTATCATACGACCTGTTGGTCGTTTTACCGATCAATATATTTGTGCAAGTATACACGGTCAACAAGTAATAAAGTGTAAGTACAGATATCGTTCCCACAAGGAATTAACAGATAAAAAGTCGCCAAACCACTAGCACATAATCATTTCGGTCTTATTCAAACGGGTGGTAAAGAGATGGAATTAAAATTAAGTTAATTAGGCAAGGAATTAAACTTAAACGAATTAAACCTAGAGTAAAATCAGATAATGAAGATAAGAGATTCCAATTTCCCCTAATGATTAGTCTAAGTCGACACATTTCCAATTAGGTCAAATTAATCATTACAGTTGTTAGCCGAGAACACGAAGGTAAGAGAAGGCCATCTTTCGATGCACCTAATCCATATCACGTGCAATCCACAGATGATAGAACGCACGTGAACACCCACATTACCTAAACCCTTATATGTCTATGGTGTTTACAAATAAATAGGGTTTAAGGTCAAGTCCTCTATTGACTACGAGCGGTGCTTCGGTATATGTATATCCTAAGCACAAATCATACGTCCAACGCCATGTGAACGTACAATCTCCCGCTACTACGATTAGATCTAAACCCACACTTCGTCTTTCAATCCTATGTGGGTTATCACAGTAATTGGTCATGACTCAATTAAGCAATGAAAGCATAAATCGCAGTAGACAATCACATAGCAATCAATAAGAACCAACCATGGAAGGAAATCAATATAGACTACTCATTAGGTTCCATTGAAACCTCAAAATATAAATTAAGTCATAGACAACTCAAGTATATTATCCACAAGATTGATAAACATCATCCGAATATACAATGATAACAAGGAGAGATTAAGGATAGAAATTGCAAATCTTTCTCCGAGCTTGGATCCTTTGATGTCAAAACACTTGCTTCAATCTTCAAAAACTAACTAAAGCCTAGAATCTAGCTAACTAATAACTAATCTAACATTAATCAACTCCTAATCTATATAAGAAATGTAAAGGAAAAGGAAGAGAGCTAGGGCTAGGGCTTAAGGCCTAAAATTGAATTTCTTTTTTTTGCTGCTAAAACCGAGCCCCCTTTTATCCTTGCTTCCTCTCCTGACTGCCCAAGTGAAAAGTCAAGTCTGGCTGGATTTTTGACTGGCGCGGCTGCGCACGCCCAAGGCTTATTCCTGGCGCGGCCGCGCGACTCTGTAGATTTTTCTAATGCTGGCTGCTTACTTGTGGTATGTTGTACTCGGATTCTGGTCATGCACCTATGCCATTCCTAGCCTTCATTCAGCCTTCTATCATCTTGCCTCCTTGCAGAGCGTTTAGCCTCGTAGCATCACTCCGAGCCATCTCTTGCTTTACGCTCTTTTCAGCACTTTGCCACATTTAAGCGATCTCGGATCCTTTAACGCTCAATAATCGCCAAGAGAGTTCCTAAACTTGAAAAGCACAAAGCAAAGGAAAAACACATTAAACGCACATGATTACTTGAGTTTAAGCAACAGAATGAGCTGGTTACTATCCAAATAAGTGGTCATAAAGACCACTTATCACTACCCCTCTTACATAAGCCTACTCGGGGTTTACAACTATCCCACATCTTATACAAAAGATTAGGATTATATCACAATATATACATCATATAAGGAACTACTACTATTACTACTACTAGGCTAATGAGTCTCAACCAACATTTCGCGCTCCATGGCGCTCTTGTACTCTATCTGTGATATGTACGCCATCAATTCCCTGCTCATAGTGTGTCGGGTCTGTCCCTGCTTTGCCGGGTAGTGATACACACCATCAATCACCCTCTCTATGG
Source organism: Panax stipuleanatus (assembly GCA_020205555.1). Taxonomy (NCBI): domain Eukaryota; kingdom Viridiplantae; phylum Streptophyta; class Magnoliopsida; order Apiales; family Araliaceae; genus Panax; species Panax stipuleanatus. The sequence continues at coordinate 79,296,594 of CM035116.1, read as the reverse complement.
CCGAGCAAAAAATATAACCCATCTTGTTCATCTTCCTCTTCTTACACCTTACTTCATCCTCTAAATCTTTGGCCCTATCATTAGCTCCTTCCCACTTCTGCTCGAAGTGGATTCTCTCTACCACTTCCAGCTCGAGCTGAGTACGGAGAGCCTCCTTCTCCGCCTTCTCACTCAACTCTCTCTGCTCAACCTCCTCCAGTTTCCCTGCCAAGTCCACATTCCTAGATACCGATATGTGGAAAAGAGTTCCCATCTAGATCCTTGCCTCCTTGCGGTAAGCAATCTCCACCTCTATATCCTGCATCACTAACTTTCTCTGGTGGTCCTCGTCCCTCAGTTTCTATAACTCAGCCCCCCTCTCTTGAGCCTCAGCCTCTAGCTTTTGAATTCTGCAGTTTAACTCTAAGATCCGCTCCTCATACTCTCCCAACATCCGCTCCTCAATCGTAGCCTCGTTCGAGTCCTCCATGGGCTCGTCCTCCATAGGCTCCTCCTCTAGATTAGACTCCACCTCAATCTCGTCTTCATCGTCAAACTCGGACGGTGCAACTGCCTGCTGTGACACCCCCAAATCTGGGTACTTCGTTTCCCCAAAATTTAGTGCTCACTTTCTAAATAGAATATACATCTACCCAATAATAAAAAATTGCAAGATAAATTACAAACTTTATAAAAACTTGAAATCTTCCTTATAAAAAGGATTACAACTTTATCCAAAATATCCCAGGGTTTACCTAACCTTAACATCAAATAAATAAGTGAGGAAAATAATCATCATAACATAAAGTCTTATTACAAATATAGATCAATAAAACAAGTCTTCACTTGTTCATCTTGCCTTTGCCCTTACTAGTTGACGGAGCATCAACAATTTCAACTTTAGCTGCAATGGTTATTTAAATTTGCAAGAGTGAGCAAACAACAGCTCACTAGAATACAACAATAATAAAGACATAATGGAATAACTTCATTAGATTTGAATAACTTTTCCTTCATAAAGAATTGAATAATAATTCTTTCATCAATAATTAGAATTTCGAATATTGAAATCAGTTGAGGGTCATAAGACCTTGAACTTTGTCCTAGGTTATAAACATTTCTATTTAAAACCTTTAACAGTCATTTAGACTATGGACCTTAACTCGTACTTAGGGGGATCAGCCTTTCGTATCATGTATTGTGCACAACCATCTTAACGCTTTCGCATAAAAATCCCCTAATAAATAGGGTTGTTCATCTCATTATTTGATACGAGTCCGCACCAAAGAAAGTTTGGTTCGGATAAGCTCAAAAAGGAAATTTGGAGTTTCAACTATTGTAAGAACCCGAATTTTCAGATATTATTAAATAAGGATTTAATAAATAAAATTCTTAAAACGTGAGATGGGTTCGAATAATAATATATATGTGATATGAGGTATGTGGTATTATATTACATAGGATAATATGGACTATGTAATATGTGTTTTTGTGATTTATAAATATATTATTAATATATATTTGTTACTTATCGTAGAGACGATCCAGTTGAGATAAAGGAGGTGGATAAATTCCTATCGATATTAAATAATTTATAGAATTATTTTATCATAGCAAGTTGGTGACATTAAATATCCTTAATGTATAATCACCATATTCTTGAGTATGTGTATTAATAACTAGTATGTTTATAATATAGGTTATTAATAGCACTTAAGCTATCCGTGAATAGGTTTAGATAGTGAAGCATGAGTTAGTTAAGGAATTAACTAATAAGAATAAATATTAGTTAATATAAGTTGTGAGTTATATTATGGAATAATATAATGAGAGTATTGAACCTTAATTAACTATGATGATATAGTACAGTGTTTAATTTACTTAAGTAAAGGAATGAATTAATATGTGTGTTGAATATGTAATTATAGTTGATACTTTTTATATATATTACTTAGAGTGGTAATATGTGAGAAAGTCTAATGTGCGAATAACGTTAAATATATATACGTTATTAAAGGGAGATGGAAATCATTATATCTTTAAATGTATATTGAAGAAATTATTTTGGGGAACAATTTATAGAAAAGAAAGAGAAATAGTTATTATATATTTCTAATAAAGGATATTAAAATAATTTCTAATATTGAATTATTTTAATAGAAGGAGGAAATGTTATTTTTGAATAATAATATTACCTTATATATTTTTTTGTATGAGGTAATAGGTATGATTAATTAATATGGTAAATATATTAAAACGTATTTGCTATATGTAATTAAATTGATGGAAACAATTTATTATAATAGAAAATAAACTTATTATCTATTTTCTATATATAATGTATGTACATGTGTCATACATATAGTTATTTGATATTATATTAAGAATAATATCATGAGACAATAAGTAAATTATTTTCTAATAACGAATGTGCTTATTTGGAGAAAACATAATATTTTATGATATGGCTAAATACATAATTTTAAATGTATTTTCAAGGGAGTTTAATTAATGAAAGGAAACTAAGTTATTTTAATATATTAAATAACTTAAGTTATTATTTGATCGTGAATATTATTATTGGAATAATTAATAGAGTATATATTAATTATTATAAGCGTAAATGTTATACTTATTATAAGTGTAATTAATTGAAGTAATTTAACATTTTAATAGCTTGAGTTATTATATTTCTGTAAAGGTTATATATAATATTTGAATATTCGATTTGTAAACTATTTATATGTGGACCTTGGATTTAATAGTTCTAATTTAATTGAACAGGTTATAAGTAGTAATGTGGTGAGAAATGAGTAAGTGATGAGAATAATGATAAGCTTAAGTTTGAGCTTGTGAGAGATGCCTTGTGTGGCACAATAATAGATTCAGTAATGAATTGACTAATTTAATGATGGAGGAATTATTAATTAAACAATTAATCTAAATTAATTGTTAATTGTTATTATGATAGTATGTTAAATTATTATGGCTAGTGATAGTATAATAATAAGGAAATCGATTATAAGTATAATCGGATTTGTGATGAGATAAATTGTCTTCTAATATTAATTATTGTTATGAACAATATACTATTATCAAGTAATTATTTGATAATATGATTAATGAGTAAATGATTTATAAATATAAAAAGATTTATATTTATTTAACGTGATAATAAATCATATAAAGTGTTAGTCAATTAGCGTGGGAATTATAATTCCATGGATTAATGAGAAATGGATTAATTAATATTATTATTAATTAATTGATAAGATAAGTAATTTATTAATTTCTATGTGCAACCATGCGATATTAAAGTATAACGTATGATAGTTAACTATATGTTATGCGAAGTATAAAGTGCAATGCGACTATGTTATATATGAATATAAACTATATAGTAAAGTTTATTGAGTTGTAAGAGGTACATGAAATGTGGGTGTGACAATGTGTATATTAAGTATACAATAAAATAATATATCATAGATATATTGTAAACAATTATTGAATTTACTAATAGAGGAGACAATACACTGTGATGGTACCCGATAGAATTATATTCGGCATTAATAAGATGTACACGGATTATATGTATGTACACTACTTGATACATTATATTATTATTTGCTCATTATGAGTGATATTGTGTACCCTCTAATTCATTATAACCTAAGTGTTTATGAAATGAATTATGATATAGTCTTAGTAAGCATGATAGGCTATATATATAACCTTAGTGTATTGTATAGCCAGTTGCTGAGTTATTTATTGTCCCACATTATGTGCCCATCTCATTTCTCCTTCACGTGATATGCTCCAAGCTAGTCTACTTCCTACTCCTCAAACTCAGCAACAAAACTAGCTAATGATTGCAAGGGGTGAGGAGTTCATGATGGATTTCACCCACTCTCAACCACTATCCATGAACCATCATGTAATCCTTTATTCCATTTGTTTGATTTGGGAGGCAATAACATTGTCTGTGTATTCAAGACTCTATAAATAAGGCTTCCTCCTCCTTCATTTCATTTGCTGAGAAATTCTAATAAGTATAAAATATAGAGGTAATGCATTATATTAGCAAGGAGTCTGTGAATAGAGGAAGTTTGATATAGCAGTAAACTCATTTCAAGATTTACGGAGGTATAACACTTAATTTCTTGTTCTTCATCTTTGTTTTCTGAGAATTTCTAATTCTTGAATTTAGTATGAAATTCATGATAATGTGATCAAGAATTGTTTGTTAGTTGATATGTGGGCTGATATATATGTTAGTATGGCTAGTAGCTTGTCTGGAATGAATTTCGTAGGAAATTTCTGAGATGGGTCTGTAGAATTGCCGAGCAGAAGGCTGCTCTGTTTTTGGCCGACCAACTGCGCAGCTGCGCCAGTTTTGTACTGGCCAGCGGCGCAGCTGCGCCGGTACCAGACGTTAAGTTGGCAAGGCCCTGCGCAGCTGCGCCAGTTTTGAACTGGGGAGCTGCGCAGCTGCGCCGGTTCCTGATCCCAGTTTCTGCAGATTTTGTTCCTGCTTGATGTCTGCTAAGTGATAGATATTGAAAGAAATTAGAACAAGCATGTGGACATAGATAACATACATATATGATTGCCTTGATATGAAATGAGCATGTGTAACGATATTAGTACACACGATTGAAGAAAAACTTATAGTTTTGAAATGAAACTTATAGTTTCGATTGTGAACTTGGACACATATGTAATATGTATATAATCTGATATTTTAAACATGATAGTATGGTTTATATTGACATGAAATGCATGTTTAAAGTATTAACCGTACACTAGTATTAGAAGTTAAGACAATTTCCGAAATGATAAACTTAAGACTTTCAAAAACGAACTTAACCAAGACTAATGTCTTTTAGATTCTGACCATTTGAGAATATTTATGTGGTTTAAATATGAGTTTCTAGTGTATATGAAATACATATAGATGCCATGCATGTACTATGATTCCTTGTTGACTTAGTGTGATTTCCAATGAAAAGCTAAGGACATCAATTACCATATGAATTATGTTGTGATCATGCAAGCATATGCATTAGGATGTCATTATGCCTATAGACATGTTGACATGAGCATCATTTGATGGAGCATGGATATCACCTATGCCAACGTATTCAAGAAATAAAATTCTAAAGCATAAACTATGTGATTAAAGTGTACATGAGTAGTATACGCACGAGCATGCTTACTACATATTGTTTAGCCTCTTTATGTAGTAATATGACATTAGTGGTTTACCCTTGAGGCATGAACTTAATTTACTTAAGGTATATGAAAGTCCGGCATGAATGCCATATGATTTTGACTTATAATGAGCATGCTAGGTTTTAAAACTTGAGTAAATGCCCTTATATACATGTATACATGATGAACATAGTAGCCTTGCATGACTAGTTAAGTATGACAAGGATTTTGAAAGGTGAAACTTAGAAAGTTTGAATGTAATGGTTTCGATAAGATTTGAGAAACGTAAGAGCAATATGGATTATAGATTTATGAGTTTGCAATATGTGTCGAACACTTAAATAGTTAAGTGGTTAATATTGATATTGAGTATGGTTAAGATATCACTATACGTACCTAACGATACTAAGCGTATGATATGAAAGTGAAACAAGGTTCTAAGAACCAAGTTAGACAACAATGTAACCTTTGTTATTACATTGAGAATGTGTGGATGCATATAACTGATGAGTGTGATCTCTATGGTTAATATAACTGTGTAGGATTACACAAAGTGCAGAGATTCTTAAGCAGTTAAGTCGTAGTTAATAAACTACAAATCAGGCAAGTCTTTCAGTTCCTATTTGATATATGAATTCAATAACTGTTAGTTGAATTATATTATGCTGTGATAATGTGAACTTATATATGAACTGTATATGAGATATAAATGAGATTGAAAGTTGATCTTTGATGATATACTTGTTATGTGAAAATTAACATGCGTAGTAAATATAAATTATTTATAAATGCATGAACTGAGTATAATGTTGTATGCTATGTGATGCATGAAAACTGTTAGAATTGCTGAGCTGTCAAGCTCACTCTTGCAAATAACCACTTTTGCAGGTTAAGGACTTATGATAAAGACTTCGTGCTTCTTGATTGATAAAGATAGATAGTATCACAATGGAGAATACTGATTAGATTATTACTCGAACCATGTCTAGGTTCTAGTAGTTGTACTTGATATTTGTTTACGAGGTTTAATGCTTGTCGTACTATAAAGATGTATTAGATAATACATAGAGGATATCGAGTTGAGTTGTAAACCTTCATACGGTAGTTCTAATAGAATGAATCATAGTATATAGTTGATTCAAGGATTGTATTTGATTCAAAGTTATGAAATCAATAAAAAGATTTTATTCAAAGGATATTGAAAAGTTTAAATTATTCCGCATTTTAGTAACATCGAATATGATGTATAGACGAGATCTTGGATATAAATAGAAATTATATTCTAAATTATAATAAAGCAAGTTATATTCTTTTAGTAATGAATAAAAGATGTAATAGTTTGGCGATAGTAGTATCGTGACTGCACCGAATCAGAGGTTTCGAAGGAACGTGGATTTGGGGGCGTCACAGGTTGGTATCAAAGCTGTAGGTTATAAACCTTAGGTAAGTGTACCTTAGACTATAACCTGAGAGAGTGAAAGATAAGATTAAAATATATACGTGAAGATTTAAAGAAGAATCTTGAAGTATCTAGAGAATGAGAATCAGGAGTTTCCTAACTCCGGTAATAAAATGCTAAGATGATGTCTATAAGATGTATATGACAAAGATAATGAGAATGAACTTAGATGGAGTTTGGTTGATAATAGGGAAAGAACCCTAAGGTATAGTGATGATCACGACGTGATCAGATTGAACTGTGAAATGATAGATAGTCTGTAATGACTAAGTATGTATAGCTTGATGCTATAAGAGAATGTACTATGATAAAGTACGAGATGAACTCATGAGGAGTTGTATGTGGTGAAATGTAGAAAGCTCGTAATGAGCAAGTGATAGAGTAAGATATAGTTAAGTGTTGGAATTCCATTGAGGACTCATGTGATGGCTTAGTTGTACAAACTTTTGTATGGGCAGAAGTTTTGTGCTTGCACTGAGTGTGTCACATTGATAATCGTTGGAATGTTAGTGTCGCGGTATCATTATACATATGGCGGAAAGGTGATTCTTTTCTCATATTTATTTTGATAGATAGAGATTTCTAAGATATAATTAGATAATATTAAGTTTAGGTGCGAGTTCTTAAGACTCATGCCTATGACAAGTTCGTGACTCATAATCGTATGATGGGACCCCTCAGCGAATGGACGATTTTGGTCTGACTAGGATAAGTTCCTCAACCCATATGATTGTGGTAAGTTCCTGAACTTCCATGGTGTGGTAAGTTGGTGAACTATACGAAGAATAGATATATTATATAAGAGTTTTGGAATAGTGAGCATTGATGGTGGTAAGAGATTGAAGTGATGGAGAAATTGGATTTTCCTAAATCCTCTAGCTACGCTAGATTTTCGATATTTATTGACTTCGTGCTAGTGTTTGCACTTCGATTTTCTTGAGAAAACATTGGGTCAGGTAACTGAACTAATGAGTTTAAAAAAAAAGAACACCGTTATTCGTATGTCTACGCTATTTGTTTCGGCTAAGACAAAAATGATTTGACAATCTTTCAAAATATATTTTAACCATGTGCATCATTTGATATGATGTAGAATGGTAAACGATGGAGTCATCAATGCAATCGAACCTAGTGTTGGTTGTGATCGAAAGATCGTCAGCCCACTATGGTATGTTGTAATATGACAAAGTCATAAAATGGCGGAATCCTCAACGTACTACTAATCTAGTATGGTATCATGACGTCATAAAACGGTTTTTGGTTTTTCTTTCGAATTATGAAAAGTTGACTAAATTATTTCGATTGATGTTCGGATTATTGATAAGAGTCTAAGCTATTTGATTCGGCTAGGCGACTTTGAAAAGAGATTATAGAATTCAAGCATTCTTGTGTATGTATGCCAAACCAGATTGCTCTGGTGCGGATTTTGACGTTGAAAAGCTGAGGTGAACAACCCTATAAAGGGGATATGTTTTCGGGGACAATGGTTCCGAGCGTAACGCATATAGTCGTTACAAAACACTACGTTGCGGCCCAACATAGTGGTACAATAGGCTGGCCACCTAGAGTACGCGTGGAGGGTGTTTTCAGTCTTTGTGATTGATAAACACTCTGGTTTGCGGTGTGAAGAATTGTGTTGAAGCATTAGTAATCCTATGGAAAAGTTCACGGTCTTGTGACCCCTCAGCATAAATTGGAATCTGAGTTATTCATACTACTTCCCGATTATTGAAAAATCATGGAAGATTCTTATTCTTCTAAAGGATGAATATAGTAAGTAGATGCTCCTTAGATAGGAGAAAGTGATAGAATGCAATTGAGAAAGTTATAGTAATAAAACTTCTGAAAAGAGAATGAATAAAATTATTCAAGAGAATATGTAATAATCGGAATAACACCGAGTAGAGGAAGTTTCGGTGATTCCGAGGACGGAATCCTTATAAGGGGGAGAGGATGTAAGAACCCGAATTTTCAGATATTATTAAATAAGGATTTAATAAATAAAATTCTTAAAACGTGAGATGGGTTCGAATAATAATATATATATATGTGATATGAGGTATGTGGTATTATATTACATAGGATAATATGGACTATGTAATATGTGTTTTTGTGATTTATAAATATATTATTAATATATATTTGTTACTTATCGTAGAGACGATCCAGTTGAGATAAAGGAGGTGGATAAATTCCTATCGATATTAAATAATTTATAGAATTATTTTATCATAGCAAGTTGGTGACATTAAATATCCTTAATGTATAATCACCATATTCTTGAGTATGTGTATTAATAACTAGTATGTTTATAATATAGGTTATTAATAGCACTTAAGCTATCCGTGAATAGGTTTGGATAGTGAAGCATGAGTTAGTTAAGGAATTAACTAATAAGAATAAATATTAGTTAATATAAGTTGTGAGTTATATTATGGAATAATATAATGAGAGTATTGAACCTTAATTAACTATGATGATATAGTACAGTGTTTAATTTACTTAAGTAAAGGAGTGAATTAATATGTGTGTTGAATATGTAATTATAGTTGATACTTTTTATATATATTACTTAGAGTGGTAATATGTGAGAAAGTCTAATGTGCAAATAACGTTAAATATATATACGTTATTAAAGGGAGATGGAAATCATTATATCTTTAAATGTATATTGAAGAAATTATTTTGGGGAACAATTTATAGAAAAGAAAGAGAAATAGTTATTATATATTTCTAATAAAGGATATTAAAATAATTTCTAATATTGAATTATTTTAATAGAAGGAGGAAATGTTATTTTTGAATAATAATATTACCTTATATATTTTTTTGTATGAGGTAATAGGTATGATTAATTAATATGGTAAATATATTAAAACGTATTTGCTATATGTAATTAAATTGATGGAAACAATTTATTATAATAGAAAATAAACTTATTATCTATTTTCTATATATAATGTATGTACATGTGTCATACATATAGTTATTTGATATTATATTAAGAATAATATCATGAGACAATAAGTAAATTATTTTCTAATAACGAATGTGCTTATTTGGAGAAAACATAATATTTTATGATATGGCTAAATACATAATTTTAAATATATTTTCAAGGGAGTTTAATTAATGAAAGGAAACTAAGTTATTTTAATATATTAAATAACTTAAGTTATTATTTGATCGTGAATATTATTATTGGAATAATTAATAGAGTATATATTAATTATTATAAGCGTAAATGTTATACTTATTATAAGTGTAATTAATTGAAGTAATTTAACATTTTAATAGCTTGAGTTATTATATTTCTGTAAAGGTTATATATAATATTTGAATATTCGATTTGTAAACTATTTATATGTGGACCTTGGATTTAATAGTTCTAATTTAATTGAACAGGTTATAAGTAGTAATGTGGTGAGAAATGAGTAAGTGATGAGAATAATGATAAGCTTAAGTTTGAGCTTGTGAGAGATGCCTTGTGTGGCACAATAATAGATTCAGTAATGAATTGACTAATTTAATGATGGAGGAATTATTAATTAAACAATTAATCTAAATTAATTGTTAATTGTTATTATGATAGTATGTTAAATTATTATGGCTAGTGATAGTATAATAATAAGGAAATCGATTATAAGTATAATCGGATTTGTGATGAGATAAATTGTCTTCTAATATTAATTATTGTTATGAACAATATACTATTATCAAGTAATTATTTGATAATATGATTAATGAGTAAATGATTTATAAATATAAAAAGATTTATATTTATTTAACGTGATAATAAATCATATAAAGTGTTAGTCAATTAGCGTGGGAATTATAATTCCATGGATTAATGAGAAATGGATTAATTAATATTATTATTAATTAATTGATAAGATAAGTAATTTATTAATTTCTATGTGCAACCATGCGATATTAAAGTATAACGTATGATAGTTAACTATATGTTATGCGAAGTATAAAGTGCAATGCGACTATGTTATATATGAATATAAACTATATAGTAAAGTTTATTGAGTTGTAAGAGGTACATGAAATGTGGGTGTGACAATGTGTATATTAAGTATACAATAAAATAATATATCATAGATATATTGTAAACAATTATTGAATTTACTAATAGAGGAGACAATACACTGTGATGGTACCTGATAGAATTATATTCGGCATTAATAAGATGTACACGGATTATATGTATGTACACTACTTGATACATTATATTATTATTTGCTCATTATGAGTGATATTGTATACCCTCTAATTCATTATAACCTAAGTGTTTATGAAATGAATTATGATATAGTCTTAGTAAGCATGATAGGCTATATATATAACCTTAGTGTATTGTATAGCCAGTTGCTGAGTTATTTATTGTCCCACATTATGTGCCCATCTCATTTCTCCTTCACGTGATATGCTCCAAGCTAGTCTACTTCCTACTCCTCAAACTCAGCAACAAAACTAGCTAATGATTGCAAGGGGTGAGGAGTTCATGATGGATTTCACCCACTCTCAACCACTATCCATGAACCATCATGTAATCCTTTATTCCATTTGTTTGATTTGGGAGGCAATAACATTGTCTGTGTATTCAAGACTCTATAAATAAGGCTTCCTCCTCCTTCATTTCATTTGCTGAGAAATTCTAATAAGTATAAAATATAGAGGTAATGCATTATATTAGCAAGGAGTCTGTGAATAGAGGAAGTTTGATATAGCAGTAAACTCATTTCAAGATTTACGGAGGTATAACACTTAATTTCTTGTTCTTCATCTTTGTTTTCTGAGAATTTCTAATTCTTGAATTTAGTATGAAATTCATGATAATGTGATCAAGAATTGTTTGTTAGTTGATATGTGGGCTGATATATGTTAGTATGGCTAGTAGCTTGTCTGGAATGAATTTCGTAGGAAATTTCTGAGATGGGTCTGTAGAATTGCCGAGCAGAAGGCTGCTCTGTTTTTGGCCGACCAACTGCGCAGCTGCGCCAGTTTTGTACTGGCCAGCGGCGCAGCTGCGCCGGTACCAGACGTTAAGTTGGCAAGGCCCTGCGCAGCTGCGCCAGTTTTGAACTGGGGAGCTGCGCAGCTGCGCCGGTTCCTGATCCCAGTTTCTGCAGATTTTGTTCCTGCTTGATGTCTGCTAAGTGATAGATATTGAAAGAAATTAGAACAAGCATGTGGACATAGATAACATACATATATGATTGCCTTGATATGAAATGAGCATGTGTAACGATATTAGTACACACGATTGAAGAAAAACTTATAGTTTTGAAATGAAACTTATAGTTTCGATTGTGAACTTGGACACATATGTAATATGTATATAATCTGATATTTTAAACATGATAGTATGGTTTATATTGACATGAAATGCATGTTTAAAGTATTAACCGTACACTAGTATTAGAAGTTAAGACAATTTCCGAAATGATAAACTTAAGACTTTCAAAAACGAACTTAACCAAGACTAATGTCTTTTAGATTCTGACCATTTGAGAATATTTATGTGGTTTAAATATGAGTTTCTAGTGTATATGAAATACATATAGATGCCATGCATGTACTATGATTCCTTGTTGACTTAGTGTGATTTCCAATGAAAAGCTAAGGACATCAATTACCATATGAATTATGTTGTGATCATGCAAGCATATGCATTAGGATGTCATTATGCCTATAGACATGTTGACATGAGCATCATTTGATGGAGCATGGATATCACCTATGCCAACGTATTCAAGAAATAAAATTCTAAAGCATAAACTATGTGATTAAAGTGTACATGAGTAGTATACGCACGAGCATGCTTACTACATATTGTTTAGCCTCTTTATGTAGTAATATGACATTAGTGGTTTACCCTTGAGGCATGAACTTAATTTACTTAAGGTATATGAAAGTCCGGCATGAATGCCATATGATTTTGACTTATAATGAGCATGCTAGGTTTTAAAACTTGAGTAAATGCCCTTATATACATGTATACATGATGAACATAGTAGCCTTGCATGACTAGTTAAGTATGACAAGGATTTTGAAAGGTGAAACTTAGAAAGTTTGAATGTAATGGTTTCGATAAGATTTGAGAAACGTAAGAGCAATATGGATTATAGATTTATGAGTTTGCAATATGTGTCGAACACTTAAATAGTTAAGTGGTTAATATTGATATTGAGTATGGTTAAGATATCACTATACGTACCTAACGATACTAAGCGTATGATATGAAAGTGAAACAAGGTTCTAAGAACCAAGTTAGACAACAATGTAACCTTTGTTATTACATTGAGAATGTGTGGATGCATATAACTGATGAGTGTGATCTCTATGGTTAATATAACTGTGTAGGATTACACAAAGTGCAGAGATTCTTAAGCAGTTAAGTCGTAGTTAATAAACTACAAATCAGGCAAGTCTTTCAGTTCCTATTTGATATATGAATTCAATAACTGTTAGTTGAATTATATTATGCTGTGATAATGTGAACTTATATATGAACTGTATATGAGATATAAATGAGATTGAAAGTTGATCTTTGATGATATACTTGTTATGTGAAAATTAACATGCGTAGTAAATATAAATTATTTATAAATGCATGAACTGAGTATAATGTTGTATGCTATGTGATGCATGAAAACTGTTAGAATTGCTGAGCTGTCAAGCTCACTCTTGCAAATAACCACTTTTGCAGGTTAAGGACTTACGATAAAGACTTCGTGCTTCTTGATTGATAAAGATAGATAGTATCACAATGGAGAATACTGATTAGATTATTACTCGAACCATGTCTAGGTTCTAGTAGTTGTACTTGATATTTGTTTACGAGGTTTAATGCTTGTCGTACTATAAAGATGTATTAGATAATACATAGAGGATATCGAGTTGAGTTGTAAACCTTCATACGGTAGTTCTAATAGAATGAATCATAGTATATAGTTGATTCAAGGATTGTATTTGATTCAAAGTTATGAAATCAATAAAAAGATTTTATTCAAAGGATATTGAAAAGTTTAAATTATTCCGCATTTTAGTAACATCGAATATGATGTATAGACGAGATCTTGGATATAAATAGAAATTATATTCTAAATTATAATAAAGCAAGTTATATTCTTTTAGTAATGAATAAAAGATGTAATAGTTTGGCGATAGTAGTATCGTGACTGCACCGAATCAGAGGTTTCGAAGGAACGTGGATTTGGGGGCGTCACAGGTTGGTATCAAAGCTGTAGGTTATAAACCTTAGGTAAGTGTACCTTAGACTATAACCTGAGAGAGTGAAAGATAAGATTAAAATATATACGTGAAGATTTAAAGAAGAATCTTGAAGTATCTAGAGAATGAGAATCAGGAGTTTCCTAACTCCGGTAATAAAATGCTAAGATGATGTCTATAAGATGTATATGACAAAGATAATGAGAATGAACTTAGATGGAGTTTGGTTGATAATAGGGAAAGAACCCTAAGGTATAGTGATGATCACGACGTGATCAGATTGAACTGTGAAATGATAGATAGTCTGTAATGACTAAGTATGTATAGCTTGATGCTATAAGAGAATGTACTATGATAAAGTACGAGATGAACTCATGAGGAGTTGTATGTGGTGAAATGTAGAAAGCTCGTAATGAGCAAGTGATAGAGTAAGATATAGTTAAGTGTTGGAATTCCATTGAGGACTCATGTGATGGCTTAGTTGTACAAACTTTTGTATGGGCAGAAGTTTTGTGCTTGCACTGAGTGTGTCACATTGATAATCGTTGGAATGTTAGTGTCGCGGTATCATTATACATATGGCGGAAAGGTGATTCTTTTCTCATATTTATTTTGATAGATAGAGATTTCTAAGATATAATTAGATAATATTAAGTTTAGGTGCGAGTTCTTAAGACTCATGCCTATGACAAGTTCGTGACTCATAATCGTATGATGGGACCCCTCAGCGAATGGACGATTTTGGTCTGACTAGGATAAGTTCCTCAACCCATATGATTGTGGTAAGTTCCTGAACTTCCATGGTGTGGTAAGTTGGTGAACTATACGAAGAATAGATATATTATATAAGAGTTTTGGAATAGTGAGCATTGATGGTGGTAAGAGATTGAAGTGATGGAGAAATTGGATTTTCCTAAATCCTCTAGCTACGCTAGATTTTCGATATTTATTGACTTCGTGCTAGTGTTTGCACTTCGATTTTCTTGAGAAAACATTGGGTCAGGTAACTGAACTAATGAGTTTAAAAAAAAAGAACACCGTTATTCGTATGTCTACGCTATTTGTTTCGGCTAAGACAAAAATGATTTGACAATCTTTCAAAATATATTTTAACCATGTGCATCATTTGATATGATGTAGAATGGTAAACGATGGAGTCATCAATGCAATCGAACCTAGTGTTGGTTGTGATCGAAAGATCGTCAGCCCACTATGGTATGTTGTAATATGACAAAGTCATAAAATGGCGGAATCCTCAACGTACTACTAATCTAGTATGGTATCATGACGTCATAAAACGGTTTTTGGTTTTTCTTTCGAATTATGAAAAGTTGACTAAATTATTTCGATTGATGTTCGGATTATTGATAAGAGTCTAAGCTATTTGATTCGGCTAGGCGACTTTGAAAAGAGATTATAGAATTCAAGCATTCTTGTGTATGTATGCCAAACCAGATTGCTCTGGTGCGGATTTTGACGTTGAAAAGCTGAGGTGAACAACCCTATAAAGGGGATATGTTTTCGGGGACAATGGTTCCGAGCGTAACGCATATAGTCGTTACAAAACACTACGTTGCGGCCCAACATAGTGGTACAATAGGCTGGCCACCTAGAGTACGCGTGGAGGGTGTTTTCAGTCTTTGTGATTGATAAACACTCTGGTTTGCGGTGTGAAGAATTGTGTTGAAGCATTAGTAATCCTATGGAAAAGTTCACGGTCTTGTGACCCCTCAGCATAAATTGGAATCTGAGTTATTCATACTACTTCCCGATTATTGAAAAATCATGGAAGATTCTTATTCTTCTAAAGGATGAATATAGTAAGTAGATGCTCCTTAGATAGGAGAAAGTGATAGAATGCAATTGAGAAAGTTATAGTAATAAAACTTCTGAAAAGAGAATGAATAAAATTATTCAAGAGAATATGTAATAATCGGAATAACACCGAGTAGAGGAAGTTTCGGTGATTCCGAGGACGGAATCCTTATAAGGGGGAGAGGATGTAAGAACCCGAATTTTCAGATATTATTAAATAAGGATTTAATAAATAAAATTCTTAAAACGTGAGATGGGTTCGAATAATAATATATATATATGTGATATGAGGTATGTGGTATTATATTACATAGGATAATATGGACTATGTAATATGTGTTTTTGTGATTTATAAATATATTATTAATATATATTTGTTACTTATCGTAGAGACGATCCAGTTGAGATAAAGGAGGTGGATAAATTCCTATCGATATTAAATAATTTATAGAATTATTTTATCATAGCAAGTTGGTGACATTAAATATCCTTAATGTATAATCACCATATTCTTGAGTATGTGTATTAATAACTAGTATGTTTATAATATAGGTTATTAATAGCACTTAAGCTATCCGTGAATAGGTTTGGATAGTGAAGCATGAGTTAGTTAAGGAATTAACTAATAAGAATAAATATTAGTTAATATAAGTTGTGAGTTATATTATGGAATAATATAATGAGAGTATTGAACCTTAATTAACTATGATGATATAG
This sequence comes from Panax stipuleanatus, assembly GCA_020205555.1. NCBI lineage: Eukaryota > Viridiplantae > Streptophyta > Magnoliopsida > Apiales > Araliaceae > Panax > Panax stipuleanatus. The sequence continues at coordinate 79,280,171 of CM035116.1, read as the reverse complement.
TACAGTGTTTAATTTACTTAAGTAAAGGAGTGAATTAATATGTGTGTTGAATATGTAATTATAGTTGATACTTTTTATATATATTACTTAGAGTGGTAATATGTGAGAAAGTCTAATGTGCAAATAACGTTAAATATATATACGTTATTAAAGGGAGATGGAAATCATTATATCTTTAAATGTATATTGAAGAAATTATTTTGGGGAACAATTTATAGAAAAGAAAGAGAAATAGTTATTATATATTTCTAATAAAGGATATTAAAATAATTTCTAATATTGAATTATTTTAATAGAAGGAGGAAATGTTATTTTTGAATAATAATATTACCTTATATATTTTTTTGTATGAGGTAATAGGTATGATTAATTAATATGGTAAATATATTAAAACGTATTTGCTATATGTAATTAAATTGATGGAAACAATTTATTATAATAGAAAATAAACTTATTATCTATTTTCTATATATAATGTATGTACATGTGTCATACATATAGTTATTTGATATTATATTAAGAATAATATCATGAGACAATAAGTAAATTATTTTCTAATAACGAATGTGCTTATTTGGAGAAAACATAATATTTTATGATATGGCTAAATACATAATTTTAAATATATTTTCAAGGGAGTTTAATTAATGAAAGGAAACTAAGTTATTTTAATATATTAAATAACTTAAGTTATTATTTGATCGTGAATATTATTATTGGAATAATTAATAGAGTATATATTAATTATTATAAGCGTAAATGTTATACTTATTATAAGTGTAATTAATTGAAGTAATTTAACATTTTAATAGCTTGAGTTATTATATTTCTGTAAAGGTTATATATAATATTTAAATATTCGATTTGTAAACTATTTATATGTGGACCTTGGATTTAATAGTTCTAATTTAATTGAACAGGTTATAAGTAGTAATGTGGTGAGAAATGAGTAAGTGATGAGAATAATGATAAGCTTAAGTTTGAGCTTGTGAGAGATGCCTTGTGTGGCACAATAATAGATTCAGTAATGAATTGACTAATTTAATGATGGAGGAATTATTAATTAAACAATTAATCTAAATTAATTGTTAATTGTTATTATGATAGTATGTTAAATTATTATGGCTAGTGATAGTATAATAATAAGGAAATCGATTATAAGTATAATCGGATTTGTGATGAGATAAATTGTCTTCTAATATTAATTATTGTTATGAACAATATACTATTATCAAGTAATTATTTGATAATATGATTAATGAGTAAATGATTTATAAATATAAAAAGATTTATATTTATTTAACGTGATAATAAATCATATAAAGTGTTAGTCAATTAGCGTGGGAATTATAATTCCATGGATTAATGAGAAATGGATTAATTAATATTATTATTAATTAATTGATAAGATAAGTAATTTATTAATTTCTATGTGCAACCATGCGATATTAAAGTATAACGTATGATAGTTAACTATATGTTATGCGAAGTATAAAGTGCAATGCGACTATGTTATATATGAATATAAACTATATAGTAAAGTTTATTGAGTTGTAAGAGGTACATGAAATGTGGGTGTGACAATGTGTATATTAAGTATACAATAAAATAATATATCATAGATATATTGTAAACAATTATTGAATTTACTAATAGAGGAGACAATACACTGTGATGGTACCTGATAGAATTATATTCGGCATTAATAAGATGTACACGGATTATATGTATGTACACTACTTGATACATTATATTATTATTTGCTCATTATGAGTGATATTGTATACCCTCTAATTCATTATAACCTAAGTGTTTATGAAATGAATTATGATATAGTCTTAGTAAGCATGATAGGCTATATATATAACCTTAGTGTATTGTATAGCCAGTTGCTGAGTTATTTATTGTCCCACATTATGTGCCCATCTCATTTCTCCTTCACGTGATATGCTCCAAGCTAGTCTACTTCCTACTCCTCAAACTCAGCAACAAAACTAGCTAATGATTGCAAGGGGTGAGGAGTTCATGATGGATTTCACCCACTCTCAACCACTATCCATGAACCATCATGTAATCCTTTATTCCATTTGTTTGATTTGGGAGGCAATAACATTGTCTGTGTATTCAAGACTCTATAAATAAGGCTTCCTCCTCCTTCATTTCATTTGCTGAGAAATTCTAATAAGTATAAAATATAGAGGTAATGCATTATATTAGCAAGGAGTCTGTGAATAGAGGAAGTTTGATATAGCAGTAAACTCATTTCAAGATTTACGGAGGTATAACACTTAATTTCTTGTTCTTCATCTTTGTTTTCTGAGAATTTCTAATTCTTGAATTTAGTATGAAATTCATGATAATGTGATCAAGAATTGTTTGTTAGTTGATATGTGGGCTGATATATATGTTAGTATGGCTAGTAGCTTGTCTGGAATGAATTTCGTAGGAAATTTCTGAGATGGGTCTGTAGAATTGCCGAGCAGAAGGCTGCTCTGTTTTTGGCCGACCAACTGCGCAGCTGCGCCAGTTTTGTACTGGCCAGCGGCGCAGCTGCGCCGGTACCAGACGTTAAGTTGGCAAGGCCCTGCGCAGCTGCGCCAGTTTTGAACTGGGGAGCTGCGCAGCTGCGCCGGTTCCTGATCCCAGTTTCTGCAGATTTTGTTCCTGCTTGATGTCTGCTAAGTGATAGATATTGAAAGAAATTAGAACAAGCATGTGGACATAGATAACATACATATATGATTGCCTTGATATGAAATGAGCATGTGTAACGATATTAGTACACACGATTGAAGAAAAACTTATAGTTTTGAAATGAAACTTATAGTTTCGATTGTGAACTTGGACACATATGTAATATGTATATAATCTGATATTTTAAACATGATAGTATGGTTTATATTGACATGAAATGCATGTTTAAAGTATTAACCGTACACTAGTATTAGAAGTTAAGACAATTTCCGAAATGATAAACTTAAGACTTTCAAAAACGAACTTAACCAAGACTAATGTCTTTTAGATTCTGACCATTTGAGAATATTTATGTGGTTTAAATATGAGTTTCTAGTGTATATGAAATACATATAGATGCCATGCATGTACTATGATTCCTTGTTGACTTAGTGTGATTTCCAATGAAAAGCTAAGGACATCAATTACCATATGAATTATGTTGTGATCATGCAAGCATATGCATTAGGATGTCATTATGCCTATAGACATGTTGACATGAGCATCATTTGATGGAGCATGGATATCACCTATGCCAACGTATTCAAGAAATAAAATTCTAAAGCATAAACTATGTGATTAAAGTGTACATGAGTAGTATACGCACGAGCATGCTTACTACATATTGTTTAGCCTCTTTATGTAGTAATATGACATTAGTGGTTTACCCTTGAGGCATGAACTTAATTTACTTAAGGTATATGAAAGTCCGGCATGAATGCCATATGATTTTGACTTATAATGAGCATGCTAGGTTTTAAAACTTGAGTAAATGCCCTTATATACATGTATACATGATGAACATAGTAGCCTTGCATGACTAGTTAAGTATGACAAGGATTTTGAAAGGTGAAACTTAGAAAGTTTGAATGTAATGGTTTCGATAAGATTTGAGAAACGTAAGAGCAATATGGATTATAGATTTATGAGTTTGCAATATGTGTCGAACACTTAAATAGTTAAGTGGTTAATATTGATATTGAGTATGGTTAAGATATCACTATACGTACCTAACGATACTAAGCGTATGATATGAAAGTGAAACAAGGTTCTAAGAACCAAGTTAGACAACAATGTAACCTTTGTTATTACATTGAGAATGTGTGGATGCATATAACTGATGAGTGTGATCTCTATGGTTAATATAACTGTGTAGGATTACACAAAGTGCAGAGATTCTTAAGCAGTTAAGTCGTAGTTAATAAACTACAAATCAGACAAGTCTTTCAGTTCCTATTTGATATATGAATTCAATAACTGTTAGTTGAATTATATTATGCTGTGATAATGTGAACTTATATATGAACTGTATATGAGATATAAATGAGATTGAAAGTTGATCTTTGATGATATACTTGTTATGTGAAAATTAACATGCGTAGTAAATATAAATTATTTATAAATGCATGAACTGAGTATAATGTTGTATGCTATGTGATGCATGAAAACTGTTAGAATTGCTGAGCTGTCAAGCTCACTCTTGCAAATAACCACTTTTGCAGGTTAAGGACTTACGATAAAGACTTCGTGCTTCTTGATTGATAAAGATAGATAGTATCACAATGGAGAATACTGATTAGATTATTACTCGAACCATGTCTAGGTTCTAGTAGTTGTACTTGATATTTGTTTACGAGGTTTAATGCTTGTCGTACTATAAAGATGTATTAGATAATACATAGAGGATATCGAGTTGAGTTGTAAACCTTCATACGGTAGTTCTAATAGAATGAATCATAGTATATAGTTGATTCAAGGATTGTATTTGATTCAAAGTTATGAAATCAATAAAAAGATTTTATTCAAAGGATATTGAAAAGTTTAAATTATTCCGCATTTTAGTAACATCGAATATGATGTATAGACGAGATCTTGGATATAAATAGAAATTATATTCTAAATTATAATAAAGCAAGTTATATTCTTTTAGTAATGAATAAAAGATGTAATAGTTTGGCGATAGTAGTATCGTGACTGCACCGAATCAGAGGTTTCGAAGGAACGTGGATTTGGGGGCGTCACAACTATCATCAACTAAGGAGTAGTTGAATCGACTCAATAATTCAATGATAACGAATTATGAAATAACTCAAGCTTTAGAATTTAAACTTAAAGCATTTACAAGATAAGATAGACCTTGCTTGAACAATAAGTCAAGGTCAAATTAAGTCATGAACTTGTAAATAAGAACTTGTCCATTGCAGAAATAATAGGACAATCTCAATACAATAAATATTTGAATTTAAAATAATTGCATAACAATAATAAGTTTGAGTTTAGAAAACTTGCACAATATAAGGATTAAAGAACTTGTATAATTAACGAGTTTAGGGATAGAAGACTTGCCTTAAGCGCAAGTTACTATTACAAACCACGTTCCTTAACACCTCCTACACATATATATTTAACTATAATAATCTAAATTAGTTGACACGTAACTAATTCACATAATTAGTTACCCCATCTAGGTTAACTCATTCTTGTTTAATTATTCAGTTAATAATTAACTATCACATAATTAATCACATCACATAATCATATTACATGCTCACATAATTAAATCAACTAATAATTATGTACTCATATTAAATTATAATTAAACAAATTATAATTTAAACAGTAACCTTAATTAATCAAATTACATCTTATGTTAATTAAATTATAATTAAACAAACTACATCATGCATTTATTAAATTCTAATTAAACAAATTATAATTTATAATTAATCATGCACCTATTATAATTAATCAAATTATAATTTAAATTAACATTTACTTGATTAAAATTAATCAAATAATATTCATTATAATTATAATTTAAATTAAACATTTACTTTAATTATAATTATTCAAAATTATAGTCACATATTATATTTTACTAATATAATCTATTAATATTCATTTAGCCTTTTAATATAAGTCTAACATGTTATCACATAATCACATTAGGTAAACTTTCATGCTCCAAACAAAATGCACAAAAATATAACACATTGTCATTTTCTGCACCTCCCCGCCGGGGCGGGTGTCATAGGCTTGATAGGCCCACCGGGGCGGGCCCCCTGCATTGTTGGCAGACGGGTTCGCTAACTGTGCAGAGAAAAAGCCAATTTGACTTATTTCTCCACATCGAGTTCCGAATTTAGCCAACCAATTACACATAAAACTTTACAGAAACATAATATTAAAGTTTCTAACATGTTTTAACACATTGAATCATTAAAACACATAATAAAAACTCAATTTCATGATTTTTGAAAAAAAAACATAAATAATTGTTCTTTATGAAATTGAACACTGTAATTTTGTTTCTACTTCAAAATATCCAATTCAAGTCATATTGAATTCTTTTATAAACACGTTATCATTATCTAACATCAATTAAACAACAATTAACCATCAACCATGAAACTTTGATTTTGAAAGACTATGGAGAAAAAACCAATTCTCTGCAACTTTTTGGATGAACATAAATCCCTTATATTCATCATGTATGTATGAATTAACAACTAAACTAAACATATAAATCATACATGAATATGTTATAAACAAATTATACATATAGAAACCATGATTATACAATTTTCATGAAATTTCATGTTTACAGAGAATAACATCATGAAAAACATCAAAATAATATTTCTAACTACAAGGATTAGAGATTATACCCCTTTGCTAATTGAGGTGAAGAAGAAGGTGATGATTGTTTGATTCTCTCAAGTTTTCCCTTTCTTTCTCTTCTTCTTCTCTCTTCCTTTCTCTGTATTTTCTCTCTTCTAACTTTGTTTCTTTGTTCTTTGTTTATTCTAACACTGATTATATTTCTACTAATGTATGTCTATATTACATAACTGATAATATAATATAGATACAATAGATATAGGATAGAAATATATATATTGTAACTACTAAAATATAATAGCCCTTTATAAAAAAAATGTTAGTTACACAATTTTTGAAATCAAAAAGCCCCAAGGCTTTGTTTGGCCAAATCCACTTAATTTTTAAAACAGATTTTTCAGTTTAAGGCCCTGTTTGGTAAAACGGAATTAAAACAAGTGCAAGGGCCTTGTTTGGCAAAACCCTTTTAAAAATAGTTTTAAGGGTCTTGTTTGGTAAAACTAATTTAAAATCTTTTTTATTCTTTTAATAAATCATTTAACACTTATTTTTAATGTCACACTTTAATCAATTAAATCTTTTCCATTCTAATTTAATTATTAAAAGCTAACGTCAATTAACCACATAAAAATACCACATAACAATTATAATTACTCGCTAATTATAATTTCATGTAACAATTATCACATAAATTTCATCTAATTTAATTATCTCAATTAAATTAATTAATGTATAACACTTAATTAAATCACTCCATAACAATCACATAATTTATTTATTTAGCTCAATAAATAAATCAAATAAAATATTTATTTAATTCAATAAATATTTAAAATTAATATATAAAAATCTCATTCGTTACACCTGCACAGGCTCGGCTACTAAAGGTGCCTCATATACGACATGTATATCTCGGGGCTCCTCCTCTGCCACTCTACTACGGTTCACCCACGTCTGTCATCCTACAACCATAAACACAAGACAAACAAACAATAAACTCCATTAGAATGTTAAATAAAACATAAGTTCATTGTATATAATGAAATTATATTTCATAACACAATAAGTCTCTCTAGGAAAACTCTACATGGGTTTCATCCCATTCTATCTTCTAAGTTCTTCTAAAGTTATAATCTAAGGACTCTCGCTGTGATAACCCGAATAATTATAGATGGTGAATTATGAAGTATATTAATTCGACGAGTAGAGTATATTGTAATGGTCCTTGAAAGAAAATGAACGGGTTAAAGATTATATAATACTCAAAACATAATTGAGTTAATTAAAGTTATGAAATAAAACCTAGAATTTGTTGAAGAAATGAATGTAGTAGGAAATATAAAACCTATATTAATGTAATGTGTTGAAGTTATTCAACGATAAATGTTTTTAAAGAAATTTGATGAAAACCTGAGTAAGGTAAGGTTTCGGTGATTCCGAGGACGGAATCCTTATAAGGAGGGAAAGATGTGACAACCCGGATTTTGAAAAATTATTATAATAAGAATTTAATAAATAAAATTCTTATTACGAGATGTTTTGAGTTTGGATTCATGTATATATGTGTTATATGTTGTGAAGTATATGATGTGGTATGAATATTGAAGATATATATATATATATATATATATATATATATATATATATCTTCATATGTTGGAAGAATGAGATTTAATAGTTAATTTAATTTAACTGTTGAAGAAATTAAATAAAATTATTACGAAAAGAAAATTAACTGAATATTATTAGTTAATTTAATAAAGTTAAATATTATATTATGAAGTAATATAATTTGGTTATTATTCCTTGTGGGCAGTGGATTTATTATGAATTAAATCTCATAAATAATGTGAGTAATTCACTTAATTAAAATAGTGAATTAATATAAATATAATTGTTTTAATAAATCATTAATGCTCTAATTCAATTATTTAATTAAATTAGAATATTTCTATTCCATTAGCGTAAAAAAATACGCACAGATTAAAAAATCATTCCCCATAATTTTATTCTATATTATCATACTTGAATAAATTATTTCATAATAATTTTCATCGAATATTTATCTTATTCCATAAGTATTCCAACTAAAATAAATAAAATAAAGGGCTGTGGTAGGTTGGCAATGCTAACGGCTCAAGAGGAGTTGATTAAGGAAATGGCCAGTTTGGAACTCAAGGTAAAGAGTCCGAGTGAGTCAGATGAGAAGTTGTTCGCAATGGAGGTTCGACCGACTCTATTGGAAAAAATCATGGAAGAACAAAGCAGCGATGAAGAATGCGAGAAGTTGAGGAAAAGAATTTCAGATGGAGAGGAGCATAAGTTCAATGTGAGTGAGACTTTTATGATCCGTGTATATTTCACACTTTACACCATATAAATAGTGCCTCCATATCTTTAGGGCAAATACTACTGCTGCCAATTCCAGGTCATGGGTAGGATATCCTTTCTCGTAATCTTTCAACTGTCACGACGCGTACGTAATAACTTTGCCATGTTGCATAAGCACACAGCCAAGTCCTTTGTGCGACGCATCACTGAAAATCACGAAATCACCTGTATCGTTTGGTAAAGACAACACCGGTGCCTCACTCAATCTTTTCTTAAGTTCCCAAAAACTTTCTTCACACTTCTCTGTCTAGACAAATCTTACCGACTTCTTCGTTAAATTCGTCAACGTTCCCGGATTTTCAAAAATTATTATAATAAGAATTTAATAAATAAAATTCTTATTACGAGATGTTTTGAGTTTGGATATGTGTATATATGTGTTATATGTTGTGAAGTATATGACGTGGTGTGAATATAGAAGATATATATATATATATGTATATATATATATATATATATTCATATGTTGGAAGAATGAGGTTTAATAGTTAATTTAATTTAACTGTTGAAGAAATTAAATGAAATTATTACGAAAAGAAAATTAACTGAATATTATTAGTTAATTTAATAAAGTTAAATATTATATTATGAAGTAATATAATTTGGTTATTATTCCTTGTGGGCAGTGGATTTATTATGAATTAAATCTCATAAATAATGTGAGTAATTCACTTAATTAAAATAGTGAATTAATATAAATATAATTGTTTTAATAAAATATGAAGGTAATATATTACATGTAAGAGTAATACGTTTATGTAATGACTTAATATATTATATTTAGTCAAGTGTATGTAAATGAGTATGAGATCGAGAAGAACCAATATAATTATAAATAAATATTGGTGTTAGATAATTTAAATAAATATTTTAGTTGAAATACTTATGGAATAAGATAAATATTCGATGAAAATTATTATGAAATAATTTATTCAAGTATGATAATATAGAATAAAATTACAGGGAATGATTTTGTAATCAGTGCGTATTTTATTACGCTAATGGAACAGAAATATTCTAATTTAATTAAATAATTGAATTAGAGCATTAATGATTTATTAAATAAAATTATAATTATATTAGCTAATTAAATATTATGTTGGCTAAATAGAGATTATAGTTTAATTTAATAATGGTTGTGATAAATAAACTATATTATAAGGAAGGAATTAAAATAAATTAAAAGGAGGTTTGAAGGGGCTAGCCAAACATGGCCTTGTGGCTTTTGGATTCCTATAACCCCTAATTTAATTGTATATTAATTAATATAATAAATATTAGTCATATATGTGTTATATTATCAGTTATATGAGTTTTCGAGTTTTGTTTCTAAGCCTAAACTAAAAGAAGAAAAGAGAAAGGGAGAAACAGAGAAGAGAATGAGAAAAAAAAAGAAGAAACTCTCTGTAAGTTAGAGAAAGAAGTCTGAGGAATCACAGAAGAAGAAGAAGATTGATTAAGCAATTTCCATCATTGGTAAAGACTAAAGAAGATTCAAGGTAAGAATCAATTCTAAAACCTCAACCTCTATTCTTGAATTTTCTATAGAAGTTATTTGGTTGTATGATTTGATAAGTTGTTGAATAACTATGTTGATGGGTTGGTATAACCTATTCTATATCATCTAAAAGTTGTTTTATATTGATCAAGTTCGTAAGAATGTGTTGAAAGATGAAGTTTAGAGTTTTGGTTGAAATATATATGTTTTTGTCTACTTAGAGACTAAAATTGATGATAAATTCTTAATAGAAATCTGAAATTGATGATGTATTATGATAGTACTCGAAAAAACGAAAACAACCCAAGTTGAACGAGTCAAACGGATGTAAAACGAATTCGTAGTGATTGAATTCGCTAAATATGTGTAAAACATAAAAAATTAGCATGAACACTGAATTGTAGCCCTTAAAAAGAATTATTAATATTTTGAAGTGTTATAATTATTATGTAGATGAGTAGTTCAGTGTTTCACGAATCCATAGAGTCGAAAACTGACTCAATTAGATGTGTATAACTCAATTTATGAAGATGGGAAGGAGAAAAGGGTTAGAAAATTTGCCAGAACCACAAACTGAAAAGAAAATTTGCGTAGCACGCTGCCAGTGGCGCAGCTGCGCTGCCCCCAAGGCTATTTTGGGCGCAGCTGCGCCGGGAACAGTGTCAGTCCAGGACTATTTTGACCTCCTGTGGTAAAACAGCTATAACTTTTTCATACAAACTCCGATTGAGGCAATTTAAGATGATTCGGAACAAGCACGAGTAGACCTACAACTTTTGTTCTTTAAGTTTTTTAATTTGAGGTCAGTATCAGGGTTAAAAATGGTCATTTTTGGGACTGATATATTTTTGGAGGCAATCGGGGGGCGTCGGGCATGCACATATGCACATGTAATGCTCCCGACCATGTAAAATGCTATTCTAACTTTCATAACATGACTATTATGTATTATAATGATACTTAGCATTAACCTTGAGTATTAGACAATTCGTATGGGCATACTAAGCGTGCGCAAATACGTGTCGTTTGGGCGTTCGAATAGGCAAGTTTGACGTACGGACGTGCAGGAATCGCAGCGCCGTAACTAGTGTGGATGACCTTGTTTAATATTATGTTTTTAATAAGAATAAAACATTATCGAGTGATGTAACCCAATATAGGAGCGTGCAAAACACATGCAAAAGAGGCGAGTTAGGCGTGTGACGTATAACCGTCGAAATGCCGTGTAATGTGTTAATACACGTAAATAGTGTTTCGATTCTAATAAAATGAACATTATAAGATATGAAATGGGGTTGGTATAAAACCAATAAGTAGTCCTAGTAAGGCTTAAACACTGGAATGAATTTCGAATATTACGAAAAAGCAATATAGTGAAATATAAGTCGAAAGTTAACACAATCAAATTGAACGTTGTGTATTGATAATAGGAAGGGTTATGAGATGTAGAGTAAAGTTTACATTATAACTAATAAGCATTGCTATATGACTAATAGTTGATGTGCATGATTATATAATTGTGTAGGGCACGTGAAGTGCAGATACCTGTAAGCTGTTAAACTGTTATTGGTAAACAACGATCAAGGCAAGTCTTTCAGTTCCTATTTTCTACGTGCACTTGATGATGAACTATTTTAAATTATTTTGCAAAGAGCATGATATGTTGTATATATGTTGTAAGCATGAAATGTTAAAGTCAATTTATGACTACATTGATTGATTAAAGAATGTTAATTGAGTAAAGAACTCAATCTTTATATTTGTTATGTGAAGTAAAGCACGTATGCCATGTTACTTTAATTATCATGAGATGTATGTTGAGCATGTATTTATGTGCTATGTGATTCATGAAAGCTGTTAGATCTTGCTGAGCTGTCGAGCTCATTCTTGTAAATAATCACTTTTGCAGGTTAAGGATTCAAGGTAACGTTATGTGCTACTTGAAAAAAATGAATCAGATGTAATGCATGAAGATTTATATTCTTTAGCTGAATTGTTATTATTTTGGACCCTGTTTAAGGTTTTAGATAATGTATTTGATAATGTATGATGGTTAACAGATGTTGAGTTGTAAAGTTTAAATTTTACCCGATGTATAAGGGTTGTTGAACGTGGTTGTAAGTTTTAGTTTATAATAACTCTGACGAAGAGATTTATAAAATAAGGTTGAATCAAAGTTATGTAATGATAAAGGTTGAGATTCAGGGATAATAAAGAAGGAATAATATAAAAGTTTTAAATATTCTGTATTTTTAGTGATTGTATCATTGATTAATGATGTAAAGTCTGAATAAGGATGTATTGTTAATGATCGATGTCGAGAGTTGTATTGTATGAATTTTGGGGTCTTTACAGTTGGTATCAGAGTTGATAGGTTATACACCTTAGGTAAGAGTACCTTAGGCTATGACCTTAGAGAATTAGAAGTTAAGTTACGTATAACGAAAAGGTGATTCCTTTCACATACGTAGAAGTATAGGATCAATTAAGTCCTAGATATGTTATAAGAAGAAGGTGAGAATAACGAGGAATAAAACTCGAATAAAATGTTGAACTTTATGAACGAAGTTAGAAATTCTTAAAAGAAGAGTTAATAAATAAACAAGAAGATTCAAAGAAGAATCTTGAAGAGATATGAAGATGAGAATCAGGAGTTACCTAACTCCAATAATAAAGATGATGAATAACGATAAATAGACGAAGTCTATAAGATTAAATCATAATGAGGTCATGATATAACATGATGAAAGGAAAAGATAAGAAGTTTTAAAACAAAACGATAATGAGATAAGGAAGAATCATAAGGGAGATGATTATAGAATAAGATCACGACGTGATCTTTTGAAGTTGAAAGACAGATGGTCTGTAATGATTGAATAGCTATAGTTTGATGCTATAACAAGAATGAACTATGATATAGTACGAGATTAACTCACGAGGAGTTATAAATGATGAGATACAGAAAGTCTATATCGAGTATAGAATGAGATGTTATAAGTAAGATAGAGTTAAGTGGGATTTCAATTGAGGACTCATGTGGTGGCTGAGTTGTACAAACCTCTGTATGGGCAGGGATTTTGTGCTTTCACCTGGTTTATCATATTGATAATCATTGGAAGGTTGGTATCGCGCTATCGATACATATATGACGAGAAGGTGATTCTTTTTTCATATTTATATTTGATTTTTAGAAACAATAGAAAGTTAGTAAGATGATATTAAGATTAGATTAGATGATCTTAAGGTTAGGCGAGTTCTTAAAGCTCATGCCTAAGGTAAGCTCGTGACTTATAATCGTATGTATGTTTTGAACCCCTAAGCATATGGACAGTCTCTGATCAGTTCTTTGACTACGTATTGCTAGGACAAGTTCTTAAACTCATATTATTGTGGCATGTTCCTGAACTTCCAAAGTGTGGTAAGTTTGATGAAATATACTGGGTATAGAAAAGTTATGGTATAGGAAGCATTGATGTTGTTTAAGGTTGATAGAATAATTAAGTAATGATGGAGTAAAGATTTAATTGATGGAGAAAGTTTTTATATTCTAAATCTCCTAGCTTTGCTAGATTTTTGAAATTTATTGACTTCGTGCTGATGTTGCACTTCAGTTTTCTTGAAAAACATTGGATCAAATGATGGAACAAATGAATTTTAAAAATAGTGCTCTATTCCAATGTTTATGCTAATTGCTTCAGCTAGACAAAAATAATTTTAAATTTTCAAAATGTATTTTATGTGTTCTATGCATCATTTGCTATGGTGTAGAGACAATAATTGAGGAAGTTATCAATGCAGTTAAACCTAGTGTTGGATGTGATCGTATGATCGTCAGCCCACTATGGTATGATGTAGTATGACGATGTCATGTAATGACGAAATCCTCAACGTACTATTACTATGGTACGGTATCAGAATATTATGAAAGGATTTATTATTTTTAGTTCCTTAAACTATAAAAAAAAGAAAAGAATTATTTACTTTTCGCTACCTTAAACGAAAAAAAAATATTTATTTTGTTGAGTTGATTAAATATATATATATATATATATATATATTTCGATTGATGTCCGAATTGTTGCTAAAAGTCTATGTTACTTGATTCAGCTAGACAAATATTGAAAGATGTTTATGAAATTCGAGCGTTCTTGGTCAAACTATGCCAAACCAAATTGTTTTGGTGTGGATTCAGATGTTAAGAAGCTGAGGTGAACAACCCTATAAAAGGGGACATGTTATCGGAGATAATAATTTCGAGTGTATCGCATATAGTCGTTATGATGTACTGCGTTTGGGCCCGACGTAGGGGTACGATAGGCTGGCCACCTAGAGTATCGATGTGGTTTATAGTGTGAAGTACCGGGGGTGAAGCACTGTTAAACCTAAAAACAAAGTTCAAGGTCTTGTGACCACTTAGCATGATTTAGAATCTTTTAAATTCCTGAGTTGTTTATATCGCTTCCCAATCATTGAACAATTGTGGAAGATTCTTATTATTCTAAAGGTGAATGTGGTAAGAAGAACAGTCTTAGAAAGAAGTATTTGTAGAACGCTTTAATCCAGTGAATAAAGATTAACGTAGAATCTATTTTGATAGATTGAACGAATGAAGATAATAAAAATTTTGAGGACGAAATTCTTAGAAGAAGGGGGTGAATGTGATAACCTGAATAATTATAGATGGTGAATTATGAAGTATATTAATTCGACGAGTAGAGTATATGGTAATGGTCCTTGAAAGGAAATGAATGGGTTAAAGATTATATAATACTCAAAACATAATTGAGTTAATTAAAGTTATGAAATAAAACCTAGAATTTGTTGAAGAAATGAATGTAGTAGGAAATATAAAACCTATATTAATGTAATGTGTTGAAATTATTCAACGATAAATGTTTTTAAATTTTTTGATGAAAACATGAGTAAGGTAGTGTTTCGGTGATTCCGAGGACGGAATCTTTATAAGGAGGGAAGGATGTGACAACCCGGATTTTCAAAAATTATTATAATAAGAATTTAATAAATAAAATTCTTATTACGAGATGTTTTGAGTTTGGATATGTGTATATATGTGTTATATGTTGTGAAGTATATGACGTGGTGTGAATATAGAAGATATATATATATATATATATATATATATATATATATATTCATATGTTGGAAGAATGGGGTTTAATAGTTAATTTAATTTAACTGTTGAAGAAATTAAATAAAATTATTACGAAAAGAAAATTAATTGAATATTATTAGTTAATTTAATAAAGTCAAATATTATATTATGAAGTAATATAATTTGGTTATTATTTCTTGTGGGCAGTAGATTTATTATGAATAAAATCTCATAAATAATGTGAGTAATTCACTTAATTAAAATAGTGAATTAATTTAAATATAATTATTTTAATAAAATATGAAGGTAATATATTACATGTAAGAGTAATACGTTTATGTAATGGCTTAATATATTATATCTAGCCAAGTGTGTGTAAATGAGTATGAGAATGAGAAGAACCAATATAATTATAAATAAATATTGGTGTTAGATGAATTAAATAAACATTTTAGTTGAAATACTTATGGAATAAGATAAATATTCGATGAAATTTTTTATGGAATAATTTATTCAAGTATGATAATATAGAATAAAATTATGGGGAATGATTTTGTAATCAGTGCATATTTTATTACGCTAATTAAATAGAAATATTCTAATTTAATTAATAATTGAATTAGAGCATTAATGATTTATTAAATAAAATTATAATTATATTAGCTAATTAAATATTGTGTTGGCTAAATAGAGATTATAGTTTAATTTAATAATGGTTGTGACAAATAAACTATATTATAAGGAAGGAATTAAAATAAATTAAAAGGAGGTTTGAAGGGGCTAGCCAAACATGGCCTTGTGGCTTTTGGATTCCTATAACCCCTAATTTAATTGTATATTAATTAATATAATAAATATTAGTCATATATGTATTATATTATCAGTTATATGAGTTTTCGAGTTTTGTTTCTAAGCCTAAACTAAAAGAAGAAAAGAGAAAGGGAGAAACAGAGAAGAGAATGAGAGAAAAAAGAAGAAACTCTCTGTAAGTTAGAGAAAGAAGTCTGAGGAATCACAGAAGAAGAAGAAGATTGATTAAGCAATTTCCATCATTGGTAAAGACTAAAGAAGATTCAAGGTAAGAATCAATTCTAAAACCTCAACCTCTATTCTTGAATTTTCTATAGAAGTTATTTGGTTGTATGATTTGATAAGTTGTTGAATAACTATGTTGATGGGTTGGTATAACCTATTCTATATCATCTAAAAGTTGTTTTATATTGATCAAGTTCGTAAGAATGTGTTGAAAGATGAAGTTTAGAGTTTTGGTTGAAATATATATGTTTTTGTCTACTTAGAGACTAAAATTGATGATAAATTCTTAATAGAAATCTGAAATTGATGATGTATTATGATAGTACTCGAAAAAACGAAAACAACCCAAGTTGAACGAGTCAAACGGATGTAAAACGAATTCGTAGTGATTGAATTCGCTAAATATGTGTAAAACATAAAAAATTAGCATGAACACTGAATTGTAGCCCTTAAAAAGAATTATTAATATTTTGAAGTGTTATAATTATTATGTAGATGAGTAGTTCAGTGTTTCACGAATCCATAGAGTCGAAAACTGACTCAATTAGATGTGTATAACTCAATTTATGAAGATGGGAAGGAGAAAAGGGTTAGAAAATTTGCCAGAACCACAAACTGAAAAGAAAATTTGCGTAGCACGCTGCCAGTGGCGCAGCTGCGCTGCCCCCAAGGCTATTTTGGGCGCAGCTGCGCCGGGAACAGTGTCAGTCCAGGACTATTTTGACCTCCTGTGGTAAAACAGCTATAACTTTTTCATACAAACTCCGATTGAGGCAATTTAAGATGATTCGGAACAAGCACGAGTAGACCTACAACTTTTGTTCTTTAAGTTTTTTAATTTGAGGTCAGTATCAGGGTTAAAAATGGTCATTTTTGGGACTGATATATTTTTGGAGGCAATCGGGGGGCGTCGGGCATGCACATATGCACATGTAATGCTCCCGACCATGTAAAATGCTATTCTAACTTTCATAACATGACTATTATGTATTATAATGATACTTAGCATTAACCTTGAGTATTAGACAATTCGTATGGGCATACTAAGCGTGCGCAAATACGTGTCGTTTGGGCGTTCGAATAGGCAAGTTTGACGTACGGACGTGCAGGAATCGCAGCGCCGTAACTAGTGTGGATGACCTTGTTTAATATTATGTTTTTAATAAGAATAAAACATTATCGAGTGATGTAACCCAATATAGGAGCGTGCAAAACACATGCAAAAGAGGCGAGTTAGGCGTGTGACGTATAACCGTCGAAATGCCGTGTAATGTGTTAATACACGTAAATAGTGTTTCGATTCTAATAAAATGAACATTATAAGATATGAAATGGGGTTGGTATAAAACCAATAAGTAGTCCTAGTAAGGCTTAAACACTGGAATGAATTTCGAATATTACGAAAAAGCAATATAGTGAAATATAAGTCGAAAGTTAACACAATCAAATTGAACGTTGTGTATTGATAATAGGAAGGGTTATGAGATGTAGAGTAAAGTTTACATTATAACTAATAAGCATTGCTATATGACTAATAGTTGATGTGCATGATTATATAATTGTGTAGGGCACGTGAAGTGCAGATACCTGTAAGCTGTTAAACTGTTATTGGTAAACAACGATCAAGGCAAGTCTTTCAGTTCCTATTTTCTACGTGCACTTGATGATGAACTATTTTAAATTATTTTGCAAAGAGCATGATATGTTGTATATATGTTGTAAGCATGAAATGTTAAAGTCAATTTATGACTACATTGATTGATTAAAGAATGTTAATTGAGTAAAGAACTCAATCTTTATATTTGTTATGTGAAGTAAAGCACGTATGCCATGTTACTTTAATTATCATGAGATGTATGTTGAGCATGTATTTATGTGCTATGTGATTCATGAAAGCTGTTAGATCTTGCTGAGCTGTCGAGCTCATTCTTGTAAATAATCACTTTTGCAGGTTAAGGATTCAAGGTAACGTTATGTGCTACTTGAAAAAAATGAATCAGATGTAATGCATGAAGATTTATATTCTTTAGCTGAATTGTTATTATTTTGGACCCTGTTTAAGGTTTTAGATAATGTATTTGATAATGTATGATGGTTAACAGATGTTGAGTTGTAAAGTTTAAATTTTACCCGATGTATAAGGGTTGTTGAACGTGGTTGTAAGTTTTAGTTTATAATAACTCTGACGAAGAGATTTATAAAATAAGGTTGAATCAAAGTTATGTAATGATAAAGGTTGAGATTCAGGGATAATAAAGAAGGAATAATATAAAAGTTTTAAATATTCTGTATTTTTAGTGATTGTATCATTGATTAATGATGTAAAGTCTGAATAAGGATGTATTGTTAATGATCGATGTCGAGAGTTGTATTGTATGAATTTTGGGGTCTTTACAGTTGGTATCAGAGTTGATAGGTTATACACCTTAGGTAAGAGTACCTTAGGCTATGACCTTAGAGAATTAGAAGTTAAGTTACGTATAACGAAAAGGTGATTCCTTTCACATACGTAGAAGTATAGGATCAATTAAGTCCTAGATATGTTATAAGAAGAAGGTGAGAATAACGAGGAATAAAACTCGAATAAAATGTTGAACTTTATGAACGAAGTTAGAAATTCTTAAAAGAAGAGTTAATAAATAAACAAGAAGATTCAAAGAAGAATCTTGAAGAGATATGAAGATGAGAATCAGGAGTTACCTAACTCCAATAATAAAGATGATGAATAACGATAAATAGACGAAGTCTATAAGATTAAATCATAATGAGGTCATGATATAACATGATGAAAGGAAAAGATAAGAAGTTTTAAAACAAAACGATAATGAGATAAGGAAGAATCATAAGGGAGATGATTATAGAATAAGATCACGACGTGATCTTTTGAAGTTGAAAGACAGATGGTCTGTAATGATTGAATAGCTATAGTTTGATGCTATAACAAGAATGAACTATGATATAGTACGAGATTAACTCACGAGGAGTTATAAATGATGAGATACAGAAAGTCTATATCGAGTATAGAATGAGATGTTATAAGTAAGATAGAGTTAAGTGGGATTTCAATTGAGGACTCATGTGGTGGCTGAGTTGTACAAACCTCTGTATGGGCAGGGATTTTGTGCTTTCACCTGGTTTATCATATTGATAATCATTGGAAGGTTGGTATCGCGCTATCGATACATATATGACGAGAAGGTGATTCTTTTTTCATATTTATATTTGATTTTTAGAAACAATAGAAAGTTAGTAAGATGATATTAAGATTAGATTAGATGATCTTAAGGTTAGGCGAGTTCTTAAAGCTCATGCCTAAGGTAAGCTCGTGACTTATAATCGTATGTATGTTTTGAACCCCTAAGCATATGGACAGTCTCTGATCAGTTCTTTGACTACGTATTGCTAGGACAAGTTCTTAAACTCATATTATTGTGGCATGTTCCTGAACTTCCAAAGTGTGGTAAGTTTGATGAAATATACTGGGTATAGAAAAGTTATGGTATAGGAAGCATTGATGTTGTTTAAGGTTGATAGAATAATTAAGTAATGATGGAGTAAAGATTTAATTGATGGAGAAAGTTTTTATATTCTAAATCTCCTAGCTTTGCTAGATTTTTGAAATTTATTGACTTCGTGCTGATGTTGCACTTCAGTTTTCTTGAAAAACATTGGATCAAATGATGGAACAAATGAATTTTAAAAATAGTGCTCTATTCCAATGTTTATGCTAATTGCTTCAGCTAGACAAAAATAATTTTAAATTTTCAAAATGTATTTTATGTGTTCTATGCATCATTTGCTATGGTGTAGAGACAATAATCGAGGAAGTTATCAATGCAGTTAAACCTAGTGTTGGATGTGATCGTATGATCGTCAGCCCACTATGGTATGATGTAGTATGACGATGTCATGTAATGACGAAATCCTCAACGTACTATTACTATGGTACGGTATCAGAATATTATGAAAGGATTTATTATTTTTAGTTCCTTAAACTATAAAAAAAAGAAAAGAATTATTTACTTTTCGCTACCTTAAACGAAAAAAAAATATTTATTTTGTTGAGTTGATTAAATATATATATATATATATATATATATTTCGATTGATGTCCGAATTGTTGCTAAAAGTCTATGTTACTTGATTCAGCTAGACAAATATTGAAAGATGTTTATGAAATTCGAGCGTTCTTGGTCAAACTATGCCAAACCAAATTGTTTTGGTGCGGATTCAGATGTTAAGAAGCTGAGGTGAACAACCCTATAAAAGGGGACATGTTATCGGAGATAATAATTTCGAGTGTATCGCATATAGTCGTTATGATGTACTGCGTTTGGGCCCGACGTAGGGGTACGATAGGCTGGCCACCTAGAGTATCGATGTGGTTTATAGTGTGAAGTACCGGGGGTGAAGCACTGTTAAACCTAAAAACAAAGTTCAAGGTCTTGTGACCACTTAGCATGATTTAGAATCTTTTAAATTCCTGAGTTGTTTATATCGCTTCCCAATCATTGAACAATTGTGGAAGATTCTTATTATTCTAAAGGTGAATGTGGTAAGAAGAACAGTCTTAGAAAGAAGTATTTGTAGAACGCTTTAATCCAGTGAATAAAGATTAACGTAGAATCTATTTTGATAGATTGAACGAATGAAGATAATAAAAATTTTGAGGACGAAATTCTTAGAAGAAGGGGGTGAATGTGATAACCTGAATAATTATAGATGGTGAATTATGAAGTATATTAATTCGACGAGTAGAGTATATGGTAATGGTCCTTGAAAGGAAATGAATGGGTTAAAGATTATATAATACTCAAAACATAATTGAGTTAATTAAAGTTATGAAATAAAACCTAGAATTTGTTGAAGAAATGAATGTAGTAGGAAATATAAAACCTATATTAATGTAATGTGTTGAAATTATTCAACGATAAATGTTTTTAAAATTTTTTGATGAAAACCTGAGTAAGGTAGGGTTTCGGTGATTCCGAGGACGGAATCCTTATAAGGAAGGAAGGATGTGACAACCCGGATTTTCAAAAATTATTATAATAAGAATTTAATAAATAAAATTCTTATTACGAGATGTTTTGAGTTTGGATATGTGTATATATGTGTTATA
This sequence comes from Panax stipuleanatus, assembly GCA_020205555.1. Taxonomy (NCBI): domain Eukaryota; kingdom Viridiplantae; phylum Streptophyta; class Magnoliopsida; order Apiales; family Araliaceae; genus Panax; species Panax stipuleanatus. The sequence continues at coordinate 79,258,658 of CM035116.1, read as the reverse complement.
TGTTATGAAGTGTATAATGTGGTGTGAATATAGAAGATATATATATATATATATATATATATATATTTCATATGTTGGAAGAATGAGGTTTAATAGTTAATTTAATTTAACTGTTGAAGAAATTAAATAAAATTATTACGAAAAGAAAATTAATTGAATATTATTAGTTAATTTAATAAAGTCAAATATTATATTATGAAGTAATATAATTTGGTTATTATTTCTTGTGGGCAGTAGATTTATTATGAATAAAATCTCATAAATAATGTGAGTAATTCACTTAATTAAAATAGTGAATTAATTTAAATATAATTATTTTAATAAAATATGAAGGTAATATATTACATGTAAGAGTAATACGTTTATGTAATGGCTTAATATATTATATCTAGCCAAGTGTATGTAAATGAGTATGAGAATGAGAAGAACCAATATAATTATAAATAAATATTGGTGTTAGATGAATTAAATAAACATTTTAGTTGAAATACTTATTGAATAAGATAAATATTCGATGAAAATTTTTATGGAATAATTTATTCAAGTATGATAATATAGAATAAAATTATGGGGAATGATTTTGTAATCAGTGCGTATTTTATTACGCTAATTGAATAGAAATATTCTAATTTAATTTAATAATTGAATTAGAGCATTAATGATTTATTAAATAAAATTATAATTATATTAGCTAATTAAATATTGTGTTGGCTAAATAGAGATTATAGTTTAATTTAATAATGGTTGTGACAAATAAACTATATTATAAGGAAGGAATTAAAATAAATTAATAGGAGGTTTGAAGCGGCTAGCCAAACATGGCCTTGTGGCTTTTGGATTCCTATAACCCCTAATTTAATTGTATATTAATTAATATAATAAATATTAGTCATATATGTGTTATATTATCAGTTATATGAGTTTTCGAGTTTTGTTTCTAAGCCTAAACTAAAAGAAGAAAAGAGAAAGGGAGAAACAGAGAAGAGAATGAGAGAAAAAAAGAAGAAACTCTCTGTAAGTTAGAGAAAGAAGTCTAAGGAATCACAGAAGAAGAAGAAGATTGATTAAGCAATTTTCATCATTGGTTAAGACTAAAGAAGATTCAAGGTAAGAATCAATTCTAAAACCTCAACCTCTATTCTTGAATTTTCTATAGAAGTTATTTGGTTGTATGATTTGATAAGTTGTTGAATAACTATGTTGATGGGTTGGTATAACCTATTCTATATCATCTAAAAGTTATTTTATATTGATCAAGTTCGTAAGAATGTGTTGAAAGATGAAGTTTAGAGTTTTGGTTGAAATATATATGTTTTTGTCTACTTAGAGACTAAAATTGACGATAAATTCTTAATAGAAATCTGAAATTGATGATGTATTATGATAATACTCGAAAAAACGAAAACAACCCAAGTTGAACGAGTCAAACGGATGTAAAACGAATTCGTAGTGATTGAATTTGCTAAATATGTGTAAAACATAAAAAATTAGCATGAACACTGAATTGTAGCCCTTAAAATGAATTATTAATATTTTGAAGTGTTATAATTATTATGTAGATGAGTAGTTCAGTGTTTCACGAATCCATAGAGTCGAAAACTGACTCAATTAGATGTGTATAACTCAATTTATGAAGATGGGAATGAGAAAAGGGTTAGAAAATTTGCCAGAACCACAAACTGAAAAGAAAATTTGCGTAGCACGTTGCCAGTGGCGCAGCTGCGCTGCCCCCAAGGCTATTTTGGGAGCAGCTGCGCCGGGAACAGTGTCAGTCCAGGACTATTTTGACCTCCTGTGGTAAAACAGCCATAACGTTTTCATACAAACTCCGATTGAGGCAATTTAAGATGATTCGGAACGAGCACGAGTAGACCTACAACTTTTGTTCTTTAAGTTTTTTAATTTGAGGTCAGTATCAGGGTTAAAAATGGTCATTTGTGGGACTGATATATTTTTGGAGGCAATCGGGGGGCATCGGGCATGCACGTATGCACATGTAATGCTCCCGACCATGTAAAATGCTATTCTAACTTTCATAACATGACTATTATGTATTATAATGATACTTATCATTAACCTTGAGTATTAGACAATTCGTATGGGCATACTAAGCGTGCGCAAATGCGTGTCGTTTGGGCGTTCGAATAGGCAAGTTTGACGTACGGACGTGCAGGAATCGCAGCGCCGTAACTAGTGTGTTTGACCTTGTTTAATATTATGTTTTTAATAGGAATAAAGCATTATCGAGTGATGTAACCCAATATAGGAGCGTGCAAAACACATGCAAAAGAGGCGAGTTAGGCGTGTGACGTATAACCGTCGAAATGCCGTGTAATGTGTTAATACACGTAAATAGTGTTTCGATTCTAATAAAATGAACATTATAGATATGAAATGGGGTTGGTATAAAACCAATAAGTTGTCCTAGCAAGGCTTAAACACTGGAATGAATTTTGAATATTACGAAAAAGCAATATAGTGAAATATAAGTCGAAAGTTAACACAATCAAATTGAACGTTGTGTATTGATAATAGGAAGGGTTATGAGATGTAGAGTAAAGTTTATATTACAACTAATATGCATTGCTATATGACTAATAGTCGATGTGCATGATTATATTTGTGTAGGGTATGTGAAGTGCAGATACCTGTAAGTTGTTAGACTGTTATTGGTAAACAACGATCAATGCAAGTCTTTCAGTTCCTATTTTCTACGTGCACTTGATGATGAACTATTTTAAATTATTTTGCAAAGAGCATGATATGTTGTATATATGTTGTAAGCATGAAATGTTAAAGTCAATTTATGACTACATTGATTGATTAATGAATGTTGATTGAGTAAGGAACTCAATCTTTATATTTGTTATGTGAAGTAAAGCATGTATGCCATATTACTTTAATTATCATAAGATGTATGTTGAGCATGTATTTATGTGTTATGTGATGCATGAAAGCTGTTAGATCTTGCTGAGCTGTCGAGCTCATTCTTGCAAATAATCACTTTTGCAGGTTAAGGATTCAAAGTAACGCTATGTGCTACTTGAAAGAAATGAATCAGATGTAATGCATGAAGATTTATATTCTTTGGCTGAATTGTTATTATTTTGGACCCTGTTTAAGGATTTAGATAATGTATTTGATAATGTATGATGGTTAACAGATGTTGAGTTGTAAAGTTTAAATTTTACCCGATGTATAAGGGTTGTTGAACGTGGTTGTACGTTTTAGTTTATAATAACTCTGACGAAGCGATTCATGAAATAAGGTTGAATCAAAGTTATGTAATGATAAAGGTTGAGATTCAGGGATAATAAAGAAGGAATAATATAAAAGTTTTAAATATTCTGTATTTTTAGTGATTGTATCATTGATTAATGATGTAAAGTCTGAATAAGGATGTATTGTTAACGACTGATGTCGAGAGTTGTATTGTATGAATTTTGGGGCCGTTACACTCGCTCCTAAGGTTTATAACTAACGCTCTGATACCAACCTGTGACGCCCCCAAATTCAGACTACTCACATCTCGAATTCGGTTCGTCACTTTCTAATTTCTAATAACATAATAACATCTCACGCAACGGAATAATAGAATAATTTACATTTATTTAATATAATTTGTAGACACTCAAAATTTTGCTTTTTTTGTACTAACCTTGCAGAAGGGCAAAAGAATAATTTTACTTCGGAGATAACACCGAGGTAGGGCAAAAGAGCCAGGTCATCCTGAAGACGACCCTGTGAAAGATTTAAAGGACCAATGACGCCTGAACATGTCGTGAACCGAACGAGGATCGCCTAGATGAGACAGTGTCCGCCGGAAACCAACTCAGTAAACCTTGAAAGGCGTGCCATCAATGATAAACCAGCTAACGGCCGTCGAGAACCAGAGGATACTTCTCAGCTATCAGCATCATCTTCCTGGACCCTGACTCAGTCAGACTCGATTGGATCCCACCGCATTCTGCACAGACTTTCTGAAAGTCCGGTCTGCGAAGGTCAACTTCCTCCAAACCGAGACCTAAGGCACGTATTTCAAGGCAACCGTACACGTGGGGCCCAGCCTCAACCATACATGCTCCAGCCTCAACCATGCTCAAGGCTAGCCGTATGTATGGTTGCGGCTGCCCGAAATTCTCTATATCAGCAGCCATCAGCTCATAAACACAAAAAGAGGGAGAACTTAGAGAGAGAAAGTCACATATAGAGAGAGAGAGAGCCTCGGGTGGGACTTATATATACACACTTTGAGTTATTTTCTCTTGTTTAGTAACTACTTGAAGTCCCAGGAGTGTTCCACGTTGGCCACAGGAGTTAAAACGCTTGTTCACGCGTCCCCCAAGGTGAAACAATGCAGTTTCTAGCTTCGTTCTTTGTAAATGTTGTTCAAATACTAGATTAATGATATATCTTATTTGAATATAGTTAAACTTGTTGTATTTTAAGCATATTGTGTAATAGTTGGTAGATATTACGTTTCTATAGGTTATATTGTGCTTATTACGTTGTAAATTGACCGCGAAGGTTAGATCTACCTAGATCTAAGCTTAATCTAGCCTTTGAGAGGTTATTAAGCATGAAGCTTTAACCCGTGTGCTAGAGTGGCTTAGATTCATGGTAGATCTACGGATTTATTGCTTTAAATGGTCCATGTTACCCCGTATAACCCTAAATCTATATTTAGAGGTGAAAGGGGTCCGAAATGGCTTAAAACGGTGATTTCAACCGATGAAAAAACCAATAATATCAAAGCCAAGTACATTGTATATTTGTAATCCCGCACAAATAATGTGAGCCTAGGAATCCCGATGTCGAGATCCCCGAATGGATCCGACTCGATTCCCACGATGGACCGGTTTTTAGGTTGTAATGTTTTAATAGCATAAATATCGTTGTATATGTAATATTTGGATCTTGAAAACAAGCTCGAGGGGTTTGTCCCGAGAAGTTGGATTCAAGATCCCGTGATAGTGAAAACCTTAATTGCTGGAGCTCGGTTCATCTAGATGGCTTACATGCCCGATAATGATCCGACCTCTTTTTAACGCTTTTGCATGCATATCATCAAAATGATTTCTAATAAAACCACAAAGAGCTTTTGATGAAGAATAAAGCGATTCGGGGTAGATCACGTAATAAACATAAAGAATAAAAGGGAGTATCGAAGTCCTCGATTCCTAGTCGGGTGAAGGATTTGAAAACCTTACTTTCTAAAACCTCATTTCAATTCATATATCTTGTTAAAAATGAACTTTTTATCAAATCAAATCCTTCGTACCTAGGCGCAAAAGAGGTACAAAATAAAGAATTAGAATAAAAACTAATAAAGCTTTCAAAATAAAACACACACACATACACACACTTTATGCACAGAAAATCAATAAGATGAGGTACCGTGTTTTCACGGGAGTCGGGGGGTGCCTAACACCTTCCCCCCGCTTAACCTAGTCCTCGAATTCCACGAATCTCTGGTTTCAAGACCAATCTTATAGAGTCACATATTGGACCATATTGTGAAAACTATTAAAACTCGGATGAGTTGGTACATCCATTTAAACCATACCAACTGGCGACTCTGTCTCATTCGGTCCAATCATAAAACAATAAAATCAATCTTTTCAAAGTCGTCGACACTTATGTCGGTACCACTTTCCTAAAAACTCACCCTTTGACAAAATCCATATACATAGCGAATCAAAAAAGGGTAAAATAAACAAAACAAACTTAGGAAAGACGGACTTATAAAGATTTTTCCATGCGTCGACAGGTGTCGACTCTGCTGGGGATTAGAGAGCGCTTAAGCTGCGTTTAATCTTTTTGATTTTCATGTTGCATGTGTTTTTTATGTGAATGATCTTTGTGTGTGATAATTGTCTCAATTTTTAAACATTTTAATATTAGTGCCTCGCACAATATATTAGTGCTTCGTACAATGTCATCACAATTGCATACGGTGAGGACGTGAATGTATGTGAATGTATGTTGTGTGGTATCTCCATTAGGAGGCAGTCCCGTCGGTTGTTTATTACTGGACTCCTCTGGGTGTTTCCATTGTGAGGCTCAGGAAAGGCACCACTCAGATCCGCTCCAATTCAAAAATGGATGTTTTCATCAAGTAAATTGCGAAGATCTGGGAACCAATTTCAAAAAGCCTGTGAGAGTAACCCTAAGATAGGCCAGCCTCTGATAAACCAAATGCGTGGTGTGTCTCTTCATGCCTTATTTACTTTTATGCGTGTATAAAATGGCAATCATCTTGAAACTGTCATTTGTACATCTTTCTTATCCTGTCATCAAATCGACTAACCCTTTGTTTTGCAGGAAAAGACTAACAAACCATTAAACTGATGCATAGCATATCATGCATCCTTGTCCACCAATATCCAGTCTAAACTAGATATCGGTTTTGTGCAGATTGGTCCTAGAACTCGATTTCGAGCCAAAAAGGCATGTTCACCACCAGTCAAGATGGCTGAAGGAAGTTCATCAGAACCCATCCTGGTATCTCGAGAAGAATTCGAGGATTTTACGAAGCAGATTGCTGAGATGACCACCCTGTTAAGAGAACAGTGTAAAGTATCTCAAATCTGGTTTTCAGGTCTGAGGCTGAACTACGAAAGACCTGATCTCCCATCTGCGGGAGTACGTAGGCAGCCATTTATGGTGCGATCAAACCAAAAAAAAAAGTCAATCCAAAACCCATCAAATCAAATAAAAAATCAAAACACCATCAAACCAAGCTCAAACCCAAATAAACCCTTTTCAACTATTCAGGCCAGGTGTGAACTACGTAAGACCTGATCTCCTTTCAAAGGAGTATGTACGCAGCCAGTAATGGCGCGGTCTAACTATTACAAAAGTCATAAAACCCTTTTTGACAATTCAGCGATCCCAAGATGCGACTCTTCAACAACTCATCAACCCCGAAAGTGCGAGAATACTTGATCTCCTTTTGACCTACAGAAGTGCGTGAGTGGCCATCGTGACAGTCTATCTCATATCTGACGACTTGTTCTCTGATATAAAAGCCATAAATCCAGCCTTACAGATCGAACAAAGCCTGGTTGAAACTAATACATCAAAAACAAAGCCAAGCTCTTAGATCCAATTCAGTGGAATCCGAAGACCTCTCGACATCAAACATCAAAGCCAAAGCGATCACATGAATTAAGAAACACAGCGATATGTCAAACATGATCACCAGCCAGTACATATACAAAGCAAGGCGGTGCGAAATGTGAATACATAGAAGATTACAACAAGTGCACCTGCAAGTTAAAAGCGATGATTGGGGCATCCAAACATCAAAGTCAATATCCACTACCTGTTTAAAGGTAAAGGACTCTTGCAATTTCGGCATCTTCTCAGCCCATGCGTCAAACACAACAAAGCGACTACTCTAGACGACAAGCGGGACTGGGGCAATTTTAGAAATAACAACTCGAAATTGGTACCCTTACAACAAATAAGACTGGGGCAATGTCGGAGACAATGATAACCAGACACTGGGGCATTTATCGACCATGTCAAAAGGGAAAATGCAAGTCGGCACCCATACTGCAATCCCATCAGCATGCGAAGTCATCAGAGTTTCTCTCATATCATTTCACTTGCGATCCGATACGATCACTTTGTATTTTCCAATCATAACTTTCTTAGAATGCAGCGATCCACAGATGAGGTACGACTCTTTCAACTCCTTATCTATTTTTTGTCTCCATACATTAGCGATGATATACATTTTAAGTATAGATAAATCTCGTGTTAGAATCTTAGAAAAAGGTTTTAAAAGAGAAGATTTTGTTTAACTTGTTATGAATAGATTAATTCCGATAAGCATCCGTGGAGCAAGAATCACGAGAACGATTAGAAAATTAAGACTATTCAACCTTTTGATTAGGCACGACATCCTAGTTCAAACTGCTTTTTGGAGCAGAATCGACCTCATATACATATCTGCACTTTGTAGTTGCCCTAACTCTTAGTTGTGGGGTATGAAACTATGGCGACATCGATGACAATTAATACGAAGATAGAACATAAGTGATGGAAAACCTAATGTCTTGAATCATGGCCTGGGTTACTCGAGTAATTAAGTCTGAGGGGTGTCTTTACATCTGGTGCCCTAAAGCCATCTGGTTTGGGAGTCACAGGCCTAAAGCTCGCTACATGGGTAACTTAGTGCCTAAGAAAATGAGCATTACGAGGAGATAAAAGGCGAGACCTGAGCAGATTCGAATCGTGGCCTTGGTTACTTGAGTAATTAAGCTTGAGGGGTGTCTTTACACCTGGTGCCCTATAACCATCTGGTTTGGGAGTCACCGGCCTAACACTCGCTACATGGGTAATTTAAGCCTAAGAAAATGAATCTTGCATTTGATCAGGCGAAGAACAAATAGATTAAACCGCCTGACTTATCTCGAAGTGTGGCCTTTGTTACTCGAGCAAGTAAACCCGAAGGGGTGTCTTTACACCTAATGCCCTAAAGCCGTTTGGTTTGGGAGTCATTGGTCCAAAACTCGTTACATGGTTAATTCTGAATAGCCTAAGAAAGCGAGACAAGTTAAGCGAGAAAAAAAAAGAACAAAATTCAGAGTTTAAAAAAAAATATTTTGCGAGATCAGAACGAGATCATCTAAAATCATGGAAGAGAAACCCCTGCTAAGGGTTGCGTCACTCATAGTGCACATGTCATATGATGTTAATTCTGCAAAGAACGATATCTAGAGCGAAGACAAAGTATCTTGGATAAAGGGAGATAAGTCTTTTCAATCTAATCTTACTCATGAACAATGACCATGGATGCTTAAAAGTTTTCTTGCATTTTCATAACTTGTTAAATGAAAAATTCCTTAAAATGAAAGATAAAAAAAAATAACCTTGAGGTTAGCGATTTACAACTTTCTTAGCAATAAGAAAAAAATACAACGATTACGATTTAAGTGGCAGACCTGATGTGCATTCAATTTCATGAACTTTAACTTCATATGCCTCATTGATGATATTGTACTAATATTTATATCAAAGATATCCCCGACGGCCGGAGCCGTCAAGCTGTTGGTACATTTTGTTCTTCGTCTAATGTGCAGGATATTGCTAACTCTTGACGTGGTTAAAAAAGCGAGTTTCTTACATGAATCCCTAGTAACAGCATGCGAAAAGGCTGGGGCATTTTAAGATTCAATGAAAAGGAAGGAGCCTAAGGCAGGACCAAGCTTCTCATCAAAAGAAATGAGAGGACTTCTGAAAAAAATTACAATAACATAAGTTTGCGACGACAAAAGAAGGAGAAAATTCCTTGAAGATATCTACCTTAGAAAAAACAATGCCTCATCAGTAAAACAGTATCGAAAGACCACCCAGGGGTCAATCCTAACTCACAATTTAATAAATGTGAATCCATGACATATAATGCATGCATCATGGCATATACAGTGAATAAAAGCATTATATATACATCTCTGCGAAATACATAAAACTGTATACATCAAATATCATCTCTGTCCTCCAAATAAAAGTAAAAAGTACAGGTAATGGGGCAGAATCGCCCGTCAACTAACAAAAGGCCAAGCAAATGAAATCTACATCATCAAACATATCAACTTGCGCCAAGTCCTCCTAAGTCGAGGCCACTGCACTGAAGTTCAAATCTTCACAGTGAAAGGACGGACCACATCCTCCAAGGACGACAGCGTCACCCAGGTCATCAGTCAAGCCAATATCTAATACAACGGGGTCGCAAGTAAAAAACTTTCCCTTTTAATAATCGATGATGTAATCCGCCGGCAATGAACCAATGAAGGCGTCAGCACAACCCCGATGGTGTAATCTATTGGCAACAAAATAAGTGAAGACATCAGCACAACCCCGGTGGTGTAATCTGTTGGCAACAAAACCAGTGAAGGCATTGACATAACCCCGATGGTGTAATCCATTGGCAACAAAACCAGTGAAGGCATCGGCACAACCCCGATGGTGTAATCCGTTGGCAACAAAACCAGTGAAGGCATCGGCACAACCCCGATGGTGAAATCCATTGGCAACAAAACCAGTGAAGGCATTGGCACAGCCCCGATGGTGTAATTCGTTGTCAACAAAACTAGTGAAGGCATCGACTCAACCCCGATGGTGTAATCCGTTGGAAACAACCCAACGTAGATCAATAAATCCCCGATAGTGTAATCCACTGGAAATAAACTAGTGAAGGCATCGACACAACCCCGATTGTGTAATCCTCCGGCAACGAACCAGTGAAGGCATCGGCATAATCTAGATGGTATAATCTGTTGGACAAACCAAAGCAGGTCAGCTCAGCCTCGATAAGGTAATCTGTTGGCTACAACCCAATGTGGGCGTCGGCTTAACCCTGACAATGTAATCCTTAACTTCCCCAGCTGGGGAGAGTAACCCCTTTATAATGTCACATATCATTACATCTGTTATACATGACATTGCATCATCAGATATACCTTGTCATGCATTCTCCGTGTCTAGTAATCTTTATCGTGTTCATTCCATTGCCTTGCATAAACAAGACAAAGAGGGGCATCTGTAGACACTCAAAATTTTTCTTTCTTTGTACTAACCTTGCAGAAGGGCAAAAACATAATTTTACTTCGGAGATAACACTGAGGTAGGGAAAAAAGAGCCAGTTCATCCTGGAGATGACCCCATGAAAGATTCAAAGGACCAATGGCGCCCGAACATGTCGTGAACTGAATGAGGATCGCCAAGATGAGACACTGTCCATCGAAAACCAACTCAGCAAACGTTAAAAGGCGTGCCATCGACGATAAACCAGCTAACTGCCGTCGGGAACTAGAAGATACTTCTCAGCTATCAGCATCATCTTCCTGGACCCTGACTCAGTCAGACTCGATTGGATCCCGCCTAATTCTGCACAGACTTTCCAAAAGTCTGGTCTGCGAAGGTCAATTTCCTCCAAATCGAGACCTAAGGCACGTATTTTGAGACAACCGTACACGTGGGGCCTAGCCTCAACCATACATGCTCTAGCCTCAACCATACTCAAGGCTAGCTACATATATGGTTGTGGCTGCCCGAAATTCTCTATATTAGCAGCCATCAGCTCATAAACACAACGAAGAGGGAGAACTTAGAGAGAGAAAGTCACATTTAGAGAGAGAGAGAGAGAGCCTCGGGTGGGACTTATATATACATACTTCGAGTTATTTTCTCTTGTTTAGTAACTAATTGAAGTCCCGGGAGTGTTCCACGTTGGCCACGGGAGTTAAAACGCTTGTTCACGCGTCCCCCAAGGTGAAATAACGCACTTTCTAGCTTTATTCTTTGTAAATGTTGTTCAAATACTAGATTAATAATATATCTTGTTGGAATATAGTTAAACTTGTTGTATTTTAAGCATATTGTGTTATAGTTGGTAGATATTACGTTTCTATCAGTTATATTGTGCTTATTACGTTGTAAATCGATCGCGGAGGTTAGATCTACCTAGATCTAAGCCTAATCTAGCCTTTGAGAGGTTATTAAGCATAAAGCTTTAACTCGTGTGCTAGAGTGGCTTAGATTCATGGTAGATCTACGGATTTATTACTTTAAATGGTCATGGTTACCCCGTATAACCCTAAATCTATTTTTAGAGGTGAAAGGGGTCCGAAATGGATTAAAATGGTGATTTCAATCGATGAAATCACCTAATATCAAAATCGAGGACATTTTATATATGTAATCCCGCACAAATAATGTGAGCCTAGGAATCCCGATGTCGAGATCCCCGAATGGATCCGACTCAATTCCCACGATGGACCGGTTTTTATGTTGTAATATTTTAATAGCGTAAATATCGTTGTATATGTAATATTTGGATCTTGAAAACGAGCTCGAGGGGTTAGTCCGGAGAAGTCGGATTCAAGATCCTGTGATAGTGAAAACCTTAATTACGGGAGCTCGGTTCATCAAGTTAGCTTACATGCCCGATATTGGTCCGACCTCTTTTTAACGCTTTTGCATGCATATCATCAAAATGATTTCTAATAAAACCACAAAGAGCTTTTGATGAAGAATAAAGCGATTCGGGGTAGATCACGTAATAAACGTAAAGAATAAAAGAAAGTATCGAAGTCCTCGATTCTTAGTCGGGCGAAGGATTTGAAAACCTTACTTTCTAAAATCTCATTTCAATTCATATATCTTGTTAAAAGAGAACTTTTTATCAAATCAAATCCTTCGTACCTAGGCGCAAAAGAGGTACAACACTACTTTCAAGTCACCCAAAATAAAGACTTAGAATAAAAACTAATAAAGCTTTTGAAATAAAACACACACATACTTTATGCACAGAAAATCAATAAGATGTGGTACTGTGTTTTCACGCGAGTCGGGGGGTGCCTAACACCTTCCCCCCGCTTAACCTAGCCCCCGAGTTCCATGAATCTCGGGTTTCAAGACCAATCTTATAGAGTCACATATTGGACCATATTGCGAAAACTATTAAAACTCGGATGAGTTGGTACATCCATTTAAACCATACCAACTAGCGGCTCTGTCTCATTCGGTCCAATCATAAAATAATAAAATTAATCTTTTCAAAGTCGTCGACACATATGTCGGTACCGCTTTCCTAAAAAGTCACCCTTTGATAAAATCCATATACATAGCGTATCGGAAAAGGGTAAAATAAACAAAACAAACTTAGGGAAGACAGACTTATAAAGGTTTTTCCCGGCGTCGACATAATTATTCGGGTCCCACGGTCTCGTAACTTAAACATAACTCCATCCTCTTAAACATAGCTAATACATAATACGAAATAAGTTTTTATTACATCATCATAATAATCCTAAAAGCGAACAAAGCTACGCCGTAGCCTTGCCCTTGCCCTTGTCTGTGCCCGAGGGTCCACCCTGCTCTGCCTTAACTGAAATGTTTTAGGGAAAGCAAGAATGAGCAACAAGTTTGCTCAGCAAGTAATATATCAATAAGGGTGAATAATATAGATTTTAAATCCCAAGGGTACAATAGTAAATGATAGCTCAAGAATAGCAAGAAGTATCAATAGTTCTTGATAATAGTCGCTATGGACAGAAAGATATCAACAAGATTCAAAGTTTTAACCTTTTCAAGGTTCAAGAATAATGAACACAGAGCAGTTACTAAGGACTATGAACTCTTACTAGAATTAATAGTAATATGCTGATAATCCAATAAAACAAGTACAACAGGTGATCAGCCTAAAGTACCCTATGTCATGCATAACATTTAATTGTACTCATGTGCGCACATCGGTTCCCCGACAATTGTATATAATTTCCCCTTCCATGAGGGTTGTTCATCTCAGTAAAATTATAAGAGTCTGCACCAAGTCAATTGGTTTGGATAGCTTTCTAACATACGATATTAGTCTAGCCGAATAAAATGGCTTAGATAACTTTTGTAATGCATTTAGGAATGATAAGTTCAATGCTTGCAACAACATCAAGATATAAAGTCGATGTCCGAATAATAACAAATATTTGTTTGACCTAAATATGATTGATATGGCAACAATTCAAATTTATACAATATGTAAAGTGAAAAGAGTTAGGGAACTTGCATTTAATAACAAAATCAAATGAAGTTAGGAAACATGCATAATCATAGATTCCTTGCATAAAGTAAATGCATAGGTTAGGATACTTGCATGTGTCGTTGTTTAAATTTGACCTCGACTTCTTATCCTTTTTATTAACCTATTATTATTATTGGAACGGTTAATCTCTATCAACATATAACCCTAAATTGGTCTAACACACTAGCCTTAGGTATCTAAGACTTCTTAAAATAATCCTATATTGTTTCTCTCATTATCATCTCTTTTATTCTAAGATAATCTTTTATTATCTTAATTGTTCATTTAAGGTTTAACACCTTCTTACATTGTAAAGTATTCTTACTTCATTAGTAACTATTTTGATTCATAATTAGAAATATATTTTTCTAATTACTTATGTTTTATTAGTCCACAATTAAATAATCTCCAAAGGTATTTAATCGTTTATTAATAACATTTATAATTAAAGTAATTATTAACTTTAATTGTCTACAATTACAATGTTCATCATTGTCACTTCAATTGTTCATACTCTATTGTTTTCACAATTAGAAATAGTCTTTACTATTACCAATTTGTCTAAGTCTTATTATTTTACAATTAAGTACTATCTTAATTGTTTATTCGTTTCACAAGTAAAACCTTATTTAGTTTTAATTGTTTATAATTTAGGAATATTAAGTTAATTATCACTTAACAATTAAAATTATTTTAATTGTTTAATATTCTTTAAGTCAAATAAGTCTTAGACTTTTAAAGTCCAACTTGTATTAACTCATAATTAAATTACTTTTATTGTTTAATTGTCTTTGATTAATAAAATCTATTAATATTAATCAAATTAAGTATTATTATTATTTATTTAATTATTATTTAATTTTAGAAAAAAATTAGTTTTCTGATCCGGTTTGACCCGACCCAACCCGATTCACCATGACCCTACCCGGTTTGACCCGAATTCTGGTCAACTGTAAAAGGGGTCTGGCACGGGGCGCGCTAGTCCAAGCATGCAGATGGCGCGGGGCGCGCTACTAATGAATGGCTCTAGCTCGGCTTGGCGTGGGTCGCGCTGGAGTTTGCCCTTGAACGGCGCAGGGCGCGCTGCTCTGGCAGATTTCTTGACAAGGTTTTTCTCACTTTGATTTTCTACCTTCTTTGGTTCAATTTATCATAACTTTTGTATTAATCATCCAAATGAGTTGAAACCACTTTCAATATCTCATAAACTTGTATATCTACAATATATGATATCTTGCACAATTTTTGAAAAGGCTTATTTAATTAAATTTAGTGCTTTTCCATGCTAGGGTTTGCATATCGATAAGTTTTACGGAATGTTCCGCTACGGGTCCGTTTTATGTCCGATTACTATGATTCCACTTGGGTTATGTTCGTATCTCATAGATGTTCAACACGACATTATTGGATCATATATAAGGCTTATATATTTTAGGACCTTTAACAACATATCTCATGCTAACAAGTGTTTCAACTAGGTTTCAAGCTTAACATGCATTTCTACTTAACTAACATACACTAACTGAACTTGATAAGTATAAAAGTGAAGTTAATGATGTTCCTACCTGTTGATGGCTCTCTTTCTCTTTGCTAGGAATCTTGAGTAGGCCTCCACTTTGTCTCATTGAACCACCAACTAGCAAGAAATCCTCTAGGTTTTCTCCTTTTTCTCTCAACTCTTAGCTCTTTATATTTTAACACTTAGCAAATAAATTGGCAACTTTCTAACACTAACACATGGCCTCTATTTATATCCAAGCTATTACCCTCCTATGGACATTACACAAAGGGCAAAGAAGAGTTGGTAGCTAACTCCACCAACTATTACTATTCAAGGTACACCTAGCCATTGGGCTATATCATCATTGCCATCACATGGGCTAGCTTATGAGCCCATATAAGCTAAAAATCAGCATTCCTAAGGGCCCAAGAGGGTGGGGTTCGGTTGGGAGGGGGGGGGGGTGCACCACACTATGTCACATTTTATTATCCCACATTGTACATAATGCTAGTATACAAGTCTTTATACACCCAATTGTATTTAAATACCTCCTTTATACATCCATATACATATATACCTATACATATATGTATATATGTATCCATCAACTTATATTACACATTGGGCCATATCAATTAAATCAATTGGGCTAGGCATACACTAAAGCACATGTCATATTAATATTGTTGGGCTTTGATATAACCTAAGTCCAAAACATTATTAAATCATGACCCAACTAATCCAATTAGGAAATTAATTATGCCACACAAGGCTTAACACTTAAGCTTAATTAAGCTTATCATTATCATCATCATACTTCTTCATCATTTTATACTTGATTTAATTATTAATCACATGACACACACACACACACATATATATATATATACATATATATATATATATATATTCATATACACACAAATAATTGCAATAATCTTTATTTTAAATTCTAAAATTATTTATAAAATTCTCGGGTATTACATGGATCACCTCAGTGACTTTGATTGGGGTACCTACACCTTTTCCTATTTTCTTCTAGGCATGCGCATGCGCTCGAATGGTGTGATGGAGGCTTGGTTAGGGTTCCACCCATTTCTACTGGTGAGTACATCTTTCTTGTACCTTTTTGATTTTTGCATTTATATTTGTCAGTCTTGGTCACTGAGGACTTTTGATATTTACATGGCCAATTCTGGCATATGAGAGGCTTCCTTGCCTTCATCCCGCTACCACTTTAGGCTTAGAGACTTATCCCTGGGGGCGGCATTGGCATCACTCCACTCTGACGGAGGTCCCCGTGGATGAGGGATTCACCCATTCTCGCCTGCAGCTTGACCTTTTGACAGTAGGATCGATATCGTGGGTACTGTATACCTTAGACTTTTTGACAGTCGGGTTTGAGGGCAGTTTCCCCACTGGCTAGGAGTTTGTATTGTCTACCCTCAGAGTCCCTTTTTTTGATAGAGGGAGGTTGAGAGCTCTATTTAGGAGAGCGTGCTATCAGGAGCATCACGGGGCAGATCCGCATTCCCATTATTCCTCCTGCTTGGCTTCATTGGCCACTAGTTCATTCGCTTACAGACATCCCTATGGTGGGCATAGATGACTTTGCCCTGTCAGAGGGTCCATACAGCCAGGAAGCATTCAGCAGCTGGTGGAGTCCTCGCACTATTAAGGCTCAGACTTGTGCTACCCAGTTCATGACAGATATGGTGCCGGGGTCTATGATGATGATAGACTGGATAGTGTGCCTTAGGGAGCCTACTCACTTGGACCAGATTACAGGATTAACCCAGCTGTTGGAGAGAGCTCATTTATTTATAAGGCATCTTGGCCGAGATCCATCAGAGGCGTCTTCTTTTGATCTATCTAGCTCCGGAGCGGGCTCTTCCATAGGACCATTTTCTAGCAGTTATATAGGGGCTGATCCTCCCTTGTACCGCCCTGACATTCTTGATGGCCGAGACTTTGTGTCCACGGAGGAGATGGAGCAGGTTAACAGCCTGAGCATATATATTTTGGATCATTTTGGATAGCTATTAGAGCTATATCTTTTGATAGGCCACTGTGTGGTTATTTGGCAGCTGTGCCCTATTTTGATAGGCTACTGTTAGTAGTTGGGGGGCTATACCCCATATCTCTATACTTTTTATTTTGCACTTTTATTAGCAGACAGAGATGATGCTTGCAGTAGACAGTTTATTGTGGATATGCATGATATTTCCTATCTATTGCATCATGTTTATCATTGTCATTATGCATGTATTATGTCATGGTTATGCATTTAGACAGATGAGTTCAGATTTGACCCATGGATGGTCTTGTGATACGGTGATACAGTTGTCGTCGTCCATTGTCAGCCATATTGAGCACTCGCCACCGTCCTTGGTGGCATCTTCATTGCAGTCGTGGTATGATAGTCTGCCCCTCACAACTAGAGGGACGGTAGACCAGATGCTAGGGCATTCTCTAGCCCTTTTAGGTTTCCAAGTTCCGTATGGATTTGTGGATGGCATTTTATCAAGTTGGATACCTGATCGACAAGTTTTCCATTTTGGGCTCCACGAGTTGACTCCTATCTTAGAGGAGTATGAGCGTTTTACAGGCTTGGCATTGGATATGCCTTGCTCTTGCACAACCATTAGTGACATACGGAGACCATTTATGACTATGTCGGGTCTGAGACGCCGAGTTATCACTGAGGAGATTATCGCAGGACATGTGATATCCATAGACTTTCTGATCGATCGCTTCGGCAGGCTAGACAGCTACGAGCAACACTCTGAGGATTTTATCATTTCGGTAGATAAGTGGCAGCTCGCTCGTGTAGACGTTTTGTTGATGTGCATCATGGTCTATGTTTATATGCCACTACCCTTGGTCCACTTGGACGTCGGATTGATGGTCGTGGTTCGGGCCCTTAGACAGGGTTGCACCATCCTGTCGTTGATATTGGCTGAGAGACTGAGGTCAGCTACCTATTGCCGCACCCATCTAGAGGGGTTTTTCAGAGGTAGCTCTGTCTTGTTGTACGTGTGGCTCATATCCCACTTACGTCCGATTGGCTTCTTTAGACACCAGAGGGTATTGTTTCACCCATGAGATAGCCATTTTATACTCCTTTCAACCGGCAGAGTGTTCGAATGTAGAGATCTGGTTAGCTTTTCTGTCCGATATTGTGCATCCTTTTTCGATTCTGCCATATTTCGGGCTAGTCTCCCCTTATAGCTTCATCACCCATGCATCTGGCATGGACAACTTTCCTCTAGCGGAATTGAGTGGAGTGACCACTTATCATCCTCTGGCAATTATGGGTAAATTTGATCAGTTCCAGAGCCTGCACCACTTTGAGGGGGCTATTGATCAGCGGATGTCAGCTTCTTCTATGTCGTCAGCCGACTTGATCAAGATTTATGAGTGTTGGACACATAGGGACAGGGCTGATTTCTTTACTAGCCATCCAGATCGTTCTCCAGAGTACTCAGGGTGGTTGGAGACTGATATAGCATCAGTTGCATTCATCCAATCAGCTCTGATTGTGGATTCAGATGAGGAGGAGCCTATGGAGGATCCTGGCTCTCCTACGGA
Organism: Panax stipuleanatus; assembly: GCA_020205555.1. NCBI lineage: Eukaryota > Viridiplantae > Streptophyta > Magnoliopsida > Apiales > Araliaceae > Panax > Panax stipuleanatus. Next base: position 79,239,975 of record CM035116.1, on the reverse strand, counting down.
GAATGATTTGTTCATGGGTCTGACAGTAGCCTTAGTTAGTGACCCATCGATCATTTATGCCAGGACAGATCCAGCTTTAGCAGATTCACTAGCTAGGATAACCTTCGAGAGAGATCAGGTTAGGGAGCTGATGTTGACTGCCCTGTCTGGCAGAGATATAACTTTTGTTGATAGAGATTAGGCTCGAGCCACTCGGGATACGGCATTGGTTGAGAGAGATGAGGCTCGATCTTCTAGAGATGCTGCTTTTGTCGAGATTGAGGAGACTTTGATTGCCAGGGATGCAGCTTTTGTGGTGACGGATGAGATCCGATCTACCAGAGACACAGCCATTGATGTGACGCCCCCAAATTCAGATTCCTCTCTTTCCTCGAATCCGGTGCAGTCACGATACTACTATCATCAAACTATTACATCTTTTAATCATTAGTAAAAGAATACAACTTTGCTTATTACAATTTAGAATATAAATTCTATTCATATCCAAGATCTCGTCTTTACATCATATTCGATGTTACTAAAATGCAGAAAAATTTAAACTTTTTCAATCTTCTTTGAAAAGAATCTTTTATTGATTCCATAACTTTGAATCAACTATAAATCCCTGAATCAACTTTATAATATGATTCATTCTATTTGAGTTATCGTATAACAGTTTACAACTCGACTTAATATCCTCTATGTATCAACTAATACATCTCTACAGTAGGACAAGTTTTAAACAACGTATACAATTATCAAGTACAACTCTTAGAACCTAAACAGCGTTGAGATACTATCTATCTTTATCAATCAAGAAGCATGAAATCTTTATCGTGAATCCTTAACCTGCAAAAGAGGTTATTTGCAAGAGTGAGCTCGACAGCTCAGCAATTCTAACAGTTTTCATGCATCACATAGCATACAACATCATACTCAGTTCATGCATTTATAAATAATTTATATTTACTACGTATGTTGCTTTCACATAACAAGTATATCATCAAGATCAACTTTCAATCTCATTTATATCTCATATACAGTTCATATATAAGTTCACATTATCACAGCATAATATAATTCAACTAACAGTTATTGAATTCATATATCAAATAGGAACTGAAAGACTTGCCTGATGCGTAGTTTAAAAACTACGACTTAACTGCTTAAGAATATCTGCACTTCGTGTAATCCTACACAGTTATATTAATCATAGAGATCACACTCATCAGTTATATACATCCATATATCCTCAATATAATAATAAGTATTATATTGTTTTCCATCTTGGTTCTTAGAACCTTTGTTTCACTTTCTTATCATATTCTTAGAATAATTATGTACGTATAAGTATATTTTAACCTTACGTACTTACTACCATTCTTCACATACACACGCCCGTCTACCACTAATCTATTTACATATAGCTAGTGTAGTCCATCTTTTGAGTTAATCATTCTCATATATCATTACTAACACATAAGACCATAACAAAGCAAATATACTCTATTAACCGTCGAAGTCGGATTCAAGTATTAACATATGGTCCTACATAGCATGTATACATATTAAAGGATACTTTCATGCTCGTTCAACCTTTTCACGTTAAATTTACATGATATAGGTTCTAAGTTAATATCCTTAATAACTTAAGTCCCTTCAAGGTTATAAAGTCACAAAGTCTAACATGGTTGCCTTTAAACACATAAGGTAATCATATAACCTATGTTAGGCATACTCATGAATATTCATATTTCATACATGTAGCTATCATAGTTATTAGTTTGAAAACATGCTTCGTTTACGCTAAACTTGGTTTCATGACATGTAGTCATGGTATATATACATGTATGATTCATGAGAGAGTCCAAGCGTTCTATCACATATGTCTATAAACATCAAAATCCCAAATCTTAAGGTAACATGTTAACGTCCACGTTCAAAGCTCGCATTTTCATTAGTGAAGCTCACTAACAAAACCTAACATGTTCATGCTATATATATATAGGTTGACATGTCCGATATGCATTTCTAAGTCATCTAAACATGCTCACAAAAATCAGAATGCGTACATGGTATTTACATGTCAAGATCCACCTTCAAAACTTACATTCTAGTTGGAAATGTTTAGTAACGAGGTCCGGCATGCTAATGTTATGCTATGAAACATATATTCGTAAGTTAATACGCTTCTCATGCATTCCTAAATAATATAATCATGCTTGAGAAATCAGAATGTCAACATAGTTCACATATGTCAACACTTTTCGTTTACTTCATAATTATAAACCTTTACGAATAATATATGCAATCATGGTAATACATGCTCATATTAGGTCTACATATCCCCCTACACAAGTTATTCATGATAATATGCCTTGCCTAAGTCATGACATCCAACTATGCTTAACAGATAAACAGAACTCAAAAGGAAACTGGAACAGGCTGCTGGCTCAGCTGCACAGCGCCTGGGTATAAACCTGGCGCAGTTGCGCCGTGTGCAGTTCCTGCCAATAAAAAGCCTGCTTCGGCAGGTTCCATCCCAAACTCAAAATTTTCACAGCAATTCGATTTTGAGCAGCTACTATATAATTTCTAACATACATGTGATCTTAGATAACAAGTTTAAAACATTCCTATCTCCAATTAGCAAGAGTTCATGCATGAAATCAAGATTTATTTAGAATTTTTGAAATGAAGAACACAAGGGAAGTATACCTCTGTTAAAGCTCAAATGAATACTCCTTCAATGTACTCATTCTCAATTATCAGACTCTTCACCAACATGCTATACACTCTCTAAATTCTCAGTTACAAAAACTTATACTAGCTCTACAGAGAAATCTCAGCAATTAGAAAAGAGAAGAAGGAGAGCTTTATTTATAGCAATTTGATTACACAGACCATGAAATCCTCCACCAATTCAAACCAATGATTTAAAAGATTGCATGATGGTTAAGGAAGAGTGGTTGGGTAGTTGTTGAAATCTACTATTGGAGCCACTCCCCTTCTCATCATTAGCTAAGGTTTGCAAGATTTCTGAGTTTGAGGAAGAGTAGGCTAGCCTTAGGCCATTCACGTGAAGGAGAAGTTGGGCACTCATATTATGGGACAAGCAGTTTATAACCCAACAAATAGCAACTTGGCAGTGAAATTACTTAGGTTATATATAATATATGCACATTACATTTCATACACTTAAGGTATAATATATATACAAATTTCATTTCATATAACTTAGGTTATAAATGAATTACAAATGTAACTTCCAATTATAATGTATCAAGTAAGGGTACACATAAATATATCCCATATAATCCATGTATATTTTATCACACCGATATACTTTAACCAGATATTATCACATTACATTGTCTCCATTATTATTAAATTTTATTAATTCAATAATTGTTTACAATATATCTATGATATATTATTTTATTGTATACTCATATGCATATTGTCACATAAGCATCATGTAGCTTATATATTTTAATCCATCTTAATATATGGTTTCTATGTGTAGTATAATCACATTGCACTATAGTTTATATATATAATATAGTCACATTAATGTTGCACTACACTTTATATAACATATGCATAACCAATATATGTTATACTCTTAATAATCACATCTTTTGCACATATCAACTAGTTGAGTAATTATAATTATATTAATAATCTACTCGTTTATATATATCATTATACTCAATGACAGTTAATTAATTAATTCTTCCCTCATCAATCAATGTAATTATTAATCTCTATAACAATTAATTAACATTTATATGGTTAATTATCACATTAAATAAATATAAATCTTATTATATTTATAAATCATTTACTCATAAATCAACATATTATCAAATAATTACATGATACTAGTATATTGTCCATATCAATAATTAATATTATAAGACAATATATCCCATTCCTCATCAATACAATTACGATTATATTTATAATCAATTTACTTATTATCATGCTATCACTTGCAATAATAATAATTCCACATACCAGTTAACAATTAATAATTCCTTCATTCTTGAATTAATTAATTAATCACCAAATCTGTTATCGTGCCACACAAGGCATTTCTCACAAGCTTAATCTTAAGCTCATTATCACTTCCCATACTTAAACATTCTTTCGATATAATGTTTGTGTGACTCAAGCATTTAAATGTCAAACTATCTCAATTAAGTATACTTATAACAAGTACAACCTTTACGCTTATAATAATTAATATATATTCTATTAATCATTATAACTAATAATATCCACAATAAAATAATAACTTAAGTTATTTAATAACTTAGTTTTCTTCCATTAATCAAACTCCCTTGAAAATATATTCGGAATTACGTATTCAGCCATAACATAAAATATTATGTTTTTTCCAAATAAAGACATTCATTATTAGAAAATACTTTATTTATTGACTCAAGATATTATAATATAATATAATATCGAATAATTACATGTACGACACATGTACATATATTATATATAAAAAATAGATAGTAAGTTTATTTTCTATTAAAATAAATTGTTTCCATCAATTTATATAGCAAATACGTTTTAATATATTTACTATATTAACCAATCACACCTCATACAAAAACATATAAGGTAATATTATTATTCAAAAATAATATTTCCTCCTTTTATTAAAATAATTCAACATTAGAAATTATTTTAATATCCTTTATTAGAAATATATAATAATTAGTTCTCTTTCTTTTCTATAAATTGTTCCCAAAATAATTTCTTCAAATATTAATTATTCAATTAAAGATATAATGATTTTCATCTCCCTTTAATAACGTACATATATTTATTAACGTTATTCGCACATTAGACTTTTTCACATATTACCATCTAAGTAATATATAGAAGGTACTAATTATAATCATATATTCAACTTATATATTAATTCACTTCTTTACTTAAGTAAATTAAACACTGTACTATATCATTAAGGTTCAATATTAACATTATATTATTTCATAATATAACTCCCAACTTAAATTAACTAATATTTATTCTTATTAGTTAATTCCTTAACTAACTCATGCTTCACTATCCAAACCCATTCACGGATAGCTTAAATGCTATTAATAACCTATATTATAAACATACTAGTTATTATTACACATACACAAGAATATGGTGATTATACATTAAGGATATTTAGTGTCACCAACTTACTATGATAAAATAATTCTATAAATTATTTAATATTGATAGGAATTTATCCACTTCCTTTATCTCAACTGAATCGTCTCTACGCTAAGTAACAAATATATATTAATAATATATTTATAAATCACAAAAACACATATTATATAGTCCATATTACCCTATGTAATATAATACCACATACCTCATATCACATATATATACTCTTATTCGAATCCATCTCACAGTTTAAGAATTTTATTTATTAAATCCTTATTTAATAATATCTGAAAATTTGGGTTCTTACAGTTGAGGAGATTGAGGAGGTTTCGATGGCTAGGCACGCTGCTTTTGTAGAGAGGGATGAGGTCATAGCTATCCGAGATTACCACATTACCGATAGTACTGCTCTCCAATCATATACTTATGGCCTAGTTGCCGAGATGAGTGTTTACATTGATGATCATAGTGCCACTATGAAGATGGCTGTGGATGTTTTGACCCGTATGGAGGCTGAGGGTATTGCACTTACAGATGCTCCTCCATCTTCAGAGCGAGATGCCATGTTGGCATTACTGTCCCGCTTGTCCATGGGTCCATAGACTAGCTTTATTTTTCCTGCACATACTAGATCAGCCATTTTTGTCATCTATAGGACACATTGAATATATCAAACAGTATTATATATCAGAGAAATATATTTTGATTCACTTCACTGTTTGGATATATATTTTCATTGCTGAGTGATTACCACTTCTTTCATGACTTGATGTTGTTGATGTATCATGATCTTTTCCTTGATAGATTAACGGTGAGATGTTGGAGAATATCTCATATGGGCCTATTGACTATGAAAGCTTGATAGAATTTAGGTTTCATATGATTTCAGTGTCCTGGGACTGGTTTTTATTGGTTTTTTATTTTTTCTTGAAGGTCAAACCACACCATGAATGGCTGCCTACGTACTCCCGGGTGTAGGGAGATCAGGTCATTCGTAGTTCAATTTTGTGTGAGAGAGGTTTTAGAGGTATTTATCTTGGCTTTTGAGTTTGGTTTGATGAGTTTTTAAAATTTTTGTTTCGTTTGACCCCACCAGGAATGGCTGCCTACGAACTCTCGGGCTGAGGGAGATCAGGTCATTTGTAGTTCCGTCTTTTAGTGAGAGACGAATTGATTTGATTCGCAGGACCAGGATGCTAGTGTGCATGTATTTCAGACATAGTACCTTTTTATGGTGTCTGAGTTGATGAGTTGGGAAAATTCGCTCCCATCCATTTCTTGCAATCTGATAGCTCCTCTTGTCAACACCTCATTGACAATGAAAGGGCCTTCCCAATTTGGGGCAAACTTTCCTTTGGCTTCATCTTGATTGGCCAAAACTTTCTTCAATACCAAGTTGTTATCTTTGGATTACTGTAATCGAACTTTCTTGTTGTATGATCGAGCAATTCTTTGCTGATATACTTGCCCGTGGAAAATGGCTGTATCCCTCTTTTTATATATCAGGGACAGTTGATGGTACCGCTCTTGCAACCACTAGTCTTCTTCCACTTGAGCGTCTATCAACACTCTCAGGGACTCCATTTCTACCTCTATGGAAAGTACTGCTTCCATGCTATAGACCAATGAGTAGGGGCAGCCCCAGTAAAAGTGTGCATTAACGTCCTGTATGATAACAGGGTTAGAGGCAACAGGTCAGGCCATTCTTTGTGAGTGGCAGACATTTTCTGCATGATCTTTTTGATGTTCTTATTGGCTGCTTCAACAACACCATTCATCTTGGGCCGATAGATGACAGAATTGAGATACTTGATGTGGAACTTGTTGCACAGTTCTCTCATTATCTGATTGTTTAGGTTTTTGGCATTATCTGATACGATCACCTCCGGTTGTCCATAGCGACAGACAACATTATATCTGATGAAACCAATGATTACCTCTTTGGTGACTTTGGGAAAAGAGGCCGCTTCAACCCACTTGGTGAAGTAATCGATCATGGTGAAGATGAAGCGATGTCCTTTACTGGCTTTGTGTTCTACTAGGCCTATCACATCCATTCCCTACATTAAGAAAGGCCATGGCGAACTCATATTGTGCAGCTCATTTGGTGGAGCGTGTATGACATTTCCATAGATTTGGCATTGGTAGCACCTCTTGATGTGGTCGTGGCAGTCAGCTTTGAGAGAGATCCAATAATGCCCGGTTCTTAATATCTTTTTAGCCAGCAGATGACCGCTCATGTGTGGACCACAAATTCCACCGTGTACCTCATCGATCAGTCTCTGGGCTTTCTCGTTATCGAGGCATCTTAAAAGTCCTATTCCGACATCCCTCTTATAGAGTGCGTCTTCGCTTAGATAAAACTTCATAGCCATCTTGTGAATCCGCTTTTGTTTCGGAGTGGCTTGCCCCAGCGAGTGTAGATCCATCTCGGAGATATTCCTTGATGTTTTGGTACCAAGGCTATTTGATAGGAGGTATTTCATCAGATACTTACCCAATGTAATTCCCGTATGTCGGAGCCTTCTGGCTTGTGAATTTGATGTCGGGAATCCCACACCTATCGGATATGCAGATTAAGGAAGCTAATGTCGCCAATGCATCAGCGAAGTCATTCCTGCCCTAAGGAATATAGAAGAAAGTTATGTCTTCAAACTCCATAGATATTTTGACGACCTGCCAATGATAGGGAAGCAAATTTAGTTCTTTTATGTGATATGCCACAGTGGTTTGTTTAATGACTAACTTAGAGTCTCCAAAGACCAAGAGATGCTTGATACCCATAGATTGGGCTAGTTTTAATGCCATTATACAGCCTTCATACTCAGCCGTGTTGTTGGTGTTGTCAAACTGCAGCTTGGTAGCCACAAGATATTATTCTCCTGTACCAGAGATAAGGACTGCCCCTAGCTCCGGCACCTTCCATGTTTACTGCTTCATCAAAATATATTTTCCATGGTTGGACTGTATTCTCTTGAAGGATTTGTTGAATTGTCATGATACCATCATCCGAAAAATAAGTCTCCAGAGGTTCGAACCCTCCTGATGGTGCTTCGGCTAGTTGATCTGCAATGCCCTAACCTTTGATGGACTTTTGAGTCACATGGATAATGTTGAACTATTGGAGGATCAACTACCATTTGTACAGTCGATAATTTAACATTAGCTTGTTGAATATGTATTTTAGCGGATCCATGCGGGATATGAGGTAGGTCGTGTGCCCATGCAGATAATGTTGTAACCTAATGGGTGCCCATGCTAACGTACAACATGTCTTTTCAACCAAAGTGTACTTCTATTCACCGATGCTAAATCTTTTGCTGATGTAGAAGATGGCTCTCTCCTTACTACTATCATATTTCTATCCAAGAATACAGCCCATTGCATTGGCATTGACGGGCAAGTACATAAACAATGGAAATCCATCCCTTGGGGGTACCATGACTGGTGCTTCGATCAGCTGCTTCTTGATGGCAAGGAAGGCTTTCTGATAATCCTCATTCCATTTGGTGGAGGAATTCTTCCTTAGTAGCTTGAAGATGGGTTCACAAGTCGCTGTGAGCTAGGAAATGAATTGGCTTATGAAATTGATCTTTCCCAGAAACCCATGTATCTTCCTCTCTGTTCGAGGTACTGGCATCTTAGTGATGGCTTTTATTTTGGCAAGATCCAGCTCAATGCCTCTATTACTCACCAGAAATCCCAATAACTTGCCTTACTTGATGCCAAAAGCACATTTGGCTGGATTCAGCTTTAGGTTGTACTTGCGCAACCTATTGAACAACTTCTTGAGATGGTCAATGTGATAGTCCTCCTTCCGGGATTTGACGATAATGTCATCCACATAAACCTCTATCTCCTTATGCATCATGTCATGAAATAAGGCCATCATGGCTCGCTGATATGTGGCTCCGGTATTGATGAGGCCGAAGGATAGTCGTCTGTAGCAGAAGGTTCCCCAGGGAAGATGAAAATGATTTTCTCCCTGTCTTCTTCAGCAACCATGATTTGATGGTAACCAGCAAAGCAATCCACGAAGGAATACATGCCATACTGCGTCGTATTTTCGATCAGGATGTGGATGAAAGGCACATAGAAATTGTCCTTAAGGCAGGCTTTGTTCAAATCTCGGTAATCCATGCATACTCGTACTTTCCCTCTGGGCTTAGGCACGGAAACTATGTTTGACAGCCATTCCGGGTATGTTGATACCATGATGATGCCGGCTTTGAATTGTTTAACAACTTCTTCTTTGACTTTCAGACTCCATTTAGGTTTTAATTGCCTAAGCTTTTGCTTGACGGGCTTGAATCCATCTTTGATGGGCATTCGATGGATGACAACGTCTGTGGACAAGCCAATCATGTCTTCATATGACCATGCAAACACATCCTAGAACTGTGTTAGGAGTTCGATTAGATCGGTCTTTTGGTCTTGGGTGAGGTCTGGGCCTATCTGGATTTCTTTGAGATTTTTAGAAGTTCTGATATTGATAGTGGTGGTTTGGTCGAGGTTTTGTTTGGGTTTGTCTTCGACCCATTCTTTGATCTCCTCGGGCACCTCATAGTCATCTTCCTCCTATAGATCAATTTCCATCAAGTCGAAGTTCATTTCTACATCAAAGTTGTAGTCACTAGCTAGGTTGGCATCTCATCAGCAGTGACACAAAAATCCAACCCTGGAGTCCTGAAAACAAAATTCTTTCACTTTAATATATGTGACTGCTTAAATATATAAAACATTTGGCAAAGCATGACAAAAGTTACTGCTATAGTTGTGCAATCAAAAGAAGTAATAAATGAAACCATGTTACAGGGCAGATAGATTCTCTGCCCTTTTACCCTTTTTGAATGTGGCAAGGGACGCTGCTCCAGTTGTCTAGGGTCAGATCCTCACGAATAGAAAGGATCAAGGAATTGTGCTCGTCTGCCTCATCTCGGATGATTACTAAGACATCCTTCAAAATAGGGCCGGGGTTTTTCTTTGAATTGCCCCCTTCTCTTTCTTAATGCGAGGAATTTGGATCTGATCCTCGTCGTCGCTGTCTGGGATATCATCATTCATACCCTCATAGTGTATGAGAACCCGCATGTTAGCAAATGGGTCTCGTCCTTCGTACATGAACTTTACTTTTCCCTTTTTGCTATCTCCCACAGGCTTTGGGGTATTTCTCTCACCACCCGGTATGATTGGAGGAAATAACATGGCTGATACCACAGTAGGAATCTTCCTCATAGGCTTCACAAATCCAACATCAGTGAGATTTGGCAATAATATGGTGGAAGCATGAGCCTTTGGATGCTTGTGTGGGTTCCGGTGGCTTGACCCGGATGAATAGCCCAATCCGGCTTTCCTCGATTGACTCGGGATTTACACCGGACTCTTGATTCCTTTCTAACCCTTCTCCAGGGTGGAAACCTAAAGATACTATCTCCTGTCCGACTATCATCACTTCAGGAGAAACCTTTGGTTTCAGAGCTGGTGCCCCAACTGGTAGGTATTGATTATCACTCACCTCCAAGGCTTGAAAACTAGCAGGTTCAATCCCTGCATCCAGGCTGATCAACAGCATGTCTCCCTATATGCAGACAGGGTATTCCGATTTGGCATTCACCGTGATTAGGTTGCCATTGATAATGTATTTTAGTTGCTGATGGAGGATGGATGGCACTGCCCCTGCCATATGGATCCATCGCCTTCCCAGTAATAAGTTGTATTCTGTGGTGATGTTGAGCACTTAGAAGGACAAATAGAAAGTGTGTGGACCAATCTCCAGAGGAAGCTCAATTTCTCCCATAGCTTGTCGGCGAGATCCATCGAAAACCCAAATAACCACATGACTGGTTCTGATTCGTTTCGGGTTGATCTTCATTCTTTCCATGGTGTCGTAGGGATAGATGTTTGGGGACGATCCTCCACCTATCAGTACACCTCCGATCAAATACTCTGATGACATCACTGCTATGTGCAGTGACTTACGATGGCCCGCCCCTTCTGCAGGTATATCATCGTCAGTGAAAGATATCACATTGCTGTTGAAAATGTGTTCTATCACGTGACAGAATTTTTTGGCATCCACAGTATGTGGCAGATGGGCTTCTTCCAATACTTTCACCGATGATATGACTAGATCTAGAATGGACATCTGCTTGGGTGCGTCTTTCAGGCTTTGCACCACTTTGATTTCATTGTGTCCCATTTTACTAAGGAACTCTTTAATTTTCTCATCAGCCACCTTTTCCTTGGCCTTGATGACTGCTTTGATCACCCGCTGAGGCATATATAATGGATTCTCCTTTGGTATAATGGCAATGTTGTTTAAGTTGGAACCTTCATCATTCCCGTAGTTCCATGGGACTCTTTTCAGACTGATCACTGGATACTGGGGTCTGAATGGTAATATCAAAGGTTCAGGTGTCGCCAATTTCATAGGATTTTGCACTTCTTGGACCCCTTTCCCTGGCAGTACTAAGGGTGTGAGGGCTGGCTCCTTATCACAGGAAATAACAACCACTGTATCCTGATTCCATACAGTGGGAATAAAGAGAGTTTCTTCATCTGGGAGGCCATAATCCTGATTCCTTCTTATCAGTTCACCACTTTCAATCATGTTCTGAATTAAATGACGAAGTGCCCAGCAGTCTTCAGTATTATGGCCGGGTGCATTGGAGTGGTATTGGCAGATTCGGTCAGGTTTGAATTTCCTGGATCGAGGATTTACCAGGGGTAATAAGTCTGCCACCATTCCTTCATTGATTAACATCTAGAGGATTTCCTTCATTGGCTGGTTTAGGTTGGTGAAATTCCTCTGGAACGCGAATTCCCTATCAGCCTGGAACTTCTCTTCCTTGGCCATCTTGTCGCCCCAGGGTTCATGCTGATGAAAACGATAATGGTCCCTCATATGAATGGGACTGATTTCTGGTGTGGAAGGATTTGCATCAGACTGGTTGGTCTGGTTTATCAGCTGTCTGGTGACCTGATGTTGGTATACGACCAGTTTTGCTAATTATCCACGCTGGTCCTTGATAGACTTGATCTCCTGTTCTATCAAGAATCGCCTTTCTGAGACTTCCCAACTGTTTGGGCGGTTGTTGCTAGGTGGAGCTGACTCTCCAATGTATCGGAGGTATTTGGATCCTTCTACATTTTGCGTGCTAATCATGTTGACACCTTCCTCTTTGTGCCGAGGGAGGGGATTATCCTGCACGTGCGGTTGCTCCGGTTTGGTCACCACAATCTCTCCATTGTCAATCAAGTCTTGGATTTTATGCTTGAGAGACCAACAGTCTTGTATATCATGGCCCAGAGATCCGGAATGATAAGTACACTTTTTGCTTGGGTCATAATTTCATCCACCGGTATTGGTAGGTGGAAGGAGTTGAATGATCTTTTTCTGTGCTGTCAACAGTTTCAGCACGTTCTTGAGTGAATCCCCTAACGGGGTGAATGTTCTCCGATGCCTGGCCTCTAAATTTTTCTGAAATAGAGGGTTAGAAGGTTGGGTTGGAGCTTGAAAAGGGGAATAGTTTCTCTTTTGAATGCGCATAATGCTTGACTCGCTTCTCTGATTCTGTCCCTACAATACTAAGGACACTTCTTCGTCTTTCTTCTTGTGTACCCTCCGGGTATTACTCCCGTAGCTCCCGGACCAGATATGCTCGACAACAGCTTCTAAGGCGATCAGATCTTTTATCTTTCCAAATTTGAGCCCCATTTTTGCTATCTCGCTGTGTTTGATCATCTCCGAGAATGGCTTTCCTATGCCTGCTAGGACCCTTTTATAATATGGAGCTTCTTGAATGTCGATGAAGGTCATGACTATCTCAGACTCAGTCATCGGTGGAGTGACTTGTGTCTCCATTCGTCTCCAGCGTTGAGCATATTCTCTGAATGACTCAGTGTTCTGTTTCTTGAGTTTGGTTATTTGATATCTGTCTGGAGCCAGTTGAGACTGGAAATTGTATTGATTAAGAAAGGCATGTGCCAGCTCTTCTCAGCTGTGAATTTTAGAGTTGTCCAAATGGGCATACCAGGCTCTTGCCTCTCCGGTCAGACTTTTTTGGAATAATTGCATTCAGAGTTTCTCGTCCTCTGCATAGGATCCGAGCTCTCCAATGAATACTTTTAAGTGAGTGTAGGGGTCTCCAAATCCATCGTATTTCTCAAAATTAGGGACTCAAAATTTTTTAGGGATAACGAGCCCCAAAGAAAATACATAGGTCTGAATAATTGACACTACCAAATGCCCCAGTCCCTTTGATACACCAGATAGTTTCTTCCATCTGTTGGACTTTCTTTAGAATGTCACCAGCTTTCGGCACTTGGTTAAGGATGGTGATTTCAGGGGTTTTGTTGGTAGTATCCTGGTTCTAAGGATCAAGAATCTGAGTGTCTGTCTTCTCGGTCTCTTGATTGCCACCGGGTGTTCCTGATTCTGTGTGACCCTGTGCTTGTTTCCCTTTAAGAGCTCTACTCTGCTCTCTCAAGAAAGTGGCCAATTCGGCTATCTAGTTCTTCAGTCCTTCAAACTCTTCCCTAGAGATATGGGTGGATTTTGGCTGAGCACTGGAAGCCATGTCCAGAGATGAACTTAGTGCTTTCTTGGACTTAGATCTAGTGACAGGACCAATTTTTCACCTACAACAAACATAGGCATATCAATTTACTAAGCTATGTATGGATAGGATGCATGCCATGATGTGTTTTTAAGGTTTTTTTTAATCTTATCCTGCAAAACAGAGGTCAGTTGTTTTGATGATAGGATAACATGATAGGCTTTACATCGGGAATGTATATTTACATTATGATATCTACATTATGCTATTTACATTGGAAATGAAAATTTGACATTGAATTGAAAGAGGAAGGCATGAAGAGGCTTCCCTTCGAATTTGGTTAATCAGAGGCTAACCTATCTTAGGCTACTCTCGCGGCTTTTTCGTCATGAAGGTCCCCAGATCATCGCAATCTACTAGAGGGGAAATTAATCCGATCTTTCAACTGGAGCGAATCTGAGTGGTGCTTTTTCATGAGCCTCGAAAACTTAGCTGTCTTCAAAGACATTACTCTGTCACCGACGGGTTTGCCTCCTGGTGGAGGAATCACACAACATACATTCACATACATCGTGTCTCACCATATGAATATGATGACATTAGTGCGAAGCACTAATATGGGTGCAAAGCACTAATAAAAAAAAGCATTTATTCACATTCATTCAATGAAAAGACGAAGCATTCATGCATTCATTTAATGTAAAGAAACTCAGCATTCACACATACGTATATATAAAAGGGAAATTTTGAAAAGATTTGAACGCGGCCTAAGCCCTCTACTGTCCCCAGCAGAGTCGCCACCTATCGACGTTGGGAAAAAATTCGGGTCGTGTCAAACCCGGATCTTTCTCTTTTCCTAAGTTTTGTCTACCCTTATTCTTTTTTATTGTGAAAAAGGTTTTGAAGGGTTTTTTAGGAAAAGGCCAACATATATCATGTCGACGATTTGAACGTTTTACAGAGTCACCAGTTGGTAGTTTTGAAATGGTTGTACTAACTCAACCGAGTTTTATTTTGAAAAAGAGGCCCAATTGCTGGACACTGTCGAAACTTGATTTTTGAAACTGAAGTTTTGAGTTCGGGGGTTTGGTTAAGTATGGGGAAGGTGTTAGGAACCCCACAACTCCCGTGTACCGTGTAAACACGGTACCACATCTTTTCCATATTTCCCTTTTAAATCAGCAATGTGTGTGTGTGAATGCTGAAAGAAATTGGGTCTATGTTTGATTTGATTGAAAGTATGGATAGTCTTCGTTGAACCTATATATGAAGGATTTGATTTGATTTGCAAAAAGTATCTTTTTTAGAATAGATTATTAAAATGATGTTTTGAAATGCTGATTTTCAAACCCTTACGCTAACATAGGAATTGAAGAATGTTGATACTTCTATTTTTATCTTTTTCAGCCTTTTGGCTTAATTTGAATGGTGACTGTCGGGCTGCAAATCATCCGCGACCACAAAATATATACAAGTGTCGGTCTCCTCATGGGCATGATAGTCTTCAAAGGGACTCTGACACGATAAACCATTATTCTCATTATATTGAGACCTTAAACTCGGATAACCGTTTTAAGGTCTTTTGGATGTACGTTTTACAGAAAAACTGGCAGGGTACATTTGTAAAGTGGAGTTTGTCCATCGTGGGAATCAGATTCTGATCAGTTTAATCATGAATCCCACGATTCCTAGGCTCACATAGGGAAGCCAATAAAACCTGCACAGCTCAAATATGTACAGGAATATATATTTACATCCATATGTCTCCAGAACCAAGGATTCATCAGTAAATCCTGGCTCGCACATGGCCAAAGCGTCTCTTTCCCACTAGATAGCGATCTAAGGGACGCGAGGTAGCTTTCATAACTGAAACTAGAAAAAGGCTAGATTTAAATAAATCTCGGCCATTCTAGCTTCTCGGTTCTGTCTGGACCTATTTTGAACAGTTTGAAAGCTAGAGTTGGCGAGATTTAAAGAAATCTAGTTCTCCCGCAGAAATTTCAATGCTGATTCATATCAAATGAATATTCAAAGTAATAATTTAATCAAAATGAATAAAGCAATATATATATATAATTATATATATATACGAAAGCTGTAAAGGGCGACGGGTTTTCATTCCGGTGCCCGAACTAGAATGTAAATATATATATATATATATATATATATAAAAGCTGTAAAAAGCCACGGAGTAATCCAGGCTTGATAGAATTGAAATATATATATAAAAGCGGTAAAGGGCGGTGAGTTTTCACTCCGAGGCCCGAACTGGAATGGAAATATATATATATATATATATTTATAAAATCTGTATAAAAGCCACGGAATGATCTAGGATGGACAAAATATAATTATATATATATAAAAGCGGTAAAGGGCGGTGGGTTTTCACTCCGAGGCTCGAACTGGAATGGAAATATATATATATATATATATATATATATATACATATATATTTATAAAAGCTGTATAAAAACCATGGAATGATCCAGGCTGGACAGAATATAAATATATATATATATATATATATATAAGCGATAACGGGCGGTGGGTTTTCACTCCGAGGCCCGAACTGGAATGGAAATATATATATATATATATATATATATATTTATAAAAACTGTATAAAAGCCACTGAATGATCCAGGCAGGACAGAATGTAAATATATATATATAAAAGCGGTAAGGGGCGACGGACATTCTATCCTTTGTCCGGACAAAAATGTAAATATATATATATATATATATATATATCTAAAAGCAGTAAAAAGGCCACAGAATGATCCAAGCCAAACTGGAATGTAAATGATAATATATATAGTTAATATATATATATATTAAAGCAATAAAAAGGCCAAGAAGTATAAATCCTAGCCTAAATAAGTCAAAAAAATTATATATATAAAAGTAGTAAACTACCTCGGATTTGACATCCGGGCTTGACAGAATTAAAAAATTAGTATATATATACAGTTGAATATACATATTAAAAAGAAAAACCCGGACTGGGAAGATAACCCAGTCCTGCGAAGTTGCTAAAAACGAAGATATATGTATATAAAAGCTGTTAGATGCGACGGGTCGACGATCCGAGTTGTAGAAATTCTAGAAAATGCATTTACGTACTAAAATGTACAAAAACGTAAGCAAAACGGCCACAGAACTGAGTTCCAGGCATATTTAGAAAATGAAACTTAACGTGCAAGTGTATAAAAATGCAATGAAGTAATAGAAACTTTTTGATCGTGAAAATACTCACAATGGACTGCTACATGGGCTTTTTGCCAGATCGTAGGCTTTAAACGTCATTTTCTACTGGTTAATTTTTGATATGTGGTAGTATGTGGGTATATCTACATGTTAGAGTGAGAAATTTTGGATTTGGAGGACAAAAGTAAGGCTGAGAAATCAAACGGGTAGAGGTTCAGAGCATTTTTTGATTATCAAATGAGCTGGGGGTCACCTCATAAATATAGACATAGGAGAAGCAGCTCTACCTGCAACAGCCGCCGGTAGAGGTGCGGCTCCACGTGCCTGGTCCTGTTGCATTGAAATAGTTGCACTCCGAGCAACGCGAGGTCAGATTCAAAACTTTCTAACTTTTGATTGGAGCATCCGTTTTAGGCGTGCGATACCTTTTTGGAAAGCCCTCATCCAGAGCGTCGCAATAACATGGGAGAAAACCTTTTCTGAGTCCGAAAAGATAGGTTCATAACCAAGTCTTTGATTCCTCGCAGTTTATCCGTTGAGCTGTCTTACGCTGTATCCACCCGGGATCATTGTTACTGTTCTTTCTGACCTTGGTGGCATCAATTCGGCTTGAGTTTGACTGAATCGGCTTGAAGTTGGTAAAATAACCATTTTGCCCCTCCCGGGGTTGCCTTCAGTGCTGGCTTGGCCTTCGACTGACTTCCCGGGGTTGTCTCCGAGGTTTGGATCCCAACCGATTCTATTTGTCCTCAGGGTTGTCTCTGAAGCTGACTTGGTTCTTCTAGGTTTGTCTTTAGAGATGATGTGAGGCTTTGGGGTTGTCTCTGAAGTTGAGTTGGCCTCTCGGATTGAGACCGGGGCTTGACCTGACCTCCCGTGTTGAGACCGGGATTGACTTGTAGCTCTCGGGTTGAGACCAGGGCTGATCTGTACCTCTCGGGTTGAGACCGGGGCTGACTTGTACCTCTCGAGTTGAGACCGGGGCTGACCTGTACTTCCTGAGTTGAGACCGGGGCTGACCTGTACCTCCTGAGTTGAGATCGGGGCTGACCTGTACCTCCCGGGTTGAGACCGGGGCTGATTTGTACTTCCCGGGTTGAGATCGGGGCTGAGCTGTACCTCCCAGGTTGAGACCGGGGCTGACCTGTACCTCCCTGGTTGAGATCAGGGCTGATATGTACTTCCCAGGTTGAGACCGGGGTTGACCTTGTACCTCCCGGGTTGAGACCAGGGCTAATCTGTACTTCCCGGGTTGAGACCGGGGTTGACCTGGCTTTGCCCTCCTGCAGGGTTAGTATTAGGAATCCAAAATCTCTATTGTCTACAATAGGACTGAAGAAAATTTTGAGTGTCTATAGCCAACATGTATCATGTCGATGATTTGATCGTTTTACAGAGTCGCCAGTTGGTAGATTTGAAAATAGTTGTACCAACTCAATCGAGTTTTGTTTGAAAGTAGGCCCAATTGCTGGACACTATCGAAACTGAATCTTTGAAACTGAAGTTCTAAGTCCGGGGCTTGGTTAAGTGTAGGGAAGGTGTTAGGCACCCCACAACTCTCGTGTAAACACGGTGCCGCATCTTTTCAATATTTCCTTTTTTATATTTGCAATGTGTGTGTGAATGCTGGAAGAAATTGGGCCTACGCTGGTTTGATTTGGAAATATGGACGTGCTTCGTTGAACCTATATAAGAAGGGTTTAATTTGATTTGAAAAAGTCCTTTTTTAGACAAGATATTTAAAATGATGTTTTGAAAGTTGGTTTTCAAACCCTTACGCTCTCATAGGAATAGAAGCCTGTGGATACTTTCATTTTATCTTTTCAGCCTTTTGGCTCAATTTGAATGGTGATTGTCGGGCTGCGAAGCATCCTCGACCATAAAATATATACAAGTGCCGGTCTTTTCATGGGCATGACAGCCATAGGAGTGACATTGGCACGACAAACTATTATTTCACTATGTTGAGACCTTAAACCTGGATAACCATTTTAAGGTCTTTCGGATGTACATTTTTACAGAAAAACTGGCAGGGTACATTTGTAAAGTGGAGTTTTTCCATCGTGGGAATCAGATTCTGATCTGTTTGATCATGAATCCCACGATTCCTAGGCTCACATGAGGAAGCCAAGAAAACCTGCACAGCTCAAATATGCACAGAAAATGTATATTTACATCCCGATGTCGCAAAAACAAAGGATTCATCATTAAATCCTGGCATGTGCATAGACAAAGCTTCTCGTTCCCACTAGATAGCGACTTAAGGCCCGCGAGGTTGCTTAAAATGAATAAAACTATAGACACTGCTAGATTTAAGTAAATCTAAGCCATTCTAGCTTTTTTGTTTTGTCTGAACCTATTTTGAACCGTTTGAAAGATAAAATTGGCGAGATTTAAAGAAATCTAGTTCACCCACATAGATGTCAGCGCCGATTCATATCAAATGAATATTTACAACAATAATTTAATCACAATGAATAAATGATATATATATATATACATATATATGTATATAGTTATATATATAAAAAAACTGTAAAGGGCGATGTGTTTTCACTCCGATGCCCGGACTGGAATATAAATATATATATATATATATATATATATATATATATTATATATATATATATATTTATAAAAGCTGTAAAAAGTCACGGAGTAATCCAGGCCTGAAAGAATGGAAATATATATTATATATATATATATATATATATATATATATATATATATAAAAGCAATAAAGGGCGAAGGATATCAAATCCTATGCCCGGACTGGAATGAATATATATATATATATATATATATATATATATATATATATATATTCATTCCAGTCGCGGAATGATCCAGGCTTGACAGAATTGCAATATATATATATATATTAAAGCTGTAAAAGAGCCACAAAATTGTCCAGGCTCAGCAGAAAGTAAATATATATATATAAAAATGTAAAGGGCGACAGACATTCTATCCTTTGTCCGGACAGAAATGTAAGTATATATAAATTTATAAAAGCAGTAAAAAGGCCATGAAATGATCCAGGCCAAACTGGAATGTAAATGTTAATATATACAGTTAGTATATATATATATTAAAGCAATAAAAAGGCCACAAAGTAGAAATTCAGGCCCAAATAAGTAAGAAAAAATTATATATATATATATATATATATATAATTATATATATAAAAGCAGGAAACTGCCACGGATTTGACATCCGGGCTTGACAGAATTGAAAAGTTAGTATATATATAGTTAAATATATACAAAAAAAAAAGTCAAACTGGGACTGGAAATATAACCCAGTCCGGTGAAGGGCATGTATACGTATATATATATATATATATATATATATATATATAAAAGCTAATAAAAGTCGCGGATCGACGATCCGGGCTGTAGAAATGCCGAAAAATGTATAAATGTACTAAAATGTACGAAAACGTAAGCAAAAACGGCCACAGAACTGAGTTCCGGGCATAATCAGAAAACAAAACTTAACGTGCAAGTGTACAAGTGCGCAATGAAGTAATATGAACTTCCTAATCGTAAAAATGCACAATGGACTGCTACACCTGCTTTTTGCCACTTGGTAGGCTTCAAACGTCCGTTTTCACTGGTTAATTTTTGATATGTGATAGTATATGAGTATATCTACGTGTTAGAGTGATAAAATTTGGGTTTGAAGTACTCGAAGTAGGGCTAGGAAACGAAATGGGCAGAGGTGTAGAGCGCTTCTCTCTTATTTTTGGCCTGGGGATGCACTTATATTTATAGACCAAATGGAAGTGGCTTTACCAGAGGTAGCCGCGGGTCTACCTACGGTGCCACATGGTAGGACCCGGGTGGTGGGTCCTATTACCTCAAAGTACGTGCACTCCGAGCAACGCGAGGTCAGATTCAAAACTTTCTAACTTTTGATCGAAGCGTCCGTTTGAGGCGTGCTATACCTTTCTAGAAAGCCCTTGCCGAGAGTGTAACAATGACATGGGACTAAACCTTTTCCGAGTCCAATAAGATGGGTTTATAATCGGGTCTTCATTTTCCCGCAGTTTATCCGTTGAGCTGTCTTGCGCTGTTTCCACTCGGGATTAACGTTATGGTTCTTTCTGACCTTGATGGTATTAATTCGGTTTGATTTGGACCGAATCAGCTTTAAGTTAGTAAAATTACCATTTTACCCCTCTAGGGGTTATCTTCTGTACTGGCACAGTTTTCGGCTGATTTCTAGAGGTTTCTTCGAGGTTTGGATCCCAGCCGATTCTTTTTGTCCTCAAGGTTGTCTCTGAGGCTAACTTGGTGTCTCTAGGGTTGTCTCTGGGGATGATGTGATGCTTCAGGGTTGTCTCTGAAGTTGATTTAGCCTCCCAGGTTGTGACTGGGGTTGACCTGTACCTCCCGGGTTGAGATCGGGGTTAACCTGTGCGTCCCGGGTTATGACCGGGGTTGACCTGTATCTCCCGGGTTGTGACCGGGGCTGACCTGTACCTCCCGGGTTGTGATTGGGGTTGACCTGTACCTCCTGGGTTGTGATCGGGGTTGACCTGTACCTCCCAAGTTGTGACCAGTGTTAACCTGTACCTCCTGGTTTGTGATCGGGGCTGAGTTGACATCCCAATATTGAGACCGGGGCTTAATTGACATCTCAGTATTGAGACCGGGACTGAGTTGACATCCCGGTATTGAGACCGGGGCTGAGTTGACATTCTGATATTGAGATCGGGGCTGAGTTAACATCCCGATATTGTGGCCGGGGTTGATCTGACATCCTAGTATTAAGACTGGGGCTGAGTTGACATCCCGATATTGAGATCGGGGTTGATCTGACATCCCGGTATTGAAACCGGGGCAGAGTTGACATCCCGGTATTGAGACCGGGGCTGCTGACTTTGGTCTGATCTTCCAGGGTTATCTCAGGAAGATAAAAGATAGTTTTGCCCTTCTGTAGGGTTTGAAACAGGAATACAAAATTTCTAGTGTCTACAGATGCCCCTCTTTATTATGTTTATGTAGTGTAATGAAATGGACAGGATAAAGATTGCTAGACACTGGAAACATGATAGATGCAAATGTAATGTAATGCATAACAGGATATGTTATGAATGTTAGACACCTTTGAGGGGGTAGGGTTATCACTGGTTATTTACGTCATTTTCTGCTGGGGATAACATTATTCGTGGTAACCTTTGGTGATAGGCTATCACTGTTTATTTACGCCATTTTCTGATGGGGATGACGTTATCCATGATAGCCTATTGAGGAAAATTTTTCTCTTGGCTGATGCTATAATACCCGAGAATTTCTATATATTATTAAATGAATATATTAATGGGAATGAATATTTATTTGAATATAAACATGTAAGTGTTATGAGATGAGTTAACTCAATTATATTAAATTGAATGATTATGATAATTGAGAAAATATGGAGTTTGCGATAAGCTCGTTGAATGCCTTGTGTGGCACAGTGATGAGAAATAATAATGATTATATTAATCAACAAATGAATTATTAAACGAACAATTAATCTATATTAATTGTTAATTGTTTTTAGGAGAAATATAATAAAAGTCTGTTGATTTAGTATTTTTGCAAGTAATGGTATAATACTAAGAAAATGGTTTATAAATATAATAGAATTTATATTTATTTCAACTGCTGAGGATCGTGATTATTTATCATATAATAATAATTGATAAAGGTAAGTAATACGTGAACAATTAATCAATATTAATTGTTATTTAATTGCTGTTATGAGAAATAAAATATTAATGATGATTAATTGATGATGTGATGATTATTATCATTGCAAATAATAGAATAATAATAAGCAACTTGTTTATAAATATAATAAGATTTATATTTATTAATGTGATAATTAATCCTATGAATATTAATTAAGTGTTATTAATGATTACATTGATTAATAAGTGATGGATTAATTGATATTAAGGTTAATTAATTGATAAGATAAGCAATTAATTAATTACCATTAAGAATAATAATATATAAACGAGTAGACTATATTTGCTCAATTAGTTGCTATGTGCAAGCATGTGATAATTAAATGTATAGCTACCTATATATTATATGAAGTGTAGTGCAACACTTAAGTGTGACCTTACAATTATATATAAACTATATAGTAAAGTTTATTGAATTGTGAACGCTACATGATTAATACAATGTGACTATACATATTGAAACTATATGTTATGACTAATTAATACATTATGAAGTTATGTGACAATTGAATGTGAGTATACATTAAAATAATACATCATGAATATATTGTAAACAATTGTGGATTAATAGAATTTAATAATAAAGGATATAATGTAATGTGATTATATCCGGTATTAACAAAATGTACACGGATTATATGTTGAATATATATGCCTAATTGCTACATTGTAATATTAGTTACCTATTGAAAGTACATTGTGACTCAAAATTATAACCTAAGTATAAGTGTTGTGTGTTGCAAATGATGAGTTAGTATGCCTTGTCCCAATGTGAGAGTCACAATCCTTGCACACATGAAATACTCAAAGGCTAGCCTAAGCCTATTTCTTCCTCAAACTCAGCATTTCATAGCTCACGATGAGCAAGGGAGTGGGATTCATGATTTCCTTCACCAACCATCCACCAACTTCTTCTTAACCACCATGTTTTTGTTTCTTTTGTTAGTTTGATTTGGGAGATCAATGCATTAAGTGTATATTGAATCCTCTATAAATGTAGCATCTCTCTTCTCTTTGCTGAGATTTTCCAAGTATTGAATTGAGAGTGAGCATAGCCTGTTAGTGAGAAGTATAAGAATTGCAAGAAGTTCAATTTGCAGCAAGCTTAGCAAGCAATTTAGCAGAGGTATAATAACAACAAGTTCATGTTCTTCATTCTTGTTTGCCATTCTTGTTCTCTGTCAAAATTCCATTTCTTGATCATGTTGAATCAAATGATAATTGAATATTAGAACACTTATTTTGTTTTTATATAAACTTTTAAGCATGTTTAAACTGAAATGTAGTTGTGTAGAAACGAAATTGTTGTGAAATTTGGAAATTGGCCTAGGTTTCTACCGTAGCAGACTGCTGTCTGGTGCGAACCAGTAGTGGCGCAGCTGCGCCGGTATAACACTGGGGCGTAGAGCAGCTGCGCCGGCACCCTGCACCAGATTCTGACTTTTTTTTAGGCTGTGAGTGCTAGATAGTTAGATTACTACTTGAACCAGCTTGCTAGCATGAGTAACATGCCTATATGAGTACATTAACATGACGTGCACATGTGTTGCTATGATTTCATGCAAGATTAATGAGACGACATATAGTGTTGAAGTAAACTTAAAGTTTCATAAACAAACTTTAACATCTATGAACCACGACTATATTTTGACTTTTGATGCATGATTGTATAACGTAGAGATGCATGAAAGACATATTAACTTATGTATAGGTTTCTTGATATAACATGCACATAATAGATTCATTAGTGAACATTACTAAACAAAATATAAGTTTTGGAAGTAGACTTCGACATGTATTAGCAAGATTCATATTATGATATTTCTGGCATATTGAGAAGTACTCTTAGACTCACTAATATATCATGCATGTACACACACTAGGTAAATACCATGAAAGATATTTAAGCACAAGTGAAGCATGATTTATGCTAGTAATAATACTAGTTGTGTATATGAAATATAAACTTGCAAGCATACCTAAATCAAGTTATGTGATCAGCTCATATGTTTCAAATGACAAACATGATAGCTAATGTGGTTTCATGACATAGAATGGCCTTAAATTATTAAAGGTATTCACTTAGAACCTATATCATGTAAAATTAAATGTGAAAAGGTTGAACAAGCATGAAAGTATCCTTTAATATGCATACATACTATGTGATATCATGTATTGATACTTGAATTCGATTTTTGATGGTTAACCTATTGAAATACCATAACATACTAAAATAACATATATTTAGTATTAATTGTGGTCTTATGTGATAATAATGATATGAGAATATGTTTAACTCAAAAAGGAGAACGTTAATGATAAAAGTTATATTAGTCGAGACTTGTGAATTAATGTGATACTATACATGGTATGACTGTATAGTAAGATTGAAGACTTAACTTATATGTGGATGGCATATATGAGATAAAGTATGATGTTAAACTATATGACTAATGGATATCATATATATACATAACTATATTACGATAGGGATTCAAAAGTGTTGATTTACTTAACGAGGATAAACTACGCATAAGGCAAGTTCCCTAACTTATACTATTTTAAAGAGCAAGTATCTTATCCTTGTGTTTACATTATTCAAGGAACGTTGTAAGCAAGTTCCTAACCCTACTCTTTATTGAGCGTTCATTAAGCTTGTGCTATAATTGTCGTACAAGTAAACTTTTGAGATTGCAATTCAGATATTATAGATTATATACTTTATGGATAAGATAAAAGTCGATTTATATTCTTCGAACTTTAAATCTTGAGATTGAACTTATAGTTGTTGTGATCTATGCCATTTGATTCGGCTAGAATTATATTGTTGAAAGGCGACCCAAACCAATTGATTGGTGCGGGATCTTGTGTTTGACTGAGATGAACAACCTTCTTTGAAGGGAAATTATATATTGTCAGGAGACCGACGTGCGCACTTTAGTACGATTGAACGATATGCATACCGTAGAGTACTTTAGGCTGATCACCTGTTGTACTTATTTTATTGGATTATCAGTATATTTCTGTTAATTCTAGTAGAAGTTCATAGTCCTTAGTGACTGCTCAGTATTCAGTTATTTTGAAATCTTAAATTGATTTAGCATTGAATCATATTGATATCTTTCTGTCCTTAGCTACTGTTATTGAGAACTGTTGATATTCTTGTTATCCTTGAACTATCATATCATTGTTATACTCTTTTTGGGATTCAAGAACTATTTTACTCACCCTTGTTGTTATATTACTTGTTGAGCAAACTTGTTGCTCATTCTTGCTTTCCCTAAAATATTTCAGTTAAGGCAGAGCAGTGCGGACCCTCGGGCACTGACAAGGGCAAGGGAAAGGCTACTGAGTAGCTTAATATTATGTAGGACTTATGATTGTAATAAGAACTTATTCTGTTATGTACTAGGTAAGGTTATATATTCTTAAGTCATGTCTAAGCTATGTAATCAGTGTTTAAGTTACGAGACCTTGGGACGTGAATAAATTATATTAATTAAATATAATCTATTCGGTAGAGAGTTGTGTATTATTCCGCTGTGCGATGCGATATTTAGTCGTACTATTATTATCATGATGTTAGATTATAGAACGTGACAAACTGAATTCGAGAGACCAGTGGCGGGTCCGAATTTGGGGGCATCACAGATGCCGTGGGATATTCCTGAGATTAACGTTAGGGTTGTCGCCTAAGTCTCGTGCCTCCAAATCTATTTTTGACTTTTTCTCCGTTAGGGATGTTCCTCTTTTGCTGAGTTACCTCATTAGAGATTCCCGGGTCCTACCCTAATGATAGCTAATACTAGTTTACATTATCGGACCTTCCCAACACCTACTCGAACGGTAGTTTGCAAGGCTTGACCATCACCGAACCTTCTCGATGCTTCCCCTGAGGATTTGTATAACAGATTCCATCATCTGTCCTTTGTGGGGATAAATTGATACACTGTTTTTATCACCGGTTCACTCCCGATGCTTCGCTGGGGTTGTCGACAACGGCTGATAGTGTCAGGCAATCTGACATTAGCTAAAGTAGCCTTAAACGGTTGAATGTCACCGGTCTATTTTCGATGCTTCGCTGGGGTTGTCCTAACGGCTGATAGTGTTAGGCAATCTGACCTTCGCTGAAGTAGCCTTCAGCGGTTGAATGACATTGGTCAATTTTCGATGCTTTGCTGGGGTTGTGCCAACGGCTGAGTTGTCAGGCAATCTGACCTTCACTGAAGTAGCCTTCAACGGTTGATTGTCAATGGTTCATTTCTCGATGCTTCGCTGGAGTTGTGCCAACGACTGAGTTGTCAGGCAATCTGACCTTCGCTGAAGTAGCCTTCAACGGCTGAGTGTTACTGGTTCATTTCCCGATGCTTCGCTGGGGTTGTGCCAATGGCTTATAGTGTCAGGCAATCTAACCTTCGCTGAAGTAGCCTTCAACGGTTGAAAGTCACTGGTCTATTTTTGATGCTTCGTTGGGGTTGTGCCAACAGCTTGAGTTGTCAAAATCTGATCAATCTCGACATGGGGGTGCCCTTTCTGACAAATCACACCCTCAGATCGACCTGGATGCCCTGATACAGTCATAACCAGCCGTTTATACTATCGAACCTTCAGGACGCCCTGATAGCACCAGTTTTTAGTAGTTTTTTAGCAGTTCTCATCATTGATCCCCGGATATCGCTTCGGGATGACAACCAATGGTTTTTATGAAGTTCCTCCCTCTGTCAGGAATCTGCTACTTAAACGCAGGATTTCAGGACAAACCGCTCAATCGCGTAGCAATTTTTTTTTGGATTTGACTTTTCAGCTCTTGTAAACTCTGTTTCCACCCAAACTGGACCGAGATGGAGGGAGTGGGGCCCACCTTGGGGAGCTGCAGGTAGAGTGGAAGCAGTCGCAGGTGGGCTCGCTTCCTCCTGCAGATTTATAATGGGCAGCAGGGGCTCTCAGAAGTCATTTTCAATTTTAAATCCAAATAGAAATTCGATCTTTTTCAGATCTACGAAGTTCGGGCAGCTTTTTTTAGATTCCGTCAGTACCCCCGCGTTCTGCACGTCTCATGTGACGTTTACATCCCTTCTTTTCTTGTTTTAATCGGTAGAGTTATGTAAACCACGTAGGGTGCTTTTGAATGCAATGTATCAAAAATGTATGCTTATGTGACTTGATAAAAATTTTCTGACTTCATAAGTATGCATATTTTACTGTGATGCACGTTTTGATGTAAGAAAATTTGAATTCTGAGACAGTCAATTGAAGCCTTTTTGAATAGTTTACTCATCCTTTTTGAGGCCTAGTGAGCCTGAATTTTCAACTAAAAATGTCAATGGTAATTTGGCTACTATGTAAAGTTTACTTTTAATTTTTTTACATAAATATGAACTGTTTCTATTTTTGGGTAGGTGTGCTACTGAATGGCCACCTAGTCATGTCTGTGTGCATGCAGACAGTCCATTTTACAAAGGAGACTCTGGCAAAAAAATTTCAAAAGTTTAAGCATTTAATAAACACGTAATTTTGACTCCTTGGGATTTTGGTTGACCCATGCATGTTTTAGGATTTAGGAATGCATAAAATACTGATTTAAATTAATAAGCCACATGTTTTAGGCTTACCTCACCCTTTCTGAGGTGACTTGGAGACTTTGTCTAGGTGATGGAGCCAGATAGACCCGGCAGTGCTAGCAGGGTTATCCCAGGAGTTAGACAAAGGAGAGTCTCCAATGTTCCTCAGCTACGGCCATCTCGGCCTCCTTGTAGATTGGCTGAGTCGATGAGTCGTCCTGTCCGAGTTAATCCGCTGATCGATATAGACGACGAGGAGGTTCCATTTTTTGATCCTGCCCCAGCTCATGCTCCACGCCCGAAGCTCCCCGGCATTGTGGTACCACTTCAGGAGGTGCTGGGAGACTTGAGGCGTCATCCATCTAGGTTCCTTCATTCCAATGAGGTGACAGAAGTTTTCCTTCTTGATTCTCTTTTTTCCTTTCTTTTGTTATTTTAGGGCACATGTTTGATATGAGTTATCCTTCTGATGCAAGTTCCCAGCTTTACGTAGCCTAGAGGGAACTGGTTTAATATGCATTCTCTGTACCATACTCTGCATCCGGATTACAGGGCCATTGTAGATACCTTGGGGTTTCATGCATTCTTTTTTATCCCTCCTCGTCGTTGCCCCTAGGGTTATTTGAGGTCATTATCTAAGCGATGGTTCCACCAGACTCAGTCGCTCTATTTACTGGATTGCGAGGTGATGATGACACCTATGGACTAGAGCTTCATCATTGGGATAGAGTTTGGAGGTGAGCCAGTGCCGGTCATTGCGGACATTTCACCTACTGCCATTCGGTCCCTATTAAGAGTTCCTACGATGGCCATCAAGGGACGGACAGTTCGTTATGGTCCCTTGAGTGTAGATACCCAAAGTGGGGCTTTAACTGAGCCTCTGCCTGATGATCAGAGGGTTAAAGATCGCATCTTGCGGCGACTATTTTTGGTGATCATCAGGGGTTATTTTCTTGCGGACAACTCTTCGACGGTGTCCTTTGCCCTGGTCAGTGCCACCCGGTACGTGGAGCGCCTCAGTGATTTTAATTGGGGTACCTATACCTTTGCCTATTTCCTCCGCGGGATGCGTATGCGCTCAAAGGGTGTGACGTAGGCTTGGTTAGGCTTTTACCCATTCCTGCTGGTGAGTACATCTTTTTTGTACCTTTTTGATTTCCTTATTTATATTTGTCAGTCTTGATCACTGAGGACTTTTGATATTTGCATTGCCAATTTTGGGCATATGAGAGGCTTCCTTGCCTAAGTCCCGCCACTACTTTAGGCCTGGAGACCTATCCTAGGGGATGGCGATGGCACCACTCCACCTTGACGGAGGTCTCTGTAGCTGAGGGATTCACTTATTCCCTCTTGCAACTTGAGCTATTGACAGTTGGGTTTGAGGGCAGTTTTCCCACTGGCCGAGAGTTTGCACTATCCACCCGCAGAGTCCCATTTTTGACAGAGGGAGGTTGGGAGCTCTATTTAGGAGAGCGTGCTATTAGAAGCTCCACGGGGGAGATCTGTATTCCCTTTATTCCTCCTGCTTGGCATCACTGGCCACCAGTGTAATACTCGAGAATTTTCATATATTTTTAATGAATATATTAATGGAATTGAATATTTATTTGAATATAAGTGATTATGTGTTTTGAGATGGGTTAATTCAAATGAATTTAAATTGAATTTATAATAATTGAGAAGAATGTGGAATTTATGATAAGCTCAATGAATGCCTTGTGTGGCACAGTAATGAGAAATATTGATGATTTAATTAATTAAAGAAGAAATTAATATGTAGATGATCAAATAATAATATAATATTGATTAATGGTAATGATGGGTGATAGAATAATAATGAATAAATATTTGATTAATATTAAAAGGTATAATGTTTGTTCAAGTATTTGTTAAAGTGTAAAGTTATCACTACAACTATATAATATAAAGCATGAGGTGACATTTTGATAGAAACTGTTTAATTAAAGGAAGTGAGTCACATGGTTGGACTTATGAGAATACATATTATATGTACATTATACAATATAGAACCAAACTATATTATATAAAGTGCATTGTGAAATACAAGAGACTATATAATATATAAACTATATTATAAAGTGTAGTGTGACACTTTAGTGAGACTATACAATATGGAAACTATATTGTAAGAGTAATAAAATTGTATGAGTTACATACATAAAATTATGTGACCATGTGATAGGTATAGTACTGTAAGGAATACTATATGGAATATTAAATTAAAGTATGTGAATAATTAATATGGATTTCAATAAGTAATATAATTGAAACAATAATAGAGGCTGTAATAATGTGGTGTAATAATGCCCAATTAAGTTGTATCCAAGTATTATAAAAATGTACATGGATTATATCCCCCCCCCAATTTGCTATTTTGTAATATCATTATCCCAATTAGAGTCTATGTATACACCTAAGTGAATATTAAGCCAATGTGTCTATATGTATTAAGCATATGGTTTGTGTTATTTCACTCCTTCCAAATGCTGAGTATTGTTGTCCCAAAATGAGAGTCTTCCCTCATTCTCTCCTCACGTGTAAACAAAAAAAGGCTAAGAGCCTACTCCATCTTCTTCTCCCAAGCAACCACTAGCTCATCATTCATGGGGAGTGCCCTTCATCATGCTTATCACCAACTATATCACCAACTAACCCTTGTCCAAAGAATTCTCTCAACTTCTATTGGATTCAATCCTTAAGGTAATGGCTTGGCATGGTTAACTATTTCTCTATAAATAGAGACCTCCTCTTCATTTTCTATGTTGCTTAATTAAATTGCTGAGTTGCTAGAGAGAGCATTGAGGGAGTATAATTAGTGCATTGAGGGAATTCATATAAGCTCCAAGAGGTATAAAAATCTGACTTTTGTTCTTGAAATTAAGTTTTGTCAAATTCTTGAATTGCTTGAATTCTCTGTCGATTGATATTAATTAGCATGCCATTATGTTGTTTAAGTATGTATGCATGTCTAGAAGCATTCTAAGTTGTAATAGAAGAAGGTTTGGTCATTTGGTGTTAAGGCTCTGCAGAAGCAGAGCCAGAATTTTTGCCCTTGCACGAAGTGGCGCGGCCGCGCCACTTCTATAGCACTACCCCGAGCGGCCGCGCGGGCTGCCATTGTTGGAAAACTAATTTTTGTGGTTTTGTTAAGTTGGGCATGTTAGTTGAACTTGATACTAGTTATAAATATCCCTGACATGCTAGCATAGGTTGCTTTACTTATAGTATATCACATTAGCTTGATTTAAGTTGAGTTTTCAAGAAAACTTTATGATTTGGAAAACTAGAAATTATGAACATGGAGTAATGTATATTTTGATTTTGTGAGCATTGTGTAAATAATCTAGATATGTACGTACATAACATAAGGCATGATATAAGACATGTGGATATACTTTGCATGCTTGAGTAGCTTTGAGGACCCTCTAAGGAAAGGCTTAGAGTTTCCAATATGGACTTGATAAACCATAAACGCTTTTGAGTTAAGAACTTGTGAACATGCTTACGTATTCGTGATATATATATATACAAGCATGATGTATAGTAAGTGAAGTAGTTTTGCATGCCTAAATAATGTTCATAACATGCTAATGGAAACTTAGAGTTTCACATACAAGCTTAAATTATACACTTAAGTCATGAACTTGCAAGCATGCCTATGTGATCTAATTATGCATATGAAAGCATGACATGTGATATGCGAAGCTACATTGCATGTAGAATGGTTTAACATAAGATTTCAAAAGAAACCTCAATAGTTTGGAAACTAGTTTTGTTTATAGATACATTACAAGTATTCTGAAATTTATGGCCATTGTGATAAGATATCATATGCCTCTAAACATGATTGCCATGTATGCCTAGCTAGTGCTATACACGATAAACTACTTGAGCATGATTAAGAACAAGATTCAAGGAAGTGAAACATAGAACATAAAATGCATGACTAAAGTAGCTTGAACATGTGTATATGATACTTAGTGACCTCATGGCATATGTGTAGCAATTAAACGTAAGAAATGTTGTTACTTGAATACTTAAAGCTTTGATTAGATAAGAATGGATAACGAATTGAACCAAGTTGTCAGTTTCCTAACATGTGTATTTATAATGATCCTTCTTATGCGTGCAATGCGTATTAAATTGACAAGGTGTTTATAAATGATAAGTCTAATGATGCTTGTGAACTACGTCAATTGAAATCATAGTGACCTATAATCTGATTTCATGCTACACATGAATAACTACGTAGTAACATACGTATAGGATTATATGACTAAATCATATGTGTATACTTAAATTTCATATCAAGCTTATTTACCGAATGTGTTTAGCTAATGAGTATCCTATACATGTAAATATATTATAATAGGATTCGAAAGTGTTGATTAGCTTTACGTGAGTAAACTACGCATAAGGCAAGTATCCCAACCTTGCATTACTTTATTCAACGGATATTGTAAGCAAGTACTCGAACTCTATTCTTAATGAGCATTTATTGAACTTGCACTATTATTGTCGTACAAGTAAGCTATTGGAATTGCGATTCATGTTGTATTACTTAAATACTTCGTGGATAAAGATAAAGTTGATTTATATTCTTCGAACTTTAAATTTTGAGTATTGAACTTATAAAGAGTGGTCTATGCCATTTGATTCGGCTAGACTTATATCATGATTAGAAAGCTATCCAAACTAATTGATTAATGCGGAGTCTTATATTGACTGAGATGAACAACCTTCTTTGAAGGGAAGTTATATTTGTCGGGAGACCGACGTAAGCACTTGAGTATGATTGAATGTTACGCATAATATAGGGTACTTTAGGCTGATCACCTGTTGTACTTGTTTCATCAGATTATCAGTATATTTCTGTTAATTCTAGTAGAAGTTCATAGTCCTTAGTGACTGCTCAGTATCCAATTATCTTGAAATCTTAAATTAATTTAGCATTGAACTATATTGACATTATTCTGTCATTAGCAATTGTTAATAAGAACTGATGATATTTCTTATTGTCTTGAACTATCACACCTTACTATACCCTCTTTGGATTCGAGAACTATATTACTCACCCTTGTTATCATATTACTTGCTGAGCAAACTTGTTGCTCGTTCTTACTTTCCTTAAAAATATTTTAGTTAAGGCAGAGCAGGGCAAACCTTTGAGCGCCGATAAGGGCAAGGGAAAGGCTACAGAGTAGCTCTTATTTATGTAGAACTT
Source organism: Panax stipuleanatus (assembly GCA_020205555.1). Classification (NCBI taxonomy): domain Eukaryota; kingdom Viridiplantae; phylum Streptophyta; class Magnoliopsida; order Apiales; family Araliaceae; genus Panax; species Panax stipuleanatus. The sequence continues at coordinate 79,206,495 of CM035116.1, read as the reverse complement.
ATGATTGTAATAGGAACTTATTCTATTATGTACTAGTTAAGGTTATGTATGCTTAAGTTATGTCTAAGCTATATAATCAATGTTTAAGTTACGAGACCTTGGGACGTGAATAAATTATATTAATTAAATGTAATCTATTCGGCAATAGTGATGTGTATTATTCCGCTGTGCGATGCGACATTTAGTCGTAATATTATTATCATGGTGATAGATTATAGAACGTGATGAACCGAATTCGAGAGACCAGTGGTGGTCCGAATTTGGGGGCATCACAACCAGCTCAGCCACTCACAGACATTCCTATGGAGGGCATAGATGGCTTCACCCAGTCAGAGGGTCCGTACAGCTAAGAGGCATTTTATAGTTGGTGGAGCCCTCGCACTATTGGGGCTCAGACTTGTGCTACCCAGTTCATGGCAGATATGGTGTCGGGGTATGTGATGATGACAGATTGGATATCTTGCATGTGGGATCTGACTCACTTGAAGAGAGCACATTTGTTCATCAGGCACCTTGGCTGAGAGCCATCCGAGGCAGATTCTTTTGCTCCTTCCAACTCTGGAGCTGGCCTTTCCACAGGTCCCTTTTCCAGCAGTTTTGTCTATGCTGATCCTCCCTTATATCGACCGAATATTTCCACTGGCTGAGATTTTGTGTCTCAAGAGGAGCTGGAGCGGGTTGATAGCTTGGAGCCAGATATTATGGACCTTTTTGGATAACTTCCCTAGCTATATCTTTTGATAGGCCTCTATTTAGATATTGGGCGGTTGTGCCCTATTTTGATAGGCCTCTGTTAGTAGTTGGGCAGCTGCGCCCCATATCCCTATACTTTTTATTTTTGATTGTATGATCAGATAGAGATGATGCTTGCAGTAGATAGTTTATTCTAGATATGCATGATATTTCCTATCTATTGCATCATATTTATTATTATCATTACGCATTTATTATGTCATGGATATGCACTTAGACAGATGAGTTTAGATTTGACCCCTGGATGGCCTTATGATACGATGCTAGAGATGTCATCATCGACGGTTAGCCGCATCGAGCATTCCCCACCATCCTTGGTAGTATCGTCATTAAGGTTGTGGGTGCCTTGCGCTAGCACAGCTATTAGCGATATGAGGAGACCATTCATGCGTATGTTAGGTCTGCGACATAGAGTAGTCACTGATGAGATCATTTCAGGACATGTGATCTCTATTGACTTTCTGATCGATTGCTACGGCTAGTTAGATAGCTACGATCTACACACTGGGGATTTTATTATCTCGGCAAAGGAGTGGCATTCGGCCCGGATAAATGTCTTGCTGATATACGTCACGGCTTACGTATACATGCCACTATACTTGGACCATTTAGATATTGGTTTGATGGTCGTGGTCCGTGCCCTCAGGCATGGTAGTACCATTCTACCGATGATACTGGCTAAGACCTTGAGGTCAGCTACCTATTGCAGTACCCATCCGGATGGATGTTTTAGAAGTAGCTCCGTCCTGCTATATGTATGGCTCATGACCCATTTGCATCCAATTGGCACTTTTAGACATCGTGGGTATTGCTTTACCCATAAGATAGCCTTATCCTACTCCTTCCAGCCAGCGGAGTGTTCGGATGCAGCGATATGGTCGGCCTTTCTGTCAGATATTGAGCATCCCTTTTCGATTCTGCCATGCTCAGGGCTGGTATCCCATTATAGCTTCATCACCCATACTGTTGACCTATATTATTTGCCCCTAGCGAGATTGAGAGGGTTGACCACTTACCACCCGTTGGCAGTCATGGGTGAGTTTGATCAGTTCTAGAGCCTACATCAGTTTGAGGGGGCTGTTGATCAGCGAATATCAGCTTCATCTTTATCGTCAGCTTACCTGATCAGGACTTATGAGTGTTGGACTCATAGGGAGAGGGCAGACTTCTCTACTAGCCACCTAGATCGATCTCCAGAGTATTCAGCCTGGTTAGAATCCGATATAGCAGCAGCTGCGATTATCCAGTTAGCTCCGATCATAGATTCAGCTCAGGAGGAGCCTATGGAGGATTCTGATTCTCCCACGGAGGACGATTTTTTCGATGGTTTGACAGTGGCTTTAGTTGGTGACCCTCCGATTATCCTTGTAGGCATAGATCCATCTATTGCTTATTCACTAGCACAGATAACTTTTGAGAGAGATCAAGCTAAGGCGTTGATGTTAATGGCCCTGTCTGGCAGGGATACAGCTTTTGCCGCAAGAGACGAGGCTCGGGCTACTCGGAATGCGATATTGGTTGAGAGAGACGAAGCTCTATCTACCTGAGATGCAGCTCTTGAGGAGAGAGATGAGATTCGATCTGTCAGGAATGCAGCCTTTAAAGAGATTGAGGAAGTTTTGATTGCCAGGGATGCTGCTTTTATGGAGAGGGACGAGGCCATAACCACCTGAGATGTATATATTGCAGATAGCACAACCCTCAGGTCATATACAGACAGCTTGGTTGGAGAGATGAGTGCATTTATAGATGGCCATAGCAGCACCATGCAGATGGCAATGGGTGTCCTTGCTCGTATGGAGGCTGAGGGTATTGCACTTGCAGCTATTCCTCCATCTTTAGAAAGAGATGCCATGTTGGCATTGTTGTCTTGTCTATCATTGGGTCCATAGACTAGCTTTATTTTCCCTGCACATACTAGATCAGCCATTTTTGTCATATACAGGGCACAGTGTATATATCAAACAGTGTTATATATCAAAGAAATATATTTTGATTCACTTCCCTGTTGGATATATATTGTCATTGCTGAGTGATTACCACTTCTTTCATGACTTGCTGTTGTTGATGTACCATGAGCTTCTTCTTGATAGATTGCCAGTGAGATGTCGGAGAATATCTCAGATGGGCTTGTTGACCAGGGAAGCTTGATAGAATTTGGGTGCTATAAGGTTTCGGTGTCGTGGAAATGGTTTTTTATTGGTTTTTTGTTTTCTTTGAAGGTCATACCACACCGTAAATGACTGCCTACGTACTCCCGGGTGGAGGGAAATCAGGTTATTCGTAGTTCAAGTTTTGTGTGAGAGGTTTGAGAAGTGTCTTTTTTGAGTTTAGTTTGATGAGTTTTTGAGTTTTTGTTTGGTTGGACCGTACCATGAAGGGCTGCTTACGTACTCCCGGGTGGAGGGAGATTAGGTCATTCATAGTTCGTTCTTCTAATGAAAACCAAAACTGATTTGATTGATTCGTAGGACCAGGATGATAGCTGGCATGTGCTTCAGATATAGTACCTTTTTATGGTGTCTTAGTTGATGAGTTGGGGAAATTCACTCTGGTCCATTTCTTGTAATCTGATAGCTCCTCATGCCAATACCTCTTTGACAATGAAAGGGCCTTCCCAATTTGGGGAGAACTTTCCTTTAGCTTCGTCTTGATTGGCCAGGACTTTCTTCAGCACTAGATTAATTTCTTTGAATTGTCGGATTCGAACTTTCTTGTTGTATGGTCGAGCAATCCTTTGCTGATATAACTGCCTGTGGAAAATTATTGTAGCCCTTTTTTCATTTATCAGGGATAGCTGGTGGAACCGCTCTTGCAACCACTGATTTTCTTCCATCTAAGCGTCTATTAACAATCGCAAGGACTCCATCTCTACTTCTATGGGAAGTACTACTTCCATGCCATAGACCAATGAATAGGGGGTAGCTCCAGTAGAGGTATGCATTGACGTCCTGTATGCTAACAGAGTCAGGGGTAACAGGTTAGGTCATCTTTTGTGATTGGCGGACATTTTCTGCATGATCTTCTTGATGTTCTTATTGGCCGCTTCGACATCACCGTTCATCTTGGGTCGGAAGATGACGGAATTGATATGCTTGATATGAAACTCTCTGCATAAGTCTCTCATCATCTGATTGTTTAAGTTCTTGGCATTGTCTGAGACAATCACCTCTAGTTGTCCATATCGACAGACAACATTGTTTTTGATGAAACCGATGATTACCTCCAGGGTAACTTTGGGAAAAGAGGCATCTTCAACCCACTTGGTGAAGTAATCGATCATGGTGAAGATGAATTGATGTTAGTTACTGGCTTTGGGTTCTACTAGCCCGACCACATACATTCCACACATGGAGAAAGGCCACGGGGAATTCATATTGTGAAGCTCATTTGGAGGAACGTGGATGACATTTCCATGGACTTAGAATTGATAGCATCTCCTGACGTGATCATCACAGTCATATTTGAGAGAGATCCAATAATGCCCTGTTCTCAATATTTTATTGGCCAGCAAATGACCGCTCATGTGTGGACCATAGACTCCATCGTGGACTTCATCCATTAATCTCTGGGATTTCTTTATCGAGGCATCTTAAGAGGCCTATTCCAGCATCCCTCTTATAAAGTGCGTCTCCGCTTAGATAGAACTTCATAGCCATCTTATGAATCCGCTTTCGTTTAGCTTTGCTTGCCCTAGTAAGTGTAGATCCATCTCGGAAATATTTCTTAATGTCTTGATACTAAGGTTGTTTGGTAGGAGGTATCTCATCTGATATTTTTGCAATATAATTCCCGTATGTCGGGGCCTTCTGTTTCGTGAAATTGATATCAGGAATTCCCCTCCTACCAGATATGTTGATCAGGGAAGCCAAAGTTGCCAATGCATTTACAAAGTCATTCCTACCTCGAGGGATGTGGATGAAGGTTATATCTTTAAAACCCATGGATATGTTGACAACCTGTCGGTGATAGGGTAGCAAATGCAGTTCTTTGGTGTGATATGCTCCATTGGTTTGTCTGATGACCAATTCAGAATCTCCAAAGACTAGTAGATGCTTGACACCCATGGTTTGGGTTAATTTCAAGCCCATTATGCAGCCTTCATACTCAGCTATGTTGTTGGTGTTGTCAAACTACAATTTGGTAGCCATATGATATTGTTCTTTTGTACCAGAGATGAGGACTGCCTCAGCTCCGGCACCTTCCATGTTTACCGCTCCATCGAAATACATTTTCTATGGTTGGACTGCATTCTTTTGTCGTATTTGCTGAATTGTCATGATCCCAGCATCAGGGAAATAAGTTTCCAGAGGTTCAAACCCTCTTGACGGTGCTTCGACCAATTGTTCTGTAATGCCCTGACCTTTGATGGACTTCTAAGTCACGTAGACAATGTCAAACTGTTGGAGGATCAACTACCATTTGGAGAATTAACAATTCCACATTGGCTTGTTGAATACATATTTTAGTGGATCCATGCGGGATATGAGATAGGTCGTGTGCCCATGTAGGTAGTGTTGTAACCTCATGGCGGCCCATGCTAACGCACAGTATGCCTTCTCAATCAGCGTATACTTCTATTCTCCGCTGCTGAATCTTTTGCTAATGTAGTAGATAGCTCTCTCTTTGCTACTATCATCCTTCTGTCCCAACATATAGTCCATTGCGTTGGCATTGACGAACAAGAACATAAATAGAGGAACTTCATCCCTCGGGGGTACCAAGACAGGCGCTTCGATCAACTGCTTCTTAATGGCTAGGAAGGCTTTTTGATAATCCTCATTCCATTTTGTGGAGGAATTCTTTCTTAGTAGCTTAAAGATGGGTTTATAAGTTGCCGTAAGCTGGGCAATGAATCGGCTTATAAAATTGATCCTTCCCAGGAACCCGTGTATCTCCTTCTCTGTTCGTGGTACGGGCATCTGTGACGCCCCCAAATCCACGTTCCTTCGAAACCTCGAATTCAGTGCAGTCACGATACTATTATCGCCAAATTATTACATCTTTTATTCATTAGTAAAAGAATGCAACTATATTTATTACAATATAGAATATAAATTCTATTTATATCCAAGATCTCGGCTTTACATCATATTCGATGTTACTAAAATGCGGAATAATTTAAACTTTTCAATATCCTTTGAATAAAATCTTTTTATTGATTTCATAACTTTGAATCAATCACAATTTTCCTGAATCAAACTATATCATGATTCACTCTATTCAAATTTCTGTAAAATCGCATACATCTTAACTTAATATCCTTTATGTATTATCTAATACATTTTTACAGAACAACAAGCATTAAACCTCGTAAACAAAAATCAAGTACAATGACTAGAACCTAAACATGGTTCGAGTACTAATCTAAATAATATTCTTCATTGCGATACTATCTATCAAGGAGTTCGAAGTCTTTATCGTAAGTCCTTAACCTGCAAAAGTGGTTATTTGCAAGAGTGAGCTAGACAGCTCAGCAATTCTAACAGTTTTCATGCATCACATAGCATACAACATCATACTCAGTTCATGCATTTATAAACAGTTTATTTTTACTACGCATGTTACTTTTCACATAACAAATATATCATCAAAGATCAACTTTCAATCTCATTTATATCTCATATACATTTCATATATAAGTTCACATTATCATAGCATAATATAATTCAACTAACAGTTATTGAATTCATATATCAAATAGAAACTGAAAGACTTGCCTGATTCGTAGTTTAACAACTACGACTTAACTGCTTAAAGATATCTGCACTTCGTGTAATCCTACACAGTTATATTAACCATAGAGATCACACTTATCAGTTATATACTTCCATACATTCTCAATATAATAATTAATATTACATTATTGTCTAGCTTGGTTCTCACAACCTTCGTCTCACATTTTATCGTATTCCTAGAATAACTATGTAAGTATACGTATACTTTAACCATACGTACTTATTAACATTCTTCATATACACATACCTGTCTACCACTAATCTATTTACGTATAGCTAGTGTAGTCCATCTTTTGAGTTAATCATTCTCGTTTATCATTACTAACACATAAGACCATAACAAAGTAAATATACTCTATTAACCGTCGAAGTCGGATTCAAGTATTAACATATGGTTCTACATAGCATGTATTCATATTAAAGGATACTTTCATGCTCGTTCAACCTTTTCACGTTCAATTTACATGATATAGGTTCTAAGTTAATACCCGTAAAAACTTAAGTCCATTCAAGGCTATAAAGTCATAAAGTCTAGCATGCTCGCTTTTAAACACATAAGGTAATCATATAACCTATGTTAGGCATGCTCATGAATATTCATATTTCATACATGTAGCTATCATTGTTATTAGTTTGAAAACATGCTTCGTTTATCACTTTAAAACATGCTTGAACTCATGCTTGGTTAGTTGTCAATATTTCCAATCACATACGAATCATATTTAGAGACGTAATAAACACAAACATGGCATCTTAAATCTTTAGAATCTAGCTACTCATACTTAATGCAACTTGATTTGAAAACATATTCAAGTTCGCCTTTGAAATCATTTTAAACTTGAACGATACAATTCGACACATACAAGACAACTTTAAAGTTCTTATGATTTGTAGTTAAAGTATGTTAACATCTTCACAAGATCAGAATGTTCACGTTTCACGTATGTGTCAACGTTCATATTTAAAACTATAAGTTTTATTTTAAAACTATAAGTTTTTCTTTAAAACATACGCTTTCCATTTCATGATATTCATTCTAACATGGCTAAAATCATGCATATAGTACCAAGAAACATGTAATATGAGTTACCACCAACTTTTATGTTTGTTCAAAGTGGTAACAACTAATTAGCACCATTAGATTTGAAGCAGGAAACAAAACCAGAAACTGGGACAGGGGACCGGCGCAGCTGCGCAGCTCCCCAGTTCAAAACTGGCGCAGCTGCGCAGGGCCTTGGCCAACTCAAGCCTGGTACCGGCGCAGCTGCGCCGCTGGCCAGTACAAAATTGGCGCAGCTGCGCAGGTGGCCGGCCAGAGATAGAACTGTTCTGCTTCGGCAGAACTTAGCCCAAACTCAAAATTTTCTTATCAATTCGATTCTACACCAGCCATATTACATAACTAACATGTTTACAATCTTATATAGCAGTTAACAACATTTTCCAAATCAACTTAACATCTTATTTAGTAAAATTAAGAAGTTGACATTGAAGAATCAAGAATAGGAAATATACCTCTGCAAAAAGGGAAATTAACTTGCTGCTAAACAAATTCTCGCTCGCTGATAACTCTCACAGTAACTTACTCATAATAATGCTATATTCACTAGCCTTACTTCACAGAATTCTCAGCAAAAGAAAATGAGAGGAATGGAGGCTATATTTATAAGCCAATTGATACACAGACAATGCTCTTACCTTCCAAACTAAACCAAAAGATTTCAAGAATGCACAATGGTTAAGGGAGAGTGGTTAAGGGTTGGTAAATCTCATTATAACTCCCACACCCTATGCAATTATTAGCTAGCTAGAAAATTGAGAGAGGAAGGAGATAAGCTATTATTAATCCATTCACGTGTATATGAAGTGGGGAAGAATTTGGACACTCAAATTGGGACAAGGCAACTCAGCAATAGCAAGTGGAAATGTACTTACTATTGTTATATATGTATACATATAGTATATACTTAGGCTATATATGTTTATTCCATATATATTTAAGTTGTACACATTCCATTTTATATAAGTTAAGTTATAAATTAATGTGTCACAATGTAGTCCCAATAATACTATCGTGTAGTAAATTTTAACTTGCACATATATAAATTCATGTACATTTTATCCTACCGGATATAATTCTATCGGGTATTACTCATTATTATAACGGTTATTAATACAGTTATAATATCCTATAAAAACCATTATCAATAACAATTGCTATATGTTAATAGGGTATTCCTTAAGGTCTACCCACACATATCATGTTACATAAGCAATAATATTATGTAACTCTCTTAATGCAACCAATCATACTATATAATATATACATATAATATAGCCATATTAAAGCGTCACACTGCATTATATGCGCATTTCATGTAACTCTATCACCTTACTATATAGCTTATATAGTTACGTCGCACTTTACACTTCGTACAACATATAGTTAACTATCATACGTTATATATTTTAATATCGCATGCTTGCACATTAATAAATTACTTATTTTATTAATTATTAATAATATTAATTAATCTATTTTTCATTAATCAATGGAATTATAATTCCCATAACAATTAATTAACATTTATATAGTTAATTATCACAATAAATAAATATAAATCTTCTTATATTTATAACAAATATACTTATTATCATGCTATTACTCGCAATAATAATAATTCAACATATTATTATAATAAAAATTAATATAGATTAATTGTTTAATTAATAATTCTTCCATCTTCGAATTAATCAATTCATTACCGAATCTATTATCGTGCCACACAAGGCATTTCTCACAAGCTTAATCTCAAGCTTATTATTATTCCCATCACTTACTACTTATAACATGTTCAATATAATTAGAACTATTAAGTCACAAGGTTCACATATATAATTATATCGTGAATGGAAATACTCTAATATTCTATATAACCTTTACGGTAATATAATAACTCAAGCTATTAAAATGCTAAACTACTTCAATTAATTATACTTATAATAAGTATAACTTTTACGCTTATAATAATTAATATATACTCTATTAATTATTCCAATAATAATATTCACGATCAAATAATAACTTAAGTTATTTAATATATTAAAAATAACTTAGTTTCCTTTCATTAATTAAACTCCCTTGAAAAATACATTAAAAATTATGTATTTTGCCATAACATAAATATTATGTTTTCTCCGAATAAAGACATTCATTATTAGAAAATAATTTACTTATTGTCTCAAGACAATATTCTTAATATAATATCAAATAACTATATGTACGACACATGTACATATATTATATATAGTAAATAGATAATAAGTTTATTCTCTATTATAATAAATTATTTCCAATAATTTATTTACATATTTAATATTTACTATATTAATTAATCATACCTATCATCTCAAATATATAAGGTAATATTATTATTCAAAATAACATTTCCTTCATTTATTAAAATAATTCAATATTAGAAATTATTTTAATATCCTTTATTAGAAATATATAATATTTAGTTCTCTTTCTTTTTCTATAAATTGATCCCAAAACAACTTCTCTAAATATTCATTATTCATTTAAAGATATAATGATTTCCATTTCCTTTAATAACGTATATATATTTATTAACGCTATTCGCACGTCAAACTTCCTTATATATTACCACTCTAAGTAATATATATAAAAAGTATCAACTATAATTACATATTCAACACACATATTAATTCACTCATTTACTTAAGTAAATTAAACCCTGTACTATATCACCTTAGTTATTAAGGTTCGATATTAACATTATATTATTCCATAATATAACTCCCAACTTAAATTAACTAATATTTATTCTTATTAGTTAATTCCCTTAACTAACTCATGCTTCAATATCCAAACCTATTCACGGATAACTTAAGTGCTATTAATAACCGATATTATAAACATACTAGTTATTAATACACATACACAAGAATATGGTGATTATACATTAAGGATATTTAATGTCACCAACTTACTATGATAAAATAATTCTATAAATTATATAGATAGAAATTTTATCCACTTCCTTTACTTCAATTGAATCATCTCCAAAATAAATAACAAATATATATTAATAATATATTTATAAATCAGAAAAACACATATTACATAGTCCATATTACCATATGTAATATAATACCACATACCTCATATCACTTATATATACTCTTATTCAAACCCATCTCACAGTTTAAGAATTTTATTTATTAAATCCTTATTTAATAATATCTGAAATTCGGGTTCTTACAGCATCTCCGTGATGGCTTTAATCTTGGCAGGATCCAGCTCAATGCCTTTATTGCTTACTAGGAATCCCAACAACTTGCCCGATTTAACGCCAAAAGCACATTTGGCTGGATTCAGCTTGAGGTTATACTTACGTAACCTGTTGAACAGCTTCATGAGATGGTTGATGTGATCGTCCTCCTTTCGAGATTTGACGATGATGTCATCCATATAAACCTCTATCTCCTTATGCATCATATCATGAAACAGGGCCATCATGGCTCCCTGATATGTGGCACTGGCATTGATAAGGCCGAAGGACAATCACTTGTAACAGAAGGTTCCCTAGGGTGTGATGAAAGCTATTTTCTCCGTGTCTTCTTCAACGACCATAATTTGATGGTAACCAGCAAAGCAATCCACAAAATAATACATGCCGTACTGCTCCGTGTTGTCTATCAGGATGTGGATAAAAGATACCGAGAAATTATCTTTGAGACAAGCTTTGTTCAAATCCCTATAATCCACGCATACTTGTACCTTCCCGCCGGACTTAGGCATGGGAACTATGTTCGATAGTCACTCCGGGTATGTTGATACCATGATGATGCCGGCTTTGAATTGTTTGATAACTTCTTCTTTGACTTTCAGACTCCATTCAGGTTTCAAACGCCTGAGCTTCTGCTTGACTGGCTTGAATCCATCCTTGATGGGGAGTCGATGGATGACAATGTCAGTAGACAGGTGTGACACCCCCAAATTCAGGTACTTCAATTTCCACGGGATTTGGTGTTCACTGTACAAATATCATATATCTATCTACCTATAATAAATGCAAACCAGAAAATAGATAGAAATAAATCCTCCCCTTATGGGGTTACAACATCTGAATAATAAATACAATCCTAGGTCATACTAACCTTAAACATCTGTGCGAAAACATAAAAAAATAATAAGTTTTAAACAACATCAAGTCTTAAACATAAACATACTCAAATTAAATAACAAGTCTTCAACACTTGTTAACTTTTCTTTTGCCTTTGCTAGTGGAAGGCTCGTCGGATCTTTCGTTCTTAACTGCAATGTTATTATGCAAGAGTGAGCACGATTGCCCACAAGTATACAAATATAACAATATAATAACATTCGAATAAATCAAAGAAGTCTGATTATCAGAAAGCTCGGGTTTTGAATCAGGAATGAATAACAAGAATTAGAAGTATATCAGATAAGACCATGAACTATGTCCCAGGTTGTTAAGTATTTCTACTTTAAACATTTAACAGTCAAAAGACTATATGGACTCTACTACTCGTACTTAGGGGGATCAGCCCTTAGTACCATACTGTGCACAATATCTCAATGCTAAAGCGTACATAATCCCCTATAACAGCGTTGTTCATCTCAATTTGACATTAGAGTCCGCACCAAAGGAAGTTTGGTTTGGATAAGCTCAATAATAGTTCTAGAATTTAGAACGTTCATCAACTATAGACTAGTCGAATCAATAAGGGTTCGCTAGCCTTACAAGTTCAATAATAATTGATAATCAAATTGAAATATAAATCTCGAGGGTAAACAATTGAATAAGGATTGTATACTGAAGTAATACTTAACAATGCTTAAAATATCTTATACAAGATCTTAACTTGAATAAACAAGAATAAGAACTTGATTGTTATAGAATCATAAGTATAGAACTTGCTCAATGAGTAACTTTGAATTTAGAAAGCTTGCTCAATGAAAGTAAAGATTAAGAAACTTGCTTAACAATAATAAGTTCAGGATAGAACACTTGCTCAATTTAAAGAGTATAGATAAGAAAACTTGCCTCCTGCACAAGCTACAAATATAATTACAATTCACTTCCTCAACGTCCTACACATTACATTATGTATATGACATCGATTAGTTCCATAACCACTACGTTTAACTGTTGAACTTCCTACTTAAGTTCAACTTAACAACTTGGTTTATAATATTAACTTGTCGCCTAACCACATAATAGGAATTTAAACCACAACATGCATACCACACAATATGACTCTTAAACGACTATAATCAATCTTACGACAACAATGTCCAAATTCACACATAGCTTGTTAATATGAGACTTCAAATTGTCTTATACATGTCAACAATATGTTATATGATTATTTTATATACTTAATGTGTCATCCGATTCATGACATTTAGTTTGTTCCTCATGTTAGGGCTTAAAACACATAAATAATTTTTGGACAACAAGAAAGTCTGAGGGGCTGACTTTTCTAGGCTAAATTTCCGAAGGGGCGGACTTTTCTACTGTGGAAAAAATCAGCTCGCGAACTTGTGCAGGAAAAAGGCAATTTAGCTTATTTCCTCGCACCAAACTCAAAATTTAGTACATATAATGCATATAAGACTTTATAAAATCATAACCTTAAGCTTCTAATATGTTTTAACACTTTATATCATATAATCACTTGAATTAAAACACTTAAATTCACTGTTCTTGGTATTTTGCAAAGTTTCGAGACAAATTATGAAATTCATTGTTACGGATTTGTTATAACTCCAAATCCATCCATTTAAATTTTGTTTTGTTTATTTAAAAATGTATAATCATAATCAACTATCAATTTAAAGTTAATTAAACAATTTAAAGTATACAATTTGTACATAAGGGCCAAATACGTGTTCTTCATGCTCTGTAACTTCTAAAAATCCAATTTAAACATAATTACATGAATTTAATTACTTTAAATCATGCATACATGGTATAAAATATGTTATGAACACATATTAATATATATATATATATATATATCATCATATATACAATAATCATCCATAACTTTAGTTATAAAGACTTTGAAATAATTTTCATGGAGAAAATATATGAACGTGAAATTAAAAGTTTAGTTTGAAGAATTTACCCTTGCTACTTGTTAAGATGATTCAAAGATGATAATTCCTCACTAATTCTTCTTCAATTCACCAATTCCATCACAATTTCTCTCTCAAACTCTCTCTAGCCTTTCTCTGATGAAATATACATTATATGAATATGAATATAAGATATAAGTATTTAATACGTATATATGATATAACTGATAAGCAAATGGTCAGTTAATCCCATAATGGGTTAACTGCTCCAACTTCTCTTAGGGCCTTGTTTGGTTGGCTCTTTATTTCTCCTTTCCATTTAATTTAATTAAATGTTTATTGCATAGTTTTTAATTGTCACACTCACTTAATTAAATAATCTTATTTAAATCAGTTAACTTTATTAAATAAAATATACTATTACACATCAAATCACATTATCACATAATTAATATTTTTATTTATTAATTATGTCAAATCTTTAAATCTCTAATTAATTATTAAATTCATTAGAATATCATTATGCTTATTAAATAATTCATTTAATCAAATAAGCTCGATTAAATACTTACTTTGAATTACAAAAATTCTCCACATTAATTTAATCAATGTAACACATATAATTAAATTAATCACCATAATTCCATCAAATAATTATTTAACTCAATAATTAAATCATCAAAAATATTTATTTAATTCAATAAATATTAAAATTAAATTACAAAATACTCGTTTGTCACAACAGGCCAATCATGTTTTCATGCGACCATACAAACACATCCTAGAACTATGTTAGGATTTCAATCAGATCGGTTTTTTTATCTTTGGTGAGGTCTAGGCCTATCTGGATTTCTTTGAGGTTTTCTGAGGTTCCGATATTGACGGTGGTGGTTTGGTTGAGGTTTAGTTTGGGTTTGTCTTCAACCCATTCTTTGATTTCCTCGGGCACCTCGTAGTCATCTTCCTCCTCTTGATCAATCTCCATCAAGTCGAAGTTCAGTTCTACATCAAAGTTGTAGTCACTGTGACAGGTTAGCATCTTATCAGCAGGGACAAAGAATCCAATCTTTGAGTCCTGAAAATAAAATGCTTTCGCTTTAATATATGCAACTTTTAAACATACAAAGCATTTAGCAAAATATGACAAAAGTTACTGCTATAGATGTGCAACCAAAATAAGCAGTAAATGAAACTATGTTACAGGGCAGACAGATTCTCTGCCCTTTTACCCTTTTTGAATGAGGCAAGGGACGCTGCTCCAGTTGTCCAGGGTCAGATCCTCGTGAATAGGGAGGATGAAGGAATTGTGCTCATCTGCCTCATCTCGGATGATGACTAAGACAACCTTTAGATCAGAGCCGAGATTCTTCTTTGAACTGCCTCCCTTCCCCTTCTTGATGTGAGGAATTCAGATCTAATCCTCCTCATCACTATGGGGGATATCATCATTCATACCCTCGTAGTGTATGAGAACACGCATGTTAGCAAATGGGTTTCGTCCTTCGTACATGAACTTTTCTTTTCTCCTTGTGTTGTCCCCCTCATGCTTTGAGGCTTTCCTCTCAGTTATCGGTATGATTGGAGGAAACAACATGGCTAACACAATAGCAAAAAACTTCCTCATTGGCTTCACAAACCCTGCATCAGTGAGGTTTGGCAGTAATATAGTGGAAGCATGAGCTTTTGGATGCTTGTGTGGGAACTGGTAGTTTGACCAGGATGTGTAGCCCAATCCGGCTTTCCCTGACTGGCTCGGGATCTGTACCAAACTTTTGATACCTTGCTGATTCTTTCCTAACCCTTCTCCAGGGTAGAAACCCAAAGATACCATCTCCTAGCCCACTGTCATCACTTCGGGAGAGACTTTTGGTTTCAGAGCTGGTGCCCCGACAGGTAGGTACTGAGTATCGCTCACCTCCAGTGCTTGAAAACTTGCAGGTTCAATCCCTGCACCCAGACTAATTACTAGCATGTCTCCCTGTATGCAGACAGGGTATTCTGGTTCGGCATTAATTATAATAAGATTGCCATTGATAATGTACTTGAGCTGCTGATGGAGGGTGGATGACACTGCTCCTGCCATGTGGATCCACGGCCTTCCCAATAATAAGCTGTATCCGATGGTAATGTTGAGTACCTGGAAGGATACATAGAAGGTGTGGGGACCAATATCTAGTGGCAGCTCAATTTCTCCCACAGCTTCTCGGCGAGACCCATCGAAAGCTCGGATGACCACATGACTGGTTCTGATCCGATTTGGATTGATCTTCATTCTTTCCAAGGTATCGTAAGGACAGATGTTTAGGGACGATCATCCACCTATAAGCACACCTCCGATCACATACCCTGATGACATCACTGCTATGTGTAGTGACTTGCGATAACCCGTCCCATCTGTAGGTGTATCATTGTCAGTTAAAGATATCACATTGATGTTAAAGATGTGTTCTATCATGTGATGGAATTTCTAGGCATCCACTGTCTTTGGCAGATGGGCTTCTTCTAGTACTTTCACTAGAGTGTTGCGATGATCCACCGATGACAAGACTAGATCTAGGAAGGACATCTGCTTGGGTGCATCTTTCAGGCTTTGGATCACCTTGATCTCGTTATGCCCCATTTTGTTGAGGAACTCTTCGATTTTTTCTTCAGCCACTTTCCCTTTAGTTTTGATGGCTGCATTGATCACCCGCAGAGGCAGGTACAATGGATTCTCCTTGGATACAATGGCAATGTTGTTTGAGGTGGAACCTTGATCATTCCTGTAGTTCCATGGGACCCTTTTCAAACTGATGACAGGATACTACTGTCTGAAAGGCTGTATTAAAGGTTCGGGCGTAGTTACCTTCACAGGATTCAGTGCTTCTTGAACCCTTTTTCCAGGAAATTTTAAGGGTGTTTCGGCTAGTTCCTTCTCACAAGAAATAACAACCACTGTTCCCTGACTCCATATCATGGGAATAAAGAGTGTTTCCTCATCAGGAAGGCCATAATCTTGATTCCCTCTTATCAGCTCACCGCTTTTAATAAGATTTTGAATCAGGTACCGAAGTCCCCAGTAGTCCTCGGTATCATGATCGGGCGTATTGGAGTGATACTAACAAATCCTGTCAAGTTTGAATTTCCTAGATCGAGGGTTTATCGGGGGTAACAAATCAGTAATTATCCCCTCGTTAATCAGCATTTGGAGGATTTCCTTCATTGGCTGGTTCAAATTAGTGAAGTTTCCCTTAAAGGCAAACTCCCTATCTGCTTGAAACTTCTCCTCCTTGGCCACCTTATCGGCCCAGGGTTCATGTTCCTAAAATTGGTAGTGATCCCTCATAGTGATGGGGTTAAGTTCCGGTGTAGGCAGACTTGCTTCAGACTGGTTGGGCTGGTTTATCAGCTGCCTGGTCACCTGATGCTGATATACGACCAGATCCGCTAGTTGTCCAATCTGTTCCTTGATAGATTTATTTTCTTATTCTATCAAGAACCGCCTTTCTGCTAAATCCCAACTGTTTGGGCTATTGTTGCTGGATTGAGTTGACTCTCCAACGAACCAGAGCTATTTGGATCTCTCTCCACTCCCTGTGCTAATCATGTTGACACTCTACTCTTTGTGCTGAGGGAGTGGATTATCTTGTACATGCGGTTCCTCCGGTTTGGTCACCACAATCTCTCCGTTGTCCATCAAGTCTTGGATTTTGTGCTTGAGAGTCCAACAGTCTTGTGTATCATGTCCCAGAAATCCAGAATGGTAGGCACACTTTTTACTTGGGTCGAAATTCCTTCCCCCAGTATTGGTTGGTGGAAAGAACTAAACAATCTTCTTCTGTGCTGTCAACAGTTTTTGCACATTCTCGAGTGAATCCTCTAGAGGGGTAAACGTTCTCTAACATCTGGCCTCCAAATTTTCTAAAATGGAGGGTTAGAAGGTTGTGCTGGAGCTTGAAAAAGAGAATAGTTCCTCCTTTGAATGGGCATGCTGCTCGACTCGCTCCTTTGATTTTGTCCTTTCAATACCAAGGATACTTCTTCGTCTTTCTTCTTGTGTACTATCTGGGGATTACTCTCGTAACTCCCGGACTGAATATGTTCGGCAACGGCTTCCAAGGCGGTCAGATCCTTTATCTTCCCATATCGTAGCCCCATTTCAGCCATTTCTCCGTGCTTGATCATCTCAGAGAATGGTTTTCCTATCCATGCTAGGGCCCTTTCGTAGTATAGAGCTTCTTGGATGTCGATGAAGGGAATGACTATTTCAAACTCAGTTATAGGTGGGGTGACTTGTGCTGCCACCCGCCTCCATCGTTGGGCATATTCTCTGAATGACTCGATGTTTTGCTTTTTGATTTTGGTGATCTGGATCTGTCTGGAGCCATTTAAGACTAAAAACTGTACTGATTGAGGAAGGCATTTGCCAATTCTTCCCAGCTATGAATCTTAGAGTTATCCAAACGAGCATACCAGGCTCTAGCCTCTCCGATTAAACTCTTCTGGAATAACTGCATTCGGAGTTTCTCGTCCTCTACATAGGATCCGAGCTCTCCAATGAACACCTTTAAGTGAGTATAAGGGTCTCCCAATCCATCGTATTTCTCAAAATCAGGGACTTGAAATTTTTCAGGGTAACGAGCCTCGGGGAATATATATAAGTTTGAATAATTGACACTCCCAAATTCCCTAGTCCCTTTGATGGACCGGATTGTTTCTTCCATTTGTTGAACCTTCTTTATAATGTCACCATCTTCTTGTTCTTTGCTGGGGGTGGTGATTTCAAGGGTTTTGTTGGTAATATCCTGGTTTTGTGTTTTAGGAATCTAAGTGTCTTTCTTTCCAGTTTCTTGACTGCCACCGGGTGTACCTAGTTTTGTATGACCCTGTGCTTGTTTTCCTTTTAGAGCTTTACTTTGTTCTCTCAAGAAAATAGCTAATTCGGCTATCTGGTTCTTCAATCCTTAAAACTTTTCCCTAGAAACAGGGATGGATTCAGGCTAAGCACTTGAAGCCATATCTGAAGATGGACTTAGTGCTTTCTTAGATTTTGATCTGGTGACAGGACCAATTTTCACCTACAACAACCGTAGGTGTGTTAATTTCATGAATGGAAGTATTGGTCGGATGCATGCCATGCAATGTGTTTATTTATGAGGTTTTTTAATTTTATCCTGCAAAACAGAGATCAATTATTTTAATGACAGAATAGCATGACAGGATTTACAAGACATGGAATATACATTGTAATATTTACATTGGAATTGAAAACTTGACATTGAATTAAAAGAGGAAGGCATGGAGAAGCTTCCCTTATGATTTGGTTAATCAAAGGTTGACCTTTCTTAGGCTACTTTCGCACCTTTTTCGGCATGAAGGTCCCCATATAATTGCAATCTACTAAAGGAGAAAAAAATTCGATCTTTCAATTGGAGCGGATCTAAGTGGTGCGTTTCATGAGCCTCGCAGACTTAGTCGCCTTTGAGTCCATTACTCAAACACCGACGGGTTTGCCTCCTGGTGGAAGAATCACACAACATATATTTACATACATCGCGTCTCACCATATGACATGATGACATTGTGCGAAGCACTAATATAGAGCAGGAAAGCATTCATTAACATCCATTCAATGTAAAGATGTAACATTTCACACATACGCAGATATAAATGGGAAATGTTTGAAAAGATTTGAACGTGACCTAAGCCCTCTACTGTCCCCAGCAGAGTCGCCACCTGTCGACGTCGGGAAAAAATACGGGTCGAGTTGGATCCGAATCTTTCTCTTTTCCTAAGTCTTGTTTCTACCCTTATTTTATCTATTTGAAAAGGCGAAGGGTTTTTAGGAAAAGGCCAACATGTATCATGTCGACGATTTGATCGTTTTACAGAGTTGCCAGTTGGTAGATTTGAAAATGGTTGTACCAACTCAACCGAGTTTTGTTTGAAAGTAGGCCCAATTGCTGGACATTGTCGAAACTGAATCTTTGAAATCGATGTTCTAAGCCCGGGGCTTGGTTAAGTGTGGGGAAGGTGTTAGGCACCCCACAACTCCCGTGTAAACACGGTACCCCATCTTTTCAATATTTTCTTTTTTATATTTGCAATGTGTGTGTGAATTCTGGAAGAAATTGGGCCTATGCTGGTTTGATTTGGAAGTATAGACGTGCTTCGTTGAACTTATATACGAAGGGTTTGATTTGATTTGAAAAGTTCTTTTTTAGACAAGATATTTAAAATGATGTTTTGAAAGCCAGTTTTCAAACCTTTATGCTCTCATAGGAACAGAAGCATGTGGATACTTCCATTTTATCTTTTCAGCCTTTGGGCTCAATTTGAATGGTGATTGTCGGGCTGCGAAGCATCCTCGACCATAAAATATATATAAGTGCTGGTCTTCTCATGGGCAAGACAGCCATCGGAGTGGCACTGGCATGACAAACTATTATTTCACTATGTTGAGACCTTAAACCCGGATAACCGTTTTAAGGTCTTTCGGATGTACATTTTTATAGAAAAACTGGCAGGGTACATTTGTAAAGTAGAGTTTGTCCATCGTGGGAATCAGATTATGATCAGTTTGATCACGAATCCCACGATTCCTAGGCTCATATGAGGAAGCCAAGAAAACTTGCACATCTCAAATATGCACATAAAATGTATATATACATCCTGATGTCGCAAAAACCAAGGATTCATTATCCTGGCTTGTGCATAGACAAAGCTTCTCGTTCCCACTAGATAACAATCTAAGGGCCGTGAGGTTGCTTAAAATGAATAATAGCCTAGTCCACGTCCAATACCAACTAGTATTGGAGACTCAATTTATTTCTTTAAATTGACTCTTTTTACAAAATAGTTCAAAACCTTGAATTACAATAATTCACTTGAGCGCCTTTGCTCCTTGTGCACCTATGCACTCTTTAAGCACCTGTGCTTCCTTGAACCTGATTGTAAACAATCTTTAATCCACCCGGATTAAATTCCTTTAGACAATACTTAGTCTAAAAATATAAGATTACAAATATAGAGGTCTAATGATCAAAGCAAATAATCAATTTAACAATGCAAGGCTCAACTAAATGAATGCAATGATCAAAGAGTAAAATAGATATCACCAGTTAAAGCTCACGAAAAGTTGCTGAAAATAATCTGAATATTAATTCCACTGCAGCTTGTAAGTTTGCACCGAAAATTATAGAATAGCTTTTCACGTGTATGAGTGCAAAATATTTAATTCAAGTGTTGTGTATAACACTGATAACACAATTTATTTTTATAGTCCAATAGTATTACCGTTGCAAATAATTCCGTTTATCACACTTCATTTACGTTGCCAACAGATCTCTAAATAAGATAAGTAACGTTCAAAATGTATTTCCGTTGGAAAGTATTTTTAAGGATAACAAATATAGACTATTTCAAAGATAACTTGTTAAGATAAGAATTGCTTCATGCATATACCAGGTCTCTTAACAAATATCTACCACCACAAGTAATGCTCACTCTTGATAAGATATATCACTTACAAGATAATATTGCTTTTAAAATAACTAGGCATAGGAGTGTTAATATCGTAAATAACTCAACCCATATCTCCAGGATAATCATGATACCTAATTTTCGAGATGTAAGCAACTTAACCACCAATTGATATTCATCATTATATAGCCGTCTTACTCAAAACACATTCCAAGGTATCATACATCATACAACTGATTCATATTAAACCTTTCTACACATGTGCATGCTAATAAAATTATGTCATTAAATTAGAATACTCTTGAAAATCTAAGTGATACCAACACATGAACTTTATCCAATACTATATGATATGTTAACAGTTCATTTTCGTTTTAATCATGCATAAAATATTCATCATATTATATGCACATAAAAATGTCGTAGAGCCTTGTATCGAAAAATGAAATATTTGCAATGACCTTACAATTATTTCCTTAAGACTCAAAAAGTCTTCATAAGCCTTTTGACCATCAATGATTCCTTTATCAAATTCCTGAAATTTCACAATAAACAATTTAGTACATATAATCAAATCATCATCAAAACATTG
Organism: Panax stipuleanatus; assembly: GCA_020205555.1. Classification (NCBI taxonomy): domain Eukaryota; kingdom Viridiplantae; phylum Streptophyta; class Magnoliopsida; order Apiales; family Araliaceae; genus Panax; species Panax stipuleanatus. The sequence continues at coordinate 79,184,819 of CM035116.1, read as the reverse complement.
AGGTTAGAATATTAACAAGTCAACAAAATCTTTTTCGAGTCCAAGAAGACGGGTTCATAACCGGGTCTTCATTTCCCCACAGTTTGTCCGTTGAGTTATCTTGCGCTGTTTCCAGTCGGGATCAACGTTATGGTTCTTTCTGACCTTGATGGCATCAATTCAGCTTAATTTGGACTGAATCGGCTTTGAGTTGATAAAATAACCATTTTGCCCCTCTAGGGGTTGTCTCCTATACTGGCACGGTCTTCGGCTGATTTCCCGGGGTTGTCTCCGAGGTTTGGATCCCAGCTGATTCAGTTTGTCCTTAGGGTTATCTCTGAGGCTGACTTGGTGTCTCCAGGGTTGTCTCTGGGGATGATGTGATGCTTCGGGGTTGTCTCCGAAGTTGATTTGGCCTCCCGGGTTATGATTGGGGTTGACCTGTACCTCCCGGGTTGAGACCGGGGTTGACCTGTGCCTCCCGGGTTATGACCGGGGTTGACCTGTACCTCCCGGGTTGTGATCGGGGCTGACCTATACCTTTCGAGTTGTGATCGGGGTTTACCTGTACCTCCCGGGTTGTGACCGGGGTTGACCTGTACCTTTCGGGTTGTGACCGTGGCTGAGTTGACATCCCGGTATTGAGACTGAGGCTGAGTTGACATCCCAATATTGAGACTGGGGCTTAGTTGACATCCCGGTATTGAGACCGGGGCTGAGTTGACATTCCGGTATTGAGTTTGGGGTTGATCTGACATCCCGGTATTGAGATCGGGGTTGGGTTGACATCCAGGTATTGAGACCGGGGCTGAGTTGACATCTCGGTATTGAGACCGGGGTGGATCTGGCATCTCGGTATTAAGATCGGGTTTGAGTTGACATCCTGGTATTGAGACCGGGGCTGTTGACTTTGGTTTGATCTTCCAGGGTTGTCTCAAGAGGATAAAAGATAGTTTTGCCCTCCTGCAGGATTAGTAACAGGAATACGTAATTTCTAGTGTCTACAGTTCGTTTTGTTCTTTTGAACGTGCATAATCGTAATCAACTATCAATTTCAAGTTAAATAAATAATTAAAGCATGTAAATGTGTACATATATGCCATATTCACGTTCTTCATACTTTGTAACTTTTAAATTTCTAAATAGATCATAATTACATGGTTTTGATTGTTTTAAAACATACATAAGTGATAGAAAATATGTTATGAACATATATTAACCCATATGTCATCATATATACAACAATCGTCAATACAAATCAGTTACAGAGAACTTAAATTGGGTTTGTTGGGGAAAATAAACTAACGTAATTATAAAACTCGGGATGAAGAATCATACCCTTGCTAACTCTGTTTGATGATGATATGAACTTTAGAATCTACAACTCTTCTTCTTCAAATCACAATTTCACTCTCAAATTCTCTCTTTTTCTCTGAACTTCTCTCACAGATATGATATACAATTAGAAGGTCTGATACTCTATAAATGTATAATAATTAACGGTAGTAGTCATGGGTAGCAGTTAGGCGCATCAGGCCTTAACTGCTCCCATGATCCTTAGGCCTTGTTTGTTTGTCTCTTTTATTACTCATTTCCCATTATTTTAATTAAAGTGTTTAATATATAGTTTAATTGTCACACTTTAATTAATCAAATAATTATTGTTTAAATTAATTAAATAAAAGATGATATTACACATTAAATCACATCATCACATAATTAAAATTCTCATTTATTAATTATGTTAAATTCTTAAATGTCTAATTAATTATTAAATTAATTAGAATAAAATTATGCGTATTAAATAATTCATTTAATCAAATAAACTCAATTAAATTCATACTTTGAACTATAAAAATTCTCCACATTAATTTAATCAATGTAACACATATAATTAAATTAATCTACCACAATTTCATCAAATAATTGTTTAACTCAATAAATAAATCATCGAAATATTTATTTAATTAGATAAATATTTAAATTAAATTACAAAATTCTCGTTTGTCACATCTTTCTCCCCTTAAAAGGATTTTGTCCTCAGAATCGCGGTTCAATTAAATTCGTCCCATTACAGTAGATGTGACACCCCCAAATCTGAGTACTTTAATTCCACAAGATTTGGTGTTCACTGTCCAATCATAACACATCTATCTACCCATAAAAATGAAACTCATAAATAAATAGAAATCCTCCCCTTAAAGGGTTACAACATCATAAATAAAACTTAATAAACCACTTGATAACGCCAGTAGCAACAACCATAGCAACAGATCAAAACCAGCATCAGATTCAAAACCCAAAACATCTCCCCCTTTGTCATCAGGCAGAAACAGACGTTCATGTGGTCAGATATCAACATCATCAATGTGGACCATTAGGATAGGACGGGTAGTAAAGTAAGGACGATGTAGAACACGATGAACTCTTTCTTCCATAGAAAATTCATGAGCAAAACGAGGAGGACGAGGAATAAAAGTTTCATTGGGTAGAGGAAGGTCTAAGAAATCTCTGACATATTCAGCCATCCAATTGTACTGAGGCCATTCACGAATTATAGAATGCATTCTGTCAAAATATAGCTTCTGAGTAACATCATTCATAAGAACAACCACAAAATCAGCAAGTTCGCCTAGTTGACAACTGACAAACTTAACTTCTTGACTCAATTGACAAGAATTTCTGTTAATCTTCCTTGACAGAGCTTCAACCATAGCCATAGTATGCAACTCGAACCCATCCTATAAATCAATGCACTCGTCTTCCATCCGAAAAAGAAATTGTTGTAAATTGTTTGCACGGATTGGTAACGTACCTTTTTCCAAAACATTAAGCCTATGCTTAATATCAACTTCGTCAGCCTTCATGGATTCTTGATTCTGGAGAATTTTAGGCAACATGTTCAAGATCTCCGGAGAGAGTTCAGATGGTGTAGGCAGAGGCATAGAAGAGGAAGGAGTAGAGGCAGTAGGAATGAGATCAGGAGCAGACCGAAGAAACAGACCATTATCCAGAGATAGATGAGATTGTTTCAAATAGGCAGAGTCAATAAATTCATTATGAGAGAGAATCACTTCATCCTCAAGATAGATGTTAAAATGTTGAAACACTTTTGTTAGAAAACAACCATATGAGACACTTTTTAGACTGACGGATGCAACTTAACATATGAGATAACATCATGTGAGAGAAATTAAAAGACAGACCTTTCAGAATCATAGCCACAACAACCAAGTCTTGATACGTAAAATCTGAACCACCACCAAGGCTGGGAAACAGATTGTAACGGACCAACTTATGAATTACACTAGCAATAGGACAAACATCAATTATTTTTGGAGTAAACAGAGTTGTGATAGCAGAATTGTTCATAACAATTTGACGTTATTCAAGAGGTGGAAAAGGAATATTGGCAGCACCTTTTAAAGTGAATGGATTAGGTCCAGAAGATGGAATACCCAGAATACTACCAAAGTCCACAACAGTAAAGAACAGTGATTTTCCCTTGATATATGTTGTGTAACAGTCATTGTGGCACTCGAGATTGGTATAGAACTGTTGAACTAACCTCGGGTAGGCCTTAGTGGGAGGAAACAACATTGATGTTAACCCACAAGATTTGAAAAGTTTTCCGAGAGGAGAATTATTAACATAAAACAAATCCAGAATTTTTTTCATAAACAAATTGTTTTGTAGCGATAGAAGTCTTAAATCGTTCTTCAAAAGCATGTCCTCTAAAGAAATTATCCGGTAAATTGGAGAAAGAAGTACCAGAGTTTACCAGAAAAAGAGGATCAGTTTGAGAGGAAGGATCTGCCATATTTGGAGATAGATTCACCTTCTGTTGATCAGTGGATTTTAAGAAAGAAAAAGAGGAATCCGAACCATCCGAGTAAATCTCATCGGACGATACATGCAAGGACTCTTGCTTGCCCTTTCGCTTGGACTTCATCTTTATTTTGACAGAATATGGTGATCGTGACTGGGAATCGTCGTTGATGGTGATACCGGACGATCGTTTACTGGCCCTTGTTTTCATATTTTCAAAGGTGTAGAAAAATGAAGCAAGAGAAAAGCGGAAGGTTTGAAAAAATATGAAGTAGATTAGTAAAGTTAGAGAGAGGGAGATGTTTTAAGATCAAAGAGGCGGAAACCGAGAGGACACCTAGAGAAGATAACGCTCTTCACAGCTTTTCAAATCTTCAAAGATAATTATGAAACACTGTTATGATGTGATAATACCGAGAATATAGCCATATCTAGATACGTTTCCCAATAATAAACAACAATTGATATTGTTAGATACATGAACCAAGCAAATCAGGCAGACGTATACTATTTAATAACATGCAGATATACTATACCATATTAAGTACTTGAACACATATTATACCATGCACAGTCTAAGTTCCCTTCTTAACATACAAAATCTCTCTTCACTTAAGGGTTTAGTAAATATATCAGCTAACTGATTTTCGGTAGGAATAAAAATTAATTTAATCAAACCTTTTGAAACATTATCCCTTAAGAAATGATGTCTTACCTCAATGTGTTTTGTACGTGAATGCAAAACAAGATTTTTAGAAATATTAATTGCACTTGAATTATCACAATATATAGGCACACTATCACATAGAATATCAAAATCATTAAAAGTTTGTCTCATCCACAGTATTTGAGAGCAACAACTCCCTACAGCTAAATATTCACCCTCAGTGGTTGATAAAGCAACTGACGTTTGCTTTTTACTGTGCCAAGATACAAGACTTTGTCCCAAAAATGTACAAGCACCACTTGTACTTTTTCTATCGATTTGACATCCTGCATAGTCAGCATCTGAGTAGCCAATTAGTTCAAAATGATCACAAATTGGATAAAACAAACCTATATGATAGTGCCACTTAAATATTTGAGTATTATTTTAACATCTTGTAAGTGGGATTCCTTTGGTTTTGCTTGAAACCGAGTACAAAGACATACACTATATATTATGTCAGGTCTAGAAGCATTTAAATATAATAAGCAACCAATCATACCTTGGTATTTCGTTAAGTCTACATCTATACCTTTTTCATCAGAAGTAAGCTTTATGGATGTACTCATTAGTGTAGCCTTTGAAGTTGATCCTTCAAAACCAAATCTTTTGAGTAGCTCTTTTGTGTACTTGGTTTGATGAATATAGATCCCTTCCTTTGTTTGTTTGATTTGGAGCCCCAAAAAGTAATTCAGTTCTCCTATTAAGCTCATATCAAACTCTTTATGCATACACTTTGAAAACCACTCACAAAGAAAATCATTAGTAGCACCAAATATTATGTCATCTACATATATTTGCACAATAATAATATCCTTATTTGCATGCTTAATAAATAATGTAGAATCAATTTTACCTCTAGTAAATCCATTTGAAAGTAGGTACTTACTCAACCTCTCGTACCAAGCCCTTGGAGCTTGTTTGAGACCATAGAGAGCTTTCTTAAGCTTATAGAAATGATTTGGATATTTCTCGTGTTCAAATCCGGGAGGTGTCTTTACATATACCTCTTCATTGATGTATCCGTTGAGGAAGGCGCTTTTCACGTCCATTTGATAAAGCTTAAATTTCTTGTAACATGCAAATGCTAACAAGATACGGATAGGCTCTAATCTTGCAACTGGGCCATAAGTTTCATCATAGTCGATCCCTTCTTGTTGATTGTATCCTTGAGCCACCAATCTAGCTTTGTTGCGAGCGATAGTTCCATGCTCGTCAAGCTTATTCTTGAATACCCATTTTGTCCCTATAATAGAAAAACCTTCAAGAGGAGGCATAAGTTCCCATTCTTGACATCTTTCAGACTGTTGAAGTTCCTCTTGCATTGCCATAAGCCAACTTTCATCAAGGAAAGCTTCCTTAGCATTCTTTGGCTCAATTTTTGACAAGAATGCAGAGAATGCACAATAATTTTGTAAGCCTCTTCGTGTGGTGATTCCTTTGTTGATATTTCCAATGATATTTTCTGGTGGATGATTCTTGAGATATCTTGCAGTCTTTGGCATAAGAGCATCATGCATTGTCTCTTCTTATTTGGGAGAGTCTTCCTCAAATTCTTGTGTTATTTCTTGTTCTTCTTCATGCAAATTATTTAATTCAGCTTGCTGAACTTCTTCATTTTGTCTGCTGAATGTACCTTTTCGGTTTGCTGGATTCGCTGAAGTTTCCAAGTTACCTGCATCCTTATCTCTTTCTTTTGGAAGATCATGATTAGTCTCACAGAATGTAACATGAACAGATTCTTCAACACTTAAGTTATTAACATTAAATACACGATATGCCTTACTATTTTGTGAGTATCCAATAAAAATACCTTCATAAGATTTAGCATCAAATTTTCCCAAATTATCACTAGTATTGAGAATAAAGCATTTAGAACCAAAAACTTTGAAATAACTTATGTTAGGAATTTTACTATTTAAAAGCTCATAAGGGGTTTTCAAAATGATTGGACGAATAAGTACTCTATTCAAAATATAGCAAGATGTGTTTACAGCTTCGCCCCAAAACTTCTTAGGAAGTTTACTTTCTTGTAATAAGGTTCTAGCTGTTTCTTGTAATGTTCTATTCTTTCTCTCCACTACTCCATTTTGTTGAGGAGTTCTTGGAGCTGAAAATTCATGGCTAATTCCTTTTTGATCACAAAATATTATAAAGTCCTTTTGAAATTCAGTACCATGATCACTTCTAATTCTAATGAGTTTGAAACTATACTTTGTTTCAAGATTTCTTATCAACTTTTCAAACTCTTTAAAAGCTTCATCTTTTGTTCTTAAAAACAATAGCCATGTATATCTAAAAAAATCATCAACTATTACAAATGCATAAAACTTACCATTAATGCTTGCATGTCTTTCTGGCCCGAACAAATCAAGATGAAGTAATTGCAAGGGAGATGAAGATGATACCATTTTCTTCACAGTGAACGATGTTCTTACTTATTTTCCAAGTTGACATGGAATGCAAACTCCCTTCTTTTCATACTTTATTTTTGGCAATCCTTTGACAAGGTTCTTTGAGGATAGTTTCTTGATTAAATCCATGTGGACATGTCCCATCCTCTTATGCCATAGATTAGCTTCATCTTGTATGCTAGCAAGACATAGTTCTTGAGTATATATATTTTCTTCCCTTTGTGCAACTAGAGTAGAGTTGTTAGAACCATGTGAAATTGTGCATTTTTCTTTTTTAAAAGATACTTGATGACCACTATCCATTAATTGACTAACACTTATAAGATTAAATTCAAGTCCACTAACAAGATGTACATTATCAATATTGACCTTACCATTACCAATTTTACCTTTCCCAATAATGTCGCAAGTTCGATTATCACTAAAGGAAACCGTTCCATTTTTCTTCTTGGTTTTCAATTCCATGAACTTTGATTTGTCCCCAGTCATGTGACGAGAGCATCCACTATCAAGAATCCATTTTTGAAATGGAACCCTTGCCTTGAAACATACCTGTCAGGAAAAGATAATTCATCCTTTTGGTACCAACATCTTTTTGGGTCCTTTAATGTTAGTGGCAAGTATATCACTCTTTTTAATCCATACCTTTTTAATCTTATTTTTCTTAAAACAATTTATGTCTAAGTGACCTTTAATACCACAATTTCTACATGTTGTAAAAGGAGAACAATAGTTTAATTTCAAACGTGATTTTGATTTTAGCATGTTAACATTTCCGTTTTTATGCATAGGGTTGTAGCCGATTCCTTGTCTTTCAAAAGTAGGTCTTTGTTTACCTAAAATGACATTCAAGTTTTCTTCTCCTTGAACAAACTTAGCAAGAGATGATTTTAATGAATCTATTTCCTTTTGAAGTCCATTAGAAGGAATGGCTTTACAAAGGGATTCATCACTAAATGCATTAATACATACATCTCTTATCTTAAGTTCATTAGTCAATTTTTGAACTTCATTATTCAAAATATTTACTCTATAGAAAAGTATTTTGTTATAATTATCAAGGTAATCATTTTTTGCAATCAAAATCTTTTCTTCTTTACTAGATGATTCTTTTTCGATTTCTTTCTTTTCATCTATTAAAAAGTTGACTTCACTCATTAATGAATTGACTAGTCCTTTTAAACATGCATTCTTTTCTTTCAATTTTTCATTTTCTTGTTTCAAAGAATTAAACTCATAAATAGATACCTTGTTTGATTCACCTTATATTCCCATGAAGCAGACTTGAGCTAGTTCATCCTTGGCATCAACCTCGACTTCGGTCTCCTCTTCATCACTCCAAGTAACAAGTGCTTTGTTTCTCTTGTTGTCCTTGAATCCCGTTTTTCCTTTGTTCTTTAGTTGAAAACAATCCTTTTTGAAGTGACCAGGACGTCCACATTCAAAGTATGTTTCTTCGGTTTGCTTTCCCTTGAACTTGTTTAAGTTGAACGTGTTCCTCCTCTTGTTCTTCCTTTGAAGTAGTCCTTTCTTGTCATCATAGCAATTTCTTCATCGGAGTCATCATCAAGTTCATCTTCATTTTCTGCATTAAGAGCTAAAACTTTTCTTCGAGGGGTTTCCTCCTCATCATCATATCTCTTTAGTTGATGTTCATATTCCCCAAGTTCACCAAAAAGAGTTAGAGTATCCATAGTAGAAAGAGTAGCAGAATCTTGAAGAGTAGTAATTTTAGAAGCAAACCTTTTGGGTAGCCCGAAGTAACTTACGGTTAATCTCACTTTGTGAGATGGATTTGTCAAGCAGCTTCAGAGAGTTTAGTAAAACAAGGAATCTCGCTTGAGCTATCTTTATAGTTTCATCTTTCTCAAGTTTGAACATTTCATAGTCGTGCATGAGCATGCTTAGTTTGACTTCTCGAACCTTGGATGTATCTTCATGGCTCACTATTAAAGTGTCCCACATTTCCTTAGCAGTGTTGCAAGATGAAACTTTGTCAATCTCAGATTGTACCATACCGCTAAGTAAGGTGTTCATTGCCCTTGAATCGTAGGAGGCCATGTAGGTTTCAGTTGAATCCATTTCGAGCAAGGTCTTTGGAGTACCGTCATCTTTCCTTGGAGTAACTGGTCCATTCTCCACGACCCACCATTCCCAAGGATCCCTTTTAAGATAGATCCTCATTTGGAGAAGTTGTAATTTTTTGTCCCATGCAGCAGAGGAGGTCTATTGGTTGATTGACCTTCTTGATTGTTGTTCCCGAATTGTGCCATGTTAGAATCTTTCCCTACAAGTCACCTTTAAGACCAAGATAAGTAGAGCCAAGCTTTAATACCAAATGAAATTCAGATAAGGCACACTTAGAAGGGGGGGTTGAATAAGTGTAGGAACAATTATGACCAATTTTTAAACTTAGGTAACAACTACTGAATTCAGCTTACTATATTAACTAATGTAGCGTGCTGGATAAATACGGTTTGCTGAATTAAAACTTTACCCTTGTTATTTAATGAATAAAAGCTCTTGGTGTCAACAATTTATCTTATAATAATGAAAATACTTAATTTTTATTTATCAAAACAATTAAATATCTTTTTGTGAGCAAATAAGATAAAGCAAGTAAAAATATGAACACCAAGATTTTTACGTGGTTCAGCTATTACCCTCTATAATAATAGTCTAGTCCACGTCCAATACCAACTAGTATTGGAGACTCAATTTATTTCTTTAAATTGACTCTTTTTACAAAATAGTTCAAAATCTTGAATTACAATAATTCACTTGAGCACCTTTGCTCCTTGTGCACCTATGCACTCTTTAATCACCTATGCTTCCTTGAACCTGTTTGTAAACAATCTTTAATCCACCTGGATTAAATTCCTTTAGACAATACTTAGTCTAAAAATATAAGATTACAAATATAGAGGTCTAATGATTAAAGCAAATAATCAATTTAACAATGCAAGGCTCAACTAAATGAATGCAATGATCAAAGAGTAAAATAGATATCACCAGTTAAAGCTCACGAAAAGTTGCAGAAAATAATCTGAATACAGCAGCTTGTAAGTTTGCACCAAAAATTATAGAATAGCTTTTCACGTGTATGAGTGCAAAACAATTAATTCAAGTGTTGTGTATAACACTGATAACACAATTTATTTTTATAGTCCAATAATATTACCGTTGCAAATAATTCCGTTTATCACACTTCATTTACGTTGCCAACAGATCTCTAAATAAGATAAGTACCGTTCAAAATGTATTTCCGTTGGAAAGTATTTTTAAGGATAACAGATATAGACTATTTCAAAGATAACTTATTAAGATAAGAATTGCTTCATGCATATACCAGGTAGGTCTCTTAACAAATATCTACCACCACAAGTAATGCTCACTCTTGATAAGATATATCACTTCCGAGATAATATTGCTTTTAAAATAACTAGGCGTAGGAGTGTTAATATCATAAATAACTCAACCCATATCTCTAGGATAATCATGATACCCAATTTTCGAGATGTAAGCAAATTAACTACCAATTGATATTCATCATTATACAACCATCTTACTCAAAACACTTTCCAAGGTATCATACATCATACAACTGATTCATATTAAACCTTCTACACATGTGTATGCAAATAAAATTATGTTATTAAATTAGAATACTCTTGGAAATCTAAGTGATACCAACACATGAACTTTATCCAATACTATATGATATGTTAACAGTTCATTTCCGTTTTAATCATGCATAAAATATTCATCATATTATATGCACATAAAAATGTCCTAGCGCCTTGTATCGAATAATTAAATATTTGCAATGACCTTACAATTATTTCCTTAAGACTCAAAAAGTCTTCATAAGCCTTTTGACCATCAATGATTCCTTTATCAAATTCCTGAAATTTCACAGTAAACAATTTAGTACATATAATCAAATCATCATCAAAACATTCAGGTTAGAATATTAACAAGTCAACAAAATCTTTTTCGAGTCCAAGAAGACGGGTTCATAACCGGGTCTTCATTTCCCCGCAGTTTGTCCGTTGAGTTGTCTTGTGCTGTTTCCAGTCAGGATCAATGTTATGGTTCTTTCTGACCTTGATGGCATCAGTTCGGTTTGATTTGGACCGAATCATCTTTGATTTGATAAAATAACCATTTTACCCCTTAGGGGTTGTCTCCTATACTGGCACGGTCTTCGGCTGCTTTCCCGGGGTTATCTCCGAGGTTTGGATCCCAACTGCTTCTGTTTGTCCTAAGGGTTGTCTCTAAGGCTGACTTGGTGTCTCCAGGGTTGTCTCTGGGATGATGTGATGCTTTCGGGGTTGTCTCCGAAGTTGATTTGGCCTCCCGGGTTGTGACTGGGGTTGACCTGTACCTCCCGGGTTGAGACCGGGGTTGACCTGTGCCTCCCGAGTTATGACCGGGGTTGACCTGTACCTCCCAGGTTGTGATCAGGGCTGACCTGTACCTTTCGGGTTGTGATCGGGGTTGACCTGTACCTCCCAGGTTGTGACCGGGGTTGACCTGTACCTTCCGGGTTGTGACCGTGGCTGAGTTGACATCCCGGTATTGAGAGCGAGGCTGAGTTGACATCCCGGTATTGAGACCGAGGCTTAGTTGACATCCCGGTATTGAGACCAGGGCTGAGTTGACATCCCGGTATGGAGACTGGGGCTGAGTTGACATCCCGGTATTGAGTTTGTTGTTGATCTGACATCCCGGTATTGAGACCGGAGTTGGGTTGACATCCTGGTATTGAGACTGGGGCTGAGTTGATGTGATGCCCCCAAATTCCAGGACCGTTACGGGGTCGCTCGAATTCGGTTCGTCACGTGCTCATGGTAATACATCACAATAATAATACGACTAAATGTCGCATCGCACAGCGGAATAATACACAACTAATACCGAATAGATTACATTTAAATAATATAATTTATTCACGTCCCAAGGTCTCATAACTTAAACAGTGATTACATAGCTTAGACATATCTTAAGCATAAATAACCTTAACTAGTACATAATATCATAAGTTCTTTATTACAATCATAAGTCCTACATAATTTAAGCTACTCAGTAGCCTTTCCCTTGCCCTTATCTGTGCCCGAAGGTCCGCACTGCTCTGCCTTAACTGAAATGTTTTTAGGGAAAGCAAAAATGAGCACAAATTGCTCAGCAAGTAATATACAATAAGGGTGAGTAATAAAATTCTTAATTCTCGAAAGGGTATATCAAGGTTTGATAGTTCAAGGATAACAAAAATATCAACAGTTCTCAATAACAGTCGCTAAGGACAGAATAATATCAATATGATTCAATAATAAATCAATTCAAGATTTCAAGATAACTGAATACTGAGCAGTCACTAAGGACTATGAACTTCTACTAGAATTAACAGTATTAAACTGATAACCCAAATCCAAAAATAGGTACAACAGGTGATAAGCCTAAAGTACCATACGTTATGCATAACAATCAATCATACTCAAGTGTGCACGTCGATTCTCCGACAATTATATATTCCCTTCAAAGAAGGTTGTTCTTCTCAGTCAAATACGAGATCCCGCACCAATCAATTGGTTTGGGTCACTTTTCAATAATATAAGTCTAGCCGAATCAAATGGCATAGACACTTTCACAATATTCAAGATCAATACTAAGTTCATCATAAATAATAGCTTTAATGAAATAAGAGTTCAAGTATGCTAATTCAATTCAAACGAGTAAGTAAAGAGACTAGCTCGCAATATACAAGGATAGAATACTTGCATAAAGTAAATGCGTCGGTTAGGATACTTGCCTTAAGTATAGTTTATCCTAGTAATTTAATCAACACTTTTTGAATCCTATCGTAATATATTTACGTATATATGATATCCATTAGTCATATAGTTTAACATTATATCTCATTCTCGTATATACGATTAACACATAAGCTAAGTCTTGACCTAGCGACATAGTTATACTATGCATAGTATCATACAATTTCACAAGTCTCAACTTTTAATATCTTTTATCATTAACGTTCCTCTTCTCAAGTTAATCGTCTTCATACATCATTACTATCATATGAGACTACAACAAATAGCAAACATACTCTATTTTAGCGAATTATAGCATTACTATAAGTTAACTGTTGAAATCGGATCCACGTATCAACATATGATATCACAAAGCATATATACATATTAAAGAGTCTTTCCATATTCGTATAACCTTTCCTCATTCCAAACATAGGTGATATAGATTCTAGGTCGACACTTACGGTCATTCAAGGCCATGGATTTCACAAAGCCTATCATGCTCGCTTTTAAAACACAAGGTAATCATATACTTATATTAAACATGTTCATGAGTTTTCATATCACATATATGCAACTATCATTGTCATTAGTTTAAAAATATGCTTTATTTACGCAAATTTGGTTTCACTACATGTAACATAGTAGGCAAACATGAATGATACATTTGCAAGTCTACATGTTCTATCAAACATGTTCATAAGTATCGAAATTCAAATCTCAATGTAACATGTCGACTTTCACGTTCAACACTTATACTTTCATTAATAAAGTTTGCTAATACGTTCTAACACGTTCATGCTACATTATGAAATCTATATACGTAAGTTAATGTGTCCGACATGTATTTCAAGTTTATACAAACATGCCCTAAAAATCAGAATGTGTGTATGGTCTTTACATGTCGATATCAACCTTCAAAACTTGTATTTTTGTTAGCATGTTCACTAACGAGGTTTGACATGCTCATGTGATACTATGAAACATATATACATACGTTAATACGTCTTTCATGCATCTCTACATCATACTAACATGCCTCGAAAATTAGAATACTAACATACTTCATTTATGCTAATGTTCGTTTATAAAACTTTAAGTTACTTTAAAGAACATATGTCTTTTTGTCAAAATGTATACCATCTTGGTTTAAAACATGTTTACATGCCTTAGTATATTTATATATATATGTTACACAAGCTAGCATGTTGTCTTAAACTAAATCAAACGAGTAATTCCTAACAGCCTTGCAGCAGGATGCAGGGAACTGCTGCGGGCTGCTGGCGCAGCTACCCAGTGTAAAACTGGCGCAGCTGCGCCGGCTCCCAGCCAGCGGTAGACAGTTCCAGAAAATGGCAGTTTCAAAACCCAAACACAGAAAATTCCTATGAAATTACTATCAATCCCACTATATTACCTCATGATCACTTATATTAGCTTATATAACAATCATTTAACATTATTGAATCAACAATTCATGAATTCCAACTTAATTTCAAGAATTGAAGTTTTCATAGAAATCTTAGAAATAGAAACACAAATTGAATTTGAAGAACAAGGAAGCTTATATAGTAATTCTAACATTTATATAAGTCCTTTTAGAAACTAATTATCATCCTCAAATCACAAAACCAGACTTTCCAACTGGAATCAAGAAATTCAAGAATTTGCAGAGAATACAACTGAAGAACATGAAAGAAGAACAATGGAAGGTGGATTATACCTCTGCTAGGATTCAAATAGAGTTTGCTGCTAATCCAACTTCTCCTACTGATATATGTATATTGCTTTCACTCACCACTTATGCAAACTCTCAGCAAATTGAAAATGAAGAAACGTGGCTGCTATTTATAGAAGAATCCTTACACAGACACTACAATTGTCTATTAAATTGAACCAATAGATTGAAGCTTTGTATATCAGCTAAGGAAGATTTGGTAGAGTGGTTGAAGAACACTGTTGTGCCCACTCCCCATATCATGATTCGCTAGAATGCCGAGGATTGATTTATGCAAGTAATAGGCTTAGGCTTTGATTTGTTCACGTGTGGAGAGAATGAGCCATACATTTAGGGACAACTCATTCTCAGCAACATGGCAAAATAACATACTGCATACTTAGTTTTATCACATATATATTATATAACCTTAGGCTATAAATTCCATTAGTCTCACAATATAGTTTTAAATGAAGAAATGATATTACAATATAGCAATTTGAGGTTCATATATACACCTCCACATATAATTCATGCTGTTTCACTTTAATGTATATTCACACATCATTGCCACATAAGCATCATGATGTATTCATAACATATAGTTTCAATATGTACAATCATACAATATGGTTTAAATATACTTGTATGGTCACACATAAGTGTTGCTCTACACTATATACTATGGTTGTATTCCATATACTTTATATAATTAATTATTGCATGCTTGTACATAACAATCAATATAATCTTATTATATTAATAACTTACTTATTTGCTTTATTATTCATAATGTCAAATAAATAAATTATTCATCTTATCGATTAATTATCATTAATATTAATTAATCCATTCCTCGTCAATTAATGTAATCATTAATTTTCACAACAATTGATTATTTATCACAGTAAATAAGTATAAATCTTATTATATTTATAGACACGTCACTTATTATTATTATTTTTCTTGCAATAATAATAATCACATATTATTAATTAATCACCATTAATATTCTATAACAATTAAATAATATTCTACAATAGCAATTAACAATTAATATAGATTAATTGTTTACTTAATAATTCATTCGTTAATTAATATAATCATTAATAATTCTCATCACTGTGCCACACAAGGCTATCAACGAGTTTATCGCAAACTCCATAAGTTTCTCAATTATTATTATAATTATTCAATTTTATATAATTGAATTAATCCTTCTCATAACACAAAATCATTTATATTCAAATAAATTCTCATTTCCATTAATATATTTATTTAATAATATTAAAAAATTATCGGGTATTACAGTTGACATCCCGGTATTGAGACCGGGGTGGATCTGGCATCCCAATATTGAGACCAGAGTTGAGTTGACATCCTGGTATTGAGACCGGGGCTACTGACTTTGGTCTGATCTTCCAGGGTTATCTCAGGAAGATAAAAGATAGTTTTGCCCTCCTGCAAGGTTAGTAACAGGAATACGTAATTTCTAGTGTCTACAATTCGTTTTGTTCTTTTGAACATGCATAATCGTAATCAACTATCAATTTCAAGTTAAATAAATAATTAAAGCATGCAAATGTGTACATATATGCCATATTCACGTTCTTCATACTTTGTAACTTTCAAATTTCTAAATAGAGCATAATTACATGGTTTTGATTGTTTTAGAACATACATAAGTGATATAAAATATGTTATGAACATATATTAACCCATATATCATCATATATACAACAATCATCAATACAAATCAGTTACAAAGAACTTAAATTGGGTTTGTTGGGGAAAATAAACTAACGTAATTATAAAACTCGGGATGAAGAATCATACTCTTGCTAACTCTGTTTGATGATGATATGAACTTTAGAATCTACAACTCTTCTTCTTTAACTCACAATTTCACTCTCAAATTTCTCTCTCAAATTCTCTCTTTTTCTCTGAACTTCTCTCATAGATATGATATACAATATGAAGGTCTGATACTCTATAAATGTATAATAATTAACAGTAGTAGTCATGGGTAGTAGTTAGGCGCATCAGGCCTTAACTGCTCCCATGATCCATAGGCCTTGTTTGTTTGTCTCTTTTATTACTCATTTCCCATTATTTTAATTAAAGTATTTATTATATAGTTTAATTATCACACTTTAATTAATTAAATAATCATTATTTAAATCAGTTAAATAAAAGATGATATTACACATTAAATCACATCATCACATAATTTAAATTCTCATTTATTAATTATGTTAAATCCTTAAATCTCTAATTAATTATTAAATTAATTAGAATAAAATTATTCTTATTAAATAATTCATTTAATCAAATAAACTCAATTAAATTCATACTTTGAACTATAAAAATTCTCCACATTAATTTAATCAATGTAACACATATAATTAAATTAATCTACCATAATTTCATCAAATAATTGTTTAACTTAATAAATAAATCAACAAAATATTTATTTAATTCGATAAATATTTAAATTAAATTATAAAATTCTCGTTTGCCACATCTTTCTCCCCTTAAAAGGATTCTGTCCTCAAAATCGCGGTTCAATTAAATTCGTCTGGTTACAGTAGATGTGACACCCCCAAATCTGAGTACTTCAATTCCACAAGATTTGGTGTTCGCTGTCCAATCATAACACATCTATCTACCCATAAAAATAAAACTCATAAATAAATAGAAATCCTCCCCTTAAGGGGTTATAACATCATAAATAAATACTCAATCCGCAGGATAACTAACCTTAAAACATCAATGCGAAAATGATAAGTAGGTTTATACCTACTTATTGGCTATCAACTTACCATAACTATAGCTTATTCTCACGTGTTTTAGTTACTTTTCATGTGTTTTATCTTTGTTTTGTAGATTGCATAATGGAAACTATCTCGGTGTCATCGTGGGTGGAATGGGCATGAATCCTGCTTGATTGGTAGCAAATGGCATATGGTGTAGTTCAGGTGAAGTGCAAGTGCTAAAGACATATGGTTTGGCAGGAGAAGAAGCATGAAGCAGCAACAAAAGACCAACAACAGCAGCAGGAAACCAGCAGAGAGATAGCAGCATTTTACAGGAAAGTCATGCAGCGCGGCCGCGCCCTTATAGGGAATTGATGCAGCGCGCCCGCGCCAGGAGAAGAACAGACCGGTAGGCAGCGCGTCCGTGCCCCATTTGTACTAAGGGGAAGCGCGGCCGCGCCTGACCAAATTGACCAGCATTGACTTTTCATTTAAATTCCTGAATTGACTATTTTTCTCTATTAAGGTGTATTTGATTCATTGAACGTTATATTTACTACTTTTAGGGTTTTTGAAGAACTCATAGAGTGTTTAGCCTCCTCTTCTATATTTTGGCTATATCTCTTGATTTCTCTTAGATTTTCATATATTTGCATAGATTAGGGCTAGATTTGGTTGTTTGAAGGATTTAGCTCTACATTGAAGGTTCAGATTTGAAGTGGAGAATTCAGATTTGCATCTCTTATTCCTTAGCTTCTCTTTACTTTCATATTTAATTCTCAATGTATGAACAAGTTTTGATAATGGATATTGATTCAATTATGAATTAATCTCTATTGTGGGATTTTAATGGATCTTAGTGCTTAATTCAGATTTGTATACTTACTTGTTGAGTTTTAATTGATTATGTTTGGATTATCTAATGTGGTTTGCTTTAATGCCTAATTGCTTGATCACCAATTACCGGAATAGCTCATATGAAATTGAGAAATGAATTATGAGTTCAGATTTTACCATATTAGTATGTGTTTATGATTTTACATGGTGTTAGATTCCATAATTCGTGCTTCGGATAGACATATACCGAAGCACCAGTCGTTTGAGAACTTGTGCTTAAACCCATATTATTGTTAAGTCACATAGAAATATAGTGGTTTATGTAATTTGGGTGTTCACATTCATTTTATCATATGTAGATTGTATGTGATATGGACATAGTTTATTGAGAAATGGCTATGTTTTACTTTCTTGCTCTCGACTAACAATCCGAAGTAATCAATTGGGCTTAACAGGAGGTGTATCAACTTGAATAATGCATTAAGTGAAGTTAGAATCACATATCTCCCTTATCTGATTTATTTGCTTGTTAGTTAGTTATCATTTGATAATCATTACTGTTAGATAAATCACAATTTGATCATCTGTTTAAGTAGACCAAAATAGTTACAAAACTGTTGCATGTTGGATTAGAGACACTCATTATTCTCTATGGGATTGATACTTTACTTACATTATATTACTTGTGGACCACATACACTTGCGTGTGTGTGATTGCTTTTATTAACACCTAAACAAGCCAACAAATTTGGGAGGTAGCTTCCTTTGTAACACCGTACTACGTTCTTCAGTCAAGGCCACTGTCTCAAAATCTTCCAATTTCTTCTTTCTAGACAGAATCCCCTTCATGAATTTTGCGTAGCTCGGCATTTATTCTAAAGCCTCTGCGAATGGTATATTGATTTGCAGCTTTTTGAATACCTCAAGGAAATTGGCAAATTGCTTATCTAATTTCTGCTTTTGGAGTGTTTGTGGATAAGGGACAGGTGGATACGCTATTGGTGGTGGAACACATGATTTCTATGCTATTTCCTTCTTTTCTGCATCAGACTCTTGCTTGCCATCCTTTTCCTTAGCAAAATCTGCATCAACATTTTCTACAGAAGGGCGCGGGCACGCCGTGTCTCCTTGTATTTGGGGCGCGGCCTCGCTAGGCCGTATACATGTAGTCTGATTACCACTTCTTATAGTGATGGCTTGACACTGCTCTTTTCCATCTCTCTTGGGTTAGCTTTCGTGTTGCTAGGTAGAGTCCCTTGTGGTCTATTAGTAAGCATGTTGGCCATTTGGCCCATTTGGTTCTCCAAGTTCTTAATAGCCACAACTTGGGTCTTTATCATCACCTTAGTGTTAGCCATATACTTCAACATCAACTCCTCCATTTTTGATTTCTTTTATGGCTGAGGAGTGGGAGCATGTGGATGTTGTTGGTTATGAGATCCCGGAGGATATGAAGGTCTTGGAGCATGTTGTTGTTGTTGTTGTGGTTGGTGGTGTTGTTGATGAGTTTGGTTGTTACTCTATGACAAGTTGGGGTGATTTCTATTATTGGGGTTGTAAGTGTCCTGATATTGGTTCAATGGCCTCTGATAGTTGCTCACAAATTGTACCGACTCTGGATTGATAGCACATTGGTCTTTAGGATGTGACCCCGCACAAAGCTCACAAACATAGGCTACTTGTTGCACTTTTGCCACGGCCATGGAATCAATCTTCTTTGACATAGCTGCTAATTGAGCCGATAAAGCTGTGATGGCATCAACTTCCAATAATCCTGCGACTTTCGGTTAACTCATCCTAGCAGAAGTCCATTGATAATCATTTGCAGCCATAGTCTCTAACAACTCATATGCCTCTTCACAACTCTTGGCCATAAATGCTCCTCCCGAAGCAGCATCAATGCTAGGCCGAGTTTAACTTCCCAAGCCAAAGTAAAATATGTTTATCTCCATCCATTGAGGCATTCTATGATGAGGTCACTTCCTTATCATTTCCTTGTATCTCTCCCAAGCTTCATATAAGGACTCCCCATGTTGTTGCTCAAATGAAGAAAGAGCACTTCGCATTTTTGCGGTCTTTGCGGGTGGAAAGAATTTTGCCAAGAATTTCTGTGCTAATTCTTCCTAAGTAGTAATGGACCCCAGTGGTAACGAGTGAAGCAAACTCCTTGCTTGTCTCTCAATGTGAAAGGAAAGAGTCTAAGTCTCACTGCATCATCCAACAAACCATTAAACTTGAAGGTGTCACATATCTCAATGAAGCTTAGGAGATGCTCATTCGGGTCATCATTAGCCATATCCCCAAACTGAATAGTGTTTTGCACCATTTGTATTGTCCCCGATTTAATTTCAAAGGAATTGGAGGCTATTGCTGGCCTTGTGATGCTCGACTTTAACTCATTGATAGGCATTGCATAATCCCTTAATGCCTTATGTTCTTCGGCCGCCATAACTACCGGTGCGTCAGTTCCCTCTTGAATACTAGTAGTACCCGTACTCAATCGCCAAGCTCTCCTGTTGATATTGTCCTTTCTAGGCACCGAAGTAGACTTCTTAGATCGAGTTTGCATACACTAGTCAAGAGTACCTGAAACAAAAGAAAAATGAAGATAGAAATGAGATAAGATATAATTTGTTTAACTAAGACCAATTTAATTTAAACTAATGACGAAACAATAAAAATAATCACTATTCCCCAGCAACGGCACCAGGAAACATAAACAATAAAATCTTAAACATAACAACATAAGTCTTCTCAATAACATTCTTAAATAAATAAACAAGTCTTCATCACTTATTCATCTTTCCATTGCCTTTACTAGTGAAAGGCTCTTTAGTTCTTTCAACTTTAGCTGCAATGTTATTATGCAAGAGTGAGCAACAATTGCCCACAAGTTTAACAATATAATAACAATAATAACATGCGAGAAATCAATGAGTTCTAAATAATAGAAAGCTCGACTTTTGAATCAAGAATAGAAACAAGAATCAAAAGTATATCTGAGGGCCACAAGACCAAGAACTATGTCCCAGGTTATCAAGTATTTTTTCTTTAAACCTTTAACAGTCGTAAGACTATATGGACCTTACTTCTCGTACTTAAGGGGATCATCCCTTAGTACCATGTATGTGCACATCATCTTAATGCTAACGCGTAAATAATCCCCTATAAAGGGTTGTTCATCTTAGTTTTACATCAGAGTCAGCACCAAAGGAAGTTTGGTTGGGATAAGTCTCAATAATAGTTCTAAAATTTAGAACGCTCATCAACTATGGACTAGTCGAATCAGGAAGGGCTCGCTAGTCATTCAAGGTTCAATAATAAAATTGATACTTAACTCAAATATAGAATCTCAAAGGTATACAATTGAATAAGCATTGTATAGCCGAAATATTACTTTAAAAAGAATTAGAACATCTTATTCGAAATCTTAACTTGAATAAACATCAATAGGAACTTGATCGGTATAAGATTACGATTTAAGGCTTGCGTAATTGTAGTCAAGATAGGATAAGAAAAACTTGCTCAATTAAAAGTAGAGTTAAGAAACTTGCGTAATTGCAATCAAGATAAAGTTAGGAACTTGCTCAATATAAGAATAGGGTTTAAGAACTTGCCTCGTGTGTAGATTATATAACTACAATTCACTTCCCCAAACGTTATACACATTTCATTATATTTACAATATCAATTAGTTCCATTACCACTACGTTTAACTGTTAAACCTCCCACTTTAGCACAACTTAACAACTTGGCTTCATAATCTTAACTTGTTGACTAACCACATAGCATGAATCTGAACCCACAACATGCATACAACACGGGTATTTACTCTTAAACAATTATAATCAAACCTTACAACAACAAATCCAAGTTCACATACAACTTGTTAATATGCAACTTAAAATCATCTTATACATGTCAACAATATTGTAGACACTACAAATTTCTTGTTTTCCTGTTACTAACCCTGTAGGAGGGCAAAATCGTCTTCTCAGCCCCGATCACCAATATCGGGATGTCAACTCAACCTCGTTCACAAATACCAGGATGTCAACTCAACCCCAGTCACCAATATCGGGACAACCACAGCCCCGATCACCAATATCTGGATGTTAATTCAACTCTGGTCACCAATACCGGGACAACCTCATCCCCGGTCTCAATACCGGGTCATCAGTTCAACCCCGATCTCAATACTGGGCCATCAGTTCAACCCCAGTATCAATACTGGGCCATCAGTTCAACCCCGATCTCAATACCGGGCCATCAGATCAACTCCGGTCTCAATACTGGGATAGCAATTCAGCCCTGCTCCCAACCTGGGAGGTAAAGTTAAACCTCGGTCATAACTGAGAGATCCAGTTCAGCCCCAAAGATAACCTTGGGAAGCCAATTCAACCTTCAAAGATAAACCCAAAGCATCACATCATCCACAAAGATAACCCGAAGGCCAAGTCAACCTCGGAGATGGCCCTGAGGATAAAACAGAATCGGCTGGGATTCAAACCTCAGAAATAACCCTGGGAAATTAGCCAAAGACCATGTCAGCACTAAAGGAAACCTCGGGAGGGGAAAAGTGGTCATTTTTCTATCTTAAAGATGATTCGATCAAACTCAAGCCGAATTGATGCCACCATAGTCAGAAAGAACCATAACGATGATCCCGAATGAAAAAAATGCAAGACGGCTCGATGGACAAACTGCGGGGAAATGAATAGACGGTTATGAACCCGTATTTTTAGACTTGAAAAGGGTTAAATACTATGTCATTACGACACTCTCGGCGAGGGCTTTTCGGAAAGGTATAGCACGCCTCAAACAGACGCTCTGATCAAAAGTTAGAAAGTTTTGAATCAGACCTCATGTTGCTCAGAGTGCACGTACTTCAAGATAATAGGACCCACCATGTGGAGCCGCACCTCTACCTGTGACAGCAGTAGGTAGAGTGGAGGCTCCCTGGCTTATATATAGAGGTGCACCCCCCCTCTCATTTTAAGATTTCAGAAACGCTCCAAACCTCTGCCTGTTTGGTTTTCCAGCTATTTTCTTGTCATCCAAACCTAAATTTTTTCACTCTAACACGTAGATATACCCACATACTACCACATATCAGAAAATAACTGGTAGATTCGGACGTTTAAAGCCTACGATTTGGCAAAAAGCCTGTGTAGCAGTCCATTGTGAGTATTTTTACGATCAGCAAGTCAATACTATTACTTTACACTGTTTTGCACTTGCACATCAAATTTTGTATTCTAAATATGTTCGAAACTTAGTTCCGTGGCCGTTTTTGCTAACTTTTGGTATATTTTAGTACCTAAACGCATTTTTTGACATCTCTACAACTCGGATTGACGATCCGTCACTTTCGGCAGCTTTTATATACTTGCATCTTCGTTATTAGCAACATTGACGACAATGGGTTATCTTCCCAATCTTGGTTGACTAGTTTTCTATCTCTCTCTCTCTCTATATTTATATTTCAGTTCGGCCTGGATCATTTTGTGGCCTTTTTACTGCTTTTATATATAAATATGCATATATAAGCAATTTTCACCACCACTAGGTTATCTTTCCAGTCTTGGTTGACTACATTTCTGTACATTTACATTTCAATCCGGGGCACAGGCGTGGAAACCCATCGCCCTTTCTGATGTTCTTCTACATATATTTCAATTCTGTCCAACCTGGATCATTCAGTGGATTTTATACAGCTTTTACAAATATATATATATATATATATATATATATTTCAATTCTAGTCCGGGCACAGGTGTGAAAACCCATCGCCCTTTACAGTTTTCATATATATAATTGTATATATATTGCTTTACTCGCTTTTATTAAATTGTTGCTTTAAATATTGATTTTATATGAATTGGCACTGACTTATCTGCGGACGAACTAGATTTATTTAAATCTCGCCAACTCTAGTTTTCAAACGGTTCAAAATTGGTACAGACAGAATCAGGGAGCTAAAATGGCTGAGATTTATTTAAATCTAGCATTTTTCCTAGTTTCAGGTATAAAAGCAACCTCGTGGCCCTTAGATCTCTATCTAGTGGGAACGAGATGCTTTAACCATATGCGAGCCAGGATTTACAAATGTACCCTGCCAGTTTTTCTATAAAATGAACATACAAAAAGGCCTTAAAACGGTTATCCGGATTTAAGGTCTCAACATAGTGAACATATGGTTTGTTGTGTTAGAGTCCCTCCGATGGCTATCATGCCCATGAGGAGACCGACTCTTGTATATATTTTGTAGTTGAGGATGCTTCGCAGCCCGACAATCACCATTAAAATTGAGCCTTAAGGCTGAAAAGATAAAACTGAAGTATCGATATGCTTCAATTCCTATGTTAGCGTAAGGGTTTGAAAACCTTCTTCCAAAACATCATTCAATAATCTTTTCGAAAAGAGAAGCTTTTGCAAAATCAAATCAAACACTTTTTGCAAATCCAATCAAAGACTTTTGCAAATCAAATCAAACCCTTCGTATATAGATTCAACGATGCATAAGACATACTTTCAATCAAACATAGACCCAATTTTCAAACAGCATTCACACACACATTACAGATTTAAAGCGAAAATATTGAAAAGATGCGGTACCGTGTTTACACGGGAGTTGTGGGGTGCCTAATATCTTCCCCACACTTAACCAAGCCCCCAAACTCAAAACTTTGTTTTCAAAGATCAAGTTTTGATAGTGTCCAACAATTGGGCCTCTTTCAAATAAAACTCGGTTGAGTTGATACAACCATTTCAAAACTACCAACTGGCCACTCTGTAAAACGTTCAAATAGTCGACATGATACATGTTGGCCTTTTCCTAAAAAATCCTTCAAAACCTTTTTCACAAATAAAAAGAGTAAGGGTAGAGATAACTTAGGAAGAGAGAAAAAGATCCGCATTATGACCCGACCCGCGGATTTTTTTCGGCCGTCGACAGGTGGCGACTCTGCTGGGGACAGTAGAGGGCTTAGGCTGCGTTCAAATCTTTTCAAACATTTCCCATTCATATTTGCGTATGTGTGAATGCTGCGTCTTTACATTGAATGAATGTGTGAATGCTGCGTCTTTACATTAAATGAATGTGAATGAATGTTTTCCTGTTTTTTTAGTACTTCGCTCCCTTATTAGTGCTTCGGCACTAATGTCATCATATGGATACGGTGAGACGCGATGTATGTGAATGTATGTTGTGTAATTCCTTCTTCAGGAGGCAAAACCCCTCGGTGATAAGTAATGACTCTGGGGACGGCTAAGTCTCTGGGGGCTCATGAAAATTCACCACCCAGATTCGCTCCAGTTGAAAGATCGGATTAATTTCCCCTCTAGTAGATTTAGATGATCTGGGGACCTTCATGCCGAAAAAGCCGCGAGAGTAGCCTAAGATAGGTCAGCCTCTGATTAACCAAATCCGATGGGAAGCTTCTTTATGCCTTCCTCTTTCAATTCAATGTCAAGTTTTCAATTCCAAATGTAAAGGAGCACAATGTAAATAACATAATGAAAGATTTACATTTACTGTCATATACATCTTGTCATCTTGTCATCAAAACAACTAACCTTTGTTTTGCAGGATAATATTTAAAAAACCCCTAAACATGACACATTGCATAACATGTATATAGTTAGTGTCTATCAAGACTAAACTACCTAATTATCTTGTAGGTAAGAGTGTTCTCATTATTAGATCACAATCTAAAAAGGCACAAAGCCTATCCACCAAAATGGCTGAAAATGGCCAATACAAATCGGGTTCCGTATCTCGAAAGGAGTTCGAGGGACTTCAGAGTTAAATAACAGAGTTGGCTATCCTCCTGAGAGAACAAAGTAAAAGCACTCAGGGCCGGGCAATGCCCAATCAAACCAAGTCCTCTTCACAGGGTGGCAATCAAAGTGCTGACTAAAAGGGGGAGCTACAGATCCTTGAACCTTGATCCAGCCACATAACCAACAAAACCCCAAAAATCATAAATCATAGGGAAGATCGGGAAACTGGCGATATCCGAAGGAAAGTCCGACAAATGGAAGAAACCATTCGTTCAATCAAAGGGACTGGAAACCTTGGAAGTGTCACCTATTCAGATCTCTGCATATTCCCAGGGGCTAGATATCCTAACAAATTCCAAGTCCCAGAGTTTGAAAAGTACAATGGGGAAGGCGATCCCTATATGCACTTGAAAGTATACATTGGCGAGCTAGGGTCTAATGCTGAAAATGAAAGCCTCATAATGCAGCTTTTCCAAAAGAGTCTCACTGGAGAGGCAAGGACATGGTATGCCTGACTTGATAATGCAAAAATCCACAGTTGGGAAGAGCTAGCTCATGACTTCTTAAATCAATACAGCTTCCAGTCTCAAATAGCTCCTGATCAATATCAAGTGACCAATAAGTCTTTCCGTGAGTAAGCCCAAAGATGGAGACGTCTGGCAGCACAACTTAGCCCGCTTCTGACAGAAACTGAAATGGTGATGACTTTCATAAACATCCAAGAGGCACCTTACTATGAGAGGATCCTAGCTGGAATAGGAAAGCCATTCTCAGAGATGATCAAACAAGGCTAGATGATAGAGATGGGTCTGAAAGCAGGCAAGATTAAAGATCTCATAGCTTTGAAAGTAAGTCGTCGATCCTATACAATCTGGCAATTATGCGAGTGATCCCATGAGGATACCCAAGAAAGGCGATGAAGATGTATCCCCCATTGTACAGGGGCAGTCTAGGAGAACCAACCATAGTCCCCCCATTTGGAAGAGGGAAGGCAATTTGTCATTACAACAGCAAACTGCATTCAACCAATGCCAGGACAGAAAGAGAAAATTTGAAAGAATGAAAAATTGGGTGTTTACTCCACTAGGCGATTCCCTTGAAAACATGTTGGTGATGTTAATAGATCACAAGAAAATTATCGAACTGGCTCCACCTTTGGATCCAAAAAGTAAAAGATACAATCCTAGGCAGAAATGTGCTTATCATTCAAGATCCCCAGGACACGATACACAAGATTGTTGGTCCTTGAAGCATAAAATCCAAAACCTGATCGAAAACGGCTATATTGTGGTCCAACAACCTAACCATCCAAATGTCAACACCAACCTTCTGATTCTGCATGATATGGAATGAGTAAACATGATCGGGTCAGGAAGCGATGAAATACATCTAAATCGTAAATACATACGAAGGATGGAGGAATACCCCCAAAGGAACAGAACAAATGTCCTAGAGCTGGAAAATACAGAGGAGGGTATGACAGTGATGCAAAAATTGGATACGATCCAACATCAAGTAACTCTGCTGGCTAATCTGATAGGACGCCAACATCAGGATACAAGGCAGCTTTTCACTCGACTATCAGAGAGCCAAGAGAAAGAGGAGGTTATTCAGAATGTAAGCATATCTCCTTCCAAGATCAGCCAGCTCAATGAAGAAGATCAAAGCATGCTGAGTAGATGACAAAGGTGGAATGATAAAATTACTAGAAGATCTCGCCAAAGAAAAAATTGTCCAGAGGAATGCGAATTCCAAAATAAGAAATATCACCCTTGAAATCCTACCGCACCGAGAGTCAGGGAGAGTAGGCGGAGAAGGGTATTCACACCTTTAGGGGACTCATTGGAAAATGTGTTCGTGTTATTGGTTGCGCAGAAAAATATTACTGAGTTGCTGCCTCCTGCCAAGCCCGAGATGAAAAGTTATGATTCCACCAAGATATGTTTCTGCCATTCTAACTCACCTGGACATGCAACTGAAGAATGTTGGTCTCTAAAACACAAAATCTAGGATCTCATTGAAAATGAAGGACTGAAGCTAGAAGTCCCCATGACCAGAAAAGGCAAAAGGGAAATAAGGAGCTTAAGATGTCCACTCGAAACAAGCAGTTCAAAGGATGTGACGGGTATGAGCAACAATCCTGGCAGAACACAAGGTGGACTGATCTTAATGCCAGAAGTGATAGAGGAGATAAGAGAGTCCTCTAAGGAAATTCATCCACCACCATCAAATATCTTATTGCCCAAAGCCAACAACCACATTCCTGATGTTACCTTTCTGGATGATGAGGAGGAGATACTGATCCTTCCTCGTGTGGAAAAAGCCAAAAAGGAAAGTTCATTGCGAGAAATACAACAATAGTGCGAGAGGGATTTCATACTCAAATCCTCTTAATCCTATGAGAAAGGTGAAGGAACAAATAAAGGGAAAAGTGGTGAATTTGTAGGGGAAACCAGCCCATCGAGGAATCTAGAGTTCATCCTTTTCTGCGACCAGACCAGTTTGAGCCTCCTTAAGGGATATGCTGATTTAGGAGGCGATCAAGTTATGGCCGGGATTGAAGATATTAGTAACCAGGAGGTAACCTATATCCCGAGCCTCGAAGGCAATATAACTACTGACAACTGGACTATCAGACCTCAGCTAGCCAAGAAGACTTAGATTCAGAGGAAAGTTGCAAGTTTCAGGAGATGTTGGGACATTATCACTTTCTTAGCGTTATGCCTTTTACTTTCTATGCATATAAATATTAAAATAAAAAATTAAAAAAATTAAAAAAAATTAAAAAATCAAAACACTCAGGTCTTGTCCGAAGCCTGAACTACGAATGACCTGATCTCCCTTTACCCGGGAGTACGTAAGCAGCCATTTCTGGTGCGGTCAAATCAAAACAAAAAGTTCAAAAAACCCATCAAACTAAACTCAAACCCAAAAGAGACGCTGCCCAAACCTCTCACATAAAACTCGAACTACAAATGACCTGATCTCCCTCCACTCGGGAGTACGTAGGCAGCCATCCATGGTGCGGTATGACCTTCAAAGAAAAAAAACCAATAAAAACCAGTCCCAAGAAACTGAAACCCTATAAAACCCAAATACTATCAAGTCTTCCTAATCAACAGGCCCTGCTGAGGTACCCTCCGACATCTCAATGTCCATCCATCAAGAAGAAGTTAACAATACATCAACAACCACAAGTCATGACAAAGTGGTAATCACTCAGCAATGATAATACATATCCAACAGGAAGATGACTGCTAGCCTATGAACCTATGGATAAACGGGATAGCAGTGCCAACAGTGGCTTCTCTCTCTGAAGAAAGCACATCCACAGCCATCTGCATAGTAGCGCTATGATCGTCGATGAAAGCACTCACCTCTCCAACCAGACTGTCTTTATATACCTAAGGGCTGTGCTGTCAGCAATGTATACATCTCGGGTGGCTATGGCCTCCTCCTTCTCCACAAAAGCAGCATCCCTGGCAATCAAAACCTCCTCAATCTCCTCAAATGCCGCATCTTTGACAAATTGGATCTCGTCTCTCTCCTCAAGAGCTGCATCTCGCGTGGATCGAGCCTCGACTCTCAACCAACGCTACATCCCGAGTAGCTCGAGCCTCTTCTCTGGCAGTGAAAACTGTATCTCTACCAGACAGGGCCGTCAACATCAACGCTCTGGCCTGACCTCTCTCGAAGGCCATCCGAGCTACCGAATCTGCCTTAGCCGGATCTGTCCCAGCAAAGATACTCGGAGGGTCACTGACTAAGGCTGTTGTCAGACCCATAAACAACTCATCCTCTATGGGAGAATCAGTATCCTCCATAGGCTCATCCTCATCAGGACCAATACTCGGAGCTGACTGGATAACCGCAACCAATGCAATATCTGCCTCCAACCATGCAGAATACTCTGAAGAGCGATTTGGATGGCTATTAGAAAATTAGCCCTCTCCATATAAGTCCAACACTCATAAGTCCTGATAAGGTCAACAAACGACAAAGACGAAGCTAATATTCACTGATCCATAGCCCCCTCAAAGTGGTGAATGCTCTGAAACAGATCAAACTGGCCCGTGACTATCAGCAGATGATATGTGGTCACCCCTCTCAAACCAGACAGGGGCAGATAATCTATACCAACTGCATGAGTGATGAAGTTGTAAGGGGAGCTAAGTCTTGAGCATTACAATAGCGAAAAAGGATGCTCGATCTCCAATAGAAAGGCTGACCATATTGCTACATCTGAACAATCCGCTGGCTGGAAGGAGTGGGACATACCTATATAATGGGTAAAGCAGTACCCATGGTGTCTGAAGGTGCCGATCGGACTCAAATGCGCCATTAACCATACATACAGTAGAACGGCGCTACCTCTAAAAAATCCCCCTGGATGGGTACTGCAGAAAGCAGCCGACCTCAGAGGCTCGGCTAATATCATCTGTAAAATCATACAACCCTGACTGAGGGCACGAACCACTACCATCAAGCCAGTATCTAAGTGGTCCATATACAGGGGCATGTACAGATAAGCAGTGATGCACATCAACAGAACATCCACTCGTGCAAACTGCCACTCATTCGCTAAAATAATAAAATCCCCAGAGAATCGCTCATAGCTGTCCAACCTACCAAAGCAATCAATCAAAAAAATCCATGGACACTACATGTCCTGCAGTAACCTCTCAGCAATGACCTGGCACCTCAGGCCTGTCATACCTATGAACGGTCGCCTCAAGTCACTGATGGCTGACCTGGCCCAAGGCAGATACATTGTCAAACCTGTAAGGAGCTCATACTCCTCCAATGTAGGAGTCAACTCATGAAGGCCAAACCTGAAAAGCCTACATCCAAGAAAGACACTCAAGATCGATGACACATGTTGAGAGGACCCAATGGCACCTCAATGTTGTTCCATCAAATTCGGAGCAAGTCTCAAAAAGAAGAGACATCGATACATTAAGACGACTAGTCACACGGATGAAATGGCAATCATCATAGGATGCAACCTGTCAGTAACTCATCACTCTTGATGTGTGAGAAGACTTAATCTCCTTTGACCCACAGAAGCACATGGGCTATCATCGTGGATTAAAGCTCACAGATCAAACCAAATTCGATTAAAGCCATCACATCACCAACCATCACAAGCCTTTGAGTCCAATTCAGTGGAATTCACAGGCCTCTCAATATCAACCATCAAAGTCAATTGCGCCTACAAGTCAGAAATAATGATTGAGGCATCCAAACATCAAAGCCCATATCAACTACCTGTTCACTATGTGGGTTATGAGTTAAAAAAACTCTTGCGATCTCGGCGTCTTATCAGCCCATTTGTCAAATATACGATAAAGCAATCATCCCAGATGACAAGTAAGATCGAGGCAAGTTCAGAATCAAAGACAACTCGATGTTGGGACCCTTACAACAAGACTGGACCAATTTCAAAAATTATGACAATTCAACACTGGGGCATTTATCAACCATCCAATGAAAATGCACCAGTCAGCACCATCAGCATGGTCTGTCATCATCAAAGCTTCCATCATTGGCGATCCGGTATGATCAATTTGTCTTTTCCAATCATAATTTTCTTAGAATACTATGATCCATTGAGAAGGTATACCTCTTTCATCATTTTATGTGCTTTCAACTTCCAGTTATATGCATGAGGAAGGGTATACACGTTAAGTATAGATAAATCTTGCATTAGAATCTCAGAAAAAAGAGGAAAGGAAAAAAGATTTTTGCTTAACTTGTTATGAATTGGATTAATTCTGATAAGCGTCCGTGGAGCAAGAATCCCTGGAACGATTAGAGAATTAAGACAATTCAACCTTTTGATTAGGCACGACATCCTAGTTTAAAGCACTTTTTGGAACAAACTTGACCACATATACATGTCTGCACTTTGCGATCGCCCTAACGTTTAGCTGTGGGGTATAAAACTAGGACGACAAGGATGACGATTAGTAGCCAGCTTAATGTCTCAAATCGTGGCCTGGGTTACTCGAGTTATTAAGCCTGAGGGGTGTCTTTACAACTAGTGCCCTAAAGCCATCTGGCTTGGGAGCCACCGGCCCAACGCTCGTTACATGAGTGAGTAACTTAGTACCTAAGAAAATGATCGTTACAAGAAGAAAAGGAAAAACCTAAGCAGATCCGAATCGTGGCCTAGGTTACTCGAGTAATTAAGCCCGAGAGGTGTCTCTACACCTACCCAACACTCGCTACACGGGTAATTTAGAGCCTAAGAAAACAAATCTTGTAAATGCTTAGTCGAGGATCAAAAAGCGTAGACCAGCTGACTTGTCTCGAAGTGTGGCCTTTGTTACTCGAGCCAGTAAACCCGAAGGGGTGTCTTAACACCTAGTGCCCTAAACCCGTCTAGTTTAAGAGTCATTGGTCCAAAACTCGTTACATGGGTAATTCTAAATAGCCTAAGAAAACGAGACAAAGTTAAGCGAGGAAAATAAAAAAATTTTGCAAGTTAAAAATGAGATCATCTAAAGTCCTATAAGAGAAACCCCTGCTAAGGGTTGCGTCATTCATAGTGCACATATCATATGATGTTTAAATTTGTGAAGCAGTGTCTAGAGCGAAGATGAGGTGTCTCTGATGAAGGGAGATGAGTCTTTTGAATCTGATCCTACCCATGAAAAATGACCATGGACGCTTAAAAGTTTTCTTGCGATATCATAACTTGTCAAATGAAAATTTCAATTTCCTTAGGAAAAATTCATTTTCATACTCCCTTTCAAGATCTTTAGCGATAAGATAAGAGCACATTGAATACAAGCATTCATTTTCATAAACTTTAAATATCAAATGCCTCATTCACAAGATCATACTAATCTCGACGGCCCGAGCCATCCAAATTTTGGGCACATTTTGTTATTTGCCTAATGTGCAGGATATTGCTCACTCTAGATGCGGTCAACAAAGTGAGTTTTTCTATGAACCCCAGTAACAACCTGCGAAAGGGCTGGGGCATTGTCGATTCCAAGAAATGGAAAGGATCTACGATGGGACCAAGTTCCTAATCAAAAGAAAAGGGAGAATTCCTGAAAAAAATCAAGGTGACATAAGTTGTCCCCCCATAGAAGGGAAAATTATCAAAAGAGTTCTTAACTCAAAAAAAATAGATGCCCGAGGACAAAAGGTCTGGCAAATGAAATTAATATCATCAAACGTGTCAACCTACGCCAAGTCCTCACAAGTCGAGGCCTCTACACCAAAATTCAAATTTGGAAAATGAAAGAACGGGCTACATACGCCAGGACGTTAGCATCACCTGGCTCATCAGCCAAGCCAAATCTAATCCAGTATAGTCGCCAGTAAAGAGCTCGCCCCTTTTTATAATCAATGATCAAACCGTTGGCATCAATCCAGCGTAGCATCGGGAAAAGAGCCGATGATGCAAGCCATAGAACACTACTTCAATGAACATATCGGGATATTTTCGAGTAAAGCCATCAGTGTTTGGATCGTCAGAGGGACCAGCACCAGATCCAGATCAAGAAAAATAGCAGTCTCAACAGGATCCCCACCAAAGACGTCGTATGAAAGGGGAACATCCGAATCTGCCATGAAAAAGTCTTATGGGAGTTAGAGATGTTATGCCTATCAAAATCCATGCCGAAAAAGAAACTTTAAATCACCTCAGCAAGGGTGAGGTATGGTTCTACATCAATTCAATTAAGCATATGCATCAACCTAGGACAAATTAAGGTCATCATATCATGTCTGGTCTGCACATATGCAACAAGCGTTACATCAGCGCACATCTTCATTAAAAAGTTAAGCATACATACCTAGTAGAGTTAAAAATGCATACACATAAAATACACAAACACGATGAAAAAGTCTGCTACCGTTTGAGTAGGCATCGGGAGCACCCACTGAGGTAACTCGGCAAAAGAGATATATCCCCAGCGGAGGAGCCTTCTGAAATGTATAATGGCATCAGCCAAGAGAAAATTTGCCTCGTGATAGTATCGACAGATTAGGGAAACCATTGGTCTTAAAACCAAGGTAACAGCAAAGGCTATCATAAAGGACTCTTTCCCAGCAGAAATGTAGAAAACAGTTCAGTTTATCTTCATCAAATAATGCATCGGCAACACCGATGGAAATCAAACCGTTGGAATCAACACCAGCATAGACATCAGCAGCACTGATGAAAGTCAACCATTAAGATCAGCCCCAACACAAGCATCATTCATGACCGATTAGGGCAAGCGATTTGTGATGCGATATGCGATTTGCGAAGTGCGAAATGCGATTTGCGAAAACATTTTAACATTCATTGCGTTGCAATTTGCATTATTAATATCCTATCATATTTCAAGTGTCTAGTAAATATTTATCATGTTCATTCCATTGCCTTGCATAAATATGATAAAGAGGGGGCATCTGTAGACACTCAAAAATTTTATTTTCCTATTACTAACCTTGTTGGAGGGCAAAACCGTCTTCTCAGCCCCGATCATCAATATCGGGATGTCAACTCAACCGTGGTCACAAATACCGGGATGTCAACTCAACCCCGATCACCAATAACAAGACAACCACAGCCCCAATCACCAATATTAGGATGTTAATTCAACTTTGGTCACCAATACCGGGACAACCACATCCCCGGTCTCAATACCGGGCCATCAGTTCAACCCCGGTCTCAATACCGGGCAATCAGTTCAACCCCGGTCTCAATAACGGGCAATCAGATCAATTTCAGGATATCAATTCAGCCCTGGTCCCAACCTGGGAGGTACAGTTAAACCTCGGTCACAACTGGGAGATCCAGTTCAGCCCCAGAGATAACCCTGGGAAGCCAATTCAACCTTCAAAGATAAACCCGAAGCATCACATCATCCCAGAGATAACCCGGGAGGCCAAGTCAACCTCAGAGATGACCCTGAGCACAAACAGAATTAGTTGGGATCCAAACCTTGGAAATAACCCTGGGAAATCAGCCAAAGACCATGTCAGCACTAAAGGCAACTTGAAGCCGATTCGGTCAAACTCAAGCCGAATTGATGCAACCAAGGTCAGAAAGAACCATAACGGTGATCCCGAGTGAAAACAGCGCAAGACGGCTCGACAGACAAACTGCGAGAAAACAAATATCCGGTTATGAACCCATCTTTTTAGACTTAAAAAGGGTTAAATCCTATGTCATTACGACACTCTCTGCGAAGGCTTTCTGAAAAGGTATAGCACGCCTCAAACGGACGCTTCGATCAAAAGTTAGAAAGTTTTGAATCAGATCTCACGTTGCTCAAAGTGCACGTATGTCGAGATGACGGGACCTGCCATGTGGGCCCCACCACGTGGAGCCGTACCTCTACCTGCGGCAGCAGCAGGTAGAGTGGAGGCTCCCTGGCCTATATATAGAGGTGCTACCCCCTCTCATTTTAAGATTTAAGAAACGCTCCGAACCTTTACCCGTTTAGTTTTCCATCTATTTTCTTGTCTTCCAAACCCAAAAAATTTCACTCTAACACGTAGATATACCCACATACTACCATATATCAGAAAATAACCGGTAGATTCGGACGTTTAAAGCCTATAATTTGGCAAAAAGCCCGTGTAACAGTCCATTGTGAGTATTTTTACGATCAGCAAGTCAATACTACTACTTTACAGTGTTTTGCACTTGCACATCAAATTTTGTTTTCTAAATATGCCCGAAACTCAGTTCTGTGGCCGTTTTTACTAAATTTTGGTACATTTTAGTACCTAAACGCATTTTCTGGCATTTTTACAACTCGGATTGACGATTCGTCGCTTCCGACAGCTTTTATATACTTGCATCTTCGTTATTAGCAACATTCACCACAGTAGGTTATCTTCCCAGTCTTGGTTGACTACTTTTCTGTCTCTATATATATATATATTTATATTTCAGTTTGGCCTAGATCATTCTGTGGTCTTTTTACTGCTTTTATATATAAATATGCATATATAAGCAATTTTCACCACTACTGGGTTATCTTCCCAGTCTTGGTTAACTACATTTCTGTACATTTACATTTCAGTCCGGGCACATGCGTGAAAGCCCATCGCCCTTTCTAATGTTCTTCTATATATATTTCAATTCTGTTCAGCCTGGATCATTCTGTGGCTTTTATACAACTTTTATAAATATATATATATATATTTCAATTCTAGTCCGAGCACCGGTGTGAAAACCCATCGCCCTTTACAGTTTTCATTTATATTATTGTATATATATTGCTTTACTCGCTTTTATTAAATTGTTGCTTTAAATAATCATTTTATATGAATTGGCACTGACTTATCTGCGGGCGAACTAGGTTTATTTAAATCTCTCCAACTCTAGCATTCAAACGGTTCAAAATTGGTACAGACAGAACCAGGGAGCTAGAATGGCTGAGATTTATTTAAATCTAGCATTTTTTCTAGTTTCAGTTATAAAAGCAACCTCATGGCCCTTAGATCGCTATCTAGTGGGAACGAGATGCTTCGGCCATGTGCGGGCTAGGATTTACTGAATGAATCCTTGGTTCTGGCGATATTTGGATATCTTTTCTGTACAAATTTGAGCTGTGCAGGTTTATTAGCCTCCCTATGTGAGCCTAGGAATCGTGGGATTCTTGATCAAACTGATCAGAATCTGATTCTCACGATGGACAAACTGCACTTTGCAAATGAACCCTGCCAGTTTTTCTGGTAAATGTACATACAAAAAGACCTTAAAACGGTTATCCGGATTTAAGGTCTCAACATAGTGAAATTATGGTTCGTTGTGTCAAAGTCCATTCGATGGCTATCATGTCAATGAGGAGACTAACACTTGTATATATTTTGTAGTCGAGGATGCTTCGCAGCCCGACAATCACCATTCAAATTGAGCCTTAAGGCTGAAAAGATAAAACTGAAGTATCGAAATGCTTCAATTCCTATGTTAGCGTAAGGTAATCTTTTCGAAAAGAGAAGCTTTTGCAAAATCAAATCAAACACTTTTTGAAAATCCAATCAAAGACTTTTGCAAATTAAATCAAACCCTTCGTATATAGGATCAACGATGCATAAGACATACTTTCAATCAAACATAGGCCCAATTTTCAAACAGCATTCGCACACATATTACAGATTTAAAAGGGAAATATTGAAAAGATGCAGTACCGTGTTTACACGAGAGTTGTGGGGTGCCTAATACCTTCCCTACACTTAACCAAGCCCCCGAACTCAAAACTTTGTTTTCAAAGATCAAGTTTCGACAGTGTCCATCAATTGGGCCTCTTTCAAACAAAACTCGGTTGAGTTAGTACAACCATTTCAAAACTACTAACTGGCGACTCTATAAAACGTTCAAATCGTCGACATGATACATGTTGGCCTTTTCATAAAAAACCCTTCAAAACATTTTTCACAAATAAAAAGAGTAAGGGTAGAGATAACTTAGGAAGAGAGAAAAAGATCCGGGTTATGACCTGACCCGCGGACTTTTTCCCGACGTCGACAAATATGTTATAGTACCCTGTTACATGCTCAACACGTTATCAGGTTCATTAGGTTAAGTTAACTCGTCATGTTATGGACTGAAAACCACACAAAATAAAACAACCTCAACTCTATATTTCCCGACGGGGTGGGGATTTGTACTGCAAAATGCCCGCCGGGGCAGCATATTTTATATTGAAAAGTTCGTCGGGGCGGGTGTCTCCAGAATGATGAAACTGCAGCTCGCTACTGCACTGTTCATCGGCCCAAACAACCCATGAAAATGCAAAAATTAAGCTCAAACAACACTGTTAAT
The DNA here is from genome assembly GCA_020205555.1 of Panax stipuleanatus. NCBI lineage: Eukaryota > Viridiplantae > Streptophyta > Magnoliopsida > Apiales > Araliaceae > Panax > Panax stipuleanatus. The sequence goes on along the minus strand of CM035116.1, from coordinate 79,147,202 downwards.
GTTACCCATAAGTTATAAGCTTAACAGAAATATTTTATAACATTCTTAGCATGTTTTTAACAACTTAAATCACATAAACAACTAAATTGGAACACATAATTTTCATGTTCTTGCTATTTTTTCTAGTTTTGTCAATTTTCATGAAATCATACCTTACAGATTCGTTATAACACCGAATCAATCCGTTTAAGTTTCGTTCTCTTCGTTTTTTACATGTATAAACATATTAAATCATGAATTTTCTATTTAGCATACAATTGAAGCATTAATTTTTGTACATATAAGCCATATTCATAAGTTACTACTCTGTAACTACAAAACTTCAATTAAAACATGATTTCATGAATTAATTACTCTAAAACACATATAAATCATATACAATTAAATTATACATGTTAATAAACATCTAACACCAAGTTCTTAACAATTAAATCATGAAATTCTATTAACAGAGAACTCAAATTGGCTTTCATGGAGAAAACTTAATAATGTAAAATAAAAGCTTGAGATAAAGGAATCACCCTTGAGAACTCTGTTAAGATGATAGAAACTTTTAATTCTCCAACTTTTTTCCTTCAATTCACAAACTCTCTCTTAAATCTCTCCTTTTCTCTCTAAAACTTGCTAACTGATATGATATACTATGAAGGAAGAATACTGATATAACTACATATAAAAGAATAACCGGTGGAATCATGGATATCAGTTAAGCGCATCAGGGCCTTAACTACTCCCATGTTCTTAAGGCCACGTTTGGCTAGTTTATAAAAGCTTCTTTTCCCATTATTTTAATTAACTTATTTGTTATATAGTTTATTTATCACACTTTTAATTAATCAAATAATATTATTTAAATTCAATTAAATTAAAGACAATATTACACATTAAATCAAATCATCACATAATTAACATTCTCATTTATTAATTATGACAAATCATTAAATCTCTAATTAATTATTAAATTAATTAGAATAACATTATAATTAATAACAACTCATTTAATTTAATAATCTCAATTAAATTCATACTTTGAACTATAAAATTATTCCACATTAATTTAATCAATGTAATACATTTAATTAATTAATTTACCATAATTCCATCAAATATTTATTTAACTCAATAAAAATATTTATTTAATTCAATAAATATTTAAAATAGATTACAAAATTCTCGTTTGTCACATCTTTCCCCCCTTAAAAGGATTCTGTCCACAGAATCACGATTCAATTAATTCGTCCAGTTACATTCCCCCCCTTACAAATATTCTGTCCCCAGAATCGCTTACACATAGATTAAGCAAACAAATGTGGGTAAGTTTTCATCATCTATTCTTTGAGTTCCCACGTAGCTTCTTCAGAGTTGTGGTTCTTCCAAATTTCCTTAACAGAAGGTACCACTTTGTTTTTGAGAACTTGCTCTTTCCTGTCCACAATCTGAACAGGAACTTCTTCATAGGATAAATCTTTCTCAAATTGCAAGGGTTCATATTCTATAACATGTTTGTAAACGAGTTTATACGTTCGTAACACTGAAATATGAAAAACGTTGTGGATGGGTTTTAACGCCGGAGGTAAGGCTACCTCATACGCAACTTCTCCACTTCTTCGTAGCACTTCAAAGGGTCCAATGAACATCGGGCTCAATTTCCCCTTTTTGCCAAATCTGATCTTTCCCTTACAGGGAGACACTTTCAGGAAAATAAAGTTACCGAATTCAAATTCTATATTCCTGCGGTGTGGATCAGCATATTTCTTCTGCCTATCCTAAGCAGCTACTAATCTTGTCCTGATCACCTTAACGATCTCGACTGTCTATTGTACCAATTCTGGTCCTAGCAATTGACGTTCGCCAACTTCATCCCAACATAATGGAGTTCTGCACTTTCTGTCGT